>CM077936.1:141516534-142264442 GCA_039797435.1 Crotalus adamanteus | reverse complement strand
AAGGGCTGCAATTCACAATACTTTCCTATGTGACATTTTGTGACTTCTACCTAGGAGGAGATTGATCCAAACAATAACTCTGAAGGAAGAAGGAAGTGCTGAATTTTTGAGATGAGAAGGAAGAAGAAGAAGAAGAAAAGAAGGAGAAGGAGAAGAGGAAGAAGAAGAAGGAAGAAGAAGAAGAAGAAGAAGAGAAGAAGAAGAGAAGAAGAAGAAGAAGAAGATAAGAAGAAGAAGAAGAAGAAGAAGAAGAAGAAGAAGAAGAAGAAGAAGAAGAAGAAGAAGAAGAAGAAGAAGAAGAAGAAGAAGAAGAAGAAGAAGAAGAGAAGAAGAAGAAGAAGAAGAAGAAGAAGAAGAAGAAGAGAAGAAGAAGAAGAAGAAGAAGAAGAAGAAGATCATCATCTTGGGCACAGGGAAAGAAGAATAATTAGATTTAGAAGCGAGGGAGGAAGAAGAAAGAGGTCCCAAACCTGTTATCCAAGTGATGGTCTCCATCTTCAGGATTCCTGGGAAGGAGGTGTTGTTGGTCTCCGTCGCTCTCTTCTTCCTTCCCCAGAGAGATGAAGAGCTGCAACTTCTCTCGAGTCAGTCCTCCAACTCAACGGCCAAGGGGAGGAACTGCGTCATCCCTACCGAGGAACATCACACCCACACCCTCCCAGCCCAGGACGCAGCTCGACCCCCCCCGTCCTCCTTCACCACACCAAAGCCTTTCTCTCTGCAGCAGAGAACTTCCCCCGTCCTCCTGAGCTCTCTTGTGCCCAAAGAGAATGAAGAATAGAAGAAAACCAATGAAATCAAATAAAAATAGCCATCCGGTGAGGTGGAGGTGTGAAAGCCAAGAAGCCATGTTGTTCCTGCTCTTTTGCAAGGTCTGACACCCCACCCCACCTCTCTGGGTGTCTGACCTGATCAGCTGCGTTGCTCGTCCTCAGCCACGCATTTCCCGTAGCGGAGCCACAGACAGACAGAATAAAGCAAACGATAACCCGTTAATTAGAAAAAAAAAATAGTTCTGATACGTAGCAGTTCCCCTAAAACACTTCTGAAAATCGTGGCTTGTGTCTACAATGACAGAAAGATTATCCTAATTGTTTTTTTCAATTTGTAACATTTTATTAGATGATAAAGTAAAATACAAAAAAATCAAAAATACAGAGCAGGACACGGTGGGGAGGGACAAGTAAGAGAAAAGTAAGGGGGAGAAGGGAAAAAAGAAAAAAAGAGGCATTGACTTCCAATTTTCCCTATTACCGTAGAATGAAGCATTAACAACAAACTTCATTTTTTTTACTTTTCCAAAGTGGAGTAAACCCAATGGTCGTAAGTGTGGAAAACAGTCATAGGTCACCCTCAATCTCTTTTTTGTGGTATGGTGACCAGAATTGGCTGCAGTATTCTAGGTGTGATCTTGCTAGGGCTTTACAAAGCGGTAATAGGACTTCTTATGATCGTGATTCTATACCTCTGTTTATACCACCCAGGATTTAAGAGACTTGACCAACAAAAACATATTTTGCTGCAATCAGGAGTGATTTTTCTGCCTTCCTTTGGGTTGAAACACAATGTCACTATAGAATATCCCCTCTTCTTCCTGTTGTGTAGGACGGTTCTTCCTTGTTGGTCCAGGAGGAAACGGAGCGAAGGCGTCCCGGAGGCAGCTGTAGGTGACCTCAGAGGCCTGGGGAAGATAAAGGAATGAGAAGACATCGCTCAGTCCTGCCTGCAGGCGAGGAACCCATTGAGAACCTGGGATTTCTCTGTCATTTCTCAGCGTTTTTAGAAATAAATAACCTTGACCCATCTGTTACGGCCTAGAAAGATTGCCAGCCCATCAAGGAAAAGAAGGACTGTCCTTCTGCATCAGACGTGACCGATTCTGAAATGCTCCTGAGAAACTACAGGGCCCATCCCCTAAAACTTTGCATCCACTACTTGATTAGAGGAACCTTCAATGGCTTTTAAGATACTTAGTTTTTGAAATATTTCTTTCTGTTTGTGCTGGCCTCAAGGGCATTCAATTTTCTTGGCCATCACGTGATTTGTGAAACTGAAGGCCATGAAAAGAATTATTCTACTTCCCCATTGTTAAAAGAAGGATCTATTACTTCAAAAACTCCTAAATTCTGTTTTTGAAACCCAGCAGGCCAAGAAACGTAGAGCAGATGTTCAGAGAGATCAAGACAAATGGATTTATGGAAAGCAGATTCTGCATGAATGGAAGAATTAAAATTGGAAGCACTAAATCCTATCTGCCACGTTCCTGTTTCATCATGAGAGTTGGGGTGACTCCAGAGGACACCATCAATAGTGGGGAGAAAACTGGGTTTCCCTCCCCAATGTAAACAGACCTTTCCTGCAGACCCTGATTAAGGTCACCCATGAATCCCACCAGCTACCTTGACAGGTGTGGGTGTAGCTGCAGTTGCTGCTTGAGGCTCCATCACTGCAAGATCATTTCCTTCCTCCTTCTTTTTTGGAAGCTGAGAGTGTTCCTGGGATGGTGACGCTTCCAAGGCAGGAATGAAAATAAAAAGGAAGATGAAATTGCTTCTTTCTATCACACTCGTCTATTGCGTTCTCCTCCCTCTCACCTCCAGGCCTGGCTCTCCTTTCCTGCCTCCCCGTAGGATCTCTCTGTCCACAGTTGCAACCACAAGGAGCAACCTCTGACTCCAGGTAAGGATCCCTTGAACCCCAATAATGTCACTTACTGCTCTTTTTTTTCCAGCAATAAAAGGCAAAGGGAACCAGCGGGATTACAAGAAGCATCGCCATCCAGGAATATCTCCAAATAGGATCTGAATCTTGGCCCAAACTGGTTTGAGTAACAAACAAGAAGGATGACTTAGTATTTCTTGCAGAACATCTTAACCTGCCCTGTTCTTCAAAGTTTAGATTCTATTAATTTAGCTCGCTTCCCGGTTTTTCATGGACTTCCCTGTGGAGCTAGTTAACAATCCCACAAAAGCCATTTGCCTTTCTCCAGGTCTTTCTTTGTCCTTCCTACTCTAGCCTATCATGGTGGTCTCAAGATTTAACAACATCCATCATTCCCCTAACTGGCTCACCTGTGATGTTTAAACCCTGGCTCCAAGAAGACATGAGCCATCGGTTGCTTCTCCTTTCTTCATAACGACAAGCAAATTCCCCTCTGTGGTTGAACGACGCATGTAGGATTCTCAAAGAGGCCCTTTGAACATCATCTGTGGGTTCACTGGAGGGTTCCAGAAGACCTTCTTCCCTGGGAATGATCTCCATCCCATCCATGTAGAAATGGAAGATCTTCTCTGCATTGCCCCCTTTCACTGAGCACAGGAAGACGAAAGGGTCACCTTCCTTCACCTTCTGGGACAATGGATCCACCTTCAGCAGTGGGGAAGGAAGTTCACCCTGCAAGAAAGGTTCACAAGGAACATATTAATGTCTCCATTAAAGCAGGGGAGTCGTCACAACCAAAATATTCCATTTGGGAGATATTTTTCCCCATTGAAGGAAAGTCTTGCTGACCATTTTCTTAGAGGAGGCGTTATTTGTATAATGGTGCCTCTTCTTTTTTGTTCACTGAATTAATTTTTGAAAGGTTTATTGTGCATTTTCATAGGTTGAGTATTAGAACTGATTTTGATATGAATATTTCTGTGCAAACGATGATCCATCTTACCAACAACTGAGAAGACCAGCTGGTTACTTTCAGGAGAAGATAACCATCTCCCAGATGATTCCCTGATCTTGCATTTACATATAATCTTTATTGGTCAGAGGTCAGATTTTCAGTCCTGACACTGATGGTATTGTTAGGGAGATGTTCAAAATAAATTAATTTGCCAGATTGATCTCTACAGTGGAAAAAGAACTTATGGGATCCCTCAGGACTCCGTGATGAGACTCCCTCAGGGAGGAAGCAATTCAAGGGAATCTCTTCTCCTTTAATAATGACGGTGTGTGGAAGAGACGAGGACAGCCTGGGGGGCTGATCGAGATGAATCTGTCTGTGAACCTGAGGAAAGAAAGAGAAGACATTGAGACTTTCCTTCTGATCTCCTCCTGGAACCAAATCTCTAGACCAGAACATCCACCCAATTTCCAGAATGGCTCCCATCCATAATCTACTCTGAGAATCCTTGACCCCACTGCTTCCTCTTACAAGGACAGGAGTTGGACAAAAAGGGGACCGATGCTGCAAGTGAAAGGCTCTCCTACCCTTCATGGCTTGGATGAAGGGTCCATCTGAGATTTCATCCCTCCCTGATCTTTTAGGACTGTCTGCCTTTCTGCTCTCTTTGCTTTGTAGACCACAGGTCCTCACCCTTTCCGGGTTGGTGGCCCAGAGGGAAAGAGAGGATCAAGGAAATTTGTGCGTGCATGCACAAAAAGGGCTGCTAGTGCCTTCATGCATGTGCAAATGGGGGCTACTAGCAGTTTTGCAGCAGCTCTAACATTCACGAACATGTGCAAATGGGGCTGCCAGCGCCCGTAGCGACTGCTAGCACATGTGGGGGGAGTGTGCATGCACATGTGCACACCGGCCAGCTATTATCACAGCCCGGCGGCGAGCAGGCTACGCACCCAGTAATGGGGCTGCAACAAACAGGTTGAGGACACCCTGTTGTAGACACTTCTCCATTTGATTGGCTAAAAGTCACCCAGCCAGTTTGCATGGCTAAGACAGGACTAGACCTCATTGTCTCCCACTTTCCAGCCTGATACCTGAACCACTATCCACTAGTAGAGAAGAGGGGTGAGATTCTTTTGTTTATTTATGTTTTTCTTTGGGCGTTATAGTATTTTGTTTCAGGCGCAAACACCAGTTCACAGGTGAACATCCAATTAAGTTGATTTATTGCTAAAAGCCTGTGCATAGGAATCTTGTCAGCTAGATAAAGGTTAGATAAGGGTCAATAGCACTCAAGGGAGATTGGGCTGATTTTCCTTGTGGCTACGTAGGTTTCTAGGCTTATAACCTTTTTAACTCCCCCTCCAGATTCTGCCATTCCTTCTCCTACTTCTCCTACTCTCTCTCCTTCACAAGAAGCAACAATCACAGTCTAACCTTTGTGTGGCCACAGAGAAACTCTCCATAAGTATCGGTCTTACCTGCTCCCAGGTTCACCCCACCAAAGAACTGAAAGAGAAAGAAATGAAAGTGGCTTAAAAAGAACACAGACAAACAGACACACACACAAAACCTCAAAATCTCTGTGAAAAACTGGCAGTTTCCATTTCCGTAATGGGCCTTCCCAGAATGTAGACGAGAGAAGCCGAAGAAAAACAAGAAAAAGTAAAATGGAGGACTGAAGAGGAAGACCTCACACCATGAGATCTTGAATACGGGACTAAAACCCAGTCTATTTAGAGGGAAAGAGGAGATTGGTTTTACATTTCATATAAACAGGACCCTTTTTAAAAGAAACATCCTGACTTCAGGATGGAGATAAAAAAATATCTTCATGACCCATAGATTAAATTCAAATGAATTAAAGCGGTCACTTTGAGCCAAAGACGCTTTTTTTCAGGAGGCAACTGGACTCTCCTGTTTTTCTTTGAAGACTTTTCGCTTCTCCTTCAAGAATGGTGCGAGAGGATGAATTGATTTCCAGAAAATATTACAGACAACAGGAACCATTTGTGCTTCAGTTTCATCACCCAAACTAGGTAACATCATCTCTGCATCAGGACTATCATAGATGTTGTTACCTTGTTTCGGTAATGAAATGCCTGCAAGAAAACCACCAAGCTCAGAGAGCAGCCAGGATCCCTCGTTTCCATCCTGAGCTGAAAACATCTCTTTTATAAGTAGAATTCAGCTTGATATAACAGGAGGTTGTTAGTGGTGAAAGGAAATCAGCCCCCCAAAGACCACAACAGCTGGGCACCATCAAAGCTGACCAGCCAGAGCGTAGAACAACACAAAGCAGCAGTGCAAGATCAGAACAGGTGGAGAGACCTGGCCAACAGAATCACACAGAGTCGGACCTCATGCATACCTCATGAACATCACTATAACAGAAAGCGAGAGAAGTTTTGTCGTCAAGATAATTTTCCTTGCTTGCAAAAGGGCTGCACTTCACAATATTTTCCTATGTGACATTTTGTGACTGGGAGCTAGGAGAACATTGATCCAAACAATAACTTTGAAGAAGAAGGAAGTGCTAAATTTTTGAGAAGAGGAAGGAGAAGGAGAAGAAGAAGGAGAAGGAGAGGAGGAGGAGGAGGAGGAGGAGAGAAGAAGAAGAAGAAGAAGAAGAAGAAGAAGAAGAAGAAGAAGAAGAAGAAGAAGAAGAAGAAGAAGAAGAAGAAGAAAGAAGAAGAAGAGAAGAAGAAGAAGAAGAAGAAGAAGAAGAAGAAGAAGAAGAAGAAGAAGATGAAGAAGAAGATGATGATGATGATGATCTTGGGCACAGGGAAAGAAGAATAATTAAATTTAGAAGCAATGGAGGAAGAAGGAGGAGGTCCCAAACCTGTTATCCAAGTGATGGTCTCCATCTTCAGGATTCCTGGGAAGGAGATGTTGTTGGTCTCCGTTGCGCTCTTCTTCCTTCCCCAGAGAGATGAAGAGCTGCAACTTCTCTCGAGGCAGTCCTCCAACTCAACGGCCAAGGGAGGAACTGCGTCATCCCCACCGAGGACATCACACCCACGCCCTCCCAGCCCAGGACGCAGCTCGGCCCCCCGGCCTCCTTCACCACACCAAAGCCTTTCTCTCTGCAGCAGAGAACTTCCCCCGTCCTCCTGAGCTCTCTTGTGCCCAAAGAGAATGAAAAATAGAAGAAAACCAATGAAATCAAATAAAAATCGCCATCCGGTGAGGTGGAGGTGTGAAAGCCAAGAAGCCATGTTGTTCTGCTCTTTTGCTAGGTCTGACACCCCACCCCACCTCTCTGGGTGTCTGACCTGATCAGCTGCGTTGCTCGTCCTCAGCCACACATTTCCCGTAGCGGAGCCACAGACAGACAGAATAAAGCAAATGATCATCCGTTAATTGGAAAAAAAAATTACTTTTGATACATTTCTGAAACACTTCTGAACATCGTTGCTTCTGTCTAAAACACCTGAAGGATTGTCCTAATTACTTTTTCAATTTGTAACATTTTATTAGATTATAAAGTAAAATGCAAAAATACAAAAACAAAGAGCAGGACACGGTGCATTTCTTCTTAACGGCACGTAAATTCCCCTCTGTGATTGAACGACGCATGTAGGATTCTCAAAGAGGCCCTTTGAACACGATCTGTGGGTTCACTGGAGGGATCCAGAAGACCTTCTTCCCGGGAGATGATCTCCATCCCATCCTTGTAGAAATGGACGATCTTCTCTGCGTTGCCTCCTTCCACTGAGCAGAGGAAGATCAAAAAGTCACCTTCCAAGAGAGTTATCTTATTTTCCTGCCATCAAGTTTATATACAGTGGCCCCTCTTCTTCCTCTTCTGTAAGATGGTTCTTCTGAGTGGAGAAGTCCTGAACATTGCTGTAGGTGGCCTCAGAGACCTGGGGAAACTGAGGGAAAGAGAGCACATTGTTCAAACATTCAGTTTACCTGCAACTCAAGAACCAATGAAGAACAAGGATTTCTCCATCATTTTGTAGCATTTTTAGAAATAAATAAGGTTGACGGTCTTCTAGAAAGATTGCCAAGCCCATCAAAGAAAAGAAGGATTGAATTTCGGCATCAGACCTGACCCGGTCTGGTTTTCTGATTCTGATGGTGATGAGATACTCCTGAGAAAATCGCAAGGACGTTCCTCTAAAACCTTGCCTCCAACACTTGATTAGAGGAATCTTTGATGGCTTCTAAGATACTTAATTTTCTTAAATATATCTTTCTCTTCGCATTTTTTCTACGAATTTCAAGGCCATTTAATTTTACGGCCAACACATAATTTGTTAAACTGAAAGCCATAAGGAGAATTATTATTTCCTATTTTTAAAGGAATATCCAGAGGTACTAAAATGCCTAAATTCTTTGATTGAAACCAAGTAAATGAAGAAACAGACAATAGATGTTGACAGAGATCAAAACAAATGGGATTATGGGAGGCAAATCTCTGCTTGAAGTTAAGATTTAAGTTCACTATCTACCAACATTGCACCAATATGCTTCAGGCCTCTAAAGCCCATCGATATTATTCTTGTTTGTAGACAACCATAGTTGGGTGATTCCAGAGGACACTGTAAGTTATTGGTGAGGATTCCATAAACCTACTATCACTCTCCAGTGTGATAGACCTTCCCTGTAGACCGGGGGTCTTCAAAATTGGTCCTTTTATGACTTGTGGACTTCAACTTCCAGAATTCCTCAGTCAGGCATGCTGGTTAATGAATTCGGGGAGTTGAAGTCCACAAGTCATAAAAAGGGCCAAGTTTGAAGACCCCTCCTGTAGACACTAATTAAAGTCACCCATGAATTCCACCAGCTACCTTGACTGATGAGGGTGTTTCTGCTTGAGGCTCCATCACTGAAAGATGATTTTTCTCTTTCTTTTCCATTAGTTGAAATTGTTCCTGTGATTGAGATGCTTCCATGGCAGCAATAAAAAGGAAACAAAAACATGAAGCTACTTTCCACCATCCTTACCTATCATCTTCCCATCCCTCTCATTTCCAGTTCTGCTTTTCCTTTCTTGCTTCCCCCAGAGGATCCAACTACAAGAGCAACCTCTGATAAGGGAACCCTCGAACCCAAATCCTTCGCTTACTGCTCTTTTGCTTCCAGCAATAAAAGGCAATTGGAACCAGCAGAATTAGAAAAAGAATCCATCTCCGGGCGTATCTCCAAACAGAATATAAACCTTGGGGTCCAAACTGGTATGACTAGGAAAGAAGGAGGATGATTTTATGTTACTTGGCAGAATATTTTTACCCTGTCCTGTTCTTGAAAGTTTAGATCCTATATCATCTAAAATTGAAATCGTCACCTCTTATATTAGTCTCAATTCTATAACTTTTCACGGTCTTCTTCATGGAATTAGCTTAGGCAATCTCACAGAAGCCAATTGACTTTCTTTAGATCTTTCTTTGTCCTTCCTAGTCTAGCCTATCATGGTGGTTTTAAGATCTTAAGCACATCCATCATTCCCCTAACTGGCTCACACTGTCATGTTTATTCCCCTGGCTCCAAGAAGACATGAGCCATCGGTTGCTTCTCCATTCTTCATAACTGCAAGCAAATTCCCCCTCTGTGGTTGAACGACGCATATAGGATTCTCAAAGAGGGCCTTTGAACGTGATCTGTGGGTTCACTGGAGGGTCCAGAAGAACTTCTTCCCTGGAGGTGATCTCCCATCCCATCCTTGTAGAAATGGAAGATCTTCTCTGCGTTGCCTCCTTCCACTGAGCAGAGGAAGAACAAAGGGTCACCTTCCTTCACCTTCTGGGACAACGGATGCACCTTCAGCAGTGGGGAAGGAAGTTCACCTGCAAGAAAAGTAAACCAGGAACATATTAATGTCTCCATTAAAGCAGGGGAGTCATCACAACCAAAATATTCCATTTGGGAGATATTTTTCCTATTGAAGGAAAGTCCTCCTGACCATTTTCTTAGAGGAGGCGTTATTTGTATAATGGTGCCTCTTCTTTTTTGGTTCACTGAATTAATTTTTGAAAGGTTTATTGTGCATTTTCATAGGTTGAGTATTAGAACTGATTTTGATATGAATATTTCTGTGCAACGATGATCCATCTTACCAACAACTGAGAAGACCAGCTGGTTACTTTCAGGAGAAGATAACCAACTCCCAGATGATTCCCTGATCTTGCATTTACATATAATCTTTATTTGGTCAGAGGTCAGATTTTCAGTCCTGAAACTGAAAGTATTGTTAGGGAGATGTTCAAAATAAATTAATTTGCCAGATTGATCTCTACAGTGGAAAAAGAACTTATGGGATCCCTCAGGACTCCGTGACGTGACTCCCTCAGGGAAGAAGCAATTCAAGGGAATCTCTTCTCCTTTAATAATGACGGTGTGTGGAAGAGATGAGGACAGCCTGGGGGCTGGTAGAGATGAATCTGTCTGTGAACCTGAGGAAAGAAAGAGAAGACATTGAGACTTCCCTTCTGATCTCCTCCTGGAATAAAATCTCTAGACCAGAAAATTCACCCAATTTCCAGAATGGCTCCCATCCATAATCTACTCTGAGAATCCTTGACCCACTGCTTCCTCTTACAAGGACAGGAGTTGGACAAAAAGGGACCGATGCTGCAAATGAAAGCTTCTCCTACCCTTCATGGCTTGGACGAAGGTCCATCTGAGATTTCATCCCTCCCTGATCTTTCAGGACTGTCTTCCTTTCTGCTCTCTTTGCTTTGTAGACCACAGATCCACACCCTTTCCGGGTTGGTGGCCCAGAGGGAAAGGGAGAGCAAGGAAATTTGTGCATGCATGTACAAAAAGGGCTGCTAGTCCCTGCACGAATGTGCAAATGGGGCTACTAGCGGCTGTGCGGCGGTGCTAACACTGAAGGATATGTCAAATGGGGGTGCCAGTGCCCATGTGACTACTAGCACTAGTAGGGGGAGGAGTGTGCTTGCACATGTGCACACACTGGCCAGCTATCCTCACAGCCCGGTGGCCAGCAGGCTACGGACCAGTAGTGTGCTGTGGCTCACAGGTTGGGGACCCCTGTTGTAGACACCTCTCCATTTGATTGGCTCAAAGTCACTCAGCCAGTTTTCATGGACTAGAACTCATTGTCTCCCACTTTCCAGCCTTATACCTTAACAACTAGGCCAGACTGGCTCTCTGGCAATGGGACTTTGCCCACATCGAAGCAAAAAGAAGATAAGAAAATGAGGGGATAAGGTTCCCTTTTGCATTTATGTTTTTCTTTGGGCGTTATAGTATTTTGTATCAGGCGCAAAAGACTAGTCCACAGGTGAACGTCCAAATCAGTTCATTTATTGCTAAAAGCCTGTGGATAGGAATTTTGTCAGCTAGATAAGGGTTGGATAAGGGTCAATAGCACTGAAGGGAGATTGGGCTGAGTTTGCTTGTGGCTACATAGGGTTTCAAGGCTGATAACCTTTTTAACTCCCCCTCCAGATTCTGCCCTTCCTTCTCCTACTTCTCCTACTCTCTCTCCTTCACAAGAAGCAACAATCACAGTCTACCTTTGTGTGGTCAAAGATAAACTACACAAGTATCAGTCTTACCTGCTCCCAGGTTTACCCACCAAAGAACTGGAAGAGAAAAGAAAGGAAAGTGGCTTAAACAGAACACAGATACACACACACAAACACACACACACACACACAAAACCTCAAGAACTCTGAAAAACTGGCAGTTTCCATTTCCGTAATGGGGCTTCCCAGAATGTAGACGAGAGAAGCCGAAGAAAAGCAAGAAAAGCAAAATGGCGGACTGAAGAGGAAAACCTTATGCAGTGAGACCTTGAAAACGGGATTAAAAACCGGTATATTTTGAGGGAAAAGAAGATTGATTTTATATTTCATATAAACGGGACCCTTTTTAAAAGAAACATCCTGACTTTAGGATGAAGATAAAAAAATATCTTGATGACTCGTAGGTTAAATTCATGTCAATTAAAGCGGTCACTTTGAGCCAAAGATGCTTTTTTTCAGGAGGCAACTGGACTCTCTTGTTTTTCTTCGAAGATGTTTCACTTCTCCTCCAAGAATGGTGCGAGAGGATGAACGGATTTCCAGAAAATATTCAAGACTACAGGAACCATTTGTGCTTCAGGTTCATGACCCAAACTAGGTAACATCAGGACTAGCACAGATGATGAAGGAGGAGGTGGAGGAGGAGGAAGAAGAAGAGGAGGAAAGGATGCAGGTGTACCATGATCTTGGGCACAGGGAAAGAAGAAAAGTTTTATAATAATTAGTATTAGAAGCGAAGGAGGAAGAAGAAGGAGGTCCCAAACCTGTTATCCAAGTGATAGTCTCCATCTTCAAGATTCCTGGGAAGGAGGTGTTGTTGGTCTCCGTCGCTCTCTTCTTCCTTCCCCAGAGAGATGAAGAGCTGCAACTTCTCTCGAGTCAGTCCTCCAGCTCAACGGCCAAGGGAGGAACTGCGTCATCCCCACCGAGGACATCACACCCACGCCCTCCCAGCCCAGGATGCAGCTCGCCCCCCGGCCTCCTTCACCACACCAAAGCCTTTCTCTCTGCAGCAGAGACCTTCCCCCGTCCTCCTGAGCTCTCTTGTGCCCAAAGAGAATGAAAAATTGAATAAAACCAATGAAATCAAATAAAAATAGCCATCCGGTGAGGTGGAGGTGTGAAAGCCAAGAAGCCATGTTGTTCTGCTCTTTTGCAAGGTCTGACACCCCACCCCTCCTCTCTGTGTGTCTGACCTGATCAGCTGCGTTGCTCGTCCTCAGCCACGCATTTCCCGTAGCGGAGCCACAGACAGACAGAATAAAGCTAACGATAATCCTTTCATTAGAAAAAAAATGAGTTCTGATACGTAGCAGTTCCCCTAAAACCAGTTAATTAGAAAAAAATTACTTCTGATACAATTCTGAAACACTTCTGAAAATCGTTGCTTCTGTCTAAAACACCCGAAGGATTATCCTAATTATTTTTTCAATTTGTCACATTTTATTAGATTATAAAGTAAAATGCAAAAATACAAAAACAAAGATCAGGACACGGTGCATTTCCTCATAACTCCAAGCAAATTCCCCTCTTGGTTGAACGACGCATGTAGGATTCTCAAAGAGACCCTTTGAACAGGATCTGTGGGTTCACTGGAGGGTTCCAGAAGACCTTCTTCCCTGGGGATGATCTCCATCCCATCCTTGTAGAAATGGAAGATCTTCTCTGCATTGCCTCCTTCCACTGAGCAGAGGAAGATCAAAAAGTCACCTTCCAAGAGAGTTATCTTATTTTCCTGCAATCAAGTTTATATACAGTGGCCCCTCTTCTTCCTCTTCTCTAAGATGGCTCTTCTGAGTGGAGAAGTCCTGAACATTGCTGTAGGTGGCCTCAGAGTTCTGGGGAAACTGAGGGAAAGAGAGCACATTGTTCAAACATTCAGTTTGCCTGCAGCTCAAAAACCAATGAAGAACAATGGATTTCTCCATCATTCTGCAGCATTTTTAGAAATAAATAAGGTTGATGGTCTTCTAGAAAGATTGCCAAGCCCATCAAAGAAAAGAAGGATTGACTTTCAGCATCAGACCTGACCTGGTCTGGTTTTCTGATTCTGATGGTGATGAGATACTCCTGAGAAACCCGCAAGGACATTCCTCTAAAACCTTGCCTCCAACACTTGATTAGAGGAATCTTTGATGGCTTCTAAGATTCTTAATTTTCTTAAATATATCTTTCTCTTTGCATTTTTCTGTGAATTTCAAGGCCATTTAATTTTACGGCCAACACATAATTTGTTAAACAGAAAGCCATAAGGAGAATTATTATTTCCTATTTTTAAAGGAATATCCAGGGGTACTAAAATGCCTAAATTCTTTGGTTGAAACCAAGTGAACGAAGAAACGGAGAATAGGTGTTGACCAGAGATCAAAACAAATGGGATTATGAGAGGTAAATCCTGCTTGAAGTTAAGATTTAAGTTCACTATCTACCAACATTGCACCAATATGCTTCAGGCCTCTAAAGCCCATCTATATCATTCTTGTTTGTAGACAACCATAGTTGGGTGATTCCAGCGGACACTGTAAGTTATTGGTGAGGATTCCATAAACCTAGTATCACTCTCCAGTGTGATAGACCTTCCCTGTAGACCGGGGGTCTTCAAACATGGCCAGGCATGCTGGCTGAGGAATTCTGGGAGTTGAAGTCCACAAGTCATAAAAGGGCCAAGTTTGAAGACCCCTGCTGTAGACATTAATTAAAGTCATCCATGAATTCCACCAGCTACCTTGACTGATGAGGGTGTTGCTGCTTGAGGCTCCATCACTGAAAGATGATTTTTCTCTTTCTTTTCCATTAGTTGAAATTGTTCCTGTGATTGAGATGCTTCCATGGCAGCAATAAAAAGGAAAAAAAACCCATGAAGCTACTTTCCACCATCCTTACATATCATCTTCCCATCCCTCTCATTTCCAGTTCTGCTTTTCCTTTCCTGCTTCCCTGGAGGATCTCTCAATCAACATATCCAACTACAAGAGCAACCTCTGATAAGGGAACCCTCGAACCCAAATCCTTCACTTACTGCTCTTTTGCTTCCAGCAATAAAAGGCAATTGGAACCAGCAGAATTAGAAAAAGAATCCATCTCCGGGCATATCTCCAAACAGAATATAAACCTTCGGTCCAAACTGGTATGACTAGGAAAGAAGGAGGATGATTTCATATTACTTGGCAGAATATTTTTACCCTGTCCTGTTCTTGAAAGTTTAGGTCCTATATCATCTAAAATTGAAATAGTCACCTCTTATATTAGTCTCAATTCTAAATTTTTCACAGTCTTCTTCGTGGAATTAGCGTAGCAATCTCACAGAAGCCAATTGCCTTTCTTTAGATCTTTCTTTGTCTATCCTAGTCTAGCCTATCATGGTGGTCTAAAGATTTAACCACATCCATCATTCCCCTAACTGGCTCACCTGTCATGTTTATCCCCTGGCTCCAAGAAGACATGAACCATCGGTTGCTTCTCCTTTCTTCATAACTGCAAGCAAATTCCCCTCTGTGGTTGAACGAGGCATGTAGGATTCTCAAAGAGGCCCTTTGAACACGATCTGTGGGTTCACTGGAGGGTTCCAGAAGACCTTCTTCCCTGGGGGTGATCTCCATACCATCCTTGTAGAAATGGAAGATCTTCTCTGCGTTGCCTCCTTCCACTGAGCAGAGGAAGACGAAAGGGTCACCTTCCTTCACCTTCTGGGACAACGGATCCACCTTCAGCGGCGGGGAAGGAAGTTCACCTGCAAGAAAGGTGCACAAGGAACATATTAAAGCAGGGGAGTCGTCACAACCAAAATATTCCATTTCGGAGATATTTTTCCCATTGAAGGAAAGTCCTCCTGACCATTTTCTTAGAGGAGACGTTATTTGTTTAATGGTGCCTCTGCTTGTTTGGTTCACTAGATTGATTTTTTGAAAGGTTTATTGTGCATTTCCATAGGTTGAGTATTAAAACTGCCTTTGATGTGAATATTTCCGGGCAATGAGAATCCATCTTACCAACAACTGAGAAGACCAGCTGGTTACTTTCAGGATAATCAGACCATCCCCCAGAGGATTTCCTGATCTTGCCATTACATATAATCTTTATTTGGGAAGGGGTCAGATTTTCAGTCCTGAAATTGAAGGTATTGTTAGGGAGAGGTTGCTCTCCAACTGATTTGCCAGATTGATCTTTACAGTAGAATAAGAATATATGGGATCCCTCAGGACTCCGTGACGCGACTCCTTCAGGGAGGGGGCAGTTCAAGGGAATCTCTTCTCCTTTAATAATAAAGCTGTATGGAAGAGACGAGGACAGCCTGGGGGCTGATCGAGATGAATCTGTCTGTGAACCTGAGGAAAGAAAGAGAAGACATTGAGACTTTCCTTCTGATCTCCTCCTGGAACGAAATCTCTTGACCAGAACATCCACCCAATTTCCAGACTGGCTCCCATCCATAATCTGCTCTGAGAATCCTTGACCCACTGCTTCCTCTTGCAAGGACAGGAGTTGGACAAAAAGGGACCGACGCTGCAAATGAGAGGTTCTCCTACCCTTCATGGCTTGGATGAAGATCCATCCGAGATTTCATCCCTCCCTGATCTTTTAGGACTGTCTCCCTTTCTGCTCTCCTTGCTTTGTAGACCACAGGTCCTCACTCTTTCTGGGTTGGCAGCCCGGAAGGAAAGGGAGGAGGAAGGAAATTTGTGTGTTCCTACACGTACATGCGCAAAAGACGCTGCCACTGTCTGCACACATGTGCAAATGGGGCTACTAGGAGCTGTGCAGAGGCACTAATTCCAGTGCACATTTGCAAATGGGGCCCCCAGCACCCGTGCAACTGCTAGCACAAGTGGGGAGAGGGAGTGTGCGTGCATATGTGCATATGCTGGCCAGCTATCCTCAGGGCCCTGTGGCCAGAAGGGAACGGACCAGTACTGGGATGCAACAAATAGGTTGGGGACCCCTGTTGTAGACACCTCTCCATGTGATTGGCTCAAAGTCACCCAGCCAGTTTTCATGGTAAGACAGGACTAGAACTCATTGTCTCCCACTTTTCAGCCTGATACCTTAACGACTATCCACTAGTAGAGAAGGGGATGAGGTTCCTTTGTGCATTTATGTTTTTCTTTGGACATTATAGTATATTGTGTCAGGTGAAAAACCACACATCACAGGTGAACGTCCAATTCAGTTCATTTATAGCTAAAAGCCTGTGCATAGGGATCTTGTCAGCTAGATAAGGGTTAGATAAGGGTCAATAGCACTCAAGGGAGATTGGGCTGAATTTGCTTGTGGCTACGTAGGGATTCTAGGCTGATAAACTTTTTAACTCCCGCTCCAGATTCTGCCTTTCCTTCTCCTACTTCTCCTACTCTCTGTCCTTCACAAGAAGCAACAATCACAGTCTACCTTTGTGTGATCACAGAAAAACTACACAAGTATCGGTCTTACCTGTTCCCAGGTTCACCCACCAAAGAACTGAAAAAGAAAAGAAATGAAAGTGGCTTAAAAAGAACACAGACAAACAGACACACACACAAAACCTCAAAATCTCTGTGCAAAACTGGCAGTTTCCATTTCCGTAATGGGGCTTCCCAGAATGTAGATGAGAGAAGCAGAAGAAAAACAAGAAAAGCAAAATGGAGGACTGAAGAGGAAGACCTCACGCCATGAGATCTTGAATACGGGACTAAAACCCAGTCTATTTAGAGGGAAAAGAAAATTGATTTTACATTTCATATAAATGGGACCCTTTTTAAAAGAAACTTCCTGACTTCAGGATGGAGATTAAAAAATATCTTCAAGACCCATAGATTAAATTCATATGAATTAAATCGATCTCTTTCAGCCAAAGACGCTTTTTTTCAAGAGGCAACTGGACTCTCCTGTTTTTCTTTGAAGACGTTTCACTTCTCCTCCAAGAATGGTGCGAGAGGATGAAGGGATTTCCAGAAAATATTGCAGACTAAAGGAACCACTTGTGCTTCAGTTTCATGACCCAAATGAGGTAACATCATCACTGCATCAGGACTGGCGCCAATGATGTTACCTTGTTTCGGTAATGAAACGCCTGCAAGAAAACCACCAAGCTCAGAGAGCAGCCAGGATCCCTCGTTTCCATCCTGAGCTGTAAATATTCTCCTTTATATGTAGAATTCAGCTTGATATAACAGGAGGCTGTTAGTGGTGAACGGAAACCAGTCCCCAAAAGACACAATGGCTGGCCACCACCAGAGCACAGAACAACAACTCAAGGAAGCAGTGCAAGAATGGAAGAGGTGGAGAGACCTGGCCAACAGAATCACACAGAGTCAGACACAATCATATGCATATACATCTTGAACATCACTGTAACAGAAAGCAACAGAAGTTTGTTGTCAAGATAAATTTCCTTGCTTGCAAAAGGGCTGCACTTCACAATACTTTCCTATGTGATATTTTGTGACTTCTGCCTAGGAGGAGATTGATCCAATGAATAACTCTGAAGGAAGAAGGAAGTCCTGAATTTTTGATATGGAAGAAGAAGGAGGAGGAAGAGGAGGAGGAGGAGGAGGGAGGAGGAGGAGGAGGAGAATCAGAAAAAGAAGGAGAAGGAGAAGGAGAAGGAGAAGGAGAAGGAGAAGAAGAAGAAGAAGAAGAAGAAGAAGAAGAAGAAGAAGAAGAAGAAGAAGAAGAAGAAGAAGAAGAAGAAGAAGAAGAAGAAGAAGAAGAAGAAGAAGAAGAAGAAGAAGAAGAAGAAGAAGAAGAAGAAGAAGAAGAAGAAGAAGAAGAAGAAGAAGAAGAAGAAGAAGAAGAAGAAGAAGAAGAAGAAGAAGAAGATCATCTTGGGCACAGGGAAAGAAGAATAATTAGATTTAGAAGCGAGGGAGGAAGAAGAAAGAGGTCCCAAACCTGTTATCCAAGTGATGGTCTCCATCTTCAGGATTCCTGGGAAGGAGGTGTTGTTGGTCTCCGTCGCTCTCTTCTTCCTTCCCCAGAGAGATGAAGAGCTGCAACTTCTCTCGAGTCAGTCCTCCAACTCAACGGCCAAGGGAGGAACTGCGTCATCCCCACCGAGGACATCACACCCACACCCTCCCAGCCCAGGACGCAGCTCGACCCCCCGTCCTCCTTCACCACACCAAAGCCTTTCTCTCTGCAGCAGAGAACTTCCCCCGTCCTCCTGAGCTCTCTTGTGCCCAAAGAGAATGAAGAATAGAAGAAAACCAATGAAATCAAATAAAAATAGCCATCCGGTGAGGTGGAGGTGT
This sequence comes from Crotalus adamanteus, assembly GCA_039797435.1. Taxonomy (NCBI): domain Eukaryota; kingdom Metazoa; phylum Chordata; class Lepidosauria; order Squamata; family Viperidae; genus Crotalus; species Crotalus adamanteus. Next base: position 142,246,095 of record CM077936.1, on the reverse strand, counting down.
GAAAGCCAAGAAGCCATGTTGTTCTGCTCTTTTGCAAGGTCTGACACCCCACCCCACCTCTCTGGGTGTCTGACCTGATCAGCTGCGTTGCTCGTCCTCAGCCACGCATTTCCCGTAGCGGAGCCACAGACAGACAGAATAAAGCAAACGATAACCCGTTAATTAGAAAAAAAATAGTTCTGATACATAGCAGTTCCCCTAAAACACTTCTGAAAATCGTGGCTTGTGTCTACAATGACAGAAAGATTATCCTAATTGTTTTTTTCAATTTGTAACATTTTATTAGATGATAAAGTAAAATACAAAAAAATCAAAAATACAGAGCAGGACACGGTGGGGAGGGACAAGTAAGAGAAAAGTAAGGGGGAGAAGGGAAAAAAGAAAAAAAGAGGCATTGACTTCCAATTTTCCCTATTACCGTAGAATGAAGCATTAACAACAAACTTCATTTTTTTTACTTTTCCAAAGTGGAGTAAACCCAGTGGTCGTAAGTGTGGAAAACAGTCATAGGTCACCCTCAATCTCTTTTTTGTGGTATGGTGACCAGAATTGGCTGCAGTATTCTAGGTGTGATCTTGCTAGGGCTTTACAAAGCGGTAATAGGACTTCTTATGATCGTGATTCTATACCTCTGTTTATACCACCCAGGATTTAAGAGACTTGACCAACAAAAACACATTTTGCTGCAATCAGGAGTGATTTTTCTGCCTTCCTTTGGGTTGAAACACAATGTCACTATAGAATATCCCCTCTTCTTCCTGTTGTGTAGGACGGTTCTTCCTTGTTGGTCCAGGAGGAAACGGAGCGAAGGCGTCCCGGAGGCAGCTGTAGGTGACCTCAGAGGCCTGGGGAAGATAAAGGAATGAGAAGACATCGCTCAGTCTGCCTGCAGGCGAGGAACCCATTGAGAACCTGGGATTTCTCTGTCATTTCTCAGCGTTTTTAGAAATAAATAACCTTGACCCATCTGTTACGGCCTAGAAAGATTGCCAGCCCATCAAGGAAAAGAAGGACTGTCCTTCTGCATCAGACGTGACCGATTCTGAGATGCTCCTGAGAAACCTACAGGGACCATCCCCTAAAACTTTGCATCCACTACTTGATTAGAGGAACCTTCAATGGCTTTTAAGATACTTAGTTTTTGAAATATTTCTTTCTGTTTGTGCTGGCCTCAAGGGCATTCAATTTCTTGGCCAACACGTGATTTGTGAAACTGAAGGCCATGAAAAGAATTATTCTACTTCCCCATTGTTAAAAGAAGGGTCTACTACTTCAAAAACTCCTAAATTCTGTTTTTGAAACCCAGCAGGCCAAGAAACGTAGAGCAGATGTTCAGAGAGATCAAGACAAATGGATTTATGAAAAGCATATTCTGCATGAATGGAAGAATTAAACTTCAGAAGTTCTAAATTCCATCTGCTTCGCTCCTGTTTCATCATGACAGTTGGGTGACTCCAGAGGACACCATCAATAGTGGGGAGAAAACTGGGTTTCCCTCCCCAATGTAAACAGACCTTCCCTGCAGACCCTGATTAAGGTCACCCATGAATCCCACCAGCTACCTTGACAGGTGTGGGTGTAGCTGCAGTTGCTGCTTGAGGCTCCATCACTGCAAGATCATTTCCTTCCTCCTTCTTTTTTGGAAGCTGAGAGTGTTCCTGGGATGGTGACGCTTCCAAGGCAGGAATGAAAATAAAAAGGAAGATGAAATTGCTTCTTTCTATCACCCTCGTCTATTGCGTTCTCCTCCCTCTCACCTCCAGGCCTGGCTCTCCTTTCCTGCCTCCCCGTAGGATCTCTCTGTCCACAGTTGCAACCACAAGGAGCAACCTCTGACTCCAGGTAAGGATCCCTTGAACCCCAATAATGTCACTTACTGCTCTTTTTTTTCCAGCAATAAAAGGCAAAGGGAACCAGCGGGATTACAAGAAGCATCGCCATCCAGGAATATCTCCAAATAGGATCTGAATCGTGGGCCCAAACTGGTTTGAGTAACAAAGAAACAGGATGACTTAGTATTTCTTGCAGAACATCTTAACCTGCCCTGTTCTTCAAAGTTAAATCGACAAATGAAACACCCCCCTTTTTTTTTATCAAGCTCCATTCCCGACTTTCATGGACTTCCCTGTGGAGCTATTTAACAATTCCACAAAAGCCATTTGCCTTTCTCCAGATCTTTCTTTGTCCTTCCTAGTCTAGCCTATCATGGTGGTCTCAAGATTTAACCACATCCAACATTCCCCTAACTGGCTCACCTGTCATGTTTATCCCCTGGCTCCAAGAAGACATGAGCCATCGGTTGCTTCTCCTTTCTTCATAACGGCAAGTAAATTCCCCTCTGTGGTTGAACGACGCATGTAGGATTCTCAAAGAGACACTTTGAACACGATCTGTGGGTTCACTGGAGGGTTCCAGAAGACCTTCTTCCCTGGAGGTGATCTCCATCCCATCCTTGTAGAAATGGAAGATCTTCTCTGCGTTGCCTCCTTTCACTGAGCAGAGGAAGACCAAAGGGTCACCTTCCTTCACCACCTGAGACAACGGATCCACCTTCAGCAGCGGGGAAGGAAGTTCACCTGCAAGAAAGATTCACAAGGAACATATTAATGTCTCCATTAAAGCAGGGGAGTCGTCACAACCAAAATATTCCATTTGGGAGATATTTTTTCCCATTGAAGGAAATTCTTCCTGACCATTTTCTTAGAGGAGGCATTATTTATTTAATGGTGGGTGTGCTTGTTTGTTTCACAGGATTGATATTTGAAAGGTGTATTGTGCATTTCCATAGGTTGAGTATTAAAACTGCCTTTGATGTGAATATTTCCGGGCAATGAGTATCCATCTTACCAACAACTGAGAAGACCAGCTGGTTACTTTCAGGAGAAGAAGACCATCCCCCAGCTGATTGCCTGATCTTGCATTTACATATAATCTTCATTTCATCAGGGGTGAAATATTCAGTCCTGACATTGAAGGTATTTTTACGGAGATTTTGATCATCAATTATTAGCTTGGATTGATCTGTACAGTAGAAAAAGAACCTATGGGATCTCTCAGGACTCCATGATGCGACTCCCTCTGGGGGGGAGCACTTCAAAGGAATCTCTTCTCCTTTAATAATAAAGTTGTATGGAAGAGACGAGGACAGCCTGGGGGTTGGTAGAGATGAATCTGTCTGTGAACCTGAGGAAAGAAAGAGAAGACCTTAAGACTTTCCTTCTGATCTCCTCCTGGAACCAAATCTCTACACCAGAACATCTACCCCCATTCCCAGAATGGCTCCCATCCATAATCTGCTCTGAGAATCCTTGACCCACTGCTTCCTCTTGCAAGGACAGGAGTTGGACAAAAAGGGACCAACGCTGCAAATGAAAGATTCTCCTACCCTTCATGGCTTGGATGAAGGTCCATCCAAGATTTCATTCCTCCCTGATCTTTCAGGACTGTCTTCCTTTCTTCTCTCCTTGCTTTGCAGACCCAGGTCCCCACCCTTTTAGGGTTGGCAGCCCGGAAGGAAAGGGAGGAGGAAGGAAATTTATGCGTGCCTGCACATACATGCGTAAAAGAGACTGCTAGTGTCTTTTCACATGTGCAAATGGGATTACTAGCAGCTGTGCAGTGGCGCTAACACCATTGCACATGTGCAAATGGAGCCCCCAGCGCCCGCGCGACTGCTAGCACAAGTGGGGGGAGGGAGTGTAGATACACATATGCACACACCAGCCAGCTATCCTCACAGCCCAGTGGCCAGCAGGTTACGGACCAGTAGTGGGCTGCAACAAATAGGTTGGGGACCCCTGTTGTAGACACCTCTCCATTTGATTAGCTCAAAGTCACTCAACCAGTTTTCATGGCTAAGACAGGACTAGAACTCATTGTCTCCCACTTTCCAGCCTGATACCTTAACCACTATCCACTAGTAGAGTAGGGGGTGAGGTTCTTTTGTTTATTTATGTTGTTCTTTGGACATTACAGTATATTGTGTCAGGCGCAAAAAATCAGTTTACAGATGAACGTCCAATTAAGTTGATTTATTGTTAAAAGCCTGTGCATAGGAATCTTGTCAGCTATATAAGGGTTGGATAAGGGTCAATAGCACTCAAGGGAGATTGGGCTGAGTTTGCTTGTGGCTACGTAGAGTTTCTAGGCTGATAACCTTTTTAACTCCCCCTCCAGATTCTGCCCTTCCTTCTCCTACTTCTCCTACTCTCTCTCCTTCACAAGAAGCAACAATCACAGTCCATCTTTGTGTGGCCACAGAGAAACTCTACACAAGTCTCGGTCTTACCTGCTCCCAGGTTCACCCACAAAAGAACTGAAAGAGAAAAGAAATGAAAGTGGTTTAAACAGAACATACAAACACACATACAAAAAAACCCCTGAAAACATTATTATTATTATTATTATTATTATTATTATTATTATTATTATTATTATTATTATTATCGATCATCACACAGTCAGCCAGATGTTCAGACTGGATTTGGCATTTTGTCTACCTATCGAGTCCTTACCCAGGACCTGGGATAGGCAGATGTGGATGTTTGATGGTATTACAGATATCAGCGCAGGATGGAAGCAGTTCCTACTAAGGCCACCTTTTGCAATTGACTAATAGCGAATTTGTCAATGCCAATGGTGTTCAAGTGGTGCTCCAGTTGTTTTGGGATTTGCACCCAAGGCGCCTATGACTATTGGTACTACCCTTGCTTGTTTTTGCTACAGTCTTTCTATTTCTATTTGTAGGTCTTTGTATTTTGTTATCTTCTCCAGTTCTTTCTCGTCTATTCTGCTGTCTCCAGGCACTGCCACATCCACTATCCAGACTGTTTTGTCTTTCTTATCGACAATTGTTAAGTCTGGGATGTTATGTTGCAGATGCTTGTCTGTTTGAATTCTAAAGTCCCAGAGCAGTTTAATTTTATCATTTTCTAAGACTTTCTCTATTTTATGATCCCACCAGTTTTTGCTTACAGGCAAATGATATTTTTTGCAGATCTTCCAATGCACCATTGTTGCTACTTCGTCATGCCGCTGCTTGTAGTCAGTCTGTGCAATCTTCTTGCAACAGCTTACTAGGTGGCCCACTGTTTCTTCAGCTTCTTTGCATAGGCGGCACTTACTGTCTATTGCTGTCTTCTCAATTTTGACTTTATATGCATTTGTCCTTAAGGCTTGGTCTTGTGCAGCCAGAATTAGTCCCTCGGTCTCTTTCTTCAATTTTCCTGCTCTTAGCCATTGCCAGGTCTTGTTATTATCTGCTTTCCCAGCTATTTTTTTAACGTATTAGCCATGTAGTGCTTTGTCTTCCTATGCCTCTATTCTGTTCTTCATTTGGTCTTTCTTGTAGGCCAGTTTGGTCTTTCCAGTAGTCAGTAAGCCTTCCTGATATACTAATTTCAGTGCATCTTCATCATTGTTCTTCAGATATTCTTCCAAAGCCATTTTTTCTTCTTCAACCATCTGATGTACTTGTAGCATTCCACGCCCACCTATTTGCCTTGGAAGATAAAGTCTGTCAATGTCACTGCGTGGATGAAGGGCGTGATTCATTGTCATTATTTTTCTGGTCTTCCTATCCATTGCTTTTAATTCTGCTTGAGTCCAGTCAACTATTCCAGCTGTGTACCTAATGACTGGAATTGCCCAGGTGTTGATTGCCTTTATGGTATTTCCTCCATTGAGTTTGGACTTTAAGATCTTCTTCACTCTCTTGATGTATTCACCTCTAATCTTTTTCTTGACTTCAGTGTGCTTGATGTTATCAGCTTGAAGGATACCCAAGTATTTGTAGTAATCTTCCTCATCCAGACTCTTAATGTTATTTTCGTGGGGCATTATTATTATTATTATCTCTGTGCAAAACTAGCAATTTCCATTTCCGTAATGGGGCATCCCAGAATGTAGATGAGAGAAGCTGAAGAAAAAGAAGAAAAATAAAATGGAGGACTGAGGAGGAAGGACTTATGCTGTGAGAACTTGAAAACGGGACTAAAAACCGATATATTTTGAGGTAAAAGAAGATTGGTTTTACATTTCATATAAACGGGACGCTTTTTAAAAGAAACATCCTGACTTCAGGATGGAGATAAAAAAATATCTTGATGACCCATAGATTAAATTCAAGTAAATTAAATCGGTCTCTTTGAGCCAAAGATGCTTTTTTTCAGGAGGCAACTGGACTCTCCTGTTTTTCTTTGAAGACGTTTCGCTTCTCCTCCAAGAATGGTGCGAGAGGATGAAAGGATTTCCAGAAAATATTGCAGACTACAGGAACCATTTGTGCTTCAGTTTCATGACCCAAACGAAGTAACATAATCACTGCATCAGGACTAGCGCCAATGATGTTACCTTGTTTTGCAAATGAAATGCCTGCAAGAAAACCACCAAGCTCAGAGAGCAGCCAGGATCCCTCGTTTCCTTCCTGAGCTGCAGATATTCTCCTTTATAGATGGAATTCAGTTTGATATAACAGGAGACTGTTAGTGGTGAAAGGAAACCAGCCCCCCAAAGACACAATGGCTGGGCACCATCAAAGCTGACCAGCCAGAGCATAGAACAACTCAAAGCAGCAGTGCAAGAAGGGAAGAGGTGGAGAGACCTGGCCAACAGATTCACACAGAGTCAGACACAACCATATGCATATACATCTTGAACATCACTGTAACAGAAAGCGACAGAAGTTTGTTGTCAAGATAAATTTCCTTGCTTGCAAAAGGGCTGCACTCCACAATACTTTCATATGTGACATTTTGTGACTTCTACCTAGGAGAAGATTCTTTGGATCAAAGAATAACTCTGAAGGAAGAAGGAAGTGCTGAATTTTTGAGATGGAAGAAGAAGGAGGAGGAGGAGGAGGAGGAGGAGGAGGAGGAGGAGGAGGAGGAGAAGGAGAAGGAGAAGAAGGAGGAGAAGAAGAAGAAGAAAAAGAAGAAGAAGAAGAAGAAGAAGAAGAAGAAGAAGAAGAAGAAGAAGAAGAAGAAGAAGAAGAAGAAGAAGAAGAAGAAGAAGAAGAAGAAGAGGAAGAGGAAGAGGAAGAGGAAGAAGAAGAAGAAGAAGAAGAAGAAGAAGAAGAAGAAGAAGAAGAAGAAGAAGAAGAAGAAGAAGAAGAAGAAGAAGAAGAAGAAGAAGAAGAAGAAGAAGAAGAAGAAGAAGAAGAAGAAGAAGAAGAAGAAGAAGAAGAAGAAGAAGAAGAAGAAGAAGAAGAAGAAGATGATGATCTTGGCCACAGGGAAAGAAGAATAATTAGATTTAGAATCGAGGGAGGAAGAAGAAGGAGGTCCCAAACCTGTTATCCAAGTGATGGTCTCCATCTTCAGGATTCCTGGGAAGGAGATGTTGTTGGTCTCCGTCGCTCTCTTCTTCTTTCCCCAGAGAGATGAAGAGCTGCAACTTCTCTTGAGTCAGTCCTCCAACTGAACGGCCAAGGGAGGAACTGCGTCATCCCCACCGAGGACATCACACCCACGCCCTCCCAGCCCAGGACGCAGCTCAGCCCCCCGGCCTCCTTCACCACACCAAAGCCTTTCTCTCTGCAGCAGAGAACTTCCCCCGTCCTCTTGAGCTCTCTTGTACCCAAAGAGAATGAAAAATAGAATAAAACCAATGAAATCAAATAAAAATAGCCATCCGGTGAGGTGGAGGTGTGAAGGCCAAGAAGCCATGTTCTTCTGCTCTTTTGCAAGGTCTGACACCCCACCCCTCCTCTCTGGGTGTCTGACCTGATCAGCTGCGTTGCTCATCCTCAGCCACGCATTTCCCGTAGCGGAGCCACAGACAGACAGAATAAAGCAAACGATCATCCGTTAATTGGAAAAAAAATTACTTCTGATACAGTTCTGAAACACTTCTGAACATCGTTGCTTCTGTCTAAAACACCCGAAGGATTATCTTAATTATTTTTTCAATTTGTAACATTTTATTACATTATAAAGTAAAATGCAAAAATACAAAAACAAAGAGCAGGACACGGTGCATTTCTTCATAACTGCAAGCAAATTCCCCTCTGTGATTGAACGACGCATGTAGGATTCTCAAAGAGGCCCTTTGAACACGATCTGTGGGTTCACTGGAGGGTCCCAGAAGACCTTCTTCCCGGGAGGTGATCTCCATCCCATCCTTGTAGAAATGGAAGATCTTCTCTGCGTTGCCTCCTTCCACTGAGCAGAGGAAGACCAAAGGGTCATCTTCCAAGAGAGTTATCTTATTTTCCTGCAATCAAGTTTATATACAGTGGCCCCTCTTCTTCCTCTTCTGTAAGATGGTTCTTCTGAGTGGAGAAGTCCTGAACATTGCTATAGGTGGCCTCAGAGTTCTGGGGAAACTGAGGGAAAGAGAGCACATTGTTCAAACATTCAGTTTACCTGCAACTCAAGAACCAATGAAGAACAAGGGATTTCTCCATCATTTTGCAGCATTTTTAGAAATAAATAAGGTTGATGGTCTTCTAGAAAGATTGCCAAGGCCATCAAAGAACAGAAGGGTTGACCTTTGGCATCAGACCTGACCCGGTCTGGTTTTCTGATTCTGATGGTGATGAGAGACTCCTGAGAAATCCGCAAGGACATTCCTCTAAAACCTTGCCTCCAACACTTGATTAGAGGAATCTTTGATGGCTTCTAAGATACTTAGTTTTCTTAAATATATCTTTCTCTTTGCATTTTTCTGCAAATTTCAAGGCCATTTAATTTTATGGCCAACACATAATTTGTTAGACAGAAAGCCATAAGGAGAATTATTCTTTCCTATTTTTAAAGAAATATCCAGGGGTACTAAAATGCCTAAATTCTTTGGTTGAAATCAAGTGAATGAAGAAACGGAGAATAAGTGTTGACAGAGATCAAAACAAATGGGATTATGGGAGGTAAATCCTGCTTGAAGTTAAGATTTAAGTTCACTATCTACCAACATTGCACCAATATGCTTCAGGCCCTCTAAAGCCCTTGATATCATTCTTGTTTGTAGACAACCATAGTTGGGTAATTCCAGAGGACACTGTAAGTTTTTAGTGAGGATTCCATAAATCTAGTATCATTCTCCAGTGTGATAGACCTTCCCTGTAGACCAGGGGTCTTCAAACTTGGTCCTTTTATGACTTGTGGACTTCAACTTCCAGAATTCCTCAGCCAGGCATGCTGGATAATGAATTCTGGGAGTTGAAGTCCACAAGTCATAAAGGGGCCAAGTTTGAAGACCCCTGCTGTAGACATTAATTAAAATCACCCATGAATTCCACCAGCTACCTTGACTGATGAGGGTGTTGCTGCTTGAGGCTCCATCACTGAAAGATGATTTTTCTCTTTCTTTTCCATTAGTTGAAATTGTTCCTGTGATTGAGATGCTTCCATGCCAGCAATAAAAAGAAAAAAAAAACATGAAGCTACTTTCCACCATCCTTACATATCATCTTCCCATCCCTCTCATTTCCAGTTCTGCTTTTCCTTTCCTGCTTCCCCAGAGGATCTCCCAGTCAACATATCCAACTACAAGAGCAACCTCTGATAACGGAACCCTCGAACCCAAATCCTTCACTTACTGCTCTTTTGCTTCCAGCAATAAAAGGCAATTGGAACCAGCAGAATTAGAAAAAGAATCCATCTCCGGGCAAATCTCCAAACAGAATATAAACCTTGGGTCCAAACTGGTATGACTAGGAAAGAAGGATGATTTTATGTTACTTGGCAGAATATTTTTACCCTGTCCTGTTCTTGAAAGTTTAGGTCCTATTTCAACTAAAAATTGAAATGTTCACCTCTTATATTAGTCTCACTTCTAAATTTTTCATGGTCTTCTTCGTGAAATTAGCTTAGCAATCTCACAGAAGCCAATTGCCTTTCTATAGATCTTTCTTTGTCTTTCCTAGTCTAGCGTATCATGGTGGTCTCAAGATTTAACCACATCCATCATTTCCCTAACTGGCTCACCTGTCATGTTTATCCCCTGGCTCCAAGAAGACATGAGCCATCGGTTGCTTCTCCTTTCTTCATAACGGCAAGCAAATTCCCCTCTGTGGTTGAATGACACATGTAGGATTCTCAAAGAGGCACTTTGAACACGATCTGTCGGTTCACTGGAGGGTTCCAGAAGACCTTCTTCCCTGGAGGTGATATCCATCCCATCCTTGTAGAAATGGAAGATCTTCTCTGCGTTGCCTGCTTCCACTGAGCAGAGGAAGACTAAAGGGTCACCTTCCTTCACCTTCTGGGACAACGGATCCACCTTCAGCAGTGGGGAAGGAAGTTCACCTGCAAGAATAGTTCACAAGGAACATATTAATGTCTCCATTAAAGCAGGGGAGTCGTCACAACCAAAATATTCCATTTGGGAGATGTTTTTCCCATTGAAAGAAAATCCTTCTGACCATTTTCTTAGAGGAGGCATTATTTGTATAATGGTGCCTCTACTTGTTTGGTTCACTGGATTAATTTTTGAAAGATTTATTGTGCATTTTCATAGGTTGAGTATTAGAACTGCCTTTGATGTGAATATTTCTGTGCAATGAGGATCCATCTTACCAACAACTGAGAAGACCAGATGGTTACTTTCAGGAAAAGATAACCAACTCCTAGATGATTCCCTGATCTTGCAGTTACATATAATCTTTATTTGGTCAGAGTTCAGATTTTCAGTCCTGACACTGATGGTATTGTTACGGAGATATTGAAATTCAATGAATTTGCCAGATTGATCGTTACAGGAGAATAAGAACTTATGGGATCCCTCAGGACTCCGTGATGCGACTCCTTCAGGGAGGGAGCAATTCAAGGGAATCTCTTCTCCTTTAATAATGACGGTGTGTGGGAGAGACGAGGACAGCCTGGGGGCTGATCGAGATGAATCTGTCTGTGAACCTGAGGAAAGAAAGGGAAGACATTGAGACTTTCCTTCTGATTTCCTCCTGGAACCAAATCTGTAGACCAGAACATCCACCCTGATTCCCAGAATGGCTCCCATCCATAATCTACTCTGAGAATCCTTGACCCACTGCTTCCTCTTGCAAGGACAGGACTTGGACAAAAAGGGACCGACGCTGCAAATGAAGGGTTCTCCTACCCTTCATTGCTTGGATGAAGGTCCATCTGAGATTTCATCCCTCCCTGATCTTTCAGGACTGTCTTCCTTTCTGCTCTCTTTGCTTTGTAGACCACAGGTCCTCACTCTTTCCGGGTTGGTGGCCCAGAGGGAAAGGAAGGAGCAAGGAAGTTTGTGAGTGATGCGCAGAAAGGGCTGCTACTGCCTGCACGAATGTGCAAATGGGGCTACTAGCGGCTGTGCAGTGGCGCTAACACCCACGCACATGTGCAAATGGGGCCACCAGTGCCCGTGTGACTGCTAGCACCAGTGTGTGAGGGAGTGTTCTTGCACATGTGCACACCGGCCAACTATCCTCACAGCCCGGTGGCCAGCAGGCTACGGACCAGTAGTGTGCTGCAGCTCACAGGTTGGAGACCCCTGTTGTAGACACCTCTCCATTTGATTGGCTCAAAGTCACTCAGCCAGTTTTCATGTACTAGAACTCATTGTCTTCCACTTTCCAGCCTGATACCTTAACCACTAGGCCAGACTGGCTCTCTGGCAATGGGACTTTGCCCACATCGAAGCAAAAAGAAGATAAGAAAATGAGGGGATAAGGTTCCCTTTTGCATTTATTTTTTTCTTTGTGTCAGGTGTAAAAGACTAGTCCACAGGTGAACCTCCAGTTCAGTTCATTTATTGCTAAAAGCCTGTGCATAGGAATCTTGTCAGCTAGATAAGAGTTGGATAAGGGTCAATAGCACTCAAGGGAGATTGGGCTGAGTTTGCTTGTGGCTACATAGGGTTTCTAGGCTGACAATCTTTTTAACTCCCCCTCCAGATTCTGCCCTTCCTTCTCCTACTTCTCCTACTTTCTCTCCGTCACAAGAAGCAACAATCACAATCCATCTTTGTGTGGTCACAGAGAAACTCTCCATAAGTATCAGTCTTACCTACTCCCAGATTCACCCACAAAAGAACTGAAAGAGAAAAGAAATGAAAATGGCTTAAACATAACACACAAACACACATACAAAAAAAAAAACACCTCAAAAACTTATTATTATTATTATTATTATCTCTGTGCAAAAGTGGCAGTTTCCATAATGGGGCTTTCCAGAATGTGGATGAGACAAGCTGAAGAAAAACAAGAAAATCAAAATGGAGGACTGAGGAGGAAAGCCTTATACCGTGAGGTCTTGAAAACGGGACTACAAACTGGTATATTTTGAGGGAAAAGAAGATTGGTTTTACATTTCATATAAACGTGACTCTTTTTAAAAGAAACATCCTGACTTCAGGATGGAAATTAAAAACTATCTTGATGACCCATAGATTAAATTCACGTAAATTAAAGCGTTCTCTTTGAGCCAAAAGTGCTTTTTTCCAGGAGGCAACTGGACTCTCTTGTTTTTCTTTGAAGACGTTTTGCTTCTCCTTCAAGAATGGTGCGAGAGGATGAAGGGATTTCCAGAAAATATTACAGACAACAGGAACCATTTGTGCTTCAGTTTCATGACCCAAACTACGTAACATAATAACTGCATCAGGACTAGCGCCAATGATGTTACCTTGTTTCGGTAATGAAACGTCTGCAAGAAAACCACCAAGCTCAGAGAGCACCCAGGATCCCTCGTTTCCATCCAAAGCTACAGATGTTCTCCTTTATAGATAGAATTCAGCTTGATATAACAGGAGGCTGTTAGTGGTGAAAGGAAACCAGCCCCCCAAAGACACAACAGCTGGGCATCATCAAAGCTGACCAGCCAGAGCACAGAACAACTCAAGGAAGCAGTGCAAGATCAGAAGAGGTGGAGAGACCTGGCCAACAGAATCACACAGAGTCAGACACAACCACATGCATATACATCTTGATCATCATGGTAACAGAAAGTGACAGAAGTTGGTCATCAAGATAAATTTCCTTACTTGCAAAAAGGCTGCACTTCACAAGTGACTTTGGTTCAGGCTAATGAAACATTCCAAAGAACTTCCAGACATTTATTTTTCTAAAATATCTTTTAATGTTACAAAATATCGGCACAGGCACAATGGAGGGATGCTAGGATCTAAGTTCTCTTCCTCTGAGCAGTTAAATTATCAGCTTGTTCCCTCCCTAAATTAGCTGTCATATCTCACACTATCCAATTAGTGTGAAGGTCAAATGTTTTCTTCCTCTTTCTTTCCAGGGCTTTACCCCCAACGCCCCTTCTGCTCTTTATTAACCCCTTATTTACCAGACAATTCTGCATATTGTCAAAAGCAAGAATATACAATATTTGTAGCGTTGACAACTTTCCTATGTGACATTTTGTGACTTCTACCTAGGTAGGAGGAGATTGATCCAAAAAACTCTGAAGGAAGAAGGAAGTGCTAAATTTTTGAGATAGGAGAAGAAGAAGAAGAAGAAGAAGAAGAAGAAGAAGAAGAAGAAGAAGAAGAAGAAGAAGAAGAAGAAGAAGAAGAAGAAGAAGAAGAAGAAGAAGAAGAAGAAGAAGAAGAAGAAGAAGAAGAAGAAGAAGAAGAAGAAGAAGAAGAAGAAGAAGAAGAAGAAGAAGAAACGAGGGAGGAAGAAGAAGGAGGTTCCAAACCTGTTATCCAAGTGATGGTCTCCATCTTCAGGATTCCTGGGAAGGAGATGTTGTTGGTCTCCGTCGCTCTCTTCTTCTTTCCCCAGAAAGATGAAGAGCTGCAACTTCTCTAGAGTCAGTCCTCCAACTCAACGGCCAAGGGAGGAACTGCGTCATCCCCACCGAGGACATCACACCCACGCCCTCCCAGCCCAGGACGCAGCTCGGCCCCCCGGCCTCCTTCACCACACCAAAGCCTTTCTCTCGCAGCAAAGAACTTCCCTCGTCCTCCTGAGCTCTCTTGTACCCAAAGAGAATGAACAATAGAATAAAACAAATGAAATCAAATAAAAATAGCCATCCGGTGAGGTGGAGGTGTGAAAGCCAAGAAGCCATGTTCTTCTGCTCTTTTGCAAGGTCTGACACCCCACCCCACCTCTCTGTGTGTCTGACCTGATCAGCTGCGTTGCTCATCCTAAGCCACGCATTTCCCGTAGCGGAGCCACAGACAGATATAATAAAGCAAGTGATCGTCCGTTAATTAGAAAAAAAAATAGTTCTGATTCGTAGCAGTTCCCCTAAAACACTTCTGAAAATCGTGGCTTGTGTCTAAAATGCCAGAACTATTATCCTAATTGTTTTTTTCAATTTGTAACATTTTATTAGATTATAAAGTAAAATACAAAAATAGAAAAACAAAGAGCAGGACACGGTGGGGAGAGACAAGGAAGAGAAAAATAAGGGGGAGAAGGGAAAAAAGAAAAAAAGAGGCATTGACTTCCAATTTCCTCTATTGCCGTAGAATGAAGCATTAACAACAAACCTTCATTTTTTTACTTTTCAAAAGTGGTGTAAACCCAACAGTCATAACTGTGGAAAACAGTCATAGGTCACCCTCAACCTCTTTTTTGCGGAATGGTGACCAGAATTGGCTGCAGTACTCTAGGTGTGGTCTTACTAGGACTTTACAAAGCGGTAATAGGACTTCTCATGATCTTGATTCTATACCTCTATTTATACCACCCAGGATTTAAGAGAATTGACCAAAAAAGACACATTTTGCAGCAATCAGGGGTGATTTTTTCTGCCTTTCTTTGGGTTGAAACACAATGTCACTATACAATATCCCCTCTTCTTCCCGTTGTGTAGGACGGTTCTTCCTTGTTGGTCCAGGAGGAGACGGAGCGAAGGCGTCCCGGAGGCAGCTATAGGTGACCTCAGAGGCCTGGGGAAAGTGAGGGAATGAGAAGACATTGCTCAGTCTGCCAGCAGACAAGGAACTCATTAAGAACCTGGGATTTCTCCATCATTTCACAGCGTTTTTAGAAATAAATAACCTTGACCCATCTGTTACGGTCTAGAATGATTGCCAGCCCATCAAGGAAAAGAAGGACTATCCTTCCGCATCAAACGTGACCGATTCTGAGATGCTCCTGAGAAACCTACAGGGCCGATCCCCTAAAACTTTTCATCAAGTACTTGATTAGAAGAAACTTTAATGGCTTTTAAGATTCTTAGTTTTTGAAATATTTCTTTCTGTTTGTGTGAGCTTCAAGGCCCACCAAATTTCTTGGCCAACACATGATTTTTGAAACTGAAGGCCACCAAGAGAATTATTCTACTTCCCCATTTTGAAAGGAAAGATCTAGTACTTCAAAAACTCCTGAATTCTGTTTTTGAAACCCAGCAGGCCAAGAAATGTAGAGTAGATGTTCAGAGAAATCAAGACAAATGGATTTATGGAAAGCATATTCTGCCTGGAAGAATTAATCTTCAGAAGCTCTAAATCCTATCTGCTTCGTTCTTTTTTCATCATGACAGCTGGGTGACTCCAGAGGACACCATCAATAGCGGGGAGAAAACTGGGTTTCCCTCCCCAATGTAAACAGACCTTCCCTGCAGACCCTGATTAAGGTCACTCATGAATCCCACCAGCTACCTTGACAGGTGTGGGTGTAGCTGCTGTTGCTGCTTGGGGCTCCATCACTGCAAGATCATTTCCTTCCTCCTTCTTTTTTGGAAGCTGAGAGTGTTCCTGGGATGGTGACGCTTCCAAGGCAGGAATGAAAATAAAAAGGAAGATGAAATTGCTTCTTTCTATCACCCTCGTCTATTGCGTTCTCCTCCCTCTCACCTCCAGGCCTGGCTCTCCTTTCCTGCCTCCCTGTAGGATCTCTCTGTCCACAGTTGCAACCACAAGGAGCAACCTCTGACTCCAGGTAAGGATCCCTTGAACCCCAATTATGACACTTACTGCTCTTTTTTTTCCAGCAATAAAAGGCAAAGGGAACCAGCGGGATTACAAGAAGCATCGCCATCCAGGAATATCTCCAAATAGGGTCTGAATCTTGGGCCCAAACTGGTTTGAGTAACAAAGAAGAAGGATGACTTAGTATTTCTTGCAGAACATCTTAACCTGCCCTGTTCTTCAAAGTTAAATTGACAAATGAAACACCCCCCCTTTTTTTTATCAAGCTCGATTCCTGACTTTCATGGACTTCCCTGTGGAGCTAGTTAACAATCCCCCAAGAGCCATTTGCCTTTCTCCAGGTCTTTCTTTGTCCTTCCTAGTCTAGCCTATCATGGTGGTCTCAAGATTTAACCACATCCATCATTCCCCTAACTGGCTCACCTGTCATGTTTATCCTCTGGCTCCAAGAAGACATGAGCCATCGGTTGCTTCTCTTTTCTTCATAACGGCAAGCAAATTCCCTCTGTGGTTGAACGACGCATGTAGGATTATCAAAGAGGCCCTTTGAACACGATCTGTTGGTTCACTGGAGGGTTCCAGAAGACCTTCTTCCCCGGGGATGATCTCCATCCCATCCTTGTAGAAATGGAAGATCTTCTCTACGGTTGCCTCCTTCCACTGAGCAGAGGAAGACCAAAGGGTCACCTTCCTTCACCTTCTGGGACAACGGATCCACCTTCAGCAGCGGGGAAGGAGGGGAAGGAAGTTCACCTGCAAGAAATGTTCACAAGGAACATATTATTGTCTGCATTAAAGCAAGGGAGTCGTCACAACCAAAATATTCCATTTGGGAGATTTTTTCCCATTGAAGGAAAGTCCTCCTGACCATTTTCTTAGAGGAGCCGTTATTTGTATAATGGTGCCTCTTCTTGTTTGGTTCACTGGATTAAATTTTGAAAGGTTTATTGTGCTTTTTCATAGGTTGAGTATTAGAATTGCCTCTGATGTGAATATTCTGGGGCAACGAGGATCCATCTTACCAACAACTGAGAAGACCAGATGGTTACTTTCAGGAGAAGAAGACCATTGCCCAGATGATTCCCTGATCTTGCATTTACATATAATCTTCATTTGGTCAGGGTCAGATATTCAGTCCTAGCATTGAAAGTATTGTTAGGGAGATTTTGATCATCAACTAGTTTGCCAGATTGATCTCTACAGTAGAAAAAGAACCTATGGGATCCCTCAGGACTCCGTGATGCGACTCCCCTCAGGGAGGGAGCAATTCAAGGGAACCTCTTCTCCTTTAATAATAAAGCTGTATGGAAGAGACGAGGACAGCCTGGGGGCTGATCGAGATGAATCTGTCTGTGAACCTGAGGAAAGAAAGAGAAGACATTGAGACTTTCCTTCTGATCTCCTCCTGGAACCAAATCGCTAGACCAGAACATGCACCCCGATTTCCCAGAATGGCTCCCATCCATAATCTGCTCTGAGAATCCTTGACCCACTGCTTCCTCTTACAAGGACAGGAGTTGGACAAAAAGGGACCGACGCTTCAAATGAAAAGATTCTCCTAGCCTTCATGGCTTGGATGAAGGTCCATCGGAGATTTCATCTCTCCCTAATCTTTTAGCACTGTCGTCCTTTCTGCTCTCTTTGCTTTGTAAACCACAGGTCCTCCTCCTTTCCGGGTTGGTGGCCCAGAGGGAAAGGGAGGAGCAAAGAAATTTGTTTGTGCATACGCAAAAAGGAGTGCTAATGCCTGCACATCAAATGTGCAAATGGGGGCTAACTAGCAGCTGTGCGGCAGCGCTAACACCCACGCACATGTGCAAATGGGGCCACCAGTGCCCGTGTGACTGGTAGCACCAGTGTGTGGGGGAGTGTGCTTGCACATGTGCAAACACCGGCCAGCTATCCTCACAGCCGGGTGGCCAGCAGGCTACGGACCAGTAGTGTGCTTCAGCTCACAGGTTGGGGACTCCTGTTGTAGACACCTCTCCATTTGATTGGCTCAAAGTCACTCAGCCAGTTTTCATGGACTAGAACTCATTGTCTCCCACTTTCCAGCCTGATACCTTAACCACTAGGCCAGACTGGCTCTCTGGCAATGGGACTTTGCCCACATCGAAGAAAAAAGAAGATAAGAAAATGAGGGGATAAGGTTCCCTTTTGCATTTATGTTTTTCTTTGGGCGTTATAGTATATTGTGTCAGGCGCAAAAGACTAGTCCACAGGAGAACGTCCAATTCAGTTCATTTATTGCTAAAAGCCTGTGCATAGGAATCTTGTCAGCTAGATAAGGGTTGGATAAGGGTCAATAGCACTCAAGGGAGATTGGGCTGAGTTTGCTTGTGGCTACGTAGGGTTTCTAGGCTGATAACCTTTTTAACTCCCCCTCCAGATTCTGCCCTTCCTTCTCCTACTTCTCCTACTCTCTCTCCTTCATAAGAAGCAACAATCACAGTCCATCTTTGTGTGGTCACAGAGAAACTCTCCATAAGTATCAGTCTTACCTGCTCCCAGGTTCACCCACAAAAGAACTAAAAGAGAAAAGAAACGAAAGTGGCTTAAACAGAACACAGAAAACACACATACAGAAAAAAAACACCTCAAAGCCTTATTATTATTATCGATCATCGCACAGTCAGCCAGGTGTTCAGACTGGATTTGGCATTTTGTCTACCTATCGAGTCCTTACCCAGACCTGGGATAGGCAGATGTGGATGTTTGATGGTATTACAGATATCGTCGCAGGATGGAAGCAGTTCCTAATAAGGCCGCCTTTTGCAATTGACTAATAGCGAAATTGTCAATGCCAATGATGTTCAAGTGGTGCTCCAGTTGTTTTGGGATTGCACCCAAGGCGCCTATGACTATTGGTACTACCCTTGCTTGCTTTTGCCAGTCTTTCTATTTCTATTTGTAGGTCTTTGTATTTTGTTATCTTCTCCAATTCTTTCTCTTCTATTCTGCTATCTCCAGGCTATTATTATTATTATTATTATTATTATTATTATTATTATTATTATTATTATTATTATTATTATTATTAAATGCCTGCAAGAAAACCACCAAGCTCAGAGAGCAGCCAGGATCCCTCGCTTCCATCCTCAGCTGCAAATATTCTCCTTTATAGATAGAATTCAGCTTGATATAACAGGGGGCTGTTAGTGGTGAAAGGAAACCAGCCCCCCAAAGACACAATGGCTGGGCACCATCAAAGCTGACCAGCCAGAGCACAGAACAACTCAAGGAAGCAGTGCAAGATTGGAAGAAGTGGAGAGACCTGGCCAACAGAATCACACAGAGATGGACACAACCAGATGAATACCTCATGAACATCTCTGTAACAGAAAGCGACAGAAATTTGTCATCATGATAAATTTCCTTGCTTGCAAAAGGGCTGACACATCACAATACTTTCCTATGTGACATTTTGTGATTGGTAGCTAGGAGAACATTGATCCACACAATTACTCTGAAGGAAGAAGGAACTGCTGAATTTTTGAGATAGAAGAAGAAGAAGAAGAAAAAGAAGAAGAAGAAGAAGAAGAAGAAGAAGAAGAAGAAGAAGAAGAAGAAGAAGAAGAAGAAGAAGAAGAAGAAGAAGAAGAAGAAGAAGAAGAAGAAGAAGAAGAAGAAGAAGAAGAAGAAGAAGAAGAAGAAGAAGAAGAAGAAGAAGAAGAAGAAGAAGAAGATCATCTTGGGCACAGGGAAAGAAGAATAATTAAATTTAGAAGCGAGGGAGGAAGAAGAAGGAGGTCCCAAACCTGTTATCCAAGTGATGGTCTCCATCTTCAGGATCCCTGGGAAGGAGATGTTGTTGATCTCCGTCGCTCTCTTCTTCCTTCCCCAGAGAGATGAAGAGCTGCAACTTCTCTCGAGTCAGTCCTCCAACTCAACGGCCAAGGGAGGAACTGCGTCATCCCCACCGAGGACATCACACCCACACCCTCCCAGCCCAGGACGCAGCTCGGCCCCCCGGCCTCCTTCACCACACCAAAGCCTTTCTCTCTGCAGCAGAGAACTTCCCCCGTCCTCCTGAGCTCTCTTGTGCCCAAAGAGAATGAAAAATAGAATAAAACAAATGAAATCAAATAAAAATAGCCATCCGGTGAGGTGGAGGTGTGAAAGCCAAGAAGCCATGTTGTTCTGCTCTCTTGCAAGGTCTGACACCCCACCCCACCTCTCTGTCTGTCTCACCTGATCAGCTGCGTTGCTCGTCCTCAGCTACGCATTTCCCGTAGTGGAGCCACAGACAGACAGAATAAAGCAAACGATAACAGGTTAATTAGAAAAAAAATTAGGTCTGATACACAGCAGTTCCCCTAAAACACTGCTAAATATCATTGTCTACAACGCCAGAATGATTATCCTAATTGTTTTTTCAATTTGTAACATTTTATTAGATTATACAGTAAAACACAAAAATAGAAAAAGAAAGAACAGGACACGGTGGGGAGGGACAAGGAAGAGAAAAGTAAGGGGGAGAAGGGAAAAAAGAAAAAAAGAGGCATTGACTTCCAATTTCCTCTATTGCCGTAGAATGAAGCATTAACAACAAACCTTCATTTTTTTACTTTTCCAAAGTGGGGTAAACCCAACGGTTATAAGTGTGGAAAACAGTCATAGGTCACCCTCAACCTCTTTTTTGTGGTATGGTGAACAGAATTGGCTGCAGTATTTTAGGTGTGGTCTTACTAGGGCTTTACAAAGCGGTAATAGGACTTCTCGTGATCTTGATTCTATGCCTCTGTTTATACCACCCAGGATTTAAGAGACTTGACCAACAAAGACACATTTTGCTGCAATCAGGGGTGATTTTTCTGCCTTCCTTTGGGTTGAAACACAATGTCACTATAGAATATCCCCTCTTCTTCCTGTTGTTTAGGATGGTTCTTCCTTGTTGGTCCAGGAGGAAACGGAGCAAAGGCGTCCCGGAGGCAGCTGTAGGTGACCTCAGAGGCCTGGGGAAAGTGAGGGAATGAGAAGACATTGCTCAGTCTGCCTGCAGGTGAGGAACCCATTGAGAACCTGGGATTTCTCCGTCATTTCTCAGCGTTTTTAGAAATAAATAACCTTGACCCATCTGTTACGGCCTAGAAAGATTGCCAGCCCATCAAGGAAAAGAAGGACTGTCCTTCCGCATCAGACGTGGCCGATTCTGAGATGCTCCTGAGAAACCTACAGGGCCGATCCCCTAAAACTTTGCATCCAGTTCTTGATTAGAGGAACCTTCAATGGCTTTTAAGATACTTAGTTTTTGAAATATTTCTTTTTGTTTGTGTGGGCTTCAAGGCCCATGCAATTTCTTGGCCAACACATGATTTGTGAAACTGGAGGCCATGAAAAGAATTATTCTACTTCCCCATTGTTAAAAGAAGGATCTATTACTTCAAAAACTCCTAAATTCTGTTTTTGAAACCCAGCAAGCCAAGAAACGTAGAGCAGATGTTCAGAGAGATCAAGACAAATGGATTTATGAAAAGCATATTCTGCATGAATGGAAGAATTAAAATTGGAAGCACTAAATCCTAATTGCCACATTCCTGTTTCATCATGACAGTTGGGTGACTCCAGAGGACACCATCAATAGTGGGGAGAAAACTGGGTTTCCCTCCCCAATATAAACAGACCTTCCCTGCAGACCCTGATTAAGGTCACCTATGAATCCCATCAGCTACCTTGACAGGTGAGGGTGTAGCTGCTGTTGCTGCTTGAGGCTCCATCACTGCAAGATCATTTCCTTCCTCCTTCTTTTTTGGAAGCTGAGAGTGTTCCTGGGATGGTGACGCTTCCAAGGCAGGAATGAAAGTAAAAAGGAAGATGAAATTGCTTCTTTCTATCATCCTCATCTATTGCGTTCTCTTCCCTCTCACCTCCAGGCCTGGCTCTCCTTTCCTGCTTCCCCGTAGGATCTCTCATTCAATGGTTGCAACCACAAGGAGCAACCTCTGACTTCAGGTAAGGATCCCTTGAAGCTCAATCACATCACTTACTGCTCTTTTTTTTCCAGCAATAAAAGACAAAGGGAACCAGCGGGATTACAAGAAGCATTGCCATCCAGGAATATCTCCAAATAGGATATGAATCTTGGGCACAAACTGGTTTGAGTAACAAAGAAGAAGGATGACTTAGTATTCCTTGCAGAACATCTTAACCTGACCTATTCTTCAAAGTTTAGATTCTGTTAAATCGACAAATGAAACAACCTCCCCTTTTTTATCAAGCTCGGTTCCCGATTTTTCATGGACTTCCCTGTGTAGCTAGTTAACAATCCCACAAAAGCCCTTTGCCTTTCTCCAGGTCTTTCTTTGTCCTTCCTAGTGTAGCCTATCATGGTGGTCTCAAGATTTAACCACATCCAACATTCCCCTATCTGGCTCACCTGTCATGTTTATCCCCTGGCTCCAGGAAGACATGAGCCATCGGTTGCTTCTCTGTTCTTCATAACGGCAAGCAAATTCCCCTCTGTGGTTGATGGACGCATGTAGGATTCTCAAAGAGGCCCTTTGAACACGATCTGTGGGTTCACTGGAGGGTTCCAGAAGACCTTCTTCCCTGGGGATGATCTCCATCTCATCGTTGTAGAAATGGAAGATCTTCTGTGCATTGCCTCCTTCCACTGAGCAGTGGAAGACCAAAGGGTCACCTTCCTTCACCTTCTGGGACAACGGATCCACCTTCAGCAGCGGGGAAGGAGGGGAAGGAAGTTCATCTGCAAGAAAGGTTCATAAAGATCATATTAATGTCTCCATTAAAGCAGGGGAGTCGTCACCACCGAAATATTCCATTTGGGAGATATTTTTCCCCTTGAAGGAAAGTCCTCCTGACCATTTTCTTAGAGGAGACGTTATTTATTTAATGGCAGGTCTGCTTGTTTGGTTCACGGGATTGATTTTTGAACTGTTTATTGTGCATTTTCATAGGTTGAGTATTAGAACTGCCTTTGATGTGAATATTTCAGGGCAATGAGGATCCATCTTACCAACAACTGAGAAGACCAGCTGGTTACTTTCAGGAGAAGAAGACCCTATCCAAGATGATTGCTTGATCTTGCATTCACATGTAATCTTCATTTCGTCAGAGGTCAGATATTCAGTCCTGACATTGAAGGTATTGTTAGGGAGATTTTGATCATCAAATATTTCGCCGGATTGATCTTTACAGTTGAATAAGAAATTATGGGATCCCTCTAGACTCCGTGACACTAGTCCCTCAGGGAGGGAGCAATTCAAGGGAATCTCTTCTCCTTTAATAATAAAGCTGTATGGAAGAGACGAGGACAGCCTGGGGGCTGGTAGAGATGAATCTGTCTGTGAACCTGAGGAAAGAAAGAGAAGACATTGAGACTTTCCTTCTGAGCTCCTCCTGGAACAAAATCTCTAGACCAGAACATCCACCCAATTTCCAGAATGACTCCCATCCATAATCTACTCTGAGAATCCTTGACCCACTGCTTCCTCTTACAAGGACAGGAGTTGGACAAAAAAGAACCGATGCTGCAAATGAAAGGTTCTCCTAGCCTTCATGGCTTGGATGAAGGTCCATCTGAGATTTCATCCCTCCCTGATCTTTTAGGACTGTCTGCCTTTCTGCTCTCTTTGCTTTGTAGACCACAGGTCCCCACCATTTCCGGGTTGGTGGCCCAGAGAGAAAGGGAGGAGCAAGGAAATTTGTTCATGCATACACAAAAAGGAGTGCTAGTGCCTGCACAAATGTGCAAATGGGGCTACTAGCAGCTGTGTGGTGGCACTAACACCCATGCACGTGCAAATGGGGCCACCAGTGCCCGTGTGACTGCTAGCACCAGTGTGTGGGGGAGTGTGCTTGCTATCCTCACAGCCGGGTGGCCAGCATTCTACGGACCAGTAGTGTGCTGCAGTTCACAGGTTGGGGACCCCTGTTGTAGACACCTCTCCATTTGATTGGCTCAAAGTCCCTCAGCCAGTTTTCATGGACTAGAACTCATTGTCTCCCACTTTCCAGCCTGATACCTTAACCACTAGGCCAGACTGGCTCTCTGGCAATGGGACTTTGCCCACATCGAAGAAAAAAGAAGATAAGAAAATGAGGGGATAAGGTTCCCTTTTGCATTTATGTTTTTCTTTGGGCCTTATAGTATATTGTGTCAGGCACAAAAGACTAGTCCACAGGTGAACCTCCAGTTCAGTTCGTTTATTGCTAAAAGCCTGTGCATAGGAATCTTGTCAGCTAGATAAGGGTTGGATAAGGGTCAATATCACTCAAGGGAGATTGGGCTGAGTTTGCTTGTGTCTACATAGGGTTTCTAGGCTGATAACCTTTTTAACTCCCCCTCCAGATTCTGCCCTTCCTTCTCCTACTTCTCCTACTCTCTCTCCTTCACAAGAAGCAACAATCACAGTCTACCTTTGTGTGGCCAAAGAGAAACTCTACACAAGTATCGGTCTTACCTGCTCCCAGGTTCACCCACCAAAGAACTGAAAGAGAAAAGAAACGAATGTGGTTTAAAAAGAACACAGACAAACAGACACAAACACAAAACCTCAAAATCTCTGTGAAAAACTGGCAGTTTCCATTTCCGTAATGGGGCTTCCCAGAATGTAGATGAGAGAAGCCGAAGAAAAGCAAGAAAAGCAAAATGGAGGACTGAAGAGGAAGACCTCATGCCATGAGACCTTGAACACGGGACTAAAACCAAGTCTATTTGGAGGGAAAAGAAGACTGATTTTACATTTCATATAAACGGGACCCTTTTTAAAAGAAACATCCTGACTTCAGGATGGAAATAAAAAAATATCTTCATGACCCATAGATTAAATTCAAATGAATTAAAGCGGTCTCTTTCAGCCAAAGATGCTTTTTTTCAGGAGGCAACTGGACTCTCCTGTTTTTCTTTGAAGACGTTTCGCTTCTCCTCCAAGAATGGTGCGAGAGGATGAAGGGATTTCCAGAAAATATTGCAGACTACAGGAACCATTTGTGCTTCAGTTTTATGACCCAAACGAAGTAACATCATCAGTGCATCAGGACTAGCACCGATGATGTTACCTTGTTTCAGTAATAAAATGCCTGCAAGAAAACCACCAAGCTCAGAGAGCAGCCAGGATCCCTCGTTTCCATCCTGAGCTGCAAATATTCTTCTTTATAGATAGAGTTCAGCTTGATATAACAGGAGGCTGTTAGTGTGAAAGGAAACCAGCCCCCCAAAGACACAACGGCTGGGCACCATCAAAGCTGACCAGCCAGAGTGTAAAACAACTCAAGGAAGCAGTGCAAGATCGGAAGAGGTGGAGAGACCTGGCCAACAGAATCACACAGAGTCAGACACAACCACATGCCTATACATCTTGAGCATCATTGTAACAGAAAGCGACAGAAGTTTGTCGTCAAGATAAATTTCCTTCCTTGCAAAAGGGCTGCACTTCACAATACTTTCCTATGTGACATTTTCTACCTAGGAGGAGATTGATCCAAACAATAACTCTGAAGGAAGAAAGAAGTGCTGAATTTTTGAGATGGAAGAAGAAGGAGAAGGAGAAGGAGAAGGAGGAGGAGAAGAAGAAGAAGAAGAAGAAGAAGAAGAAGAAGAAGAAGAAGAAGAAGAAGAAGAAGAAGAAGAAGAAGAAGAAGAAGAAGAAGAAGAAGAAGAAGAAGAAGAAGAAGAAGAAGAAGAAGAAGAAGAAGAAGAAGAAGAAGAAGAAGAAGAAGAAGAAGAAGAAGAAGAAGAAGAAGAAGAAGAAGAAGATGATGATCTTGGGCACAGAGAAAGAAAAATAATTAGATTCAGAAGCGAGGGAGGAAGAAGAAGGAAGTTCCAAACCTGTTATCCAAGTGATGGTCTCCATCTTCAGGATTCCTGGGAAGGAAGTGTTGTTGGTCTCCGTCGCTCTCTTCTTCCTTCCCCAGAGAGATGAAGAGCTGCAACTTCTCTTGAATCAGTCCTCCAACTCAACGGCCAAGGGAGGAACTGCGTCATCCCCACCGAGGACATCACACCCACGCCCTCCCAGCCCAGGACGCAGCTCAGCCCCCCGGCCTCCTTCACCACACCAAAGCCTTTCTCTCTGCAGCAGAGAACTTCCCCCGTCCTCTTGAGCTCTCTTGTGCCCAAAGAGAATGAAAAATAGAATAAAACCAATGAAATCAAATAAAAATAGCCATCCGGTGAGGTGGAGGTGTGAAAGCCAGGAAGCCATGTTGTTCTTCTCTTTTGCAAGGTCTGACACCCCACCCCACCCCACCTCTCTGTGTGTCTGACCTGATCAGCTGCGTTGCTCGTCCTCAGCCACGCATTTCCCGTAGCGGAGCCACAGACAGACAGAATAAAGCAAATGATAACCAGTTAATTAGAAAAAAATGAGTTCTGATACATAGCAGTTCCCCTAAAACACTTCTGAAAATCATGGCTTGTGTCTAAAATGCCAGAACGATTATCCTAGTTGTTTTTTTCAATTTGTAACATTTTATTAGATTATAAAGTAAAATACAAAAATACAAAAACAAAGATCAGGACACGGTGGGCAATGACAAATAAGAGAAAAGTACGGGGAAGAAGGGATGGAAGGCTGAGTCAACCTTGAGCCGGTGAGATTTGAACGGCTGACCTGCTGAACACAGTCAGCTAAAGCGGCCTGCAGTACTGCACTCTAACTGCTGCGCCACCTCGGCTTGAAACACAATGTCACTATACAATATCCCCTCTTCTTCCCGTTGTGTAGGATGGTTCTTCCTTCTCCTCCCTCTCACCTCCAGGCCTGGCTCTCCTTTCCGGCTTCCCTGTAGGATCTCTCTGTCCACAGCTGCAACCACAAGGAGCAACCTTGTTCCTTCTTCCTTCTTCCCTGGAGGTGATCTCCATTGAAAGTCAATGCTTTTGTATTTTTGTATTTTTCTTTATAACTAATAAAATGTTACAAATGTAAAAAATAATTAGGATAATCATTCTTGTGTTTCAGACACAAGCCATGATTTTCAGAAGTGTTTTAGGGGAACTGCTACGTATCAGAACTATTTCTTTTCTAATTAACGGATGATCATTTGCTTTATTCGGTCTGTCTGTGGCTCCGCTACGGGAAATGCGTGGCTGAGGACGAGCAACGCAGCTGATCAGGTCAGACAGACAGAGAAGTGGGGTGGGGTGTCAGACCTTGCAAAAGAGCAGAACAACATGGCTTCTTGGCTTTCACACCTCCACCTCACCGGATGGCTATTTTTATTTGATTTCATTGGTTTTATTCTATTTTTCATTGTCTTTGGGCACAAGAGAGCTCAGGAGGACAAGGGAAGTTCTCTGCTGCAGAGAGAAAGGCTTTGGTGTGGTGAAGGAGGCTGGGGGGCCGAGCTGCGTCCTGGGCTGGGAGGGCGTGGGTGGGATGTCCTCGGTGGGGATGACGCAGTTCCTTCCTTGGCCGTTGAGTTGGAGGACTGACTCGAGAGAAGTTGCAGCTCTTCATCTCTCTGGGGAAGGAAGAAGAGAGCGACAGAGACCAACAACATCTCCTTCCCAGGAATCCTGAAGATGGAAAGCATCACTTTGATAACAGGTTTGGGACCTCCTTCTTCTTCCTCCCTCACTTCTAAATCTAATTATTCTTCTTTCCCTGTGCTCAAGATCTTCTTCTTCTTCTCCTTCTACTTCTTCTTCTTCCATCTCAAAAATTCAGCACTTCCTTCTTCCTTCAGAGTTATTGTTTGGATCAATCTCCTCCTAGGTAGAAGTCACAAAATGTCACATAGGAAAGTATTGTGAAGTGCAGCCCTTTTGCAAGCAAGGAAATTTATCTTGATGACAAATTTCTGTTGCTTTCTGTTCCAGTGATGCTCATGAAGTATGCATTTGGTTGTGTGTGGCTCTGTGTGATTCTGTTGGCCAGGTCTCTCCTCTCTCAGTCCTCCATTTTGTTTTTCTTGTTTTTCTTTTACAATGATGTTCAAGATGTATATGCATGTGGTTATGTCTGACTCTGTGTGATTCTGTTGGCCAGGTCTCTCCACCTCTTCCATTCTTGCACTGCTTCCTTGAGTTGTTCTACGCTCTGGCTGGTCAGCTTTGATGGTTCCCAGCCGTTGTGTCTTTGGGGGCTGGTTTCCTTTCACCACTAACAGTCTCCTGTTATATCAAGCTGAATTCTACCTATAAAGGAGAATATTTGCAGCTCAGGATGGAAACGAGGGATCCTAGCTGCTCTCTGAGCTTGGTGGTTTTCTTGCAGGCGTTTCATTACTGAAACCAGGTAACATCACTGGTGCTAGTCCTGATGTAGTGATGATGTTACCTAGTTTGGGTCATGAAACTTAAGCACAAATGGTTCCTGTAGTCTGCAATATTTTCTGGAAATCTGTTCATCCTCTCGCACCATTCTTGGAGGAGAAGCGAAACGTCTTCAAAGAAAAACAGGAGAGTCCAGTTTGAGTCTTTGGCTCAAAGTGACCACTTTAATTTACGTGAATTTAATCTATGGGTCATCAAGATATTTTTTTATCTCCATCCTGAAGTCAGGATGTTTCTTTTAAAAAGGGTCCCGTTTATATGAAATGTAAAACCAATCTTCTTTTCCCTCAAAATATACCGTTTTTTAGTCCCGTATTCAAGGTCTCACTGCGTAAAGTTTTCCTCTTCAGTCCTCCATTTTGTTTTTCTTGTTTTTTTTCAGCTTCTCTCATCTACAATCTGGGAAGCCCCATTACGGAAATGGAAACTGCCAGTTTTTCAGAGATCTTGAGGGTTTTTTGTGTGTGTGTATTTGTGTGTGTGTTCTGTTTAAGCCACTTTCGTTTCTTTTCTCTTTCAGTTCTTTTGTGGGTGAACCTGAGAGCAGGTAAGACCAATACTTGTGTAGTTTTTCTGGAGCACATAAAGGTGGACTGTGATTGTTGCTTCTTGTGAAGGAGAGAGAGTAGGAGAAGCAGAAGAAGGAAGGGCAGAATCTGGAGGGGGAATTAAAAAGGTTATCAGCCTACAATCCCTATGTAGCCACAAGCAAACTCAGCCCAATCTCCCTTGAGTGCTATTGACCCTTATCTAGCTGACAAGATTCCTATGCACAGGCCTTTAGCAATAAATCAACTTAATTGGATGTTCACCCGTGAACTGGTGTTTTGCATCTGACACAAAATACTATAATGCCCAAAGAAAAGCATAAATGCACAAAGGAACCTCATCCTCTTCTCTACCAGTGAATGGTGGTTAAGGTATCAGGCTGGAAAGTGGGAGACAATGAGTTCTAGTCTTGTCTTAACCATGAAAACTGGCTGGGTGACTTTGAGCCAATCAAATGGAGAGGTGTCTACAACAAGGGTCCCCAACCTGTTTGTTGCAACCCACTACTGGTCCGTAGCCTGCTGGCCACTAGGCCATGAGAATAGCTCACCGGTGTGTGCACATATTCACGTACACTCCTCCTCCCACTTGTGCTAGCAGTCACATGGGTGCTGGTGGCCCCATTTGCACATGTGCGTGGGTGTTAGAGCCACCGCACATCTGCTAGTAGCCCCATTTGCACATGCGTGAAGGAACTAGCAGCCCTTTTTGCGCATGCACGCAGAAATCTGCTTGCTCCACCCTTTCTCTCCAGGCTGCCAACCCAGAAAAGGTGGGGACCTGTGGTCTAGAGAGCAAGGAGAGCAGAAAGGAAGACAGTCCTAAAAGATCGGGGAGGGATGTAATCTTGGACGGACCTTCATCCAAGCCATGAAGGGTAGGACAACTTCTCATTTGCAGCGCCGGTCCCTTTTTGTCCAACTCCTGTCATTCCAAGAGGAAGCAGTGGGTCAAGGATTCTCAGAGTAGATTATGGATGGGAACCCTTCTGGGAATCGAGGTGAATGTTCTGGTGTAGAGATTTGATTCCAGGAGATCAGAAGGAAAGTCTCAATGTCTTCTCTTTCTTTCCTCAGGTTCACAGACAGATTCATCTCGATCAGCCCCCACGCTGTCCTCGTCTCTTCCATACAGCTTGATTATTAAAGGAGAAGAGGTTCCCTTGAATTGCTCCCTCCCTGAGGGAATCATGTCACAGGGATCCCATATGTTCTTTTTCCACTGTAAAGATCAATCTGGCAAACTAGTTGATGATCAAAATCTCCCTAACAATACTTTCAATGCTAGGACTGAATATCTGACCCCTGACCAAATGAAGATTATACGTAAATGCAAGATCAGGGAATCATCTGGGGAATGGTCTTCTTCTCCTGAAAGTAACCAGATGGTCTTCTCAGTTGTTGGTAAGATGGATCCTCATTGCCTGGAAATATTAACATCAAAGGCAGTTCTAATACTCAACCTATGAAAATGCACAATAAACAGTTCAAAAATTAATCCAGTGAACCAAACAAGCAGACCCACCATTAAACAAATAACGCCTCCTCTAAGAAAATAGTCAGGAGGACTTTCCTTCAATGGGAAAAATATCTCCCAAATGGAATATTTTGGTTGTGACGACTCCCCTGCTTTAATGCAGACAATAATATGTTCCTTGTGAACTTTTCTTGCAGATGAACTTCCTTCCCCGCTGCTGAAGGTGGATCCGTTGTCCCAGAAGGTGAAGGAAGGTGACCCTTTGGTCTTCCTCTGCTCAGTAGAAGGAGGCAACGCAGAGAAGATCTTCCATTTCTACAAGGATGGGATGGAGATCACCTCCGGGGAAGAAGGTCTTCTGGAACCCTCCAGTGAACCCACAGATCGTGTTCAAAGTGCCTCTTTGAGAATCCTACATGCGTCGTTCAAGCACAGAGGGGAATTTGCTTGCCGTTATGAAGAAAGGAGAAGTAACCGATGGCTCATGTCTTCTTTGAGCCAGGGGATAAACATGACAGGTGAGCCAGATAGGGGAATGTTGGATGTGGTTAAATCTTGAGACCACCATGATAGGCCAGACTAGGAAGGACAAAAGAAGTCCCGGAGAAAGGTAAATGGCTTTTCTGGGATTGTTAACTAGCTCCACAGGGAGGTCCATGAAAAATTGGTAACCGAGCTAAATAAAAAAAACAATGGGGGTTTGTTTCATTTGTCGATTTAACAGAATCTAAACTTTGAAGAACAGGGCAGGTTAAGATGTTCTACAAGAAATACTAAGTCTTCCTTCTTGTTTGTTACTCAAATCAGTTTGGGCCCAAGATTCAGATCCTATTTGGACATATTCCTGGATGGCAATGCTTCTTCTAATCCCGCTGGTTCCCTTTGCCTTTTATTGCTGGAAAAAAAAGAGCAGTAAGTGATGTGATTGAGATTCAAGGGATCCTTACCTGGAGTCAGAGGTTGCTCCTTGTGGTTCCAACTGTGGACAGAGAGATCCTACGGGGGAGGTAGGAAAGGAGAGCCAGGCCTGGATGTGAGAGGGAGAACACTATACACGAGGGTGATAGAAAGAAGCAATTTCATCTTCCTTTTTATTTTCATTCCTGCCTTGGCAGTGTCACCATCCCAGGAACACTCTCAGCTTCCAAAAAAGAAGGAGGAAGGAAATTATCTTGCAGTGATGGAGCCCCAAGCAGCAACTGCAGCTACACTCACTCCTGTCAAGGTAACTGTTGGGATTCATGGGTGACCTTAATCAGTGTCTGCAGGGAAGGTCTGTTTACATTGGGGAGGGAAACCCAGTTTTAATCCCCACTATTGATGGTGTCCTCTGGAGTTACCCAACTGTCATGATGAAACAGGAACGAAGCAGAAAGGATTTAGAGCTTCCGAACTTTAATTCTTCCATTCAGGCAGAATATGCTTTCCATAAATCCATTTGTCTTGATCTCTCTGAACATCTGCTCTACGTTTCTTGGCCTGCTGGGTTTCAAAAACAGTATTTAGGAGTTTTTGAAGTACTAGATCTTTCCTTTAAAAATGGAGAAGTAGAATAATTCTCTTCATGGCCTCCAGTTCCACAAATCATGTCTTGGCCAAGAAATTGAAGGGCCTTGAAGCAAACAAAAAGAAATATTTCGAAAACTAAGTATCTTAAAAGCCATTGAAGGTTCCTCTAATCAAGTACTGGATGCAAAGTTTTAGGGGATCGGCCCTGTAGGTTTCTCAGGAGCATCTCAGAATCGGTCACGTCTGATGCGGAAGGACAGTCCTTCTTTTCCTCGATGGGCTGGCAATCTTTCTAGGCCGTAACAGATGGGTCAAGGTTATTTATTTCTAAAAATGCTGTGAAATTATGGAGAAATCCCAGGTTCTCAATGGGTTCCTCGCCTGCAGGCAGACTGAGCGATGTCTTCTCATTCCCTCACTTTCCCCAGGCCTCTGAGGTCACTTACAGCTGCCTCCGGGACTCCTTTGCTCCGTCTCCTCCTGGACCAAAAAGGAAGAACCGACCTACACAAGGGGAAGAAGAGGGGATAT
Source organism: Crotalus adamanteus (assembly GCA_039797435.1). Classification (NCBI taxonomy): domain Eukaryota; kingdom Metazoa; phylum Chordata; class Lepidosauria; order Squamata; family Viperidae; genus Crotalus; species Crotalus adamanteus. The sequence continues at coordinate 142,213,994 of CM077936.1, read as the reverse complement.
TGTATAGTGACATTGTGTTTCAACCCAAAGGAAGGCAGAAAAATCATCCCTGATTGCAGCAAATTGTGTCTTTGTTGGTCAAGTCTCTTAAATCCTGGGTGGTATAAACAGAGGCATAGAATCAAGATCACAAGAAATCCTATTACTGCTTTGTAAAGCCCTGTAAGACCACACCTGGAACACTGCAGCCAATTCTGGTCAGCATACCACAAAAAAGAGGTTGAGGGTGACCTATGACTGTTTTCCACACTTATAACTGTTGGGCTTTTCCACTTTGGAAAAATAAAAAAATGAAGGTTTGTTGTTAATGCTTCATTTTACGACAATAGAAGAAATTGGAAGTCAATGCCTCTTTTTTCCTTTTTTCCCTTCTTCCCCTTACTTTTCTCTTCCTTGTCCCTCCCCACCATGTCCTGCTCTTTCTTTTTGTATTTTTGTATTTTACTTTATAATCTAATAAAATGTTACAAATTGAAAAAACAATTAGGATAATAGTTCTGGCATTTTAGACACAAGCCATGATTTTGAGAAGTATTTTAGGGGAACTGCTATGTATCAGAACTAAATTTTTTCTAGTTAACGGATTTTCATTTGCTTTATTCTGTCTGTCTGTGGCTCTGCTACGGGAAATGGGTGGCTGAGGACGAGCAACGCAGCTGATCAGGTCAGACACCCAGAGAGGTGGGGTGGGGTGTCAGACCTTGCAAAAGAGCAGAACAACATGGCTTCTTGGCTTTCACACCTCCACCTCACCGGATGGCTATTTTTATTTGATTTCATTTGTTTTATTTTATTGTTCATTCTCTTTGGGCACAAGAGAGCTCAGGAGGACGGGGGAAGTTCTCTGCTGCAGAGAGAAAGGCTTTGGTGTGGTGAAGGAGGCCGGGGGGCCGAGCTGCGTCCTGGGCTGGGAGGGCATGGGTGTGATGTCCTCGGTGGGGATGATGCAGTTCCTCCCTTGGCCATTGAGTTGGAGGACTGACTCGAGAGAAGTTGCAGCTCTTCATCTCTCTGGGGAAGGAAGAAAAGAGCGACGGAGACCAACAACACCTCCTTCCCAGGAATCCTGAAGATGGAGACCATCACTTGGATAATAGGTTTGGGACCTCCTTCTTCTTCCTCTCTCGCTTCTAAAACTAATTATTCTTCTTTCCCTGTGCCCAAGATGACAATACACCTGCATCCTTTCTTCCTCCTCCTCCTCCTCCTCCTCCTCCATCATCTGTGCTAGTCCTGATGTTGTCTAGTTTGGGTCATGAAACTAAAGCACAAATGGTTCCTGTACTCTGCAATATTTTCTGGAAATCCATTCATCCTCTCGCACCATTCTTGGAGGAGAAGCGAAACGTCTTCAAAGAAAAACAAGAGAGTCCAGTTGCCTCCTGAAAAAAAAAGCATCTTTGGCTCAAAGTAACCGCTTTAATTGACGTGAATTTAATCTATGGGACATCAAGATATTTTTTTATCTCCGTCCTGAAGTCAGGATGTTTCTTTTAAAAAGGGTCCCGTTTATATGAAATGTAAAATCAGTCTTCTTTTCCCTCAAAATATACCGGTTTTTAGTCTCATTTTCAAGGTTTCACGGCATAAGTCCTTCCTCTTCAGTCCTCCATTTTGCTTTTCTTGCTTTTCTTCGTCTTGTCTCTTCTACATTCTGGGAAGCCCCATTACAGAAATGGAAACTGCCAGTTTTGCACAGAGATCTTGAGGGGTTTTTTTGTATGTGTGTTTGTGTGTTCTGTTTAAGCCACTTTCATTTCTTTTCTCTTTCAGTTCTTTTGTGGGTGAACCTGGGAGCAGGTAAGACCGAGACTTGCGTAGAGCTTTTTTCTGGCCACACAAACATAGACTTTGATTGTTGCTTCTTGTGAAGGAGAGAGAGTAGGAGAAGCAGGAGAAGGAAGGGCAGAATCTGGAGGGGAGTTAAAAAGGTTATCAGCCTAGAAACCCTACGTAGCCACAAGAAAGCTCAGCCCAATCTCCCTTGAGTGCTATTGACCCTTACCTACCCCTTATCTAGCTGACAAGAGAGGATGAAAAAAGAAGGCCTAAGTGGTTTTTATCTCCTTCACAGATTTGTGGACAGATTCATCTCCGGCAACTACGAGACTCTCCTTATCTCCTCCATACAGCATCTTTGCTCAAGGAGAGCGGATGACCTTGATATGTTCCGTTCCAGACAGATATCAGCCACTTCTTTTCCTTTTCCATTGTAAAAATGAATCAGGTTCTTCCATCCTGAAAAAAGCTCATCAAGAAAATACATGGAATATCAGCATTGCACATCTGAATGGAACCAAGAAGCTTATTTGCAATTGCAGTTCAAAATACCTCAATGGAATAAAATTCTACTCTTATCCTTCTAGTAATTCCAGGGAGATCTTGATTGTTGGTAAGAAAGTTCCCTTATTGCAAGAGTTCACTGTCACAAGGCTCAGGTTTCAGAATTGAAAATAACACGATAAATGAGCCCTCACTAACCGATCACCCGAGAAACAGAATAAACTGAATAACAGAGCTGGACGGGACCTCGGAGCGCTTCTAGTCCAACCCCCTGCTCAGGCAGGAAACCCTACAATGGTTGTCTAATCTCTTCTTGAAAACCTCCAGTGTTGGAGCATTCACAACTTCTGGAGGCAGGTGGTTCTACTGATTAATTGTTCTAACTGTCAGAAAATTTCTCCTTAATTCCAGGTTGCTTCTCTCCTTGATGAGTTTCCATCCCTTGCTTCTTGTCCTGCCTTCAGGTGCTTTGGAGAATAGCTTGACTCCCTCTTCTTTGGGGCAGCCCCTGAGATACTGGAAGACTGCTATCCTGTCCCCCCTCGTCCTTCTCTTCATTAAACTAGACATGCCCAATTCCAGCAACCGTTCCTTATATGTTTTATCCTCCAGTCACCTGATCATCTTTGTTGCTCTTCTCTGTACTCTTTCTAGAGTCTCAACATCTTTTTTCTACCGTGGGGACCAAAACTGGATGCAGGATTCCAAGTGAGGCCCTACCAAGCAGTATATAGCAAAGTATATGTAAAGAAGTATAAAACAAAGCTGAGTATTGCGGGTTCTGGCAGACAAAGGATTGGATGTCCATCAAGAAAGGAAAGAAGGAATTTTTATTTCTTGATCCAAGACCCTTCTGAAAAGCTTGTTATTATTTTCACTCGAACCTATCCCTAAACCCAATTTTTCTCCTCTGATCCAGAAAAGAAACTTCTCCGCTTGCTTAGCATAAATTGGACGACCTAAAACCACTTTCATCAGCCAAATTCTCTTTACAGATGCTGGACCACGAAGTGGCTTCTGGTTTAAAGAGGAAGGAAGCAAGAACTCTTCATTGCTTCATCACTCATGAGGTCTCTTTGTGGTCTCCTTACCATTGTCAATCTTTCTTGCAGATACCCCTCCTCCCCCACAGCTTAAATTTGATCCTTTGACCCAGACCATGAAGGAAGGTGACTGTCTGATCCTTCTCTGCTCGGTTAAAGGAGGCATCGGGGAGAAGAAGTTCCATTTCTACAAGGATGGGGTGGAGATCACCTCCAGCCAGGAATGCCTTCAAAAGATCTGCGAACCTGCAGATCTTCTTCAAAGTGGCTCCCTGAGAATCCTGAGTGACCATTCCACCCACAGGGGGGAATTTGCTTGCCGTTATGCAGAAAAGAGAAGCAACCGATGGCTCATGTCTTCTTGGAGCCACGGGCTGAATATGACAGGTGAGTCAGTTGGGGTGAGGTTGGATGTGGTTAAATCCTGGGTTGAGATCACACAATAGGCTAGACTAGGAAGGACAATGAAAGACCTGGAGAAAGGCAAATGGTGTCTGTGGGATTGTTAAGTAAACTCGACAGAGAAGTCCATGAAAAATCCAAAACTGAATTAGATAAAAAAAAGCTGTCCGTTTCAGTTGTAGATTTCATAGAATCTAATCCTTCAAGAACAGGCAGGGTAAAAATGTTCTGCCAAGAAATATTAAATCATCCTTCTTGTTTGTTACTCTAACCAGTTGTGACCCAAGATTCAGATCTCATGTGGAGCTATTCTCGGATAGCAATTCGCCTGATAATCCTGCTGGTTCCATTTGCCTTTTATTGCTGGAAGAAGAAAAGCAGTAAGTGAGAGACTTTTTCTTCAAGGGTTCCCTTATCTGGAGTCAGATTTGGCTCCTGGTGGTTGGAGTTACTGACTGAGACATCTGGAAAAGGGTCCAGGACAGACACTTTGTAAGTAAGGTGGAAAGAATCCGTTTCACACTGACTTGTATTTTTATTGCTGTATTGGAAGAATCTCCACCCCAGCAACACCCTCGGCTTCAACGGGAAGAAGAGGGGATATCTTACAATGGCATTGTGTTTCACCCCAAGAGGAGGCAGCAAAAACATCCCTGATTACAGCAAAATGCAATCTCTTAGTAGGCCTAGACATGGACATCATCTTGAAGAAAGGATGAGGTGTATCTCAGCTTATGGCAGAATCCCCCTTAATGATGGTCTCCTCTGGAGTCACTCAACCGTCACTGTGTAGAGACAAGAGTGATGCAGATGGTCTTTAGAGTGCCTGAACCACGTTGTGCTAATGTTAGAAGATAGCTGAACTCTAACCCTTAAATTCAAGGAGGATTTACCTTCTTTAAGACCATTTGTCTTTGATTTCTCTGAGCATCTGCCCTGAGTGTCTTGACCCGATGGGCTGGCAATCTTTCCTAGCTGTAGCAGACCAGTCAACCTTATTTATGTCTAACATTTGTAAATTGATGGAGAAACTTCTTGTTCTTAATAGGTTCCTCAACTGCAGGAGATTGAATATGTGAACAGTGCCCGCTCTTTCATCAAATTTCACCCAAACTCTGATGTGACCTACAGCTGCATCCAAGACACCTTCACTCTGTCTCCTCCTGGACCGACAACAAAGAACCTTCTTACACAACGGGAAAAAGAGGGGATATTGTACAGTGGCATTGTGTTTCACTCCAAGAGGAGGCAGCAAAATCATCCCTGATTACAGCAAAATGCAATTTGTTAGTAGGCCTAGACATGGACACCACCCTTGAAGAAACAATGAGATGTATCTCAGCTTATGACAGAAGACAAAGACGATCAAAAAGTGGAGAAATCTTCGACACCATCCTACTCTACGAATCTTAGTTATGTCTACAATTGATCCTGCTGGGAAGATTTCTCTTCTTATTTGAAGAACCTGTTCTGTCCGTAATGTACTTTTTGCTTTTGTCTTCTTCACAATTGGCTCTTCAACACATTGGGGAAAAGTAAATTTTTTTAGGGTGGGGTTCTGGTCCAATGGATCCTGTTTAATTGGTTTTTCTTGATCTTATCTGTTGAAGTCTTCTGGATCTAGTCTTGACCATGTTTTGTCCAGAAAGTCTTTAATAGAAGCCAAAGAAAGACATCTTGATGTGGACACAAAGAGAAAGAGAGAGAGAGAGAGAGAGACAGACAGACAGACAGACAGACCTGATGCATCGAAGAATTTCCATGAGGACTAGTGTAGAGGTCATTTTCCACACTGAAAGATCTCTTGAATCTGCTAGCTTAGAGGAGACCCTTCGTTCTTTGGACTCTCTCAGTGTGACGAGAAGACCCAGGACCCTTTTCTTTTGTTGGGTGTTTCTGTCCATATTTGTTTGAAGCCACGGAAAAAAGTGTCCGTCCTTTGGAACATTTTTTTTTACATACTAGCTGAGTCTGCTAGCTCTCCTCTCTGTCCCATTTTTAGAGGGATTTGAGACTTCCTTTTTCTTAGGTCCATTATTATTTTTGTTCTCCTTCAGTGTTTTGATGAATGGATGGTGCACAGAGGGTCCGATTCTGGGATCTTCAGTAAAGTTCAATGTCAAAGAAAAGGCAAAATAAGGATAAATAGACATTAAGAGAAGTATTTGATGTTAAAACAAGAGAAAATTTGGCTACTAAATTTAAGATGTTTGGAAATTAATAGAAAATGTTATACTGTATTATTAATTCGTTGATGTACGATGTTGAGAAATAGAATATATCTAAATCAAAAAGACCTGTATTCTGAATATTACACTTTGTGATGAATTGTGACAATGGGAACTTTGGTTACTTAATATAAATACTAAATGTTAAAGTTAAACATTAACGGGAAATTAAAAATTGGGGAAAACTAATTAGGACATTGTCTATAAAGACTGAATATTAAAATAATAAGAATACGTATAAGCCAAAATTATTGATAAATGTGAGAATGTAATTTTTGTTTAATTGATTTAATAAGAATTGTATTAGTTTACACAGGAGACAGTGAATACTGAGGGGAAAAGAGAGGAAAGATTTGATGTAGTAGTTTGAGGCTTGTACCGAAGATATTTGTGTGTTATTGTATTATCGATTTGCCCAGCCACCATGTTGCTTTTTGAATACTTAAATGTAAAACAAGAAAATCAATAAAACATTTATATAAAAAAGGCAAACTAAAAGCCAAAAAATAGACGCATTTTGTGAATTTTCCTTTTGCAATATTTCTAAGGCACCAGAATCACAAAAGCTTCCGGGCCTTGCACAAGAAGGAGCACACGTATCAATACAATTCAACAACATAAAACAAAGTAATACAAATAAAATTCAATAAGAATCAGCAATGCCTCTTTGATGGGACTTAGAAGAAAAAGAATTGCTGAAATAGTACGAATGTAATAATGGATTTGTTAGAGAATTTTAATTTCTCTATCGGTGAAAAAATAAATCAGAAGCTCTCACAGTTGACTGCATTTAGCTGATTCAAAATAACTTCTTTATATTTATATCAAAATATTTACAATACCATACATTCTTCTTTACAGCAACATAGCTCAATTGAAGACTTCTTACAGAGAGATACAGAGACAGACCTGAGACTGAAAATTCAGCTCCTAACCCAATACCCTTTTTGCACAGACTCAGTAGCACTTTCTTCACATTGGCTGACTGAGTTACCACATGACTCTTCCTGCTCATGAATATTCCAACAGGATTGAATCCCTTCTTTATATAAATATAAATTTGGGGGGATGCAATTCAAGAGCAAATTCATAGATTTAATCAAAGAATGCTTTGGGGGATTGTCACATTCATTTTACCCTGAGTATCAAGCCAAAATAAACTTTGTAGATGACGTTTTGTAGAGAGGTAATAGCTGTTAATTTACGTCCAGGATGTTCTCTGCTCTAATTTCAAATTTTGGAAGACTTATACTATTCATTTTAGGAACAAATCTGAACTCTTCATTGGAAGGAGATCAAGGTTTGATCAACCCATTTAGCAATAAGGATAACCATTCTGATGTTTAGTTTCAAACAACAATTTCCAGAACAGTTTTAGCAGATCCTACTGCTCTGTTGCAAATCTAAACTCTTCATAATTCATAGTTTATCACTGGTTTTATTCTATTTGTGGCTCCACTGTGTGAGTCCCAAGATAAGAATTGGAGCTGATCGTGTCATGTGGCATTTAGGCCTTGAGCAGAGTAAAATTACTTGGGTATCTTGCTTTAGGACAGTTATTATTATTTTCAATTCTCCTTGGGCACAAGAGAGGTCAGGGGGATGGGGGCAGTTCTCTGTTGTGGAGAGAAAGGCTTTGGTGTGGTGAAGGAGGCTGGGGAGCTGAGTCGCATCCTGGGCTGGAAGACGTGGGTGTGATGTCCTCGGTGGGCATGACGCAGTTCCTCCCTTGGCTGTTCAGTTGAAGGACTGACTCAGGAGAAGTTGCAGCTCTTCATCTCTCTGGGGAAGGAAGAAGAGAGCAACGGAGGCCAAGACCATCTTCCCAGGAATCCTGAAGAGAAGATGGAGACCAACCCTTGGATAACAGGTTTAGGACCTCCTTCTTCTACTTCCCTCAATCTGACTCTTCTCCTTTCCTGCACCCAAGAGATTATTGCTTTACTCCTGTTCAGTTTATTGAAGAAGACAGCCAGACAGAAAGATGGCTCTGGGAAAAAAAGTGACCACATGTAGCAGGGAGTGGTGGGTTTTTATACCTTCTTGGGCTTTTGTTTGGAGTTGAACTTTGATCTGAGTCTGAGTATGCCTTTCTGGTATTCTGATGGTGGTGGGTTAATCCCATTGTGTCCCAAAGGTCATATCCTGCTTCCCTGGGGCTGTGGCTAATGGCTATGTCCTATGTTGGATTTTTTGGGTGTGAGGGATTGTTGATTCTAGGGATCTTTTGTCTTTCTAATCCCATCAGCTTCCTGGCTCCAATCTTTCTGACAAGATTATCACATCTGCATTTCTGCAGAGCTGGTTTCTGTTTGGGGCAGAGAGACTTGGAGGGTGGTGTGTTTGATTTCTGTCTTTGGGGTAATATATTCTACCTTTTTAATATTTCCCAAAATATTTCTTTCTCTGGGGGGAGTGGGCTTACTTCCCAACTCCCAACTCCTTTACTTCTTCTAATCCTTTTTGACAAACCTGAGCTTTCTTCTTCCTTGGTGAGCAATCATTTGAGCAATGGGGCAATTTCCTGCCTCTCCTCCCCGTGTCGTCTGCTCCCCAGTTCCCAAGATTCATAGTTACCTCAACTAAAGGGGGTTTGCGGGGATGAAGAGCAGTCTCTCTTCCTCCTGTCATAAACACCCAGAAGAGGACCCCAAACTGCAACTTCATGGTCCATAAAAGAGATAGGTAGTTGGAGCAACGGAGGAGCAAAGAAAGGGGTCATTCTGTGGGTGGCAGCGAAGGGCGTTGAGTATAAGGAGCCTCCCTTTTTGTCCTTCTTGCTCCTCTCAAATAACTGAGAACTGGGGACATCAGAACAGCTGAACTTGGGAGAGAAAACCCTCCTGGGGCCTCAAAGGTCCCCAAATCTGCTCTCAATTCCAGCCGTAACGGTTGAGGATGTTGTGGGTGAAAGTCCTGCACAGCCTGGGATCATCTCTCCTTCTCTTAACTCCACCTTCCCTCTTTCTCTCTTTCAGTCCTTTCATGGATCCTCCTGGGAGCAGGTAAGAGACGAGACTCTCAGGCAGACGTTGCTTGTGTTCACATCAATGCAGACTGTGATTGTTGAAGTCTCTGAAGTGGGGAGGAGGCGAAATGAAACCGAAAGCCCAAAGAGAGATTCAGAAGGAGAAAGGTCCACCTCTGTGGGTGTAGCTGCTCTGCTGTTCTTTTCCACTTGGCTTAGTGCAATGGGCAATCCAGTCCTTCGTACTTCTTCAGAAGGCCATGATCCACCCTGAGGAGGTGCCTTCCTTTGTGGAGACACATCCCTGGGTCTCCCTGAAGAGCCAAGGCAAAGATCCTCTAATGTTGGGATGGTACCTTTTTCTCCCAAGGTGCGAAACTGAAGAATTAATAGCTGTTCTTACAAGATAAGCATGAAAATCCTTCTGCTTGTCCAGGTGAATCTAAGGTTGACCCTTCTAAAGAGTGTCCATGTCAAGTTCTTCTCCCCATATAAAATGGAGAAGTGTTTACAACAAGGGTCCCCAACCTGTGAGCCACAGCCCACTACTGGTCTGTAGCCTGTTGGCCACTGGGCCGTGAGAATAGCTGGCCGGTGTGTGCACATGTGCATGCACACTCCCATTTGTGCTAGCAGTCACACGGGCACTGGCGGCCCCATTTGCACATGTGCACGAGTGTTAGCACTGCCGCACGGGCATTAGCAGCCCCTTTTGTGCATGCACGCACATGCATGTGCAAATTTGCTTGCTCCTCCCTTTCCCCCTGGACCGCCAACCCAGAAAGAGTGGGAACCTCTGGTCTGCAAAGCAAGGAGAGCAGAAAGGAAGACAATCCTAAAAGATCAGGGAGGGATGAAATCTCGGATGGATCTTCATTCAAGCCACCAAGGGTAGGAGAACCTTTCTTCTGCAGCATTGGTCCCTTTTTGTCCAACTCCTGTCCTTGCAAGAGGAAGCAGTGGGTCAAGGATTCTCACAGCAGATTATGGATGGGAGCCAGTCTGGGAATCGAGGTGAATGTTTTGGTCTAGAGATTTGGTTCCAGGAGGAGATCAGAAGGAAAGTCTCAATGTCTTCTTTCTTTCCTCAGGTTCACAGAGAGATTCATCTCTACCAGCCCCCAGGCTGTCCTCATCTCTTCCACACACCGTCATTATTAAAGGAGAAAAGATTCCCTTGAATTGCTCCCTCCCTGAGGGAGTCGCGTCACGGAGTCCTGAGGGATCCCATAGGTTCTTTTTCCACTGTAGAGATCAATCCAACCTAAAAATTGAATATCAACATCTCCCTTGCAATACCTTCAATGTCAGGACTGAAAATCTGACCTCTGACCAAATGAAGATTATATGTAAATGCAAGATCATTGAAACATCTGGGGGATGGTCTTATTCCCCTGAAAGTAACCAGCTGGTCTTCTCAGTTCTTGGTAAGATGGATTCTCATTGCCTGGAAATATTCACATCAAAGGCAGTTCTAATAGCCTATGAAAATGCACAATAAACCTTTCAAAAATTAATCCAGTGAACCAAACAAGCAGTTGTTGTTAGTTGCGAAGTTGTGTCCGACCCATTGCAACCCCATGGACCACGTTCCTCCAGGCCTTCCTGTTCTCTACCATCTTCTGGAGTCCATTTAAATTCACACCTACTGCTTCAGTGACTCCATCCAGCCATCTCATTCTCTGTCGTCCCCTTCTTCTATTGCCCTCCATCTTTCCCAGCATTAGGCCCTTCTCCAGTGAGTCCTTCCTTCTCATTAGGTGGCCAAAGTATTTGAGTTTCAACTTCAGGATCTGGCCTTCTAAAGAGCAGTTGGGGTTGATCTCCTCTAGGACTGACCGGTTGGATCGCCTTGCAGTCCAGGGGACGCACAGGAGTCTTCTCCAGCACCATAGTTCAAAGGCCTCCATTCTTTGGCGATCAGCCTTTCTTATGGTCCAACTTTCACAGCCATATATTGCAACTGGGAAAACCATGGCCGTGACTATACGTACTTTTGTTGGCAGGGTGATGTCTCTGCTTTTGAGTATGCTGTCTAGATTTGCCATAGCTTTCCTCCCCAGGAGCAAGCGTCTTTTAATTTCTTGGCTGCAGTCCCCATCTGCGGTGATCTTGGAGGCCAGGAAGATAAAATCTGTCACTACCTCCATTTCTTCCCCATCTATTTGCCAGGAATTGAGACGGCCGGATGCCATGATCTTGGTTTTCTTAATGTTGAGTTTGAAGCCAACTTTTGCACTCTCCTTCTTCACCCGCATCAAGAGGCTCTTTAGTTCCTCTTCACTTTCTGCCATTAGAGTGGTATCATCTGCATATTTTAGGTTGTTGATATTTCTCCCGGCAATCTTAATTCCACCTTTTGATTCATCTAGCCCTCCTTTTCTCCTGATGTGCTCTGCATATAAGTTAAATAGACAGGGTGACAGAATACAGCCTTACCGGACTCCTTTCCCAATTTTGAATCAATCATGGTTCTGTGTACAGTTCTCACTGTTGCTTCTTGACCCGCATATAGGTTTCTCAAGAGACAAATAAGATGGTCTGGTACACCCATCTCTTTAAGAACTTGCCCCAATTTGTTGTGATCCACACAATCAAAGGCTTTAGCATAGTCAATGAAGCAGAAGGAGATGTTTTTTCTGGAACTCCCAAGCTTTCTCCATGATCCAGCGTATATGTTGCCAATTTGATCTCTAGTTCCTCTGCCTCTTCGAAATCCTGCCTATATTTCTGGAAGTTCTCGATCCACATACTGCTGGAGTCTAGCTTGTAGGATTTTAAGCATAACTCTACCAGCATGTGAAATGAGTGCAATGGTGTGATAGTTTGAACATTCTTTGGCATTGCCTTTCTTTGGAATTGGAATCCAAGCAGAGCCACCATTAAATAAATAATGCCTCCTTTAAGAAAATAGTCAGGAAGACTTTCTTTCAATGGGAAAAATGTCTCCTAAATGGAATATTTTGGTGGTGACGACATGGTGAGAAGAGTTACAGAAACAACAAATTATTTTTCAGTCTTACGAACTTCATGCCTACCTATTTTTATATTTTATGTTCTGTCCTGCATCTTGCTTTTCTTTAATTTGAAGATTCGGCTGATGAGTAGACAAAGGTAATGATTGCTTGATCCAGTCTCTCTTGGGTGAAAAGGGGCAGTTTATATATTATTTTCACCCCAAAGGACAGCATTCCCCTTCCTTATTTCCCATCTTCGTCTCCATTCTCTGAAATATCACTGCTTTGTCTTGTAGAAATAGTACTTTAGATTTAAGGGGATACTATGGATGATTTCCAGGATCTCTCCTGCTTTAATGGAGACATTAATATGTTCCTGGTGAACCTTTCTTGCAGACGAACTTCCTTCCCCGCTGCTGAAGGTGGATCCATTGTCCCAGAAGGTGAAGCAAGGTGACCTTTTGGTTTTCCTCTGCTCAGTGGAAGGAGGCAACACAGAGAAGATCTTCCATTTCTACAAGGATGGGATGGAGATCACCTCCAGGGAAGAAGGTCTTCTGGAACCCTCCAGTGAACCCACAGATCATGTTCAAAATGCCTCTTTGAGAATCCTACATGCGTCGTTCAACCACAGAGGGGAATTTGCTTGCAGTTATGAAGAACGGAGAAGCAACCGATGGCTCATGTCTTCTTGGAGCCAGGGGATAAACATGACAGGTGAGCCAGATAGGGGAATGATGGATGTGCTTAAATCTTGAGACCACCATGATAGGCTAGACTAGGAAGGACAAAGAAAGACCTGGAGAAAGGCAAATGGCTTTTGTGGGATTGTTAACTAGCTCCACAGGGAAGTCCATGAAAAATCAGGAACCAAGCTAAATAAAAAAAAGGGGATGTGTTTCATTTGTTGATTTAACAGAATCTAAACTTTGAAGAACAGGACAGGTTAAGATGTTCTGCAAGGAATACTAAGTCATCCTTCTTCTTTGTTACTCAAACCAGTTTGGGCCCAAGATTCAGATCCTATTTGGAGATATTCCTGGATAGTGATGCTTCTTGTAATCCCACTGGTTCCCTTTGCCTTTTATTGCTGGAAAAAAAAGAGCAGTAAGTGACACGACTGGGGTTCAAGGGATCCTTACCTGGAGTCAGAGGTTGCTCCTTGTGGTTGCAACTGTGGACAGAGAGATCCTACGGGGAGGCAGGAAAGGAGAGCCAGGTCTGGAGGTGAGAGGGAGGAGAACGCAATACATGAGGGTGATAGAAAGAAGCAATTTCATCTTCCTTTTTATTTTCATTCCTGCCTTGGAAGCGTCACTATCCCAGGAACACTCTCAGCTTCCAAAAAAGAAGGAGGAAGGAAATGATCTTGCAGTGATGGAGCCTCAAGCAGCAACAGCAGCTACACCCATACCTGTCAAGGTAACTGGTGGGATTCATGGGTGACCTTAATCAGGGTCTGCAGGGAAGGTCTGTTTACACTGGGGAGGGAAACCCAGTTTTATCCCCACTATTGATGGTGTCCTCTGGAGTCACCCAACTGTCATGATGAAACAGAAACGAAGCAGATAGGATTTAGAGCTTCTCAAGGCAGAATATGCTTTCCATAAATGCATTTGTCTTGATCTCTCTGAACATCTGCTCTACGTTTCTTGGCCTGCTGGGTTTCAAAAACAGAATTTAGCAGTTTTTGAAGTACTAGGTCTTTCCTTTAAAAATGGGGAAGTAGAATAATTCTTTTCATGGCCTCCAATTTCACAAATCATGTGTTGGCCAAAAAATTGAAGGACCTTGAAGCCCACACAAACAAAAAGAAATATTTTGAAAACTAAGTTTCTTAAAAGCCATTGAAGATTCCTCTAATCAAGTACTGGATGCAAAGTTTTAGGGGATTTGCCCTGTAGGTTTCTCAGGAGCATCTCAGAATCGGTCACGTCTGATGTGGAAGGATAGTCCTTCTTTTCCTTGATGGGCTGGCAATCTTTCTAGGCTGTAACAGATGGGTCAAGGTTATTTATTTCTAAAAATGCTGCGAAATGATGGAGAACTCCCAGGTTCTCAATGGGTTCCTCGCCTGCAGGTAGACTGAGCAATGTCTTCTCATTCCCTCACTTTCCCCAGGCCTCTGAGGTCACCTACAGCTGCCTCCGGGACTCCTTCACTCTGTCTCCTCCTGGACCAAGAAGGAAGAACCATCCTACACAACAGGAAGAAGAGGAGATATTGTATAGTGACATTGTGTTTCAACCCAAAGGAAGGCAGAAAAATTATCCGTGATTGCAGCAAAATGTGTCTTTGTTGGTCAAGTCTCTTAAATCCTGGGTGGTATAAACAGAGGCATTGAATCAAGATCACAAGAAGTCCTATTACTGCTTTGTAAAGCCCTGTAAGACAACACCTGGAACACTGCAGCCAATTCTGGTCACCATACCACAAAAAAAGAGGGTGAGAGTGACTTATGACTGTGTTCCACACTTATGACCGTTGGGTTTACCCCACTTTGGAAAAATAAAAAAATGAAGGTTCGTTGTTAATGTTTCATTCTACGACAATAGAAGAAATTGGAAGTCAATGCCTCTTTTTTCCTTTTTTCCCTTCTCCCCCTTACTTTTCTCTTCCTTGTCCCTCCCCACCGTGTCCTGCTCTGTATTTTTGATTTTTTGTATTTTACTTTATAATCTAATAAAATGTTACAAATTGAAAAAACAATTAGAATAATAGTTCTGGCATTTTAGACACAAGCCATGATTTTGAGAAGTGTTTAAGGGGAACTGCTATGTATCAGAACTAAATTTTTTTCTAATTAACGAAATGCGTGGCTGAGGACGAGCAACGCAGCTGATCAGGTCAGACACCCAGAGAGGAGGGGTGGGGTGTCAGACCTTGCAAAAGAGCAGAAGAACATGGCTTCTTGGCTTTCACACCTCCACCTCACCGGATGGCTATTTTTATTTGATTTCATTGGTTTTATTCTATTTTTCATTCTCTTTGGGCACAAGAGAGCTCAGGCGGACGGGGGAAGTTCTCTGCTGCAGAGAGAAAGGCTTTGGTGTGGTGAAGGAGGCCGGGGGGGCCGAGCTGCGTCCTGGGCTGGGAGGGCGTGGGTGTGATGTCCTCGGTGGGGATGACGCAGTTCCTCCCTTGGCCGTTGAGTTGGAGGACTGACTCGAGAGAAGTTGCAGCTCTTCATCTCTCTGGGGAAGGAAGAAAAGAGCGACGGAGACCAACAACACCTCCTTCCCAGGAATCCTGAAGATGGAGACCATCACTTGGATAACAGGTTTGGAACCTCTTTCTTCTTCCTCCCTCGCTTCTAAAACTAATTATTCTTCTTTCCCTGTGCCCAAGATCATGATATACCTGCATCCTTTCCTCCTCCTCCTCCTCCTCCTCCTCCTCCTCCTCCTTCATCATCTGTGCTAGTCCTGATGTTGCCTAGTTTGTGTCATGAAACTAAAGCACCAATGGTTCCTGTAGTCTGCAATATTTTCTGGAAATCCGTTCATCCTCTCGCACCATTTTTGGAGGAGAAGCGAAATGTCTTCAAAGAAAAACAAGAGAGTCTAGTTGCCTCCTGGGAAAAAAAAGCATCTTTGGCTCAAAGAGACCGCTTTAATTGACATGAATTTAATCTATGGGACATCAAGATATTTTTTTATCTCCATCCTGAAGTCAGGATGTTTCTTTTAAAAAGGGTCCGGTTTATATGAAATGTAAAATCAGTCTTCTTTTCTCTCAAAATATACCTGTTTTTAGTCTCGTTTTCAAGGTTTCACGGCGTAACCCCTTCGTCTTCAGTCCTCCATTTTGCTTTTTTTGCTTTTCTTCGTCTTGTCTCTTCTACATTCTAGGAAGCCCCATTACAGAAATGGAAACTGCCAGTTTTGCACAGAGATCTTGAGGGTTTTTTTTTTTTTTTGTATGTGTGTTTGTGTGTTCTGTTTAAGCCACTTTCGTTTCTTTTCTCTTTCAGTTCTTTTGTGGGTGAACCTGGGAGCAGGTAAGACCGAGTCTTGTGTAGAGTTTTTCTCTGGCCACACAAACGTAGATTTTGATTGTTGCTTCTTGTGAAGGAGAGAGAGTAGGAGAAGCAGGAGAAGGAATGCAGAATCTGGAGGGGGAGTTAAAAAGGATATCAGCCTAGAAATCCTACACAGCCCAATCCTACACAGCAAATTAAGCCCAATCTCCATTGAGTGCTATTGACCCTTATCTAACCCTTATCTAGCTGACCAGATAGGATGAAAAAAGAAGGCCTACATGGTTTTTATCTCCTTCACAGATTTGTGGACAGATTCATCTCCGGCAACTACGAGACTCTCCTTATCTCCTCCATACAGCATCTTTGCTCAAGGAGAGTGGATGACCTTGATATGTTCCATCCCAGACAGATATCAGCCACATCTTTTCCTTTTCTATTGTAAAAATGAATCAGGTTCTTCCATCCTGAAAAAAGTTCATCAAGAAAATACATGGAATATCAGCATCGCACATCTGAATGGAACCAAGAAGCTTATTTGCAATTGCCGTTCAAAATCCCTCATTGGAACAAAATTCTACTTTTCGTCTAGTAGTTCCAGGGAGATCTTGGTTGTTGGTAAGAGAGTTCCCTTATTGCTAGAGTTCATTGTCACAAGGCTCAGGTTTCAGAATTGAAAATAACACGATAAATGAGCCCTCACTAACTGATCACCGCGAAACAGAATAAACTGAATAACAAAATAATAAAGCTGGACGGGACCTTCGAGCTCTTCTAGTCCAACCCCCTGCTCAGGCAGGAAACCCTACAAATGGTTGTCTAATCTCTTCTTGAAAACCTCCAGTGTTCTGGAGGCAGGTGGTTCTACTGATTAATTATTCTAACTGTCAGAAAATTTCTCCTTAATTCCAGGTTGCTTCTCTCTTTGGCTAGTTTCCATCTGTTGCTTCTTGTCCTGCCTTCAGGTGCTTTGGAGAATAGCTTGACTCCCTCTTCATTGGGGCAGCCCCTGAGATAGTGGAAGACTGCTATCTTGTCCCCCCTCGTCCTTCTCTTCATTAAACTAGACATGCCCAATTCCACCAACCATTCCTTATATGCTTTAGCCTCCAGTCCCCTAATCATCTTTGTTGCTCTTCTCTGCACTCTTTCTAGAGTCTCAACATCTTTTTTCTACCGTGGGGACCAAAACTGGATGCAGGATTCCAAGTGTGGCTTTACCAAAGTAGTATATAGCAAAGTATATGCAAAGCAGTATAAAACGAAGCTGAGTATTGTGGGTTATGGCAGACAAAGGATTGGATGTCCATCAAGAAAGGGAAGAAGGAATTTTTATTTCTTGATCCAAGACTGATGCAACCCTTCTGAAAAGCTTGTTATTATTTTCATTCAAAGCCTATCCCTAAACCCAATTTTTCTCTTCTGATCCAGAAAAGAAACTGCTTAGCATAAATGGGACGACCTAAAACCACTTTCATCAGCCAAATTCTCTTTACAGATGCTGGACCACGAGGTGGCTTCTGGTTTAAAGAGGAAGGAAGCAAGAATTCTTCATTGCTTCATCACTCATGAGGTCTCTGGGTGGTCTCCTTACCATTGTCAATCTTTCTTGCAGATACCCCTCCTCCCCCACAGCTTAAATTCAATCCTTTGACCCAGACCGTGAAGGAAGGTGACTGTCTGATCCTCCTCTGCTCGGTTGAAGGAGGCATCGGGGAGAAGAAGTTCCATTTCTACAAGGATGGGGTGGAGATCACCTCCAGCCAGGAATGCCTTCAAAAGGGGTCCAGCGAACCTGCAGATATTCTTCAAAGTGGCTCCCTGAGAATTCTGAGTGACCATTCCACCCACAGGGGGGAATTTGCTTGCCGTTATGCAGAAAAGAGAAGCAACCGATGGCTCATGTCTTCTTGGAGCCACCGGCTGAACATAACAGGTGAGTCAGTTGGGGTGAGGTTGGATGTGGTTAAATCTTGGATTGAGTTCACACAATAGGCTAGACTAGGAAGGACAATGAAAGACCTGGAGAAAGGCAAATGGTGTCTGTGGGATTGTTAAGTAAACTTGACAGAGAAGTCCACTGGTGCTAGCAGTCACATGGGCACTGGCGGCCCCATTTGTACATGTGCATGGGTGTTAGCACCGCTGCACAGCCGCTAGTAGCCCCATTTGCACATTCGTGCAGGCACTAGCAGCCCTTTTTGCGCATGCACGCACAAATTTCCTTGCTCCTCCCTTTCCCTCTGGGCCACCAACCCAGAAAGGGTAGGGACCTGTGGTCTACAAAGCAAAGAGAGCAGAAAGGAAGACAGTGCTAAAAGATCACGGAGGGATGAAATCTCGGATGGACCTTCATCCAAGCTATGAAGGGTAGGAGAACTTTTCATTTGCAGCGTCGGTCCCTTTTTGTCCAACTTCTGTCCTTGCAAGAGGAATCAGTGGGTCAAGGATTCTCACAGCAGATTATGGATGGGAGCCAGTCTGGGAATTGGGTGGTTGTTCTGGTCTAGAGATTTGGTTCCAGGAGAAGATCAGAAGGAAAGTCTCAATGTCTTCTCTTTCTTTCCTCAGGTTCACAGACAGATTCATCTCGATCAGCCCCCAGGCTGTCCTCGTCTCTTCCATACAGCTTTATTATTAAAGGAGAAGAGATTACCTTGAATTGCTCCCTCCCTGAGGGAGTCGCATCACGGAGTCCTGAGGGATCCCATATATTCTTATTCTACTGTAAAGATCAATCTGGCAAAGCAGTTGGAGATCACCCTCTCTCTAACAATACATTCAATGTCAGGACTGAAAATCTGACCCCTTACCAAATAAAGATTATTTGTAAATGCAAGATCAGGGAATCATCTGAGGGATGGTCTTCTTCTCCTGAAAGTAACCATCTAGTCTTCTCAGTTGTTGGTAAGATGGATCCTCGTTGCCTGGAAATATTCACATCAAAGGCAGTTCTAATACTCAACCTATGCAAATGCACAATAAAACTTTCAAAAATTAATCCATTGAAAGACATGCAGGGCCACCATAATAATTGCTTGATCTAGTCTCTCTTGTCTGAAAAGGGGCAGTTTATGTATTATTTTCACCCCAAACTACAGCATTCCCCTTCCTTATTTCCCATCTTAATCTCCATTCTCTGAAATATCATTGCTTTGTCTAATAGAAATGGTACCTTAGATTCAAGGGGATACTATCGATGATTTCCAGGATTTCCCCTGCTTTAATGGAGACATTAATATGTTCCTTTTGAACTTTTCTTGCAGATGAACTTCCTTCCCCGCTGAAGGTGGATCCGTTGTCCCAGAATGTGAAGGAAGTTGACCCTTTGGTCTTCCTCTGCTCAGTGGAAGGACGCAACGCAGAGAAGATCTTCTATTTCTACAAGGATGGGATGGGGATCACCTCCAGGGAAGAAGGTCTTCTGGAACCCTCCATTGAACCCATAGATCGTCTTGAAAGTGCCTCTTTGAGAATCCTACATGCGTCGTTCAACCATAGAGGGGAATTTGCTTGCCGTTATGAAGAAAGGAGAAGCAACCGATGGCGCATGTCTTCCTGGAGCCAGGGGATAAACATGACAGGTGAGCCAGTTAGGGGAATGTTGGATATGGTTAAATCTTGAGACCACCATGATAGGCTAGACTAGGAAGGCCGAAGAAAGATCTAAAGAAAGGTAATTGGCTCCTGTGAGATTGCTAAGCTAATTCCATGAAGAAGACTGTGAAAAGTTTAGAATTGAGACTAATATAAGAGGTGACGATTTCAATTTTAGATGATATAGGATCTAAACTTTCAAGAACAGGACAGGGTAAAAATATTCTGCCAAGTAACATAAAATCATCCTCCTTCTTTTCTAGTCATACCAGTTTGGACCCAAGGTTTATATTCTGTTTGGATATTTTCCCGGAGATGGATTCTTTTTCTAATTCTGCTGGTTCCAATTGCCTTTTATTGCTGGAAGCAAAAGAGCAGTAAGTGAAGGATTTGGGTTCAAGGGTTCCCTTATCAGAGGTTGCTCTTGTAATTGGATATGTTGATTGAGAGATCCTCCAGGGAAGCAGGAAAGGAAAAGCAGAACTGGAAATGAGAGGGATGGGAAGATGATATGTAAGGATGGTGGAAAGTAGCTTCATGTTTTTTTTTCCTTTTTATTGCTGCCATGGAAGCATCTCAATCACAGGAACAATTTCAACTAATGGAAAAGAAAGAGAAAAATCATCTTTCAGTGATGGAGCCTCAAGCAGCAACACCCTCATCAGTCAAGGTAGCTGGTGGAATTCATGGGTGACTTTAATTAGTGTCTACAGCAGGGGTCTTCAAACTTGGCCCTTTTTATGACTTGTGGACTTCAACTCCCAGAATTCCTCAGCCAGCATGCCTGGCTAAGGAATTCTGGAAGTTGAAGTCCAGAAGTCATAAAAAGGCCAAGTTTGAAGACCCCTGGTCTACAGGGAAGGTCTATCACACTGGAGAGTGATACTAGGTTTATGGAATCCTCACCAATAACTTACAGGGTCCTCTGGAATCACCCAACTATGGTTGTCTACAAACAAGAATGATATAGATGGGCTTTAGAGGCCTGAAGCATATTGGTGCAATGTTGGTAGATAGTGAACTTAAATCTTAAATTCAAGCAGGATTTACCTCTCATAATCCCATTTGTTTTGATCTCTGGTCAACACCTATTCTCCGTTTCTTCATTCACTTGGTTTCAACCAAAGAATTTAGGCATTTTAGTACCCCTGGATATTCCTTTAAAAATAGGAAATAATAATTCTCCTTATGGCTTTCAGTTTAACAAATTATGTGTTGGCCGTAAAATTAAATGGCCTTGAAATTCGCAGAAAAATGTGAAGAGAAAGATATATTTAAGAAAATTAAGTATCTTAGAAGCCATCAAAGATTCCTCTAATCAAGTGTTGGAGGCAAAGTTTTAGAGGAACGTCCTTGCGGATTTCTCAGGAGTATCTCATTACCATCAGAATCAGAAAACCAGACCGGGTCAGGTCTGATGCCGAAAGTCAATCCTTCTTTTCTTTGATGGGCTTGGCAATCTTTCTAGAAGACCAGTCAACCTTATTTATTTCTAAAAATGCTGCAAAATGATGGAGAAATCCCTTGTTCTTCATTGGTTCTTGAGCTGCAGGTAAACTGAATGTTTAAACAATGTGCTCTCTTTCCCTTAGTTTCCCCAGGACTCTGAGGCCATCTACAGCAATGTTCAGGACTTTTCCACTCAGGAGAACGATCTTACAAAAGAGGAAGAAGAGGGGCCACTGTATATAAACTTGATTGCAGGAAGATAAGATAACTCTCTTGGTGTAGTCTCTTACTAGGCTTAGACATGCACATGACCTGTGAAGAAATGATGAAATACTTCGGTTTATGGCAGAAGAGAAAGTCCATCAAAAAGGGGAAAATCTTTGGCCCCACCCTCTTCTACAAGTCTCAGATCTATCTAGACTTGAGCCTGCTGGGAAGATTTTTGTTACGGCTTTCAACAACTTTTTTTCTGTATACTGGATAGATCTAATACAAAGAAGGGCCATGAGGTCTAGTTTAGAGGCCCTTTTCCACACTGAAATTTCTCTTGAATCTGCCAGCTCATAGGAGCTCGCCTTCATCCTTTGGAGTTTCACTTCTGAGTCTCAGGTGAGAGAGAAGATCCAAGGCTTTTTCCTTGTTGATCTGTTCCTGTCCATGTTTGTTTGAAGCCGTGGGAAATGTCCTTTGGGATATTTTGCTTTGAATACTAGCTGAGTCTCTTGGCTAATAACCCCTTTCTCATTTTCCCAGAGATACAGGTTTTCCTTTTTCTTAGGTCCACCTTGCCTTTTTTTTCTCCTTCCGTTTTTTTGATGGGTTGAATGGTGCATGGAGGTGATAAATAGGTAGGTAGGTACTGTAGATATTTTATCAGTATTAATTACAGCTTTGAATATTGGTGTTACAAATATTATGACTGTTTGATTTTTTCTTCAAACTTAAATATAATACTGGAAATAAATTGAAAAATGAAAGAAGAGTATGCCTCAAAGTATTTGTTTTATAATTAAAGTTTTGGTCTCAAGCTAAATTACTTGATAATAAAATATTCATCATGTTGTTACTTGATGCATACATGTGTTTGTGTACTTGTATTTGTGTGTGTGTGTATGTGCGTGCACTAATGCATATATTGAATAGGAAGAAACTACCAACAAAGAGTTGGAATTCCCAATTTTAACAAATCAATGGGCTAGACTTGTAAAGAAAGTCAGAATTTGCGACCTGTTACTTTAACGTGTGATTCATTCAACAAAAGAATTTGGCAAAAAAATCTCCATCTTCAGCAACAGAAATTTAGCTTTGGAGAAGAGGATGAGGCAGGAAGAGATGGCAAGTGTCTTCCAAATTGTTTGGAGCACTTCCAAGTGCTTTCAAGCCATCCAGAGTCATCTTGAAAGGCAGATATGTGGCATAGAAATTGAATGAATGAATAGGTAGGTAGGTAGGTAGGTAGGTAGGTAGATAGATAGATAGATAGATATAGAAAGAGAGAGTAGATAGATAGATAGATAGATAGATAGATAGATAGATAGATAGATAGATAGATAGATAGATAGATAGATAGATAGATGCTGAAATGAGATCTTTTTCTTAGGTCCATCTTGCCTTTTTTTCTATTTCAATTTTTTGATGGGTTGAATGGTGCATGGAAATGATAGATAGATAGATAGATAGATAGATAGATAGATAGATAGATAGATAGATAGATAGATAGATAGAGAGAGAGAGAGAAAGATAGATAGATAGAGAGAGAGAGAGAGAGAGAGAAAGATAGATAGATAGATAGATAGATAGATAGATAGATAGATAGATAGATAGATAGATAGATAGATAGATAGATAGATAGATAGATAGATAGATAGATAGATAGATAGATAGATAGATAGGACAGACAGATGCTGCAATGAGGCAATGTCACAATTCAACAGAGGTAGGCAATGGGAGGAATCCATGCAGATTACCACATACACAAAACACACACATACAGTGAGAGAGCTGGGATTGTTTAAAGCAGCGTTTCTCAACCTTGGCCCCTTTAAGCTTCCCACAGAAACAGCTCCAGGAGTTTCTCATCCCATAACATCCGAGCTCTACTCTGCTGCGTATGTAGTGCTCACCTTCGAAGGAGACTCTGGCCGATGACCGGCTCCTTCTGTCCCTCTCCTCTGATGACCGGCCTGCCGGGCCCAAACCCCCTGACACCCCTCAGGGCATTTGTGAGGCTTTGATTCAGATAATCTCCCAGAAAGCCAGAACCATTTTTTCCCCTCAGAACAAGATATTCTCTCTCTCTCTTTCTCTCTCTCTCCATCTCCCCTCAGAGGCCAAGAGTTTTTTCTCCCCTCAGTCCATTTTTCCCGCCTTTTTTTCCCTTGGAATGCTGGGCCTTGTAGTTCTGCTGCCCTGCACTCTAAGGCCCTCTTCCCGGGTGGAGCCTACATCTCCCAGAATCCCACGCTCGGCTCCTCCTACTCCTCTTCCTCCTCCTGTTCAGAGTTTGAGGTGATACCCAAAGTTGGCTGGAGCTCTTGCCTCCATTTGCTGGACCCCAATTAAAATAGCCAGATGATGGCAAATAATTGGCAATAAGTTTGAAAGAAAGAGAGAAAGAAAGAAGACTGGTTAAAATACAAGAGAACCTATGGAAGTTAACCAGTGGAATGGAACTACAAAAACCATATTGCAGGTATTACAAAGTCCATACTGTGTGGCCCTCAGAGGGATGAGGTTCCAGCCACCACCATAATTAGCAATACATTTGAAAGGAGTAGAGAAAGAAGACTAATTCAAATACAAGAAAACCCATGTGAGTTAACCAGTGCAGTGGTATTACAAAGGCCATATTTCAGGTGTTACATAGTCCATACTGTGTGGCCCTCAAAGGGATGAGGTTCCAGCCACCACCATAATTAGCAATACATTTGAAAGGAACAGAGAAAGAAGGCTAATTCAAATACAAGAAAACCCATGTGAGTTAACCAGTGCAGAAACCATATTGTTAGTATTACAATAGTGCATGGCCCTCGAAGGGGCGAGGCTCCAGCCACCAGCCAATCAGGAGCCTAGAAGGGCCTCGACAGCTCAGAGAGAAGAAAATCACCAGCAGCAACCATAAAGTTTGTGTAATTTGGAAGATGAAAATGCCACTGATAAATCAGGGATACAAATTCCCTGTTTGGACCAGTGAAAACATTGCCAACATTGTGAATGGGAGACCTGCGTGATTGGAGAGGATGCCTGTGGAGACCCATCTTCAAGCCCCACGGGACCCAGTTTTGGGGCAGAACAGCAACCGTGCCATGGAAAGCCACAATAGCAATTGCAGAATCCCTTATATTTTTTAAAAAAACTCTTATAATATTTTTTGAAGCTCAAATAGTTTGGCCACCTAACAAGAAGAAAAGATTCATTGGGAAAGACTCCGATTTTGGGAAAGATGGAAGACAAAAGGAGAAGGGGACAGCAGAGGATGAGGTTATTAGATGGTGTCATCGGCAGAATTAATATGAATTGGAGCAAAATTTGGGTGGGCCTGGCATGCTACGGTCCATGAGGTTGCGAAGAGTCAGACACAATTTGGTGACTGAACAACAACAACAGCATTTTTTATTTATTTCACAGGATTTATATCTCCTTCACTGGTTTCTCCTTCAACAAGGACAGGAAGAATCATTTTTAGCACAAAAAGGGGAAGGGAGGACCGGTGTTCCTGGTCAATAACTGGACAATAGGCCAATATTTCTACTAGTTAGGAATGGTAAAAGGTCAAGGCTGTAAATTCTGAGTGATTTTGGTGGACTCCTGAAGGTATGCCCCGAGTTTCTCAATCTTGACAGCTTGAACATGGGTGGATTTCAACTCCCAGGATTCCCCAGACAGCCATGAATTCTGGGAGTTGAAGTCCATCCATCTTCCAGTTGATAAGGTTGGGAAACCCTGGGTTCAAGCACGTCTATTCCCAAATACCCCAACAGAACCAGAGCAAGTCCTCCATTCCTGGTATTGAAGAGGCTGGTCTTCTGAAAGTGGCCTTTGGAGAAGTAGTCAGTGGGCTCTTCTGCTGGTTGCTTGAACCCGGACATTGTTGTATATGACTTGATCCACTTCCTGGGTCCTCAGATTTTTGGTCCTGGGTTCCAAAGGGATCACTGTGGATGAGGTCTTGACAAAAGCACAGGTGAGTTCTGAATTCTAGAAAGCCAGGAAAAAACAAGCTTGAAATTCAACCAGGATCCATCATAAAGGAGACTTTTTAAAGGTTATTTTGGAAGATGTTTACAAAGGAAAACTAGCTGACTCTTCCAGAATCCTCAGCAACACAAATCAAGTGTAAATGGCAACCACACTACACCAGGCCCAACCCAGATCCTCTACCTCCTGTCACCCAGAGAACTGCCCTGGGAGAGACATCTATCAGGATGACCATCCACTTTGATTTACTTATGACCAGGCAGGAGGAATCCCTAATATCTAAGATGCTCTCAAAGACAAAACTTCATATTGCATTGAACTATAACTCCCAAATCTTTCTAGTTGGAAAACCAACAGTTCGTTCACAATAAAACCAAATATTAGTAGAATACAAGACTATTCGAGACAAAATGGACGTTAGGCCATGCCACTCAAGGCAGGAAGTAAATGAAGGTATCCTTCAAAAATTGTTCTTTGGCTTCTGCTTTTATAATCTAGTGAATGGAAATCCTTCCCTCCCTCCAGAAGTGGTTCCTCTCTCAAAATCCTCTAGTAAGTTTTTCTATAATTCCATCAGAATTTCACTACCAGGAAACTTGGGGTGATACACGATACCTCTGAAACTGCCCAGGATTCCCAATTCCTTCATAAACGGTCTTGCCCAGGAATGGAAGAATCCTTGAAGTGGTTACCTGTAAATCCTCCCCGTCCAGATCCTCAGATCCAAGATCATTTAATCGGACTTCCTCCTTCTTCTCTTTAGGCTCAGATCTCCGCTGGCATCCTGATGCTTCCAGATCCATGCAAAAAAAAAGGAAGCCAGGAATAAACAAACATGACTTGCTTATCCTAGTTATTCCATCATCTTAGAAACAAAAGTAAAGATAGATACACCCTCAAGCTCAGCTTCACTGGGCTGCAGTGTCCATTCTATTTCTTGAAAACTGCCCACTCTACAGCTAAAAACGTTCTTGGATATTCCCATCCAGCTATTACTCAGGGCCAACATACTTACCGTCTAAGATCTGCTATCTGCTGCTATTCTGGCTGGGAGGAGAAGACTCTCCTTTAAAGCCAAATAAGCTCTTCTCAATTCAGCCACCTTTGCCCAGTAGAGGGAATATCCCAACCCAATTACTACTGAGGGTAGATACAGTGGGTGCTGGAGTTTCGTAGCTCAGGGGGATGTTCATTATGTCAACAGTCAAGACTCTCCTAATCCCAAGGCTAAGATTCCCAAGGCCAGATGTCTATTAAATTCTGGGACAGGCAACAAGAAGGACCACTATGCCTATCAGAGGAGTCTCCATTCTGTTGAAGAAGGACCTCTTGGAGGTCTATTCTTCCAAATGGCTTTGACCACTTCTGCAACAGTGGTTCCTCTCTAGCCACTTGACTGAGATTCAGGGTAGTTCCTGCTACTTTTGAATTTGGGACTCACCCACCTACCATTTTTCTTCCTGCTGCAGCAGAAAACCAGTGGGGCTCCCAGGAGAAGGACAAGGAGAGCCAACGCTGCATAGCCCACTGACGGGGCAGATGGGGCTGGCAGAACTGCAAAGGAAAAGAGGGAGAAGTATCATTTTGCAAGATTTCCTTGGATGGTTAAATCAATTTTTGCAAAAGGTTCCTTCCGCATTTAGGCAGCACATGACTCCACCTTCTGAAAAGACCAACCTGTGATATTCACTATCTGGCTCCAAGGAGACATGATCCAGCGCCCATTTATGTTTTCCTCCCATCTGCAAACAAGTCACAGGCTTCCATTACCTTTGGTATATAGGAAGGCTGCTGATGTATTTAGAGTAAGAAGCCCAGAGTCTCTGCTGCTCCTCCGAAGACCTTCATTGCTGGAGGTCATTTCCACACCCTTCCATGAGAAATGGAACCTTTTGGTGTTATTGCCCTCATTGGGCAAACACTGGATTTGCAGGACTTTGCCTTCTTGCAGGGATCCAGAGGGAGGATGCAGCTTCAACACTGGGGGAGGCAGAGGATCTGGAGAAGAGAAAAACGGGAATTAGCTTGGTGGCGCTTGGACTCCACTGGGTGGAGACTTTCTGGGACTTCATCAGGGAAATGCTTTCATATACAGGCTCTAAATAAATAAAGCCCCAGTTATAGGGATCCACATTTTCAAAATGAAGAAAGAAAAAATCTGCACCTCTCACCACTATTGAGACAGGACGACTCCAGTCTGAAGAGATGCTTCTCCCGTATTTCCATTCTCGGTACCGGCACTTATGTAATCCAGAACCATCCCTTGTAACTGTGAGGACCAGAGAGTTCTCTTCATGCCAATCCAGATCCTTTATAGATGTCTCATTCCCATTTTTCCTTATTTGGGAAAACAGGTACTGTCTCCAGCTTTGAACAGTGTTGTTGGGAGCGGAGCACCTGAGAGAAATGTTCTCCCCAACCAGATACAGAGGTTCTGAAGGATCTGGAGAAAGGCTGGGAGCTGGTGGAGGATCTAGATAGATCCAGAGAGGAAAAAGAAGTGAGTATCAAATGTTCTTCAGGCAATCCCCAGATTATCTTGACTGGCACCCATCAACACATCTAACTGCACTAAAGTTCTTGGCTGGACTTTCCTTCATTCAGAATGGAACTGATGACCTCTTCTCTTTCCTCAGAAAACACTCCTTGGAATCGGGAGGTTGAAGAAATCTAGACTGGGCAGCTTCACAGCCTGAATAGTGGGGCAGAAATATCCCAGAAATCTCACTAATATTCCTTCCCTCTCCAGGGATATTCTAAGGAGACAGAATCTCGGCGAGGGAGCACCAAAATCTCCCTGCTCCAATGTGGTGAACGTGTGCAATATCACATTTCCTTCAGCTTTCCGCTGTAAAAGAAATCGGTCTGCTTGAACATCTTTCTCTATTTCTTTTTTTTTTCATGAACAATAAAATAAATAATTTTTATGTAATGAATTAAACAACACAGATTCTTGAAATTACTATTTTTCTCATAGGAATCTCTTAGGCATCTTTTTAACGATGTGAACAGCATTTCTCAACTTTGACAAATATGAAGATTTGTTCCTTACCGATGATAGTGAATTCAGCCCGATTACTCTTTCGCGACCGAGATCTTCTTCCTTCCCTGTTTTTTACCGTGTAAGAACAAGAAAATTTTGCCTTTGGGGCCATTCGTTTTGCCTGAATCAGCAGAGTATTTCCGATCTGTTCTTGATATCTTGTCTCTTCACCCTTTTCACTGTTGCGATAGAAAAAGTAATGTTCTCCCTTCTGTCCTCCTGGTGGGGAACATTTTAACACTATCTCTTCTCCTTTGAGGAGAGTTTGGTAAGAAGGTGACCAGGACAAGGTGGGAGCTGCTGGGAGATTCCAAGTAGTCCTCTGAATGAATATCTGAGAAACAAAGGAAATTTGGGAAGAATCCCATAAAAATCCTGCAAGCTATTAAGCAGAATTGTGTTGCAAGAACTCAAGAGAATCCCACAGGGTAGAAGTAGACAGATACAACCAAATTACCTCTTCCCAAATAAAGGTCTTTACAAGTAGTCCTTGATTCACGATCGGTTGCTTAGTAAGTGTTTGAAGTTAGGATCAACCTCAAAAAAGTGACTTACAACCCAGATTCAAAGTTCCGACACAGGCTCTATTATGATTGTAAATTGAGGATTACCTGTACGTCCGATGATTGGAGATTAGGCTCAACAATTGTATCAATTGTCAATTAACAATTCCTTAATAGAAACCTAGGCGTTGAGAACTAAGGGTGAACAAAATTTGGCCTTCTGCATAATGGATTGCAATTCCCATCATCCCCTAGCATTGGCCATATTGGATAGCTGGGCTTCCATGACAGCTGGGCTTCCATAACATCTGGAGGGCCTGATGTAGACATTGATCATATTGCTGACGAAACCTCTGCATCAAATTCAGCGTAAGAGAGATCCTTTTTTGTGTCTGGAGATTTGCATCTCCGAGGGCCTGGCCTATTAATTTCTTAAAGTGAGCCATGAATTAGCCTCAACCAGAGATGGCCAATCTGAATTGTTTTGTCGATGCCATTGTGAAGATCAGCAGTTAGCTAAGGCCTCCTTTGACTCATGTCACATGAAGCAAACACAATAGAGGTCGACCACAAATGCTTCAGATCACAGGAAATGCTAGTATAAGCGGGCTATTGCGACTTTGTGGCTGTGTTAAAGAATTTGCAAAGTGGGCCCGTTACTGGACCAAAGAAAGGGAACGTGGCAGTTTGCTGAATCTATAGTCAAGGATCTCCAGGTGAAGGTCCAGTTCATTTTTATCATGTTGACTGACTTGAGCATTGGGCCCTGTCCAAGAAAGTGCAGTCCAGTGGTGAGAAAAGTAAGGTTTTACGTTGGATTAGAAGACCTCCAAGGTCCCTTCCAGCTCTATTCTATTCTATTCAACATGGCCTCCATGCAGAGGGTCCAAAATACCTCTTGAAGTCACGCATCCAAAGCCTGATCTGAACCTTTGTTCTTCGTAAGGGGGAAATATAATCAATCCACATGGATCTATTTTATTTGATATAAAAAGAACTACATTCCACTTGAGGCAACTGAAACAGACAAGATCTAAATCATTAGATTTGCAACAGATACCCATTTTCCAAGGGAGGAAGCAAATGCCCTCTAAATTTTAAGGAAAGGAAGTGAGAAACACAAACATTTCTAAGAAGTTAAATGTCATTATTCATCCTGTTCATCAAGGACAAGAGGTTGTGTTTCTATGCAAGGCTTTTCACTTCTTTGCCACTTAAAATGATTCCTGGAGAGGATTTTTCTTTTTCAGAAAGAAGACAAAAAAAAATCACTTCTCAGAAATAAGAAAAAGGACAATTGGGGAATTTTTCAGTTTATACCAGTTTGATAGCTCTTCTTCTGATATTAACCATATATTCTCAAGCATAATGGTGAGGATTTATTCCCCTCTCCCTCTTGGGAGAGCAGTTCCATCTCCTTTCTCCCATTTCATCTCAGAAAACGGAAAATGTAGAAGCGAAGAAATTAGATGTACCTTGGGCAGTGGATTCGCACAGAAGGATCTGGAGGAAAACTGAAAGAAACAAGAAGCGAGGCAGACAATTTATGGCGGGAAGCAGAGAAGCTGCAGAGGGCCAAGAGAAGTGAGAAACCTTCAACTCATCCTCCAAGTGGTAGCCTCTCTGCTCCAGGAGATGCTCCATTTGGGGAACTGGGATCTTCTCAGCACCACCACAGCTCTGCCTTCTGAGCCGAGGATGACAACCTGGTCTGCGAACATTTCTCTTCACAGCAATCAGCAGGAAAGGAAGCATGTCATCAACACCTCTGCACCACCCTCCTCTTCCCTTTCCCCAGCGAGGACAACCCAGCTCACTGCTCAGCTTTGGGGCCTTCTTGACCACAGCAAACCTTTCCCGCAATCTCACAAGAGTATCTCACCACCCCTGGTCCCAGACGTCCCATTGCCAAGTCCTCTGTGCAACTACGGAGCTTAAGAAGAGCCGCAAATAATAGAATTGGTCTGGAACTGACAAAACTCAGAGCAAAAGGCCAAATTTCCTTTATACGATGCTTTTACTCTCCGCTTCAGAGATTCTCCACCAGCTCCGAAATCCCCTCCTTTCCTGCAATCTAGAGGCTCCTTCATTCCCAGTTCCACCAATCCATCATCTAGCATCTCTGCTACATCGTCAAAGTTAGCTACCAGGATCCACAGTGCTGCTCAGAAACTCAACCACTATTAAACTACTATAGAAGGTCATCAAAAATAGCTGACTGGTTGACAAGGCCCATCATCGCTTCCAAATGTTCTTCTCAGCCAAAATGACCAAGGAGACGATAAATTCAGGAAAAGAGCCCCCCCCCCAAGTCAGAACCCTATTTATTTAATTTTCTTTCTGCTACTTCTCTGCTGCCTCAGTCAGACAAGTCTAAGCAGCTTAAAAGTCCTGCAACAGAGCACCCATACACTACTAACAAAGCCAGTGAAAGTTGACAAAATTACCTCCCCCCCCCCTTGCTTTCATTTTGATCTTTATTGGCAACTCCAACTGGATGATAAAAAACAGCACCACATGAATGATACTCAGCTAGGAGATAAATCAGTCAATCAAATCCACCTCTCATAAAAGGCAGACTTGGCTATTGGCCAGCTGATGGGCTGGCCTAAAAGGTTTTTTGGGATCCTTCCTAGGGAGAAAGCAAGATACTCTTTGATTGATTAATGGTGAGCATCCAGCTTCTTATTCCAAATTTACTTATTTTTGGAATGTAAAAGCCTCTGTGTCTTTTAATGGGCAAGATCTCCTTTGAGAGGATCTCAACTCCTGGTGACCAGTTTTTTTTGACAATAGCATGAACACCATTGGCCTTTGTCTTCATCCAAGGTGGTTTTCCAGTGTTTCAGTTCTGGATTTCTTGAAGAAATCAGGAGGAAGAAGAAGATATTTGAAAAGTATCCAGAGCTGCTCAAGCTTTTCTTTCTGAGACCAGCCAAAGTCAAACTGGCTTTTCCCAAAAGTGGAGAGGATTTTTCACACCAAAGATTAAAACGGAAACTTTGTCCGGCTGGAATGGAAGAAGCTACAATTAAGTTCCAGAAGTGGCCTTTGGAAAGTCCACACAAGAAGGGTATTTTAATGCATTGAGGCAGATATTTACTATTCTCGAGCATTTATAGAGGGTCCGCACGGTCGAAGCAAAAAGTCAACCAGGTCATTCCCTCAGAGATATTTGGGAGCCTCTAGAACAGTGATGGCAGACCTTTTAGAGGCCGAGTGCCCAAACTGCAACCCCAAACCCCCTTATGCATCGTCGGGTGCCAGGTTGAGTGTGGCCCATTGGCTGGGTGTAACCCATTGGGTGGGCGTGGTGGCAGCAGAGGCCTAAAGCGAAAAGGTTTTATAAAACCCAGCTGAAGGCCTAGGACTGGGGCAATGGTGCGCGTGCCCACAGAGAGGGTTCTGAGTGCCGCCTAGGAGCTGATTATCACAGTTTAGAAAAAATATTTGTATGGTTTATAGAGAGCTCTTCTCCCCTTCAATTTATTTTTAATGCTGGGAAAAGGAACAAAGGAGAGATATTCAGGAATTCTGAGGGGGGAAAACCAATTTCATGATGGAACATCAACAATCATAGGGATTCCTTCTCCCCCGCCCCCATTTTTGTGTCTTCTGTCCTCAAAGCCAATCTTTTTCTCTCTCTTCCTTCTTCCAATCTCTTTGTTTGTTATCACCATTAATGCCAAGAAATTCGCAATTGTGTCCACCTTCTCCTCTTTCACATTTGGGGACCTCTTGAAATCACCATCAGCTTCATGCTTTCCTTCAACCAAAATTCAATATGTTATCTCTGCCTCCCTTTTCTTCCGAAATACCCCTCAAATATCTGGCTTTCCAACATGAATGGCCAGTCCTTCATCTTCATTTGAGGAGGGGAATAGTCCCCAAAGACCAGGAAGTGATGAAATCTTGGATGGACCTTCATCAAAGGCCAATAGCTGGAAGCAGAAGACCATAAGGCCAATCAGAGATGCTATTAAGAGGGGACTGATAAATTTGAAGGGCAAAACTCTGATGTTTCAGACACAGCCAATGCCTTTAAGAGCTGTTTTAGTGGAACCTACTGCTCTTCGATGTTATTGCCACTTTAAATGTTTGTTTATTAATGCTTTGCTATTCTTTTTATTGCACGTGTTTTGGGCTCCACTTTGGAAATGCATGGCTTAGGACAAGAAGGGGAAGGAATTAGGTCAGATACAGAGGGCTGGCATTTAGGTCATAAGAAATGCAAACAGACTTGGCTTTTTGCCTTTTACACCTCTTATCTCTTTCTTCAGGTTCCTGGGCAGATTCATCTCTATCAGCTCCCAGTCTGTCCTCTTCTGTCCACACACCGTCATTATTAGAGGTTTCTTTGAAGTGCTCCCTCCCTGAGGGATCTCATGCAGAATGGTTCTTTTTCTACGGCTTCGATCAATCAGACACACCAATCAAACATGAACATCTCTATAAAAATACCTTCATTCTGAGGACTGCAGATCTATATTCAGACTAAATAAAGATAGCATGTTCCTACAAATTCTGGGAAACATTAGGAGGAAGCCCTCTTTCTCCCAACAGTAACCAGCTGGTCTTCTCAGTCATTGGTAAGATGAATATTTATTGCAGAGAAATACTTACATCAAAGGCAGCCTAGGGTTCTATGATTTAATAGAGGAAAGAGCCAGCCAGGAGGAGCCGTTCACTGAATCCTACAACGCTGAAATTGGAAGGGTCCCAAAGATCATCCAGTCCAGAAAAATCAATCCAAGCATTCATGAAAAGTGACTCTCCAGCCCCTTTAAGGTCTCCAGAGATGGCCATCCCATAACCTCAATAAGTGAACTGTTCCATACACCTTATCACCAGGAATATTTCCTTATGTTGAAAGAAATTTAGCTGGTTGCTAACTTGTACGCATCGTTCCCGGTTCTCATTTCTGTCTATTGAAAATAGTTCTTAACTATCTTCTCCAGGGTATTCATTGACGCTTCTAACCGTGAGCTCTTATATTTCTTCTTGAAGGCATCTTGAGCCACTTAATTTAACCCAGCCTCTTCCATCTGCCCAACTATCTTGCAATCTTGTGGTCCCAAAGGCAACTGGACTTTCTTGTTTTTCTTTGAAGATGTTTCGCTTCTCATCCCAGAAGCTTCTTCAGCTCTGACTGGATGGCGGGGAATGGAAAGATTGGATGAGAAGCAAAAGGTCTTCAAAGAAAAACAAGAAAGCCCAGTTGCCTCCTGAAAAAATAAAAAAGGATCTTTGGGACAACCGTGACCTGGATGACTGAGACTCTCCATAGACATTGAGCCATGTACTTTGGGGATGGACCCCCTGCGAAGGGTACGGGAGGATGAAAGGATTTCCAGAAAACATTGCGGACCACAGGGACCATTTGTGCTTCAGTTTGGGATGCAGACAACACAGACTCATCCCCCAACAGCCTGCGCCTGTCTTCAATAGTGAAGGGACCCAGGGCAGAAAACATCCTGCAGCCAAGAAGACTCCACACAAATTTGCACCACTCAGGTGACCCTGAGGACACAGGTAAACCTCCAAATGGCCTCAAAGACTCTACAAAAAGCCAAGTGACCAGCTATTTGCAAGGAATATAAATCCTTCCATTCCCCACCATCCAGTCAGAGCTGAAGAAGCTTCTTGGATGAAAAGCGAAACATCTTCAAAGCAAAAACAAGGAAGTCCAGTTGCCTCCTGAAAAAAAAAGCACCTTTGAGACATCCGTGACCTGGATGGCTGAGAAGCTCCATAGAAATTCATGTTGGGAAGAGTTAGCGGTAAAAAACAATAACCAAGACACCCAAAAAACACAGCGGCCAGACTCAATCAATATCGACACCAGCCAGAGCATAGAAAATCTCAAAGAAACAGGGCAAGATGGAAGATGTGGAGAGACCTGGTGCATACAATTGCCAAGAGTCAGATGGAACTGAATGGAGAACAACAACGCCTTGGATTGGTGGGATTGGGGAAGGAAGGCGTAGGAGCTCCCGGTTTGGAGGTCGAAGATTTTTCGAGCTGGTGGAGAATCTTTGATGCTGAGAATAAGAGAAACTGTGTTTTGCTCTCCGTTTTTGTCTATTCTATTGTTTTTGGCTCTTCTTAAGGAGCCGTGGCTGCACAAAGGATTTGACAATGACAGCTCTAGGGCCGGGGGCGGCGAGATGTCCTTGTGAGATTGCAGAATAGGTTTGCTGTGGTCAAGAAGGCCGCAGAGCTGAGCAGGGAGCTGGGTTGGTCTCGCTGGGCCTGACGAGGAGGAGGAGGGTTGTGGAGAGGTGTTGATGACGTTTTTCCTTTACTGCTCTTTGCTGAGAGGAGGTAGCGTTTGCAGGAGCAGGTTGTCCTCCTCAGCTCAGAAAGCAGAGCGGTGGTGGTGCTGAGAAGATCCTAGCTCCACAAATGGACCATCCTGTGGAGCATGGAGGCCACCACTTGGAGGATGGCTTGAAGGTGTCTCTCTTCTCTCGGTATTCTTCAGCTCCTGTTGTTCCCATTATCAATTTTGTGGCTCTCTTTTTCTTTCTTCCAACGTCTCTCCCGAACGTCCTGTGTGAATCAACCACCCAAGGTAAAATTAATTGCTTCTACATTTTCCCTTTTCTGACACACAAGATGGGAGGAAGGATCTGGAAATGAAGATTTCTCTCCAAAGAGGTAGAATAAACCCTCCCTATTATGCTTGGGAATGTGTGGTAATATCAGAATAGATAGAGGAGTTATCAAAGTGATATGAGCCGAAAGCTCTTCCGATTGTCCTTTTCCTCATTTGTGAAAAGGGATCCTATGTCTTTTCTCTGAAAATCTCATAGTTCCTGCTGTTGACCTGGGTACTACCAATTCAATATTTATCTATCTTTTCTCATCACTGAACTGTATCATGTTGAACAGGGCCCAATACTCACGTCAGTCAACATGCTAAATATGAACATTTTGCCTCTGGAGCTTCGCCTGGTGATTCTTGACCATATATTCAGCAAACTGCCATCTTTCCTTTCCTTGGTCCAGTAATGGGTCCATTTTGCACACTTCTTCAGTGCAGTGACAAAGCCACAAATGTCAACTTAGACTAGAATTTCCTGTGACTACAGCGCTTGTGGTCAGCTTCTTGATATGCATGTGATGTCTCAAGGGAGAAGTTAACCAAGGTGTGATTGTAAAAATGGCTCCATCAAACAAAAACATTGATGATTCAGATGGACCAGCTTTGGCGAAGGGTAATTCATGGCTCTGTTGCAAATCGGCTTTAATATATAAATTAATAGGCCATGGCACAGTCGTGAATCTGCAGACAGAAACAAGGATCTCTCGTATGCTGAATTTATGTAGGGAGTTCCAGTTCATTATAAATGTGATAAATGTGTACCTGAGATCCTCCAGATGTTATGGAATCTCAGCTATGAACCTTATCCAAAATGGCCATTGCTAATGGATGATGGGAACTGTAGTCCAGGAATACATGCATAAAGCCACATTGGATCCACCGCCTAGCTCTCAACAGCTATTCATTGAATTGTCTGGATTTCCATTAAGGATTTGTTAATGTAGTTGGTAGAGATGTTGAGTAATGGTCCACTTTCTGGTCATCAGATGCACATGTAAGCCTCAACTTAATGACCATAATGGAGCCTGCTGTCAGAACTTTGAATCTGGGTGGTAAATTGCTTTTTTGAGGTCTGTCATAACTTTGAACGTTTACTAAGCAATTGGCTGTTGGTCAAGCACTACCTGTAAAGACTTTTATTTGAGAAGAGATAATTTGGTTGTTTCTACTTCTAGCCCAGGGTTTGTCTTCGATTTCTGCAAGACAATTTTGCTTACTAGCATACAAGTATTTTTATGGGATTCTTTCCAAATTTCCTTTGCTTCTCAGATTTTCAGAGGACTACTTGGACTCAGCAGCCAGCACCTCCCACCTTGTCCTGGTCGCCTTCTTACCAAACTCTCCACAAAGGAGAAGAGATAGAGTTAAAATGTTCCCCCCCAGGAGGACAGAAGGGAGAACATTACTTTTTCTATCGCACCAGTGAAAAGGGTGAAGA
The DNA here is from genome assembly GCA_039797435.1 of Crotalus adamanteus. Classification (NCBI taxonomy): domain Eukaryota; kingdom Metazoa; phylum Chordata; class Lepidosauria; order Squamata; family Viperidae; genus Crotalus; species Crotalus adamanteus. The sequence continues at coordinate 142,177,300 of CM077936.1, read as the reverse complement.
GACAAGATATCAAGAACAGATCGGAAATACTCTGCTGATTCAGGCAATACGAATGGCCCCAAAGGAAATGTTTTCTTGTTCTTACTGGGGAAAAAACAGGGAAGGAAGAAGTTCTTTGTCACAAAAGAGTAATCGGGCTGAATTCACTATCATCAGTAAGGAACTTTCTTCTAATTTATAAAGTGTTTACATTGCGGTTTTCTCCATCTCGACAACTTTAAGATGTGTGGACCTCATCTCCCAGAATTTCATATGCTAGCGGAGGAATTCTGGGAGTCAGGTCCCAAATCTTCAGATTTGTCAAGGTTGAGAAATACTGTTCACATCGTTAGAAAGATGCCTAAGAGATTCCTACAACAAAAAACAGTCCTTTCAAGAATTTGTGTTCCTTAATTCATTAAATAAAAGATATTTATTTTATTGTTCTCGAAACAAAAAAGAGACAGAAAGATGTTCAAGCAGACCAATTTCTTTTACAGCAGAAAGCTGAAGGAAATGTGATATTGCACACCTTCACCACATTGGAGTGTGGAGATTTTGGTGCTCCCTCGCCGAGATTCTGTCTCCTTAGAATATCCCTGGAGAGTGAAGGAATATTAGTGAGATTTCCGGGATATTTCTGCCCCACTATTCAGGCTGTGAAGCTGCCCAATCTAGATTTCTTCAACCTCCCGATTCCAAGGAGTGTTTTCTGAGGAAAGAGAAGAGGTCATCAGTTCCATTCTGAATGAAGGAAAGTCCAGCCAAGAACTTTAGTGCAGTTAGATGTGTTGATGGGTGCCAGTCAAGATAATCTGGGGATTGCCTGAAGAACATTTGATACTCACTTCTTTTTCCTCTCTGGATCTATCTAGATCCTCCACCAGCTCCCAGCCTTTCTCCAGATCCTTCAGAACCTCTGTATCTGGTTGGGGAGAACATTTCTCTCAGGTGCTCCGCTCCCAACAACACTGTTCAAAGCTGGAGACAGTACCTGTTTTCCCAAATAAGGAAAAATGAGAACGAGATCTCTATAAAGGATCTGGATTGTCATGAAGAGAACTCCCTGGTCCTCACAGTCACAAGGGATGATTCTGGATTATATAAATGCCGGTACCTAGAACAGAAATATGGGAGAACCATCTCTTCAGAGTGGAGTCGTCCTGTCTCAATTGTGGTGAGAGGTGCGGATTTTTTTTCTTCATTTTGAAAATGTGGATCCCTATAACGGGGGCTTTATTTATTTAGAGCCTGCATATGAAAGCGTTTCCCTGATGAAGTCCCAGAAAGTCTCCACCCTGGAGACAGTGGAGTCCAAGCACTACCAAGCTAATTCCTGTTTTTCTCTTCTCCAGATCCTCTGCCTCCCCCAGTGTTGAAGCTGCATCCTCCCTCTGGATCCCTGCAGGAAGGCAAAGTCCTGTGCATCCAGTGTTTGCCCAATGAGGGCAATAAGACCAACAGGTTCCATTTCTCATGGAAGGGTGTGGAAATGGCCTCCAGCAATGAAGGTCTTCTGAGGAGCAGCAGAGACCCTGGGCTTTTTACTCTAAATACGTCATCAGCCTTCCTATGTGCCAAAGGCGATGGAAGCCTGGGACTTGCTTGCAGATGGGAGGAAAACATAAGTGGGCGCTGGATCATGTCTCCTTGGAGCCAGATAGTGAATATCACAGGTGGGTCTTTTCAGAAGGTGGAGTCATCTGCTGCCTAAATGCAGAAGGAACCCTTTGCAAAATTTGATTTAACTATTTATTAAGTCTTTATGCAACTGGCCTTGTGCGGGAGCATAGAGACTGGAAAGGCCAAAGAAAGATCTGTAGAAAGGCAAATGGCTTTTGTGAGATTGCTAAGCAAATTTCACGAAGAAGACCATGAAAAGTTTAAAAGAGACTAATATAAGAGGTGAATATTTCAATTTTTAGGTGAAATAGGATCTAAACTTTCAAGAACAGGACAAACAACAAAATGTGATGAATTGCTTAATTACTTTAGAAGGATTCGTTGCCTACTATAGAAGAATGGATACTTAAGGTTTCTAATTTAGCAGAAATGGCAAAGATTTCTGCTTATTTAAAGGATCATACACAAGAAAAATATATTATGGTATGGAGAAGATGGATAGATTATATTCAGAATAAATATGGAACTCAAAAATTCCGTTTATTTTATGATTAATTTTTTTTGAAATAACAATTATTATTTATAGAATTTTATAATAAATGATTTTTAATGGATTTGTTTATATTATGTCAAAGTTTAGAAGGAGTTAAGGGTTAAGTATGAATTTGTTTATTGTATAATTTTTTTTTAAAGTTAAGTAGATTTTGTTTATTTTGTTTATAATAACCCTGTATTTTATTCTGGGAAGTGGGGAGGGGTGGGTTTAAGTAGGTTAGACAAATAGAAACATTAATGTATAAAATAGATAGAGTAATTTTGAGAGAGGTGCCGCTCAGGTATTTCCCCTGAACTGTATCCGAAGAGGGATGAGTGGGAATGGAAGGAAGTAGGATGGGAGGGAGGAGGGGAAGAGAGAGGAGAGGAGAGAAGGAAGAGAGAAGTAAGGAAGGAAGGTAGAGAGGGCGGATGCATTCTGGGGGGAGGTGGGCGAGCGACACCTAATGTGTATGAATTTATTTTAAAAAATATATTTTTTTATAATATATTGATGTAATGTATTAAAAAATGGAAAATAAAAACTTTAAAAAAAAGAACAGGACAGGGTAAAAATATTCTGCCAAGTAATATGAAATCATCCTCCTTCTTTCCTAGTCATACCAGTTTGGACCCAAGATTCATATTCTGTTTGGAGATATGCCCGGAGATGGATTCTTTTTCTAATTCTGCTGGTTCCAATTGCCTTTTATTGCTGGAAGCAAAAGAGCAGTAAGTGAAGGATTTGGGTTCGAGGGTTCCCTTATCAGAGGTTGCTCTTGTAGTTGGATATGTTGACTGAGAGATCATCCAGGGAAGCAGGAAAGGAAAAGCAGAACTGGAAATGAGAGGGATGGGAAGATGATATGTAAGGATGGTGGAAAGTAGCTTCATGTTTTTTTTTTCTTTTTATTGCTGCCATGGAAGCATCTCAATCACAGGAACAATTTCAACTAATGGAAAAGAGAGAGAAAAATCATCGTTCAGTGATGGAGCCTCAAGCAGCAACACCCTCATCAGTCAAGGTAGCTGGTGGAATTCATGGGTGACTTTAATTAGTGTCTACAGGAGGGGTCTTCAAACATGGCCCCTTTATGACTTGTGGACTTCAATTGCCAGAATTCCTCAGCCAGCATGCCTGGCCATGTTTGAAGACCCCTGGTCTACAGGGAAGGTCTATCACACTGGAGAGTGATACTAGGCTTATGGAATCCTCACCAATAACTTACAGTGTCCTCTGGAATCACCCAACTATGGTTGTCTACAAACAAGAATGATATAGATGGGCTTTAGAGGCCTGAAGCATATTGGTGCAATGTTGGTAGATAGTGAACTTAAATCTTAACTTCAAGCAGGATTTGCCTCCCATAATCCCATTTGTTTTGATCTCTGTCAACACCTATTCTCTGTTTCCTCATTTACTTGGTTTCAACCAAAGAATTTAGACATTTTAGTACCCCTGGATATTCCTTTAAAAATAGGAAATAATAATTCTCCTTATGGCTTTCTGTCTCACAAATTATGTGTTGGCCATAAAATTAAATGGCCTTGAAATTCGCAGAAAAATGCGAAGAGAAAGAAATATTTAAGAAAATTAAGTATCTTAGAAGCCATGAAAGATTCCTCTAATCAAGTGTTGGAGGCAAGGTTTTAGAGGAATGTCCTTGCGGGTTTCTCAGGAGTATCTCATCACCATCAGAATCAGAAAACCAGACCGGGTCAGGTCAGATGCCGAAAGTCAATCCTTCTTTTCTTTGATGGGCTTGGCAATCTTTCTAGAAGACCGTCAACCTTATTTATTTCTAAAAATGCTGCAAAATGATCAAGAAATCCCTTGTTCTTCATTGGTTCTTGAGCTGCAGGCAAACTGAATGTTTGAACAATGTGCTCTCTTTCCCTCAGTTTCCCCCGGACTCTGAGGCCACCTACAGCAATGTTCAGGACTTTTCCACTCAGGAGAACGATCTTACAGAAGAGGAAGAAGAGGGGCCACTGTATATAAACTTGATTGCAGGAAGATAACTCTCTTGGTGTAATCTCTTACTAGACTCAGACATGCACATGACCTGTGAAGAAATGATGAAATACTTCGGTTTATGGCAGAAGAGAAAGTCCATCAAAAAGGGGAAAATCTTTGGCCCCACCCTCTCCTACAAGTCTCAGATCTATCTAGACTTGAGTCTGCTGGGAAGATTTTTGTGACGGCTTTCAACAACTTTTTTCTGTATACTGGATAGATCTAATACAAACAACTGCCATGAGATCTAGTTTAGAGGCCCTTTTCCACACTGAAATTTCTCTTGAATCTGCCAGCTCAGAGGAGCTCGCCTTCATCCTTTGGAGTTTCACTTCTGAGTCTCAGGTGAGAGAGAAGATCCAAGGCTTTTTTTTTGTTGATCTGTTCCTGTCCATGTTTGTTTGAAGCCGTGGGAAATGTCCTTTGGGATATTTTGCTTTGAATACTAGCTGAGTCTCTTGGCTAATAACCCCTTTCTCATTTTCCCAGAGATACAGGTTTTCCTTTTTCTTAGGTCCACCTTGCCTTTTTTGCTCCTTCCATTTTTTTGATGGGTTGAATGGTGCATGGAGGTGATGGACAGATAGATAGATAGATTGGATAGGTAGGTAGGTAGATAGATGATAGTTAAATTGATAGATCCAGTAGATAGATAGATAGATAGATAGATAGAGAGGCGAGAAGAGTTATACATACATACATATATATACATATGCATTTGGTACAATATGGTATTTCAATATGATGAGGTTCATATAATATATTTAGATGCTTAATATTATATTATTTAAGTTCCTTGGAGTACTGAATATAGATATGAGGAGAAAAATATATATTTTATCAGTATTAATTACAGCTTTGGATATTGGTGTTACAAATATTATGATTGTTTGACTTTTTCTTCAAAGTTAGATATAACTTTGGAAATAAATTGAAAAATGAAAGAAGACTATGCCTCAAAGTATTTGTTTTATAATAAAAGTTTCGGTCTCAAGCTAAATTACTTGATAATAAAATGTTCATCATGTTATTACTTGATACATACATTTCTTTGTGTATTTGTTTGTATGTATGTGTGTGTGTGCATGTGCGTGCACTAATGCATATATTGAATAGCAAGAAACTACCAACAAAGAGTTGGAATTCCCAATTTTAACCAATGAATGGGCTAGACTTGTAAAGAAAGTCAAAATTTGCGACCTGTTACTTTAAAGTGAGATTTATTCAAGAAAAGAATTGGGCAAAAGAATCTCCTTCTTCAGCAACAGAAGTTTAGCCTGGAGAAGTGGATGGCAAGTGTTTTCCAAATTGTTTGGAGCGCTTCCAGAAGTCAGGGAACTATTACCGTAGCTGAAATTACAAGGAAACAGATTTGGGCTGGACGACAGAAAAAAAAAATTCCTAAGAGGAACTGAAGGCTTTGGGAAGATCTGGATTTTCCTTCTTGGGAAGTCTTGAAGCAGAGGTGGGAGGAGCCTCCTCCGTCAGGGATGGTACAGAAAGGGATTCAGCTCCAGATGTTAAATTCTGTGGAGCAGTAGTTATTTTTTAAATGATCTTTAAAATTCACCAAGTGCTTTCAAGCCACCCACAGTCATCTTGTAGGGCAGATGTGTGGCATAAAAACTGAATGAATGAATGAATGGATAGATAGATATAGAAAAGAGAGGATATAGATAGCTAGATAGCTAGATAGCTAGATAAATAGATAGAGAAAGAGAGAGGAGATAGATAGATAGATAGATAGATAGATAGATAGATAGATAGATAGATAGATAGATAGATAGATAGATAGATAGATAGATAGACAGACAGATGCTAAAATGAGATCTTTTTCTTAGGTCCAGCTTGCCTTTTTTTCTGTTTCAATTTTTTGATGGGTTGAATGGTGCATGGAGATGATAGATAGATAGATAGATAAGACAGACAGACAGATGCTGAAATGAGGCAATGTCACAATTCAACAGAGGTAGGCAATGGGAGGAAGCCATGCAGACTACCACATACACAAAACACACGCTTACAGTGAGAGAGCTGGGATTGTGTAAAGCAGCATTTCTCAACCTTGGCCCCTTTAAGCTTCCCACAGAAACAGCTCCAGGAGTTTCTCATCCCATAACATCCCAGCTCTCCTCTGCTGCGTATGTAGCGCTCACCCTCGAAGGAGACTCTGGCCGATGACCGGCTCCTTCTGTCCCTCTCCTCTGATGACCAGCCTGCCTGGCCCAACCCCCCCCCCCGACAACCCTCGGGGCATTTGTGAGGCTTTGATTCAGATAATCTCCCAGAAAGCCAGAGCCATTTTTTCCCCTCAGAACAAGATTCTCTCTCTCTCCATCTCCCCTCAGACGCCAAGAGTTTTTTCTCCCCTCAGTCCATTTTCCCGCCTTTTTTCCCTTGGAATGCTGGGCCCTGTAGTTCTGCTGCCCTGCACTCTAAGGCCTCCTCGTGGGTGGAGCCTACATCTCCCACAATCCCACGCTCGGTTCCTCCTCCTCCTCCTCCTGTTCAGAGCTTGAGGTGATAGCTAAAGTTGGCTGGAGCTCCTGCCTCCATTTGCTGGATCCCAATTAAAATAGCCAGAGGATGGCAAATAATCAGCAATATGTTTGAAAGAAAGAGAGAAAGAAAGAAGACTAGTTAAAATGCAAGAGAACCCATGTGAGTTAACCAGTGCAGTGGTACTACAAAAACCATATTGCAGGTATTACAAAGTCCATACTGTGTGGCCTCAAAGGGATGAGGTTCCAGCCACCACCGTAATTAGCAATACATTTGAAAGGAGCAGAGAAAGAAGGCTAATTCAAATACAAGAAAACCCATGTGAGTTAACTAGTGCAGTGATATTACAAAAACCATATTCCAGGTATTACATAGTCCATACTGCATGGCCCTCAAAGGGGCGAGGTTCCAGCCACCACCATGATTAGCAATACATTTGAAAGGAAGAGAACAAGAAGGCTAATTAATATACAAGAGAACCCAGGTGAGTTAACCAGTGCAGAAAACATATTGCAGGTAATACAAAGTCCATAGTGCATGGCCCTCCAAGGGGTGAGGCTCCAGCCACCAGCCCATCAGGGAGCCTAGAAGGGCCTCAGTAGCTTAGAGAGAAGAAAATCACCAGCAGCAACCATAAAGCTTTGCGTAATTTGAAAGATGAAAATGCCACTGATAAACCGGGGATACAAATTACCTATTTGGACCAGTGAAAACATTGCAAACATTGTGAATGGGAGACCTGCGTGACTGGAGAGGATGCCTGTGGAGACCCATCTTCCAGCCCCACAGGACCCAGTTTTGGGGCAGAACAGCAACCGTGCCATGGAAAGCCACAACAGCAATTGCAGAATATCTTATATTTTTTAAAAAACTCTTATAATATTTCTTGAAGCTCAAATAGTTTGGCCACCTAATGAGAAGAAAAGATTCATTGGGAAAGACTCCAGTATTGGGAAAGATGGAAGACAAAAAGAGAAGGGGACAGCAGAGGATGAGGTTATTAGATGGTGTCATTGACGGAATAAACATAAATTGGAGCAAAATTTGGGTGGGCCTGGCATGCTATGGTCCATGAGGTTGCGAAGAGTCAGACACAGTTTGGTGACTGAACAACAACAACAGCATTTTTTATTTATTTGACAGGATTTATATCTCCTCCACTGGTTTCTCCTTCTACAAGGACAGGAGGAATCATTTAGCACAAAAAGGGGAAGGGAGGACAGGTATTCCTGGTCAGTAACTGGACATTGGCCAATATTTCTACTAGTTAGGAAGAGTAAAAGGTCAAGGCTGTAAGTTCTGAGTGATTTCGGTGTACTCCTGAAGATATGCCCCGAGTTTCTCAATCTTGACAGCTTGAAGATGGGTGGACTTCAACTCCCAGGATTCACCAGACAGCCATGAATTCTGGGAGTTGGAGTCCATCCATCTTCCAGTTGATAAGGTTGAGAAACCCTGGGTTCAAGCATGTCTATTCCCAAATACCCCAACAGAACCAGACCAAGTCCTCCATTCCTGGTGGTGAAGAGGCTGCTCTTCTGAAAGTGGCCTTTGGAGAAGTAGTCAGTGGGCTCTTCTGCTGGTTGCTTGAACCCGGACATCGCTGTATATGACTTGGTCCACTTCCTGGGTCTTCAGAGGATTCTTGGTCCTGGGTTCCAAAGGGATCACCGTGGATGACTTCTTGACAAAAACATAGGTGAGTTCTGAATTCTAGAAAGCCAGAAAAAGACAAGGTTGAAATTCAGTCAGAATCCATCATAAAGGAGACTTTTTAAAGTTTATTTTGGAAGGTGTTTACAAATGGAAACTAGTTGACACTTCCAGAATCCTCAGCAAGTGTAAATGGCAACCACACCACACCAGGCCCAACCCAGATCCTCTACCTCCTGTCACCCAGAGAGCTGCCCTGGGAGAGACTTCTACCAGGATGACCATCCACTTTGATTTACTTATGACCAGGCAGGAGGAATCCCTAATACCTAAGATGCTCTCAAAGACAAAACTTCATATTGCATTGAACTATAGCTCCCAAATCTTTCTAGTTGGAAAACCAACAATTCGTTCACAATAAAACTAAATATTAGTAGAATACAAGACTACTCGAGACAAAATGGACTTTGGGCCATGCCACTCAAGGCAGGAAGTAAATGAAGGTATTCTTCAAAAATTGTTCTTTGGGTTCTGCTTTTATACTCTAGTGAATGGAAATCCTTCCCTCCCTTCAGAAGTCCTTGACTGACGACCGGTTGGGTAGTCCTCGACTTACGACCGGTTGGGTAGTCCTCGACTTACGACCAGTTGGGGGGTCACAGCATTAAAAAGGTTGAGAACCACTGATCTAGTGAATGGAAATCCTTCCCTCCCTCCTCTCTCAAAATCCTCTAGAAAGTTTTTCTATTATTCCATCAGAATTTCACTACCAGGAAACTTGGGGTGATACACGATACCTCTGAAACTGCCCAGGATTCCCAATTCCTTCATAAACGGTCTTGCCCAGGAATGGAAGAATCCTTGAAATGGTTACCTGTAAATCCTCCCCGTCCAGATCCTCAGATCCAAGATCATTTAATCGGACTTCCTCCTTCTTCTCTTTAGGCTCAGATCTCCGCTGGCATCCTGATGCTTCCAGATCCATGCAAAAAAAGGAAGACAGGAATAAACAAACATGACTTGCTCATCCTAGTTATTCCATCATCTTAGAAACAAAAGTAAAGATAGATACACCCTCAAGCTCAGCTTCACTGGGCTGCAGTGTCCATTCTATTTCTTGAAAACTGCCCACTCTACAGCTAAGAACCTTCTTGGATATTCCCATCCAGCTATTACTCAGGGTGAACATACTTACTGTCTAAGATCTGCTGTCTGCTGATATTCTGGCTGGGAGGAGAAGACTCTCCTTTAAAGCCAAATAAGCTCTTCTCAATTCAGCCACCTTCGCCCAGTAGAGGGAATATCCCAACCCCAATTACTACTTAGGGTAGATACAGTGGAAGCTGGAGTTTCTTAGCTCAGGGGGATGTTTGTTATGTCAACAGTCAAGACCCTCCTAATCCCAAGGCTAAGATTCCCAAGGCCAAATGTCTATTAAATTGTGGGACAGGCAAAAGAAGGACCACTATGCCTATCAGAGGAGTCTCCATTGTGTTGAAGAAGGACCTCTTGGAGGTCTATTCTTCCAAGTGGCTTCGACCATTTCTGCAATGAAGATTCCTCTCTAACGACTTGACTGCGATTCAGGGTAGTTCCTGCTACTTTTGAATTTGGGAGTCACCCACCTACCGTTCTTCTTCCTGCTGCAGCAGAAAACCAGTGGGGCTCCCAAGAGGAGGACAAGGAGAGCCAACGCTGCATAGCCCACTGACGGGGCAGATGGGGCAAGTAGAACTACAAAGGAAAAGGGGGAGAAATCATTTTGCAAGATTTCTTTGGACGTTTAAATCAATTCCTTCCACGTTAAGGCAGCAGATGACTCCACCTTCTGAAAAGACATACCTGTTATATTCTGGCCCCAAGGAGACATGATCCAGCGCCCATTTATGTTTTCCTCATATCTGCAAGCCAGTCCCAGGCCTCCATTGCCTTTGGCATATAGGAAGGCTACTGATATATTTAGAGTAAGAAGCCCAGAGTCTCTGCTGCTCCTCCGAAGACCTTCATTGCTGGAGGCCATTTTCACACCCTTCCATGAGAAATGGAACCTTTTGGTGTTATTGCCCTCATTGGGCACACATAGGATTTGCAGGAGTTTGCCTTCCCACAGGGATCCAGAGGGAGGATGCAGCTTCAATACTGGGGGAGGCAGAGGATCTGGAGAAGATAAAAGGGGGAATTAGCTTGGTGGCACTTGGACTCCACTGTCTCCAGGGTGGAGACTTTCTGGGACTTCGTCAGGGAAATACTTTCATATGCAGGCTCTAAATAAATAAAGCCCCAGTTATAGGAATCCACATTTTCAAAATGAAGAGAAAAAAATCCGCACCTCTCACCACGATTGAGACAGGACGACTCCAGTATGAAGGGATGGTTCTCCCATATTTCCACTCTAGGTATCGGCATTTATATAATCCAGAATCTTCCCTTGTGGCTGTGAGGACCAGGGAGTTGTCTTCGTGCCAATCCAGATCCTTTATAGAGGTCTCATTCTCATTTTTCCTTATTTGGGAAAACAGGTACTGTCTCCAGCTTTGAACACTGTTGTTGGGAGTGGAGCACCTGAGAGAAATGTTCTCCCCAACCAGATACAGAGATTCTGAAGGATCTGCAGAAAGGCTGGGAACTGGTGGAAGATCTAGATAGATCAAGAGAGGAAAAATAAGTGAATATCAAATGTCATTCAGGCAGTCCCAGGATCATCTTGACTGACACCCATCAACGCATCTAACTGCACTAAAGTTCTTGGTTGGACTTTCCTTCCTGTAGAATGGTATTTTTCTCAGAAAATACTCCTTGGAATCGGGAAGTTTAAGAAATCTAGATTGGGCAGGTTCACAGCCTGAATAGTGGTGCAGAAATATCCCTGAAATCTCACTAATATTCCTTCGCTCTCCAGGGATATTCTAAGGAGACAGAATCTCGGCGAGGGAGCACCAAAATCTCCACACTCCAGTGTGGTGAAGGTGTGAAATATCACATTTCCTTCAACTTTCTGCTGTAAAAGAAATTGGTCTGCTTGAACATCTTTCTCTGTCTCTTTTTTGTTTCGAGAACAATAAAAGAAATATCTTTTATTTAATGAATTAAAGAACACGGATTCTTGAAAGTACTGCTTTTTGTCGTAGGAATCTCTTACGCATCTTTCTAACAATGTGAACAATATTTCTCAACCTTGACAAATCTGAAGATTTGTGAACTGACTCCCAGAATTCCTCCGCTAGCATATGGAATTCTGGGAGTTGAGGTCCACACATCTTAAACTTGTCAAGATGGAGAAACCCCCAATGTAAACACTTTATAAATTAGAAGAAAGTTCCTTACTGATGATAGTGAATTCAGCCCGATTACTCTTTTGTGACAAAGAACTTCTTCCTTCCCTGTTTTTTCCCCAGTAAGAACAAGAAAACATTTCCTTTGGGGCCATTCGTATTGCCTGAATCAGCAGAGTATTTCCGATCTGTTCTTGATATCTTGTCTCTTCACCCTTTTCACTGATGCGATAGAAAAGGTAATGTTCTCCCTTGTGCCCTTTTGGGGGGGAACATTTTAACTCTATCTGTTCTCCTTTGTGGAGAGTTTGGTAAGAAGGCGACCAGGACAAGGTGGGAGCTGCTGGGTGCTGATTCCAAGTCGTCTTCTGAAAATCTGAGAAACAAAGGAAATTTGGAAAGAATCCCATAAAAATACTTGCAAGCTAGTAAGCAGAATTGTGTTGCACGAATCCAATCCAAGACCTGGGCTAGAAGTAGAAACAACCAAATTATCTCTTCTCAAATAAAAGTCTTTACAGGTAGTGCTTGACCAACAGCCGATTGCTTTGTAAACGTTCAAAGTTATGACAGATCTCAAAAAAGCAAATTACAACCCAGATTCAAAGTTCTGACAGCAGGCTCCATTATGGTCATTAAGTTGAGGCTTACATGTGCATCTGATGACCAGAAAGTGGACCATTACTCTCAACATCTCTACCAACTACAATTAACAAATCCTTAATGGAAATCCAGACAATTCAATGGATACCTGTTGAGAGCTAGGCGGTGGATCCAATGAGGCTTTATGCATGTATTCCTGGACTATAGTTCCCATCATCCATTAGCAATGGCCATTTTGGATAAGGTTCATAGCTGGGATTCTATAACGTCTGGAGGGTCTCAGGTAGACATCTATCACATTTATGATGAACTGGAACTCCCTACATAAATTCAGCATATGAGAGATCCTTTTTTCTGTCTGCAGATTCACGACTGTGGCATGGCCTATTAATTTATACATTAAAGCCGATTTGCAACAGAGCCATGAATTACCCTTCGCCAGAGCTGGTCCATCTGAATCATCAACGTTTTTGTTCGATGGAGCCATTTTTACAATCACAACTTGGTTAACTTCTCCCTTGACACGTCACATGCACATCAAGAAGCCAATATTGGTAGGGCAATATTGGAAGAAGGATTGTTTGCCTATTATAGAAGAATGGACGCTTAAAGTGTCAAATTTAGCAGAAATGGCGAAAATTTCTGCTTACTTGAAGGATCATTCACAAGAAAGATACATTTCGGTCTGGAGAAGATGGATAGATTATATTCAGAATAAATATAAGACTAAAAAGGTCCATCTAGTTTATGAGTAAATTTTAGAGTATTATTATTATTATTAATAGTTTATTATAGTAGAATTTTTATTAGTTTTATTATTATTTTTAGTATTAGTATTGTTTAACAATTTGGATATTGTATTGTTTAATAATATTGACTTGTTTATATTATTATGTTTATTTTTAATTTGTTTATACCTATGTTAAAGGGGAGTTAAAGCACATTATGGACTTGGTTATTTATATAGTTGGTTAATGTTAGTTAGAGTTTGATTATTATATTTGTAACTCTGTGCTCAGCTCTGGGAAGTGGGGGAGGGAGAGGGGGGGTTAGGGTGGGTGGGTTTTGGGGTGTATACTGTAATTTTTATAAAGCTTTTCAATAAAAAAAGAAGCCAACCACAAACGCTGCAGTCACAGGAAATGCTAGTCTAAGTTGGCGTTTGTGGCTTTGTCACTGCACTGAAGAATTGTGCAAACTGGACCCATTATTGGACCAAGAAAAGGAAAGATGGCAGTTTATGGTCAAGAATCGCCAGGTGAAGCTCCAGAAGCAAAATGTTCATATTTAGCATGTTGACTGACGTGAGTATTGGGCCTTCTTCATCATGATGCAGTTCAGTGATGAGAAAAGATAGATAAATGTAGAATAGGTAGTAACCAGTTCAACAGCAGTAACTATCAGATGCATCTAGGTGTCCTGGTAGACAATCACTGAAGTATGAACCAACACTATGTTGTAGCTGCCCAAAAAGCCAATGCAGTTCTAGGCTGCATCAAGAGAGGGTTAGTTTCAAGATCACAAGAAGTGATTGCATCGCTTTATAACGCCCTGGTGAGCCCACATCTGGAATACTGAGTCCAGTTTTGGTCACCATGATTTAAAAAAAAGGTTTCTAAAAAAAAGAGTGCAGAGAAGAGCAAAAAAGATGATTAGGAGACTGGAGACTAAACCGTACTACTGTGAACCATTGAGGGAACTAAGGATGTCTAGTCTAACAAAGAGAAGGACTAGAGGAGATTGACAGCATCTTCCAATATTTGAAGGGGTGTCACAGGGAAGAACATTTAAAATTTCTCAAATTGCAGGCAAGGAAGGGAGAAAAGCAAAAGAGCGCCTTTGAGACAAACATTCCTAAGACGTTAAATCTCATTATTCATCCTTTTCATCAAGAAAATTTCTCTTTGAGTCTTTTCACGTCTTTGCCACACTAAAACAAGCCAATGTTTACAAAACTATCTTGATTCCTGGAGAGGGATTTTCAGAGAAAAGACATAGGATCCCCTTTCACAAATGAGAAAAAGGACAATCGGAAGAGCTTTCGGCTCATACCACTTTGATAGCTCCTCTATCTATTCTGATATTAACCACACATTCCCAAGCATAAGAGTGAGGATTTATTCCCCTCTACCTCTTTGGAGAGAAATCTTCATTTCCAGATCCTTCCTCCCATCTTGTGTGTCAGAAAAGGGAAAATGTAGAAGCAAAGAAATTAATTTTACCTTGGGTGGTTGATTCACACGGGAGGATCGGGAGAGACGTTGGAAGAAACAGAAAGAGAGCCACAAAATTGATGATGGGAACAACAGGAGCTGAAGAGTACCGAGAGAAGAGAGACACCTTCAAGCCATCCTCCAAGTGGTGGCCTCCATGCTCCACAAGATGGTTCATTTGTGGAGCTAGGATCTTCTCAGCACCACCACCGTTCTGCTTTCTGAGCTGAGGAGGACAACCTGCTCCTGCAAATGCTACCTCCTGTTAGCAAAGAACAGGAAAGGAAAAACGTCATCAACATCTCTCCACAACTCTCCTCCTCCTCCTCCTCACTTGGCAGGCCCAGCGAGACCAACCCAGCTCCCTGCTCAGCTCTGCGGCCTTCTTGACCACAGCAAACCTATTCTGCAATCTCACAAGGACATCTTGCCGCCCCCGGGCCCTTAAGAAGAGCCAAAAATAATAGAATAGACAAAAATGGAGAGCAAAACAGAGTTTCTTTCATTCTCAGCATCAAAGTTTCTCCACCAGCTCAAAAAATCTTTCACTTCCAAACCGGAAGCTCCTACGCCTTCGTCCCTCAATCCCACCAATCCAAGGCGTTGTTGTTTTCCATTCACTTCCCTACAACTCTTGGCAATTGTATGCGCCAGGTCTTTCCACATCTTCCATCTTGCCCTGTTTCTTTGAGATTTCCTATGCTCTGGGCTGGTATCGGTTTTGATTGTGTCCAGCTGCTGTGTTTTTTGGGTGTCCTGGTTGTTTTTTTACCACTAACTCTTCCCAACATAAATATCTATGGAGCTTCTCAGCCATCCAGGTCACGGATGTCCCAAAGGTGCTTTTTTTTTCAGGAGGCAACTGGACCTCCTTGTTTTTGCTTTGAAGATGTTTCGCTTTTCATCGAAGAAGCTCTGACTGGATGGTGGGGAATGGAAGGATTTATATTCCTTGCAGATAGCTGGTCACTTGCCTTTTTTTAGAGAGTCTTTGAGGCCATTTGGAGATTTACCTGTGTCCTCAGGGTCACCTGAGTGGTGCAAATGGGTGTGGAGCCTTCTTGGCTGCAGGATGTTTTCTGCCCTGGGTCCCTTCACTATTGAAGACAGGCGCAGGCTGTTGGGGATGAGTCTGTGTTGTCTGCATCTCAAACTGAAGTGCAAAGGGTCCCTGTGGTCCGCAATGTTTTCTGGAAATCCGTTCATCCTCCCGCACCCTTCGCAGGGGGTCCATCCCCAAAGTACATGGCTCAATGTCTATGGAGAGTCTCAGTCATCCAGGTCATGGTTGTCCCAAAGGTGCTTTTTTTTTCAGGAGACAACTGGCCTTTCTTGTTTTCCTTTGAAGACGTTTCACTTCTCATCCAATCTTTCCATTCCCTGCCATCCAGTCAGAGCTGAGGAAGCTTCTGGGATGAGAAGCGAAACATCTTCAAAGAAAAACAAGAAAGTCCAGTTGCCTTTGAGACAACAAGATTGCAAGATAGTTGGGCAGGTGGAAGGGGCTAGGTTAAGTTAAGTGGCTCAAGATGCCTTCAAGAAGAAACATAAGAGCCCACGGTTAGAAGCGTCAATGAATACCCTGGAGAAGATAGTCAAGAACTATTTTCAATAGACAGAAATGAGAACCGGGAATGATGCGTACAAGTAAGCAACCAGCTGAATTTCTTTAAACATAAGGAAAAATTCCTGATGATAAGGTGTATGGAACAGTTCACTTATCGAGGTTATGGGATGGCCATCTCTGGAGACCTTAAAGGGGCTGGAGAGTCACTTCTCATGAATGCTTGGATTGATTTTTCTGGACTGGATGATCTTTGGGACCCTTCCAATTTCAGCGTTGTAGGATTCAGTGAACGGCTCCTCCTGACTAGCTCTTTCCTCTATTAAATCATAGAACCCTAGGCTGCCTTTGATGTAAGTATTTCTCTGCAATAAATATTGATCTTACCAATGACTGAGAAGACCAGCTGGTTACTGTTGGGAGAAAAAGGGCTTCTTCCTAATGTTTTCCAGAACTTGTAGGAACATGCTATCTTTATTTGGTCTGAATATAGTTTTGCAGTGCTGAGAATAAAGGTATTTTTATAGGGATGTTCATGTTTGATTGGTGTGTCTGACTGATCGAAGCCGTAGAAAAAGAACCATTCTGCATGAGATCCCTCAGGGAGGGAGCACTTCAAAGAAACCTCTTCTCTAATAATGACGGTGTGTGGAAGAGATGAGGACAGCTTGGGGGCTGATAGAGATGAATCTGCCCAGGAACCTGAGGAAAGAGAGAGAAGCCATTGAGTCTTTCCTGCTGATCTCCTTTGGAAACCAAACCTCTACCCCAGAACATCCAAGCGGATTCCCACAGTGGCTTCCATCTATAAACTGCTTTGTGGATCCTTGACCCACTGCTTCTCTCTTCTCCCGGTGAGAACAATTCTGTGTCTTCGCTCGCCTTTTCCCTCTAAGAGTTGGAGGTCTTCCTGACGGAGCCACTGAGGACAGCCTCCCACTTTTGAACCACTTTTGAAAGCTTGGGAATCACTTGAGGGTTGGGTAGTTGACGTCCCAGGCGGTGGACGGTTTTCTTGCATTGCAAAATCAAATCCGATTAAATTTCTCTTACCAGCTCCCAGGAGGATCCTTGAGAGGGCTGAAAGAGAGAAGGAGGGAAGGTGGAGTTAAGAGAAGAACAGATGGTCTAAGGCTGTGGAAGACTTTCATCCCCACCACTCTCAAGTGAATCGTCTTCCCTGAATGGATTCAGCAGTTGAGATGCTGCTGTAAAGGAGGAGGAGGAGGAGGAGGAGGAGGAGGAAGGGGTCTTCTCCCACCCATGTTCTGTCCTTCGGGGGTCATAAGAGTTCCCAAACCCTCCTTATCATGGCTGGAATTAGCATGAAGGACAGAAATGGGGACCTTCACAGGCCCAGGAGGGTTTTCTCTCTGAAGTTCAGCTGTTCTGATGTCTTCAGTTCTCAGTTGTTTGAGAGGAGGAGGAGGAAGGAGAAAAAGGGAACACCCCTTATCCTCAATGCCTTCATTGCGACCCACGGGACGACCCCTTTCTTTGCTCATCTATCGCCCCAACTTCCTATATCTTTCAATGGCCGTGAAGCTGCAGTTTCTGGGTATTTCTGATGGGAGGGAGAGAGACCGCCCTGCATCTCCACATATGCCCTTTAGTTGAGATGGCCATAAATCAAGAGAACTAGAGACACGATTGGGGGGAGGCAGGTAAGTGCCACTGTTCAAATTATGCCAAGCTGAGAAACAAGAAAGTCCTTGCTTTTTGGAAAAGATCTAAAATAAGAAAAGAATGTGGCACTAAAACAATCCTCTCTTCAGTGAAGAGAAGAGTCAGATTGAGATAGGAAGTAGTAGAAGAAGAAGTTGGTCCCGAATCTATCATCCAAGGGATGGTCTCCATCTTCTCTTCAGGATTCTTGGGAAGCTGGTCTTGGCCTCCGTCGCTTTCGTCTTCCTTCCCCAGAGAAATGAAGAGCTGCAACTTCTCTTGAGTCAGTCTTTCAACTCAACAGCGAAGGGAGGAACTACGTCATCTGCCCAGCCCAGGACGCAGCTCAGCTCCCAGGCCTTCTCCACCACACCAAAGCCTTTCTCTGTGCAGCAGCTCGCTGTCCCCATCCTCCTTGGGCTCTCTTACACCCAAAGATAATGAAAACTAAAAATAGAGAGAATGAATACTAAAAATAGCCATCCGGTGAGGTGAGAGGTGTAAAAGGCAAGAAGCCAAGTCAGTTTGCTTTTCTCATGACCTAAATGCCAGCCCTCTGTATCTGACATAATTCCTTCCCCTTCTTGTCCTAAGCCATGCATTTCCAAAGTGGAGCCCAAAACACGTGAAATAAAAAGAATAGCAAAGCATTAATAAAGAAACATTTAAAGTGGCAATAACGTCGAAGAGCAGTAGGTTCCACTAAAACAGCTCTTAAAGGCATTGGCTGTGTCTGAAACATCAGAGTTTTGGCCTTCAAATTTATCAGTCCCCTCTTAGTAGCATCTCTGATTGGCCTTGTGGTCTTCTGCTTCCAGCTATTGGCCTTTGATGAAGGTCCATCCAAGATTTCATCACTTCCTGGTCTTTGGGGACTATTCCCCTCCTCAAATGAAGATGAAGGACTGGCCATTCATGTTGGAAAGCCAGATATTTGAGGGGTATTTCGGAAGAAAAGGGAGGCAGAGATAACATGTTGAATTTTGGTTGAAGGAAACCATGAAGCTGACGGTGATTTCAAGAAGTCCCCAAATGAAGGTCCCCAAATGTGAAAGAGGAGGTGGACACAGTTGCAAATTTCTTGGCAAAACAAAGAGATTGGAAGAAGGAAGAGAGAGAAAAAGATTGGCTTTGAGGACAGAAGACACAAAAATGGGGGTGGGGGCAGGGAATCTGTAAGATTGTTGATGTTCCATTATGAAATTGGTCTTCCCCCCTCAAAATTCCTGAATATCTCTCCTTTGTTCCTTTTCCCAGCATTAAAAATAAATTGAAGGGGAGAAGAGTTTTCTATAAACCATACAAATATTTTTTCTAAACTGTGATAATCAGCTCCTAGGGCAGTGGTGGCAAACCTATGGCACGGGTGCCAGAGGCGGCAAAGCCCTCTCTGTGGGCACGCACGCCATTGCCCCAGTCCTAGGCCTTCAGCTGGGTTTTATAAAATCTTTTCGCTTTAGGTCTCCGCCACCGCCACGCTCACCCAATGGGTTACACCCAGCCAATGGGCCACACTCACCCGGCATCCGACAATGCATAAGTGGGTTTTGGGGTTGCAGTTTGGGCACTCAGTCTCTAAAAGGTCTGCCATCACTGTTCTAGAGGCTCCCAAATATCTCTGAGGGAATGACCTGGTTGACTTTTTGCTTCGACCGTGCGGACCCTCTATAAATGCTCGAGAATAGTAAATATCTGCCTCAATGCATTAAAATACCCTTCTTGTGTGGACTTTCCAAAGGCCACTTCTGGAACTTAATTGTAGCTTCTTCCATTCCAGCCGGACAAAGTTTCCGTTTTAATCTTTGGTGTGAAAAATCCTCTCCACTTTTGGGAAAAGCCAGTTTGACTTTGGCTGGTCTCAGAAAGAAAAGCTTGAGCAGCTCTGGATACTTTTCAAATATCTTCTTCTTCCTCCTGATTTCTTCAAGAAATCCAGAACTGAAACACTGGAAAACCACCTTGGATGAAGACAAAGGCCAATGGTGTTCATGCTATTGTCAAAAAAAACTGGTCACCAGGAGTTGAGATCCTCTCAAAGGAGATCTTGCCCATTAAAAGACACAGAGGCTTTTACATTCCAAAAATAAGTAAATTTGGAATAAGAAGCTGGATGCTCACCATTAATCAATCAAAGAGTATCTTGCTTTCTCCCTAGGAAGGATCCCAAAAAACCTTTTAGGCCAGCCCATCAGCTGGCCAATAGCCAAGTCTGCCTTTTATGAGAGGTGGATTTGATTGACTGATTTATCTCCTAGCTGAGTATCATTCATGTGGTGCTGTTTTTTATCATCCAGTTGGAGTTGCCAATAAAGATCAAAATGAAAGCAAGGGGGGGGGGAGGTAATTTTGTCAACTTTCACTGGCTTTGTTAGTAGTGTATGGGTGCTCTGTTGCAGGACTTTTAAGCTGCTTAGACTTGTCTGACTGAGGCAGCAGAGAAGTAGCAGAAAGAAAATTAAATAAATAGGGTTCTGACTTGGGGGGGGGGCTCTTTTCCTGAATTTATCGTCTCCTTGGTCATTTTGGCTGAGAAGAACATTTGGAAGCGATGATGGGCCTTGTCAACCAGTCAGCTATTTTTGATGACCTTCTATAGTAGTTTAATAGTGGTTGAGTTTCTGAGCAGCACTGTGGATCCTGGTAGCTAACTTTGACGATGTAGCAGAGATGCTAGATGATGGATTGGTGGAACTGGGAATGAAGGAGCCTCTAGATTGCAGGAAAGGAGGGGATTTCGGAGCTGGTGGAGAATCTCTGAAGCGGAGAGTAAAAGCATCGTGTAAAGGAAATTTGGCCTTTTGCTCTGAGTTTTGTCAGTTCCAGACCAATTCTATTATTTGCGGCTCTTCTTAAGCTCCGTAGTTGCACAGAGGACTTGGCAATGGGACGCTTGGGACCAGGGGTGGTGAGATACTCTTGTGAGATTGCGGAAAAAGTTTGCTGTGGTCAAGAAGGCTCCAAAGCTGAGCAGTGAGTTGGGTTGTCCTCGCTGGGGAAAGGGGAGGGTGGTGCAGAGGTGTTGATGACGTGCTTCCTTTCCTGCTGACTGCTGTGAAATGTTTGCAGGCCAGGTTGTCATCCTCGGCTCAGAAGGCAGAGCTGTGGTGGTGCTGAGAAGATCCCAGTTCCCCAAATGGAGCATCTCCTGGAGCAGAGAGGCTACCACTTGGAGGATGAGTTGAAGGTTTCTCACTTCTCTTGGCCCTCTGCAGCTTCTCTGGTTGCCGCCATAAATTTTCTGCCTCACTTCTTGTTTCTTCCAGTTTTCCTCCAGATCCTTCTGTGCGAATCCACTGCCCAAGGTACATCTAATTTCTTCGCTTCTACATTTTCCGTTTTCTGAGATGAAATGGGAGAAAGGAGATGGAACTGCTCTACCAAGAGGGAGAGGGGAATAAATCCTCACCATTATGGTTAATATCAGAAGAAGAGCTATCAAACTGGTATAAACTGAAAAATTCCCCAATTGTCCTTTTTCTTATTTCTGAGAAGTGATTTTTTTTTGTCTTCTTTCTGAAAAAGAAAAATCCTCTCCAGGAATCATTTTAAGTGGCAAAGAAGTGAAAAGCCTCGCACAGAAATACAACCTCTTGTCCTTAATGAACAGGATGAATAATGAGATTTAACTTCTTAGAAACCTTTGTGTTTCTCACTTCTTTTCCTTAAATTTTAGAGGGCATTTGCTTTATCCCTTGGAAAATGGGTATCTGTTGCAAATCTAATGATTTAGATCTTGTCTGTTTCAGTTGCCTCAAGTGGAATGTAGTTCTTTTTATATCAGATAAAATAGATCCATGTGGATTGATTATGTTTCCTCCTCACGAAGAACAAAGATTCAGATTAGACTTTGAATGCGTGACTTCAAGAGGTAGATCTGACAAAAGATCTTGGAGACTCTGCATGGAGACCCTGTAGAATAGAATAGAATAGAATAGAATAGAATAGAATAGAATAGAATAGAATAGAATAGAATAGAATAGAATAGAATAGAATAGAATAGAATAGAATAATAAAATACAGAATAGAATAGAATAGAATAGAATAGAATAGAATAGAATAGAATAGAATAGAATAGAATAGAATAGAGCTGGAAGGGACCTTGGAGGTCTTCTAGTCCAGCGTAAAACCTTACTTTTCTCACCACTGGACTGCACTTTCTTGGACAGGGCCCAATGCTCATATCAGTCAACATGATAAAAATGAACTGGACCTTCACCTGGAGATCCTTGACTATAGATTCAGCAAACTGCCATGTTCCCTTTCTTTGGTCCAGTAACGGGCCCACTTTGCAAAATTCTTTAGCACAGCCACAAAGTCACAATAGCCTGCTTACCCTAGCATTTCCTGTGATCTGAAGCATTTGTGGTCAGCCTCTATTTTGTTTGCTTCATGTGACATGAGTCAAAGGAGGCCTTAGCTAACTGCTGATCTTCACAATGGCATCGACAAAACAATTCAGATTGGCCATCTCTGGTTGAGGCTAATTCATGGCTCACTTTAAGAAATTAATAGGCCAGGCCCTCAGAGATGCAAATCTCCAGACACAAAAAGGGATCTCTCTTACGCTGAATTTGATGCAGAGGTTTCGTCAGCAATATGATCAATGTCTACATCAGGCCCTCCAGATGTTATGGAAGCCTAGCTGTCATGGGCCCTGTCCAATATGGCCAATGCTAGGGGATGATGGGAATTGCAATCCATTACAATCTATCCATGTGGCAGAAAGCCACATTTTGTTCACCCCTAGTTCTCAACGCCTGGGTTTCTATTAAGGAATTGTTAATTCACAATTGATACAATTGTTGAGCCTAATCTCCAGTCATTGGATGTACAAGTAATCCTCAATTTACAATCATAATAGAGCCTGGTGTCAGAACTTTGAATCTGCGTTGTAAGTCAGTTTTTTGAGGTTGATCCTGACTTCAAACATTTACTAAGCAACCGGTTGTAAGTCAAGGACTACCTGTAAAGACCTTTATTTGGGAAGAGATAATTTGGTTGTTTCTACTTCTAGCCCAGGTTTTATCTTGGATTCTTGCAAGAGAATTCTGCTTAGTAGTTTGCAAGAATTTTTATGGGATTATTTCCACATTTCCTTTGTTTCTCAGATTTTCAGAGGACTACTTGGAATCTCCCAGCAGCTCCCACCTTGTCCTGGTCGCCTCCTTACCAAACTCTCCTCAAAGGAGAACAGATAGAGTTAAAATGTTCCCCCCCAGGAGGACACAAGGGAGAACATTACCTTTTCTATCGCACCGGTGAAAAGGGTGAAGAGACAAGATATCAAGAACAGATCGGAAATACTCTGCTGATTCAGGCAAGACGAATGGCCCCAAAGGAAAAGTTTTCTTGTTCTTACACGGGAAGAAACAGGGAAGGAAGAAGAACTTTGTCACAAAAGAGTAATCGGGCTGAATTCACTATCATCAGTAAGGAACTTTCTTCTAATTTATAAAGTGTTTACATTGGGGTTTCTCCATCTTGACAACTTTAAGATGCGTGGACTTCAGCTCCCAGAATTCCATATGCTAGCTGAGGAATTCTGGGAGTCAGTTCACAAATTCATATTCGTCAAGGTTGAGAAATACTGTTCACATTGTTAGAAAGATGCCTAAGAGATTCCTACGACAAAAAGCAGTACTTTCAAGAATCTGTGTTCCTTAATTCATTAAATAAAAAATGTTTATTTTATTGCTCTCGAAACAAAAAAGAGACAGAGAAAGCAGACCAATTTCTTTTACGCCAGAAAGCTGAAGGAAATGTGATATTGCACACCTTCACCACGTTGGAGCAGGGAGATTTTGGTGCTTCCTCGCCAAGATTCTGTCTCCTTAGAATATCCCTGGAGAGTGAAGGAATATTAGTGAGATTTCGGGGATATTCAGGCTGTGAAGCTGCCCAATCTAGATTTCTTCAACCTCTTGATTCCAAGGAGTATTTTCTGAGGAAAGAGAAGAGGTCATCACTTCCATTTTGCATGAAGGAAAGTCCAACCAAGACCTTTAGTGCAGTTAGATGTGTTGATGGGTGCCAATCAAGATAATCCTGGGACTGCCTGAAGGACATTTGATACTCACTTCTTTTTCCTCTCTGGATCTATCTAGATCCTCCACCAGTTCCCAGCCTTTCTGCAGATCCTTCAGAACCTCTGTATCTGGTTGGGGAGAACATTTCTCTCAGGTGCTCCGCTCCCAACAACACTGTTCAAAGTTGGAGACAGTACCTGTTTTCCCAAATAAGGAAAAATGAGAACGAGATCTCTATAAAGGATCTGGATTGTCATGAAGAGAACTCCCTGGTCCTCACAGTCACAAGGGATGATTCTGGATTATATAAATGCCGGTACCTAGAACAGAAATATGGAAGAACCATCTCTTCAGAGTGGAGTTATCCTATCTCAATTGTGGTGAGAGGTGTGGATTTTTTTTTCATTTTGAAAATGTGGATCCCTATAACTGGGGATTTATTTATTTAGAATCTGCATATGAAAGCGTTTCCCTGATGAAATCCCAGAAAGGCTCCACCCTGGAGATAGTGGAGTCCAAGCGCCACCAAGCTAATTCCGATTTTTCTCTTCTCCAGATCCTCTGCCTCCCCCAGTGTTGAAGCTGCATCCTCCCTCTGGATCCCTGCGGGAAGGCAAAGTCCTGCAAATCCTGTGTGTGCCCAATGAGGGCAATAACACCAAAAGGTTCCATTTCTCATGGAAGGGTGTAGAAATGGCCTCCAGCAGTGAAGGTCTTCTGAGGAGCAGCAGAGACTCTGGGCTTCTTACTCTAAATATGTCAGTAGCCTTCCTATATGCCAACAGCGATGGAAGCCTGGGACTTGCTTGCAGATATGAGGAAAACAGAAATGGGCGCTGGATCAGGTCTCCTTGGAGCCAAACAGTGAATATCACAGGTGAGTCTTTTCAGAAGGTGGAGTTATCTGCTGCCTAAATACAGAAGGAACCCTTTGCAAAATGTGACTTAACTATTTATTAACTCTTTATGCAACTGGCCTTGTGCTAGAGCATAGAGAGTAGAAAGGCCAAAGAAAGATCTATAGAAAGGCAAATGGCTTCTGTGAGATTGCTCAGCAAATTCCACAAAGAAGACCAGGAAAAGTTTAGAAGTGTCGTCCTTCATGGAGACACATCCCTGGGTCTCCCTGAAGAGCCCAGGCAAAAATCCTCTAACGTTCAGTTGGTAACGTTTTCTCCCAAGGTGCCAAACTGAAGAATTAATAGCTGTTCTTACAAGATAAGCATGAAAATCCTTCTGTTTATGTCCTGGTGAATCTACAATTGATCCTTCTCAAGAATGTCCATGTCAAGTTCTTCTTCACCCAATATAAAATGGAGAAGTGTTTATAACAAGGGTCCCCAACCTGTGGGCTGCAGCCCACTACTGGTCCGTAGCCTGCTGGCCACCAGGCTGTGAGAATAGCTGGTTGGAGTGTGCGCATGCACGCTCCCCCCCTCACTTGTGCTAGCAGTCACACGGGCACTGACAGCCCCATTTGCACATGTGCGTTGGTGTTAGTGCCGCCACACAGCCACTAGTAGCCCCATTTGCACATTCATGCAGGCACTAGCAGCCCCTTTTGCGCGTGCACATGCACGTGCAAATTTCCTTGCTCTTTCCTTTCCCTCCGGGCTGCCAACCTAGAAAGGGTGGGGATCTGTGGTCTACAGAGCAAGGAGAGCAGAAAGGAAGACAGTCCTAAAAGATCGGGGAGGGGTGAAATCTGGGATGGACCTTCATCGAGACATCAAGAGTAGAATTTTTCATTTGCAGCGTTGGTCCCTTTTTGTCAAACTCCTGTCCTTGCAAGAGGAAGCAGTGGGTCAAGGATTCTCAGAGCAGATTATGGATGGGAGCCATTCTGGGAATCAGGGTGGATGTTCTGATGTAGAGATTTGGTTCCAGGAGGAGATCAGAAGGAAAATCTCTTTCTTTCCTCAGGTTCACAGACAGATTCATCTCGATCAGCCCCCAGGCTGTCCTCGTCTCTTCCATACAGCTTTATTATTAAAGGAGAAGAGATTCCCTTGAATTGCTCCCTCCCTGAGGGAGTCACATCCTGGAGTCCTGAGGGATCCCATAGGTTCTTTTTCTACTGTACAGATCAATCTGGCAAATCAGTTGGAGGTCAACATCTCCCTAACAATACCGTCAATATCAGGACTAAAAATCTGACCTCTGACCAAATAAAGATTATATGTAAATGCAAGATCAGGGAAACATATGGGGGATGGCCTTCTTCTCCTGAAAGTAACCAGCTGGTCTTCTCAGTTATTGGTAAGATGGATTTTCATTGCCTGGAAATATTCACATCAAAGGCAATTCTAATACTCAACCTATGAAAATGCACAATAAAGCTTTCAAAAATTAATCCAGTGAACCAAACGAGCAGAGCCACCATTAAACAAATAACGCCTCCTCTAAGAAAATGGTCAGGAGGACTTTCCTTCAATGGGAAAAATATCTCCCAAATGGAATATTTTGGTGGTGACGACATGGTGACAAGTTACAAAAACAAATGTTTTTTCTGTCTTACATGCTTCATACCTACCGCTTTTTATATTTTATGTTCTGTGCTGCATCTTGCTTTTCTTTAATTTGAAGATTTGGCTGATGGGTAGACAAAGGTAATGATTGCTTGATCCAGTCTCTCTTGTATGAAAAGGGGCAGTTTATGTATTGTTTTCACCCCGAACGACAGCATTCCCCTTCCTTATTTCCCATCTTAATCTCCATTCTCTGAAATATCACTGCTTTGTCTCATAGAAATAGTACTTTAGATTCAAGGGGATACTATGGATGATTTCCAGGATCTCCCCTGCTTTAATGGAGACATTAATATGTTCCTTGTGAACTTTTCTTGCAGATGAACTTCCTTCCCCTCCTTCCCCGCTGCTGAAGGTGGATCCGGTGTCCCAGGTGAAGGAAGGTGACCCTTTAGTCTTCCTCTGCTCAGTGGAAGGAAGCAATGCAGAGAAGATCTTCCATTTCTACAAGGATGGGATGGAGATCACCTCCAGGGAAGAAGGTCTTCTGGAACCCTCCATTGAACCCACAGATCGTGTTCAAAGTGCCTCTTTGAGAATCCTACATGCGTCGTTCAACCACAGTGGCGAATTTGCTTGCAGTTATGAAGAAAAGAGAACTAACCAATGGCTTGTGTCTTCTTGGAGCCAGGGGATAAACATGACAGGTGAGCCAGTTAAGGGAATGTTGGATGTGGTTACATCTTGAGACCACCATGATAGGATAAACTAGGAAGGCTGAAGAAAGATCTAAAGAAAGGCAATTGGCTTCTGTGAGATTGCTAAGCTAATTCCACGAAGAAGACCGTGAAAAGTTTAGATTTTAGATGATATAGGATCTAAACTTTCAAGAACAGGACAGGGTAAAAATATTCTGCCAAGGAACATAAAATCATCCTCCTTCTTTCCTAGTCATACCAGTTTGGACCCACGGTTTATATTCTGTTTGGAGATATGCCCGGAGATGGATTCTTTTTCTAATTCTGCTGGTTCCAATTGCCTTTTATTGCTGGAAGCAAAAGAGCAGTAAGTGAAGGATTTGGGTTTGAGGGTTCCCTTATCAGAGGTTGCTCTTGTAGTTGGATATGTTGACTGAGAGATCCTCCGGGGAAGCAGGAAAGGAAAACCAGAACTGGAAATGAGAGGGATGGGAAGATGATATGTAAGGATGGTGGAAAGTAGTTTCATTTTTTTTTCCTTTTTATTGCTGCCATGGAAGCATCTCAATCACAGGAACAATTTCAACTAATGGAAAAGAAAGAGAAAGGAGATCATCTTTCAGTGATGGAACCTCAAGTAGCAACACCCTCATCAGTCAAGGTAGCTGGTGGAATTCATGGGTGACTTTAATTAGTGTCTACAGCAGGATTCTTCAAACTTGGCCCTTTTTATGACTTGTGGACTTCAACTCCCAGAATTCGTCAGCCAGCATGCCTGGCTGAGGGAATCTGGAAGTTGAAGTCCACAAGTCATAAAAGGACCAAGTTTGAAGACACACACACACACACCGTCTACAGGGAAGGTCTATCACACTGGAGAGTTATACTAGGTTCATGGAATCCTCACCAATAACTTACAGCAATGGTTCTCAACCTGTGGGTCGGGACCCCATTTGGGGTCGAACGACCATTTCACGGGGGTCGCCAAACAACGCAGTCCGCCTTTTTTTTTTCCCTTTTCCTTTGCTGTGCTACTCCCTTTTATTCTATTGGCTTTTGAAAGCCAATAGAATAAACTCTCTTGAATAGAGTCTAATTCTATTGGCTTTCAAAAGCCAATAGGAATTGTCCAGGCTGTCTCTGCCCTGCCAAGCCCGCCAAAAATCCCATTCTGCAAACGGTGCTGCACCAGTTGAGTAGTCCTCGACTTACGACCGGTTGGGGGTCACGGCATTAAAAAGATTGAGAACCACTGACTTACAGTGTCCTCTGGAATCACCCAACTATTGTTGTCTACGAACAAGAATGATATAGATGGGCTTTAGAGGGCCTGAAGCATATTGGTGTAATATTGGTAGATAGTGAACTTAAATCTTAAATTCAAGCAGGATTTACCTCCCATAATCCCATTTGTTTTGATCTCTGTCAACACCTATTCTCCGTTTCTTCATTTACTTGGTTTCAATCAAAGAATTTAGGCATTTTAGTACCCCTGGATGTTCCTTTAAAAATAGGAAAGAATACTTCTCCATATGGCTTTCAGTCTAACAAATTATGTGTCGGCTGTAAAATTAAATGGCCTTGAAGTTCGCAGAAAAATAGGAAAAGAAAAATATACTTAAGAAAATTAAGTATCTTAGAAGCCATCAAAGATTCCTCTAATCAAGTGTTGCAGGCAAGGTTTTAGAGGAATGTCCTTGCGGGTTTCTCAGGAGTATCTCATCACCATCAGAATCAGAAAACCAGACCGGGTCAGGTCAGATACTGAAAGTCAATCCTTCTGTTCTCTGATGGGCTTGGCAATCTTTCTAGAAGACCGTCAACCTTATTTATTTCTAAAAATGCTGCAAAATGATGGAGAAATCCCTTGTTCTTCATTGATCTTGAGCTACAGGCAAACTGAATGTTTGAACAATGTGCTCTCTTTCCTTTAGTTTCCCCAGGACTTTGAGGCCACCTACAGCAATGTTCAGGACTTCTCCACTCAGAATAACCATCTTAGAGAAGAGGAAGAAGAGGGGGCACCGTATATAAACTTGATTGCAGGAAAACAAAACAACTCTCTTGGTGCAGTCTCTTATTAGGCCTAGATATGCACATGACCTGTGAAGAAATGATGAGGTACTTCAGTTTATGGCAGAAGAGAAACCCCATCAAAAAGGGGAAAATCTTTGGCCCCACTTTCTTCTACAAGTCTCAGATCTATCTAGACTTGAGCCTGTTGGGAAGATTTTTGTTACGGCTTTCAACATCTTTTTTCTGTATACTGGATAGATCTAATACAGGGGTGTCAAACTCAATTTCACTGAGGGCCGCATAGCATTGCAGTTGCCCTGGGGGGGCCGGGTGAGTGTGGCCAGAGTGGGTGCAGCTTACTGGGTGGGTGTGGCCTACTGGGTGGTCGTGGTCAGTTGTACATCATTCGTGTCAAGGGGGCCTCTGGGGGCCTGGGCAGGAGTGGGACAAATCTGAGGGTCTCTGGCAGAAGGGGGTGGGACCGGGGCAAGTGCCAAGGCATGGTCTACCGGGGCAAGTGCCAAGATGGCCACCACAAAATTGAACATTGGCTCCTGGCTGGCTTGGGCCAGGGCCAAGGCAGAGGGGGCCGTTCCCTGTTTCCAGGATGGCTTCACGGGCCACATGAAACCACTTCGCAGGCCGCATCCGGCCCCCGGGCCTTGTGTTTGACATGTCTGATCTAATACAAACAACTGCCATGAGATCTCATTTAGACGCCCTTTTCCACACTGAAATTTCTCTTGAATCTGCCAGCTCAGAGGAGCTCGCCTTCATCCTTTGGAGTTTCACTTCTGAATCTCAGGTGAGAGAGAAGATCCAAGGCTTTTTCCTTATTGATCTGTTCCTCTCCATGTTTGTTTGAAGCCGTGGGAAATGTCCTTTGGGATATTTTGCTTTGAATACTAGCTGAGTCTCTTGGCTAATAACCCCTTTCTCATTTTCCCAGAGATACAGGTTTTCCTTTTTCTTAGGTCCACCTTGCCTTTTTTTCTCCTTCCATTTTTTTGATGGGTTGAATGGTGCATGGAGGTGATAGATAGATAGATAGATAGATAGATAGATAGATAGATAGATAGATAGATAGATAGATAGATAGATAGATAGATATAGATAGACAGCGAGAAAGAGAGAGGCGAGAAGAGAGTTATACATACACACACATACACATATATACAAATACACACATACGTATATATACATGCATGCATTTGGTACAATATGCTATTTCAATATGATGATGTTCATATAATATACTTGGATGCTTAATATTCTATTATTTATGTTCCTTGGAGTTCTGAATATAGATATGAGGGGGAGAATAGATATTTTATCAGTATTAATTACAGCTTTGGATATTGGTGTTACAAATATTATGATTGTTTGACTTTTTCTTCAGAGTTAAATATAACATTGGAAATAAATTGAAAAATGAAAGAAGAGTATGCATCAAAGTATTTGTTTTATAATAAAACAAACTAATCAAACTAAATTACTTGACGATAAAATGTTCATCATGTTGTTACTTGATGCATACATGTGTTTGTGTATTTGTATTTTTGTGTGTGTGTGCGTGCACTAATGCATATATTGAATAGCAAGAAACTACCAACAAAGAGTTGGAATTCCCAATTTTAACCAATCAATGGGCTAGACTTGTAAAGAAAGTCAGAATTTGCGACCTGTTACTTTAAAGTGTGATTCATTCAAGAAAAGAATTCGGCAAAAGAATCTCCCTCTTCAGCAACAGAAGTTTAGCCTGGAGGTCGAGGCAGGAAGAGATGGCAAATGTCTTCCAAATTGTTTGAAGCACTTCCAGAAGTCAGGAAACTATTACCAAAGCAAAAATTACAAAGGAAACAGATTTTGGTTGGACGGCAGCAAAAAAAACAAAAATTCCTAAGCGGAACTGTAGGCTTTGGGAAGATCTGGATTTTCCTTCATGGAAAGTCTTGAAGCAGAGGACGAGCCTCCTCCGTCAGGGATGCTACAGACGGGGATTCAGCTCCAGAACTTAAATTCTGTGGAGCAGTAGTTATTTTTTAAATGATCTTTAAAATTCAGCAAGTGCTTTCAAGCCACCCACAGTCATCTTGTAGGGCAGATGTGTGGCATAGAAATTGAATGAATGGATAGATATAGAAAAGAGAGGATAGAGATAGATAGATAGATAGATAGATAGATAGATAGATAGATAGATAGATAGATAGATAGATAGATAGATAGATAGATATAGAAAAGAGATGATAGAGATAGATAGCTAAGATAGATTAGGCAGGCAGGCAGATGCTGAAATGAGGCAATGTCACAATTCAACAGAGGGTAGGCAATGGAGGGAAGCCATGCAGACTACCACATACACAAAACTCACACATACAGTGAGAGAGCTGGGATTGTTTAAAGCAGCGTTTCTCAACCTTGGCCCCTTTAAACTTCCCACAGAAACAGCTCCAGGAGTTTCTCATCCCATAATATCCCAGCTCTCCTCTGCTGCATATGTAGCGCTCACCCTCGAAGGAGACTCTGGCCGATGACCGGCTCCTTCTGTCCCTCTCCTCTGATGACCAGCCTGCCTGGCCCAAACCCCCCCGACACCCCTCAGGGCATTTGTGAGGCTTTGATTCAGATAATCCCCCAGAAAGCCAGAGCCATTTTTTTTTCCCTCAGAACAAGATTTTCTCTCTCTCTCTCTCTCCCCTCAGGCGCAAAGGTTTTTTCTTCCCAGTCCATTTTCCCGCCTTTTTTCCCTTGGAATGCTGGGCTCTGTAGTTCTGCTGCCCTGCACTCTAAGGCCCTCCTCGTGGGTGGAGCCTACATCTCCCAGAATCCCACGCTCGGTTCCTCCTCCTCCTCCTGTTCAGAGCTTGAGGTGATAGCTAAAGTTGGCTGGAGCTCCTGCCTCCATTTGCTGGACCCCAATTAAAATAGCCAGAGGATGGCAAATAATCAGAAATATGTTTGAAAGAAAGAAAGAGAGAAAGAAGACTAGTTAAAATGCAAGAGAATCCATGCGAGTAAACCAGGGCAGTGGTACTACAAAAACCATATTGCTGGTATTACAAAGTCCATACTGCCTGGTCCTCAAAAGGGTGAAGTTCCAGCCACCACCATGATTAGCAATACATTTGAAAGGAGCAGAGAAAGAAGACTAGTTAAAATACAAGAAAACCCAGGTGAGTTAACCAGTGCAGAAACCATATTGCAGGTAATACAAAGTCCATAGTGCATGGCCCTCCAAGGGGTGAGGCTCCAGCCACCAGCCAATCAGGGAGCCTAGAAGGGCTTCAATAGCTTAGAGAGAAGAAAATCACCACCAGCAACCATAAAGTTTTGTGTAATTTGAAAGATGAAAATGCCACTGATGAACCAGGGATACAAATTCCCTTTTTGGACCAGTGAAAACATTGCCAACATTGTGAATGGGAGACCTGCGTGACTGGAGAGGATGCCTGTGGAGACCCATCTTCCAGCCGCACGGGACCCAGTTTTGGGGCAGAACAGCAACCGTGCCATGGAAAGCCACAACAGCAATTGCAGAATATCTTATATTTTTTTAAAAACTCTTATAATATTTCTTGAAGCTCAAATAGTTTGGCCACCTAATGAGAAGAAAAGATTCATTGGGAAAGACTCCAATATTGGGAAAGATGGAAGACAAAAGGAGAAGGGGACAGCAGAGGATGACGTTATTAGATGGTGTCATTGACGGAATAAACATGAATTGGAGCAAAATTTAGGCCTGGCATGCTACAGTCTATGGGGTTGCGAAGAGTCAGACACAACAACAGCATTTTTTATTTATTTGACAGGATTTATATCTCCTTCACTGTTTCTCCTTCAACAAGGACAGGAGGAATCTTTTAGCACAAAAAGGAGAAAGCAGGACCAGTATTCCTGGTCAGTAACTGGACAATAGGCCAATATTTCTACTAGTTAGGAAGAGTAAAAGGTCAAGGCTGTAAATTCTGAGTGGTTTCGGTGTATTCCTGAAGGTATGCCCTAAGTTTCTCAATCTTCACAGCTTGAATATGGGTGGACTTCAACTCCCAGGATTCTCCAGACAGCCATGAATTCTGGGAGTTGGAGTCCGTCCATCTTCCAGTTGCCACAGTTGAGAAACCCTGGGTTCAAGCATGTCTATTCCCAAATACCCCAACAGAACCAGAGCAAGTCCTCCATTCCTGGTGGTGAAAAGGCTGGTCTTCTGAAAGTAGCCTTTGGAGAACTAGTCAGTGGGCTCTTCTGCTGGTTGCTTGAACCCAGACATCGCTGTATATGACTTGGTCCACTTCCTGGGTCTTCAGAGGATTCTTGGTCCTGGGTTCCAAAGGGATCACCGTGGATGACATCTTGACAAAAACATAGGTGAGTTCTGAATTCTAGAAAGCCAGGAAAAGACAAGCTTGAAATTCAACCAGGATCCATCATAAAGGAGACCTTCGAACGTTTACTTTGGAAGGGGTTTACAAATGGAAACTAGTTGACTCTTCCAGAATCCTCAGCAACACAAATTAAACTTCCTTACAGTTAGAACAATTAACCAATGGAATAACCTGCCTCCAGAAGCAGTGAATGCTCCAACACTGGAAGTTTTTAAGAAGAGACTAGACAGCCATTTGTCTGAAATGGTGTAGGGTTCCTGCCTGAGCAGGGGGTTGGACTCGATGACCTCCAAGGTCCCTTCCAACATTATTATTATTATTATTATTATTATTATTATTATTATTATTATTTATCATTGCACAGTCAGCCAGATGTTTAGACTGGATTTGGCATTTTGTCTACCTATCGAGTCCTTACCCAGGACCTGGGATAGGCAGATGTGGATGTTTGATGGTATTACAGGTATTGTCGCAGGATGGAAGCAGTTCCTAGTGAGGTCCCTTCCAACATCATTACTATTATTATTATTATTATTATTATTATTATTATTATTATTATTATTATTATGTGTAAATGGCAACCACACCACACGAGGCCCAACCCAGATCTTCTATCTCCTGTCACCCGGAGAGCGGCCCTGGGAGAGACTTCTATCAGGATGACCATCCACTTTGATTTACTTATGACCAGGCAGGAGGAATCCCTAATATCTAAGATGCTCTCAAAGACAAAACTTCATATTGCATTGAACTATAGCTCCCAAATCTTTCTAGTTGGAAAACCAACAATTCGTTCACAATAAAACCAAATATTGGTAGAATAAAAGACTATGGAGGCAAAATGGACATTAGTCCAGGCCATTCAAGGCAGGAAGTGAATGAGGGTATCCTTCAAAAAGAATTCTTTGGCTTCTGCTTTTATAATCTAGTCTAGTGAATGGAAATCCTTCCCTCCCTCTCAAAATCCTCTAGAAAGTTTTTCTATAATTCCATCAGAATTTCACTACCAGGAAATTTGGGGTGATACACGATACCTCTGAAACTGCCCAGGATTCCCAATTCCTTCATAAACGGTCCTGCCCAGGAATGGAAGAATCCTTGAAGTGGTTACCTGTAAATCCTCCCCGTCCAGATCCTCAGATCCAAGATCATTTAATCGGACTTCCTCCTTCTTCTCTTTAATCTCAGATCTCCGCTGGCATCCTGATGCTTCCAGATCCACGCAAAAAAAGGAAGACAGGAATAAACAAACATGACTCATCCTAGTTATTCTATCATAGAAACAAAGTAAAGATAGATACACCCTCAAGCTCAGCTTCATTGGGCTGCAGTGTCCATTCTATTTCTTGAAAACTGCCCACTTTACAGCTAAGAACCTTCTTGGATATTCCCATCCAGCTATTACTTAGGGCCAACATACTTACCTTCTAAGATCTGCTATCTGCTGCTATTCTGGCTGGGAGGAGAAGACTCTCCTTTAAAGCCAAATAAGTAGAGGGAATATCCCAACCCCAATTACTACTTAGGGTAGATACAGTGGAAGCTGGAGTTTCTTAGCTCAGGGGGATGTTTGTTATGTCACCAGTCAAGACCCTCCTAATCCCAAGGCTAAGATTCCCAAGGCCAAGTGTCTATTAAATTCTGGGACAGGCAACAAGAAGGACCACTATGCCTATCAGAGTAGTCTCCATTGTGTTGAAGAAGGACCTCTTGGAGGTCTATTCTTCCAAGTGGCTTTGACCATTTCTCCGACAAAGGTTCCTCTCTAGCCACTTGACTGAGATTCAGGGAAGCTCCTGCTACTTTTGAATTTGGGATTCACCCACCTACCGTTCTTCTTCCTGCTGCAGCAGAAAACCAGTGGGGCTCCCAGGAGAAGGACAAGGAGAGCCAACGCTGCATAGCCCACTGACGGGGCAGATGGCGCTGGTAGAACTACAAAGGAAAAGGGGGAGAAGTATCATTTTGCAAGATTTCCTTGGATGGCTATATCAATTTTTGCAAGTGTTCCTTCTGCATATAGACAGCAGATGACTCCACCTTCTGAAAAGACCCACCTGTGATATTCACTATCTGACTCCAAGGAGACATGATCCAGCGCCCACTTATGTTTTCCTCCCATCTGCAAGCAAGTCCCAGGCTTCCATTGCCTTTGGCATATAGGAAGGCTACTGACATATTTAGAGTAAGAAGCCCAGGGTCTCTGCTGCTCCTCCGAAGACCTTCATTGCTGGAGGCCATTTCCACACCCTTCCATGAGAAATGGAACCTTTTGGTGTTATTGCCCTCATTGGGCAAACACTGGATGCGCAGGACTTTGCCTTCCCACAGGGATCCAGAGGGAGGATGCAGCTTCAACACTGGGGGAGGCAGAGGATCTGGAGAAGAGAAAAGGGGGAATTAGCTTGGTGGCGCTTGGACTCCACTGTCTCCAGGGTGGAGACTTTCTGGGACTTCATCAGGGAAACGCTTTCATATGTAGGCTCTAAATAAATAAAGCCCCAGTTATAGGAATCCACATTTTCAAAATGAAGAGAAAGAAATCCGCACCTCTCACTACAATTGAGACAGGACGACTCCAGTCTGAAGGGATGGTTCTCCCATATTTCCACTCTAGGTATCGGCATTTATATAATCCAGAATCTTCCCTTGTGGCTGTGAGGACCCAGGTTATTGTCTTCATGCCAATCCAGATCCTTTATAGAGGTCTCATTCTCATTTTTCCTTATTTGGTGCTGTCTCCAACTTTGAACACTGTTGTTGGGAGCTGAGCACCTGAGAGAAATGTTCTCCCCAACCAGATACAGAGGTTCTGAAGGATCTGGAGAAAGGCTGGGAGCTGGTGGAAGATCTAGATAGATCCAGAGTGGAAAAAGAAGTGAGTATCAAATGTCCTTCAGGCAGTCCCAGGATTATCTTGACTGACATCCATCAACACATCTAACTGCACTAAAATTCTTGGTTGGACTTTCCTGCCTGCAGAATGGAACTGATGACCTCTTCTCTTTCCTCAGAAAACACTCCTTGGAACCTGGAAGTTGAAGAAATCTAGACTGGGCAGCTTCACAGTCTGAATAGTGGGGCAGAAATATCCCGGAAATCTCACTAATATTCCTTCACTCTCCAGGGATATTCTAAGGAGACAGAATCTCGGCGAAGGAGCACCAAAATCTCCCCGCTCCAATGTGGTGAAGGTGTGAAATATCACATTTCCTTCAGCTTTCCGCTGTAAAAGAAATTGGTCTGCTTGAACATCTTTCTCTGTCTCTTTTTTGTTTCGAGAACAATAAAATAAATATCTTTTATTTAATGAATTAAAGAACACAGGTTCTTGAAAATACTGTTTTTTTGTCGTAGGAATCTCTTAGGCATCTTTATAATGATGTGAACAGTATTTCTCAACCTTGACAAATCTGAAGATTTGTGAGCTGACTCCCAGAATTCCTCAGCATGTGGAATTCTGGGAGTTGAAGTCCACACATCTTAAAGTTGTCAAGATGGAGAAAACCCCAATGTAAACACTCTTATAAATTAGAAGA
This sequence comes from Crotalus adamanteus, assembly GCA_039797435.1. Taxonomy (NCBI): domain Eukaryota; kingdom Metazoa; phylum Chordata; class Lepidosauria; order Squamata; family Viperidae; genus Crotalus; species Crotalus adamanteus. The sequence continues at coordinate 142,140,546 of CM077936.1, read as the reverse complement.
AAGTTCCTTACCAATGGTAGTAAATTCAGCCCAATTACTCTTTTGCGAGAAAGAGCTTCTTCCTTCCCTGTTTTTTCCCCAGTAAGAACAAGAAAACGTTCCCTTTGGGGCTATTCGTATTGCCTGAATCAGCAGAGTATTTCCGATCTGTTCTTGATATCTTGTCTCTTCACCCTTTTCACTGATGCGATAGAAAAAGTAAAGTTTTCCCTTCTGTCCTCCTGGGGGGGAACATTTTAACTCTATCTTGTCTCCTTTGTGGAGAGTTTGGTAAGGAGGCGACCAGGACAAGGTGGGAGCTGCTGGGAGATTCCAAGTAGTCCTCTGAAAAACTGAGAAACAAAGGAAATTTGGAAAGAATCCCATAAAAATACTTGCAAGCTAGTAAGCAGAATTGTGTTGCACAAATCCAATCCAAGACCTGGGCTAGAAGTAGAAACAACCAAATTATCTCTTCTCAAATAAACATCTTTACAGGTAGTGCTTGACCAACGGCCCATTGCTTAGTAAACGTTCGAAGTTATGACAAACCTCAAAAAAGCAACTTACCACCCAGATTCAAAGTTCTGACAGCAGGCTCCATTATGGTCATCAAGTCGAGGCTTACATGTGCATCTGATGACCAGAGAGTAGACCATTACTCTCAACATCTCTACCAACTACAATTAACAAATCCTTAATGGAAATCCAGACAATTCAATGGATAGCTGTTGAGAGCTAGGCGGTGGATCCAATGTGGCTTTATGCATTTATTCCCATCATCCATTAGCAATGGCCATTTTGGATAAGGTTCATAGCTGAGATTCTATAACATCTGGAGGGTCTCAGGTAGACATTTATCACATTTATGATGAACTGGAACTCCCTACATAAATTCAGCATACGAGAGATCCTTTTTTCTGTCCGCAGATTCATGACTGTGGCATGGCCTATTAATTTATATATTAAAGCTGATTTACAACAGAGCCATGAATTACCCTTCGCCAGAGCTGGTCCATCTGAATCATCAACATTTTTGTTCGATGGAGCCATTTTTACAATCACACCTTTGGTAACCTCTCCCTTGACACCTCACATGCACATCAAGAAGCCGACCATAAATGCTGCAGTCACAGGAAATGCTAGTCTAAGTTGGTGTTTGTGGCTTTGTCACTGCACTGAAGAAGTTTGCACCCATTACTGGACAAAGGAATCATGGCAGTTTGCTGAATCTATAGTCAAGAATCACCAGGCAAAGCTCCAGAGACAAAATGTTCATATTTAGCATGTTGACTGATGTGAGTATTGGGCCCTGTTCAACATGATGCATTTCAGTGATGAGAAAAGATAGATAAATATAGAATCGGTAGTACCCAGCTCAACAGCAGGAACTATGAGATGCATATAGGTGTCCTGGTAGACAGTCACTTAAGTATGAACCAACACTATGCTGTAGCTGCCCAAAAAGCCAATGCAGTTCTAGGCTGCATCAAGAGAGGGATGGTTTCAAGATCACAAGAAGTGATTGCATCGCTTTATAACGCCCTGGTGAGCCCACACCTGGAATACTGAGTCCAGTTTTGGTCACCATGATTAAAAAAAAAGGTTTGTAAAAAAAAAGAGTGCAGAGAAGAGCAAAAAAGATGATTAGGAGACTGGAGACTAAACCGTACGATGAACCATTGAGGGAACTAAGGATGTCTAGTCTAACAGAGAGAAGGACTAGAGGAGATACGACAGCATCTTCCAATATTTGAAGGGCTGTCACAGGGAAGAACATTTAAAATTTCTCAAATTTCAGGAAAGGAAGGGAGAAAAGCAAAAGAGCGCCTTTGAGAAAAACGTTGCTAAGACGTTAAATCTCATTATTCATCCTTTTCATCAAGAAAATTTCTCTTTGAGTCTTTTCACTTCTTTGCCACACTAAAACGAGCCAATGTTTACAAAACTATCTGATTCCTGGAGAGGGATTTTCAGAGAAAAGACATAGGATCCCCTTTCACAAATGAGAAAAAGGACAATTGGAAGAGCTTTCGGCTCATACCACTTTGATAGCTCCTCTATCTGTTCTGATATTAACCACACATTCCCAAGCATAAGAGGGAGGATTTATTCCCCTCTACTTCTTTGGAGAGAAATCTTCATTTCCAGATCCTTCCTCCCATCTTGTGTGTCAGAAAAGGGAAAATGTAGAAGCAAAGAAATTAATTTTACCTTGGGTGGTTGATTCACACGGGAGGATCGGGAGAGACGTTGGAAGAAACAAAAAGAGAGCCACAAAATTGATGATGGGAACAACAGGAGCTGAAGAGTACCGAGAGAAGAGAGACACCTTCAAGCCATCCACCAAGTGGTGGCCTCCATGCTCCACAGGATGGTCCATTTCTGGAGCTAGGATCTTCTCAGCACCACCACCGCTCTGCTTTCTGAGGAGGACAACCTGCTCCTGCAAACGCTACCTCCTCTCAGCAAAGAGCAGGAAAGGAAAAACGTCATCAATACCTCTCCACAACCCTCCTCCTCCTCCTCACTTGGCAGGCTCAGCGAGACCAACCCAGCTCCCTGCTCAGCTCTGCGACCTTCTTGACCACAGCAAACCTATTCTGCAATCTCACAAGGACATCTCGCCGCCCCCGGCCCTAGAGGTGTCATTGTCAAATCCTTTGTGCAGCCACGGCCCCTTAAGAAGAGCCAAAAACAATAGAATAGACAAAAACGGAGAGCAAAACACAGTTTCTCTTATTCTCAGCATCAAAGATTCTCCACCAGCTCGAAAAATCTTCCACCTCCAAACCGGAAGCTCCTACGCCTTCCTTCCCCAATCCCACCAATCCAAGGCATTGTTGTTCTCCATTCAGTTCCATCCAACTCTTGGCAATTGTATGCGCCAGGTCTCTCCACATCTTCCATCTTGCACTGCTTCTTAGAGATTTCCTATGCTTTCCTAAGACTTTTCCTTCAACAGGCCAGTTGCCTGCTGTAAAAAACACCTTTGGGACAACAAGATTGCAAGATAGTTGGGCAGGTGAAAGGGGCTGGGTTAAGTGGCTCAAGATGCCTTCAAGAAGAAACATAAGAGCCCATAGTTATGTTGAAGGGAAAGTCTTCATCATGGTTCAGTCCAAGCCAGGAATAAACAACATGGTGACTGCTTTAGAAAGAAGGTTGCAGTTTATTGGAGAGGAGAGCCAGACAGAAAGATGGCTCTGGAAGAAAGAGAGCACATGTAGGGAGTGGGTTTTTATACCCTCTAGGGCTTTTGTATGGAGTTGTTTCTTGTTCCTGTTTAAGGTTTTGTATTTCCTGTGTCATGTATTCCGAACTGAGTCTGGATGTGCCCTTTGGCATCTGTGGGTTAATCCTGTTATGTCCTGTCTTAGAGTTTGGGTGCGGTATGTAGATTTTAGGTGTCTTTGTTTTCCTAAACTTCTAGCTGAAGGGCCCCAACCTTCCTGGATTATTTACATCTGCATTTCTACAGAGCTGGTTTCTGCTTGGGGGAGGGAGACTTGGGGCTATTAAGAAAACTGGGCATGCTTTTCTGCCTCTTTAAGATCCTTTGAGGAAATATAATAGTCTGCCCTTTTAATATTTCCTTCTCTGGGGGACTGATTTCCCACAGCTAGAAGCATAAAAGAATACCCTAGAGAAGATAGTCAAGAACTATTTTCAACAGACAGAAATGAGAACCGGGAACGATGCGTACAAGTAAGCAACCAGCTAAATTTCTTTCAACATAAGGAAAAATTCCTGATGATAAGGTGTTCGGAACAGTTCACTTATTCAGGTTATGGGATGGCCATCTCTGGAGACCTTAAAGGGGCTGGAGAGTCACTTTTCATGAATGCTTGGATTGATTTTTCTGGACCGGATGACCTTGGGGACCCTTCCAATTTCAGCATTGTAGGATTCAGGGAACGGCCCCTCCTGACTAGCTTTTTTCTCTATTCAATCATAGAGTCCTAGGACTGGAAGGAACCTCAGAGGTCTTCTAGTCCAACCCCTGTGCACGACAGGAGTCCTTATGCCATCCCAGTCCAATGGTTGTCCCGGTCTATTTTCGAAAACCTCCCGTGATGAAACACTCACAACACTGTCCGGAAAGCTTTGAGTGTCTCTGTTTGCAGTGGCTGTAATCTTGAAAGTGATCGGAGAACAAAAGAAAAGATAAACTCTCCTTCAGGTTAACCTCGTGATTTCACAAATATCTCTTTTTCCAGTTGAACAACATAACTCTGGGTCAGCTTACCCTTTTCAAGATAATTAAAATCAGCAGTATCTGCTGCCATCTAGCTACTTCCCAATAAAATTATTTCAAAGACTCTGCAGGCAGAGTTAATTACGTTAGCTCCGTTCAATTTATTCGGCAACGTTCTAATGAAATGAAATCTGATTTATTTATTTTTTTTGTTTTGCGCTTGGTTCCACCATTTCTTTGACACGTGCGCAAACTTGGCTGACTGGTCCTCGGCTTACGGCTAACAACTGGGACCAGAATGTGCCTCAGCAAGCAGGAGTCGCAACGGGATTTTATGACATTTCTTTTTCCCCACGGTTGTTAAGTGGAATCCCTGCAGTTGTTTTAAGTGAATCCCATTTTCCCCCATTGACTTTGTTTGTCGGAAGGTCCCTGGAAAGGCAGCCAATGGTGATCACACAGGCCCAGGACATTGAAACCGTCATAAATAGAGGCCGGTTGAAAGCACCCTAAATTTTGATCGGGCAAGGACGCTGCGATGGGTGCCAAGTGCAAAAACCAATTGTAAGTCGTCTTTTTTTTTTCCAGTGCTGTTGGAACTTGTCTGAAATTGTACAGTTGCTAAACAAATGGTTCTGAATCGGGGACTGCCTGCACACCATTGTATCCAAGTAAGTCTTAATACTTCTCTGGACAATATAGAGCTGGAAGGGACCTTGAGGTCCTCCAGTCCAACCCCCTGCTCACGCAGGAGACCCTATACTATTTCAAGACAAATGGCTGTTCAGTCTCTTCTTGAAAATCTCCAGTGTTGGAGCATTCACAATTTCTATTCGACTGGTTAATTGTTCTCACTGTCAGGAAGTTTCTCCTTAGTTCTTGGTTAGCTTCCATCCGTTGCTTCTTGTCCTGCCTTGGAGAACAGCTTGACTCCTTCTTCTTTGGGGCAGCCCCTGAGATACTGGAACACTGTTATCCTGTCCCCCCTCGTCCTTCTCTTCATTAAACTGGACATCCCTAACTCCAGCAATAAGTTCACACACACACACACACACACACACACACACACCTTTGTGGATTTGATAGATTTGTTCATCCATCCTTTTCTTATATTATTAGGGGGTCATTTTTTAAAAAAAATCCAGCACTGCTATCAGATGGGCAGATGTTCCGTGATGATGTTACGGTATATAAACCCTGTTGATTTGGGGGGGGGGGAAGACCCAAAAATAAATTTTTAACCAGCTTAACCTGTTCCTTTTTAGGTCAACATTTGGTGTTCTCCCTCTGCCAAAGGGACAGCTCGCTCGATGCAGAAAATCAAAACAGATACCATCCAATCCAAGACTATTAAATGCCTGGGGTGTTATCTGTTCTGTTGTTTACTTTGGAATTTACACCATGTTTTCCCCATACACACACACACACATACCTCCATCTCACACACACACACACCCATTCTCCTGGCCACAAATCACAGTTCAGAGTCCAGAGAGACCAAACAGGGCAGCGTATCCCTTTTGCAATTCAACACAAAACACTGACGAAGCAGGAAGAAAGGACATCTCTTTGCTGGGAGCCCATCAGCCCCTGCCGTGGGCACCATGGATCTTATCAATGCCTTGGCCCCCTCGTCTTTGTTGAAGTAAGTTCATGAGGGGCACGGGGCTGGAGAAATTGGGGTTAGCAATCTCAACTTCCGGAGTCCTTGACATCCTGGTTTCTCTAGCCAGTTCTCAACAGCTAGCCTTCTTTTGTGGTTAGTTGGATCTGCCGGCCAGCCTTTTCACAAGTTACAGCAGCAGCCAACACAAGGATGTTGGGGACCGTGGAAAGGGGGGGGGGGTTCCCACACCTGTTTGTGCGAAATCAAGAAAGGCACAGCAAACTTAATTAGGTTCACCCAACTTTCTAATCTCCTGGTCATTTACAAAGATTACCCAGCTGGATTCCATCATGGTGGCAAAGCTTGGTCTGTGGTTATCTGGTTGAGGGGTTGAGATTAGGGGAGAGGGCGTGTTATATAAACCTGGTTTGCTTGCTCTCTGGTTGTGGTTCAAGAGAGCCAGAAAAAGGATTGTTTCAGGAATCAGTTCAGCAGAATGTCAGTTCCGTTGGAATGGAAAGGGGGAGGGAGAAAGAGAGAGAGAGAGAGAGAGAGAGAGAGAAAGAGAGAGAGAGAGAGAGAGAACATTCAGCCAATCGTGGCTTATTTCACAAATACAAGGTATGACCTGGCTTGTTTCATACTTCAGAAGCTAACCAAAGAGAGAAGCAACCTAGAACTAAGGAGAAACTTCCTGACAGTTAGAACAATTAACCAGTGGAACAACCTGCCTCCAGAAGCTATGAATGCTCCAACACTGGAAGTTTTTAAGAAGAGACTGGACAGCCATTTGTCCGAAACGGTATAGGGTTTCCTGCCTGAGCAAGGGGTTGGACTAGATGACCTCCCTTCCATTATTATTATTATTATTATTATTATTATTATTATTATTATTATTATTATTATTATTATTATTATTATGCTAAAAAAACCACTTGTGGATCATTGCTCCTTGGATATCTCTGTGCAATTAAGACAGACTCCATAGCTATTCCATCACTACTACAGCCCCCTCTTTCTGGAGAAAAAAAAAACTACCTGGAATTTAGACTCTGACCTCCACAGCTAAAGGAACAACAGTTGCTGTAATAAACAGCTCCACGTAATCCTGATTAATTGTGGCTGTTTGGGGAGCCCTGTGAGGGCTAATCTCTCAAAAATCAGGGAGAGGCAGTCTTACAGAAGGACCTTCTTAGTGACACTAAAGAAAGGGAAGGTGTGTTTTTCGCTGGACACTCTGCACATGACCTGAGGCATCACGCTGCAAGATCACATGATGTGTTAATACCACTTTACAAGGCCTTGGTAAGGCCACACCTGGAATACGGCATCCAGTTTTGGTCGCCACGATGTAAAAAATGTTGAGACTCTAGAAAGAGTGCAGAGAAGAGCAACAAAGATGATTAGGGGACTGGAGGCTAAAACATATAAGAAATGGTTGCTGGAATTGGGCATGTCTAGTTTAATGAAGGGAAGGACGAGGGGGGACAGGATAGCAGTCTTCCAGTATCTCAGGGGCTACCCCAAAGAAGAAGGGGGTCCACCTATTCTCCACCTGAAGGCAGGACAAGAAGTAAGGGATGGAAACTAATTAAGGAGAAAGCTAAACTAGAATGAAGGAGGAATTTTCTGATAGTGAGAACAATTAAACAGTGGAACTTCATGAGTAACACTGGAGGTTTTTAAGAAGAGATTGTACAACCATCTGTCTGAAATGGTATAGGGCCGTGGTGGCGAACCTATGGCACGGGTGCCAGGGGTGGCACGCGGAGCCCTCTCTGTGGGCACGCGTGCCGTCGCCCCAGTCCTAGGCCTTCAGCTGGGTTTTATAAAACCTTTTCGCTTTAGGCCTCTGCCGCCGTGTGCAAAAAAAAAAAAAGGTTCAATTAATCAGTCAATTTCAACTTCTCACGGGGAAAAAAAAAAGATCTCGCAAAGTTGGAATTGATTGAACTTTTTAGTCCCACCCAGTCTGCCATTACCACCGCAGCCATGCCCACACAATGGGCCACGCCCACCCAATGGGCCACGTCCACCCGGCACCTGACGATACATGTGGGTTTTGGGTTGCAGTTTGGGCACTCGGTCTCTAAAAGGCTCGCCATTGCTGGTATAGGGTCTCCTGCCCGAGCAGGGGGTTGGACTAGAAGACCTCCAAAGTCCCTTCCAACGCTTGTTATTCTGTTATTCTCCCTCGACTCAGGTCAGTCTCCAATGCAGGCTCGGAAATCTCCCGCCGGGTCTGGACGCCGAGCCCTCCGCCCCAGCGGCCGTTCCGAGTGTGCGATCACAAGCGCAACATCCGCAAGGGACTAATGGCCAGCACTTTGGGAGACTTACTTAACAAGGTGGGTAGATTTATTTGGGATGTGTCAGATAGTTTTTATTGTTTTAAATTCTTTGATTATGAATATTTTGGTTCGTCGGCCAATCATTCAGAGGTTCAGACTGAATTTGGCGTTTTTGTCCACCTACTGCAGGGGTTTTCAAGCTTGGTCCTTTGATGACTTGTGGACGTCCACTCCCAGAATTCCTCAGCCAGCATGAGGGAACTATGACCCTTTGATAACTTGTGGACTTCAATTCCCAGAATTCCTCAGCCAGACATGCCTGGCTGAGGAATTCTGGGAGTTGAAGTCCATAAGTCATCAAAGGGCCAAGGTTGAAGACACCTGCTTGTGGACTTCAATTCCCAGAATTCCTCAGCCAGGCACGTTGGCTAAGGAATTCTGGGAGTTGAAGTCCATAAGTCATCAAAGGGCCAAGGTTGAAGACACCTGACCTAGTGAGTCCTTTCCAAGGACCTGGGATAGGCAGATGTGTTTGTGTTGATTATTATCATTATTTTATCTCCCAGCCAATGTACATACACACACACACACACACACACACACCTATTTTGAAGGTCAATTTCTGAATTGCAGCAGGTCGCTCCAAGTCGACCTCTCTTTTGTTGCACATATTTAACGCGTCAAAGTAAGCAGTTTGGGAAGGGGGGTGGAGTCTCTTCAGCCTGCATGCCTCAGTTTTGTTGGTTTCATGTTTTGTAGGCCAGGGAGACCCTCTTGATGTCCGGTATGGTTTTTTTGGTGTTAGAAGAAGACGGGACCCTGGTTGAGACGGAGGAATTTTTCCAAATCCTGGAAGACAACACAGCCTTGATGGTGTTAGAGAAAGGACAGAAGTGGACTCATAGCAAGGTGGGGGTCATCAAATCAAATCAAGAAAAAGCTGGACATCCGTTTGTCAGGGATGGAGTAAGGTCTCCTTCCCTGAGCAAGGGGTTGGACTAGAAGACCTCCAAAGTCCCTTCCAACTCTATGATCTGTCTTTTTGTCTATCTGCCTCTATCATCTGTCAATCTCTCGATCATTATCTATCATTATCTATCTCTATCATCTATCAATCATTATCATTATTTCTATCCATCTATCATTATCTATCTATATCACTATCCATCTATCATTATCTATATCATTATCTATCCATCTATCATTGTCTGTCTGTCTGTCTATCTATCTATATCATCTATCCATCTATCATTATCGATATCACCATCTATCCATCTATCATTATTTATTTGTCTGTCTCTATCTATCTCATCTATCTATCCATCTATCATTATCTATCCATCTATCATTATCTATCTATCTATATCTATCATCTATCGATCGTTATCATTATCTATCTATATCTATCATCTATCGATCATTATCATTATCTATCCATCATTATCTATCTATATCATCTATCTATCCATCTATCATTATCTATCTTTATCATATATCGATCATTATCTTCATCTATCCATCTATCATCATCTATCCATCTATTATTATCTATCTACCTATATTTATCCATCTATCCATCTATTATTACTCTACCTATCATCTATCGATTGATCGATCATTATCTATGTATCTATCTCCATCATCTATCCATCTATCACCTATCTTTATCATCTACCAATCATTATCTATCGATCATTATCTATCTATCCATCTAATTATACATCCATCTAATTATCTATTTATCCATCTATCATGATCTAACTATCTATATCTATCTATGTATCTATCCATTTCTATCTATTTATCATTGTTTATCTATCATCTATCGATAGATCAATCATTATCTATGTATCTATCTATCCAGCCATCTATCTAACTATTTATCGGTTATAAGGAAAAGATTGGACGTCCATTTGTCCAAGATGTCCTAAGGTCTCATGCCTTGGGCAGCGGGTTGGACTAGAGGACCTCCCAAGGTCCCTTCCAGCCCTACAATCCTATGTTTCTATTCTTCTAAATCCTCCAGTTCTTTTGATCAAGTTTTATTATAAGATCAACCTATAAAAGGAACAAAGTAAGAAAATATAAGAAAAATAAAAAGTGCCAAAAGGAAAAAAAAATTGACTTCCAACAGTCTTTGGTGCAGCAATTACAAAAATAATACAGGTTCAGCCATTAGCTTTCCATTTCACAATCTTTCAGCCATTTCTAGTTACAAAAATCGTTCTAAAATTAACGTTTCTTTTCTTTTTCTTTTTTCACGTCGGTCCAAAGGCTCAAAGGAGAGAAATAAATTTTGTAGGTATTCCAGATCCGTTTGGGCGACGACCAAGTGCAGCCACGCTAATCTCTGGTTTATCTGCCCTTATTTCCTCAGAAATCTCGGTTTTTTTGCCCAGCTAAGCTCCCCAATGTCACTTGCGGTGAATATAAAGCTGGCAGGAAATACCTTTGATGCATTTTTTTAAAAAAACAAACCCCAAACCACATTAAAAATAGCTGCTAAAATTGGTTTTCTCGGTTTGGAGATTTGGGTTTTTGTGGTTTCACAAAAACACACACACCCCTACTCAAATTGCTTTGGGGTGGTGTGCATTTTTCTCCTTGGGATCTCAGTTTTCCTTTCTTTTAATTATTTGTTAGATTTTGATCCTGCCTTTGTTACTTTATAAGGAACACAAGGCAACAAAAATACTTAATCCTTCTATTTTCCTCACAACGGCAACAAAAGGCCTGTGAGGTGGGTTGGACTGACAGAGAGACGGACTGGGTCAAAGTCACCCAATTGGCTTTCATGCCTAAGGCGGGACTAGAATTCACCATCTCCTGGTGATTGGGCCAAAGTCACCCAGCTGGCTTTCCTATGCAGTGAGGGACTAGAACTCACCATCTTCTGGCGATTGGCCCAAAATCACCCACCCAGTTTTCATGACTAAGGCAGGACTTCCAAGGTCGATAAAATGAGGACCCAGATTGTTTGGGGGGGGGGGGCAATAGGCTGACTCTGTAAACCGTCTAGAGAGGGCTGTAAAATATTATGAAGCAATATATAAGTCTAAGTGCTTTTTCTTTTTTTCTTTTTCTTTCTTTGTTTCTTTGTTTCTTTCTTTCTATCTATCTATCTCTATCATCTATCTCATCTCTTTCTTTCTGTCTTTCTGTATCTATCTATCTATCTATCTATGTAGGTCTTTGGTTATTCGGGTTTTCTCCCACGTCAAATTTGAAGTGTCTTGGCGACGTTTTGACGAAGTCTCATTCATCATCTTCAGGCTGGTGTTTTCGGCTTCGTGCTATCTATCTATCTATCTATCTATCTATCTATCTATCTATCTATCTACCTACCTACCTACCTACCTACCTACCTACCTACCTACCTACCTACCTGAATCTAAATGACCCAGATTGTTGGAGACAATAAGCTGGCTCTGTAAACTGCTTACAGAGGACTGTAAAACCCTATGAAGTGGTATATAAGTCTAAGTGCTATTGCTGTCTGTCTGTCTGCCTGTCTCTCTCTCTCATCTCTCTCATCTCTATCTATCTATCTATCTATCTATCATCTATCTACCTACCTATCTGAATCTAAATGACCCAGATTGTTGGGGACAATAAGCTGCAAACCGCTTACAGAGGACTGTAAAACACTATGAAGCGGTATATAAGTCTAAGTGCTATTGCTGTCTGTCTGTCTGTCTGTCTGTATCTATCTATCTATCTATCTATCAAATCTAAATGAGGACGCAGATTGTTGGGGACAATAGGACTATCTCTATCATATCTCTCCATCATCTCTTTCTCTCGCTATCTATCTTTCTATCTATCTTTCTATCTATCTTTCTTTTTTTTTCTCTTTCTTTCTCTCTCTCTCTCTCTCTCTCTCAGGACCCAGATTGTTGGAGGGGAGCAATAGGCTGACTCTGTAAACCGCTTAGAGCAGTGGTTCTCAACCTGTGTGTCGGGACCCCATTTGGGGTCGAATGACCATTTCACGGGGGTCGCCAAACCATGCTGTCTGCCATTTTTTTCCCTTTTCCCTAGCTATCCTAATCCCTCTTATTGGTGGCCACACCCACTTGGGGGTCACCACAACATGGGGAACTGTATTATGGGGTCACGGCATTAGAAAGGTTGAGAATCACTGGCTTAGAGAGAGCTGTAAAGCACTACGAAGCGGTACATAAGTCTTAAGTGCTACTGCTCTTGCTCCCCAGAGCACCAGTCGGACGTTTGCCCTGAGCGGAGACAAGCCTCGAAACAGCCAGGATATCGCCCGCATCACGTTCGACATCTACAAGCTCAACCCTCGGGACCTTTTCGGCAGCCTCAACATCTCGGCCACTTTCTACGGGCTCTACTCGATGAGCTGCGACTTCAAATGCCTGGGACCGAAGAAGGTTCTGCGGTGAGCCTGCTCCCTTGCCCTCCCCGGGGAGAAGGGGCAGAGGGAGGGCTAGGGATGGCCCAAGTGCTTTTCCAAGGAACAGTTTCCCCCAATTCTCATAAAAGGTTGGAAAAGAATACAGGAAGCTTTGTATGAAATGCGAGACAAAGCAAAATTGCTGCAAGAGACATTCTAGCTCAGGGATCTTCTAACTTGGCCCTTTGATGACTTGTGGACTTCAACTCCCAGAATTCCTCAGCCAGGCACACGTGCCTGGCTGAGGAATTCTGGGAGCTGAAGTCCACAAGTCATCAAAGGGCCAGGTTTGAAGACTACTGCTCTAGTTATTACAGTGATAAACCCATCTCCAGGTTGGCCCCGTCAATGCTTCCACTCATTGGATATTCATTTGATTTTTATCCCGCCTTACGATTGTTTATGAACAATTCTCAAAGCAGTAAACATTCTTGATACTCCTTCCTCCAACTATTTTCCCCACAACAATCCTCTGAAGTGGGTTGAGCTGAGAGACAGGGACCGGCCCTAAGTCCCCCAGCCACCTTTGATGCTAAGGTGGGACTAGAACTCACCGTCTCCTGGTGATTGGCCCAAAATCACTCAGCCAGCTTTCATGTCTAAGGCAGAACTAGAACTCACCATCTCCTGGTGATTGGCCCCAAGTCATCCAGTTGGCTTTCAGGGCTAAATCGGGACTAGAACTCACTGTCTCCTGGTGATTAGTCCCAAATCACCCAGCCAGCTTGCATGTCTTGAGGCGGAACTAGAACTCACCAACTCCTGGTGATTGGCCCCACATCACCCAGCCGGATTTCATGTCTAAGGCCGAACTAGAACTCACCAACTCCCGGTGATTGGCCTAAAGTCACATACCCGGCTTTCATGCCTAAGGCGGGACTAGAACTCACCTTCTCCTAGTGATTGGCCCCAAGTCACCCAGCCAGCTTTCATGTTTAAGGCAAAACTAGAACTCACCAACTCCTGGTGATTGGTCCAAAGTCACATACCCAGCTTTTGTGCCTAAGGCGGGACTAGAACTCACCGTCTCCCAGTGATTGGCCCAAAGTCACCCAGCCAGCTTTCATGTCTAAGGCAAAACTAGAACTCACCAACTCCTGGTGATTGGCCCAAAGTCACATACCCGGCTTTCGTGCCTAAGGCGGGCCTAGAACTCACCGTCTCCTGGTAATTGGCCCAAAGTCACCCAGCCAGCTTTCATGTCTAAGGCAAAACTAGAACTCACCAACTCCTGGTGATTGGCCCAAAGTCACATACCCGGCTTTCGTGCCTAAGGTGGGACTAGAACTCACCGTCTCCTAGTGATTGGCCCAAAATCACCCAGCCTGCTTTCATGTCTAAGGCGGAACTAGAACTCACCATCCCCTGGTGATTGGCCCCAGGTCACCCAGGCGGCTTTCATATTTAAGGCAGAACTAGAACTCACCAACTCCTGGTGATTGGCCCAAAGTCACATACCCAGCTTTCGTGCCTAAGGCGAGACTAGAACTCACCGTCTCCTAGTGATTGGCCCAAAGTCACCCAGCCAGCTTTCATGTCTAAGGCGGAACTAGAACTCACCAACTCCTGGTGATTGGCCCAAAGTCACATACCCGGCTTTCGTGCCTAAGGCGGGCCTAGAACTCACCGTCTCCTGGTGATTGGCCCAAAGTCACCCAGCCAGCTTTCATGCCTAAGGCAGCACTACAACTCACTGTCTCCTGGCGATGGGCCCAAATTCTCTTCGCCAGCTTTCGTGCCTATGGCTCTCTCACTTAGCAACAGAAACTTTGGGCTCCCTTGTGGCCGTTAAACTCGAGGACTATCCCTACCGCCTACGTCTGTGAATTATTTTGATGGAAATCCTCTTTTGCCTTCTTCCTCCAGGGAGATCCTGCGGGTGGCTTCCACCGTCATGCAAGGCGTCGGGCACCTTCTTTTGGGGGCTTCCAATTACATCCGCCGGCTCCTGGAGGTGGGGGACAGCTGGCACCCCCAAGTCAAGATAACCAACTACCAATATTGAGGCCCTTCGTCCCTGCAAACGCCGGAAAAATCTTCCGGCTTCGGACTGGATTGAAGGGAACCCACTTGATTCGGGACTCAGATTTAGATAAGATAACCTTTATCGTCTTTTTTTTTTTTACGGTGGGCACAACGGCACACATCGAAAATGAAATTTAGTTGCCCGCTCTCAAAGTGAAACACATACACGACACACACCTAAACATACTATTAACAAAGTATGTATAGAACTACACCCCTACATATACGTAGCAAATAAATATTAAATACTGTCCATCTTGAATATATAATGGAAGAAGGAAGCTTGAAAGTTCACAAGGTTAATGCTGTACGGAATGAAACTATGGCTGAATCTGGATGTTCTGCTCTGGGTATCATGGAGCCCCCCTCCCCTCCCAGAAGGGAACAAGGAAAACAGGTTGTGAAGAGGGTGTGTCGTGTGCCAGACAATCCTGCGGACCCTGCTCAAGCATCGCTTCTGTGTCACGTCCTGGGTGGAAGGGAGGGAACTGCCAATCCTCTTTTCTGCCGTCCTCACCACTCTCGGCACCGCCTTCCTGTCCGAAGCAGAGATGCCTCCAAACCAGACGGTGATGCTGTATGATAGGATGCTCTCGATCGTCTCCCTATAGCAGTGGTTCTCAACCTTTCTAATGCCGCGACCCCATAATACAGTTCCCCATGTTGTGGTGACCCCCAACCACTTATACATCACCGGGTGCCAGGGGCGTGGCCAAAGAAAAGGGGGAAAAAATGGCGGACAGCCTTGTTTGGCGACCCCCGTGAAATGGTCGTTCGACCCCAAATGGGGTCCCGACCCACAGATTGAGAACCGCTGCCCTGTAGAGAGTGGTGAGGACAGGAGAAGGAAGATGTGCTTTTCTCATGCGACGCAGGAAATGCAGGCCCTGCTGTGCCCGCTTCACCCGTGTCTCGCAGTTGAGTGACCAAGCCAGCCTACTTGTTGACTGCACACCCAGGGGAATCATTGATGCAGAGAGAAGTGTGGCTGTGCCTGCCTGTTCTGAAATCGACAATGATCTCTTTGGTTTTTCCAGTATTGAAACCCAAAAAATAAATAAATAAGGAACTTCTTTACCTGCAGCTTTCTGTCCCCTTTCCAGGGGTTTAAGCGGGATTGATCCAGGCTGGCATATACAGAGCCGTTCAGCCAGCTGAACAGACCACGGATGCAGCATAAGAGTGCTTCGGGATCTCTTCGGAAAAGCTGCTTTTGGTAGGACTGCAAAGCCCATCGTCCCTGGCCGTACAATCACCACAAACCACCTTTGCCAGGTCTGAGGAAAAACCGGCCCGCTGGCCCCTATCCAGCAGCGTGGGCCTCTATAAGGAGCAGGCTGAAGTCATCATCTTGGTTTGCAAAGATGGGGCAGTAGAGCCTCCAGCTCAGCGACCACTCTACCTGCATTTAACTGGGAAAGCAGAAAGCACGGGTAGCCCTCCATTTATAACCCCTCGCTTAGCAATTAACACCTCTACAGACAGTTCTCAAATGGCGACTGTTCATTTAGTGTCCGGCATTGGGGAAAAAAACCTGATTATTGACCGGGTCTCACATTTATGACCGTCGCAGCATCCTCACGTTGACGAAAATCAACATCCGGGCACTTGACATGATCTTACGACAGTTGCATAACCCGGGATGACAGGATCACACTCTGCAACCTTCCCAGCTGGGAACGGGGGGGGGAGAGCGGGATTCGTTTAACGACCACGTGCTTCGTTTAACTGAAGCGATTCCCTTAACCACCGGGGTAAAAATCAGGCGCGACTCGATTTCACAACTGCCTTCTTTAGCGAAAGAAATTTCAGTCACAATTATGATCCTTAAGTCGAGGAATCCCTGTATCGCAAGCCCCACCCCGCACCTTATTCCTGCTGGTCAATCTTTGGTCCACCGATAATGGCTTCCAGTCCAGCGTCCTGCTTGAGTTTGAAGACTTGTGGACTTCAACTCCCAGAATCCCTCAGTCGGGGCAGTCATGCCAGCTGGGGAATTCTGGGAGTTGAAGTCCACAAGTCATCTAAGGGCCGAGCTTGAAGACCCCTGCTTGTGGACTTCAACTCCCAGAATTCCTCAGCCAGGCACGCTGGCTGAGGAATTCTGGGAGTTGAAGTCCACAAGTCATCAAAGGGTCATAGTTCCCTCACGTTGGCTGAGGAATTCTGGGAGTTGACGTCCACGAGTCATTAAAGGGCCAAGTTTGAAGACCCCTGCTATAAAACAAATGCAATAAAGCAATCTAGCCACATTTGTTCTTCTCTCCTTCATGCTGGCTGGGGAATTCTGGGAGTTGAAGTCCACCAGTCTTCAAAGTGGCCGCGTTTGGAGACGTCGCCGGATCTAAATTTCCTGACAGTTAGAACAATTAACCAGTGGAACAACCTGCCTCCAGAGGTGGTGAATGCTCCAACACTGGAAGTTTTTAAGAAGAGACTGGACAGCCATTTGTCTGAAATGGTATAGGGTTTCCTGCCTGAGCAGGGGGTTGGACCAGATGACCTCCAAGGTCCCTTCCAACATTATTATTATTATTGTTGTTGTTATTATTATAAACCATCATTTCACGGTTACAGGAAGCTGACTAGCCCTCTGGACAAACCACAGATTGTCCAGCCCATCTGTTTGCCCTAAAACCAAGACACGAACAGCACCTTGAAAGAACTCACTGCCTTTAATATCTGCAAAAATATAAATAAATATCCGTTTGAGAAGAGAGTCAAGTAAGGCACGTCCGGATCAACCTCAAATTGCTCAAATCTCACCCTTCTCTCTCTCTGACTACAGTCCCCATCACGAGCTGGCCGAGAGCGATCGGAACGATTCCGCTCCCATTCGTGAGGGTGAAGGGAGAGGCTCTAAAAGGCTCTTCTGGGCAGATGTGGGAACACAAAGCCCGCTTAAGGAGCTAGTCCTCTTGATCCCACTTCAGTTCAGCCCTCCAGGATCTCGGCGAAAAGCTGCCTCCGCTTTTTCTCCGCCTGCTGGTGGTCGTCCCAGTCGCGGCGGCGTTTGAGGAAGTGGGTCAACGCGAAGTTGCGGACGAGGTGGTGTCCGAAGGGGTCGTGTCGCAGCCGGGCCTCGTGCTCCGCTGGGAGGAGAGGGAGAAGAGAAGGGGGCTAAGTTTTGAGGAATGGCAACAAAGCCTCTGTGGAACGGAGAGGCTGCGTTCACACGTGCCCTTCGTTCCAGGCTCCACCTTAGGAGGCGGTGCGAACGCCGTC
Organism: Crotalus adamanteus; assembly: GCA_039797435.1. NCBI lineage: Eukaryota > Metazoa > Chordata > Lepidosauria > Squamata > Viperidae > Crotalus > Crotalus adamanteus. The sequence goes on along the minus strand of CM077936.1, from coordinate 142,122,802 downwards.
GCTGGAAGTGGGTGACTCTGAAATATGGCCTGCCGTGTACAGGGTTGGGCAGCTTTACACGTTTTCTTTAACTCAAAGTGTTTCTCAGCCTCGGCCCCTTTAAGAAGTGGGGGCCGGGGCAGGGGAAGCTATGCTGGCTGGGGAATTCTGGGAGTTGAAGTCCAAACATCCTACAGTGCCCAAGGTTGAGAAACACTGTGTTAATTGAATGAACCCTTTCCACTATGGAAGGGGAAAGGAAAGGAAAGATGAAAAGAAGGAGGAAGGAGGAAGAAGCGAGGGAGGGAGGGACAGAGGAAGGAAGGAAAGGAAGGAAAGTAAGGAAAAAAGGAAAGAAGGTAGGGAGGGAGGAAGGGGGAGAGAGGAAGGAAAGGAGGGAGGGAGGAAGGGGGAGGAAGGGAGGGAGGGAGGGAGGAAGGAAAGGCGGGAGGGAGGAAGGAAGGAAAGGAAGGAAGGGAGGGAGGAAGAAAGGAAAGGAAGGAAGGAGGGACAGAGGGAGGAAGGAAGGAAAGGAAAGGAAAGGAAGGAAGGAAGGAAGGAAGGAAGGAAGGAAGGAAGGAAGGAAGGAAGGAAGGAAGGAAGGAAGGAAACAGAGGACACAGAGGCCTTACCCAGCTCCTGAGCCAGCTCCCGCTTGGCTGGCAGGGAGGCTCTGCTCCAGATGGCATCTAGAACTCGGCTCCCATACTTGGAGCAGGCGAGAGACACGAAGTGGCCCTGATGATCCAAAGGAAAAAAAAGGGGGGGGGGAGAGAGGTGGAATGGTTATAAGTCGAGAACTACACGCAAATAACGGCTGCAACCAGGCCCACAATCCTGCCGACTGTGGAAATGAAATGTGTACTTTGTGGGTACACATTTGACGTGTTATTGGCCAAGAACCCAAACACCTTGCAGAGGTTAGGAGGAGTGTGCGATGCAACCAGCTGTACTGATCTGAAAAGTATCGGTAGATTGTCGCGGTTTTCTCATCACAATGAAAAAAAGGGGGGGATTGAAAAATTGCCAACAGCAAGGGGTCCATTTACGATCATTCATTCAAGATGGAAGACCCCTGATCTAAATTAAAGACAGGAAAACAGAAACATCTTAAGATGCCTTGAATGAATGGGCTCTGAATGAATGGGGCTTAGATGCAGAAGTAACTGATATAAAAGGAATTGCAATTAATAACAATCTAATCTCATTCTGTGCGTGATTAACAGGAAAGTACAACAAGTGATCAATTATCTGTCGATAGGTAGAAGGCAGAGTGGAGTTACTACTCCCTCTGGAGCCAAAAAGCAGAAGCAGAATTTATGGATTACTACCCATTATCATAAACGTTACAGTGTGGGGTCATGCTTTCCTTGAGGACTAGAAACCCCGTGAAATGAATCCCTCCAGAACTTGAATCTGGCACCTGAATGACCATGGGTTGACAGTGGCCAAGAAACTATTTCTGTGTTTTTCAACCTTGGGGATTTCAAGGCAGGTAGAATTCGACTCCCAGAATTCCTGCTTGCCTTGAGGACTAGAAACCCTGTGAAATGAATCCCTCCAGAACTTGAATTTGGCACCTGAATGACCATGGGTTGACAGTAGCCAAGAATCTATTTCTGTGTTTTTCAACCTTGGTGATTTCAAGGCAGGTAGAATTCGACTCCCAGAATTCCCTTGCTGGCTGAGGAATTCTGGGTATGTCTTAAAAAATTGCCAAGATCAAGAAACACGGGTCTATAATGTTTAGGTTGAACCTAAGCCGGCAGAGCTTTGACTTTGCGTTATCACACCCGGAGCAGAATCCCCGAGATTTACCTTGAGCTGGAGCAAGACTTTCCGCCTCGACTTCTTGGGGACGGAGGGACTGGCCAAGAGGGCATCGAAGACGTGGCTCCCGGAGGGATCACACGCCAAGGTGACCAGGTCCGCGGGCGGCATGGCGCCCATGCTGCGCAGCACGAGGGAAGGGTCTGCAAAATGGAGGAGGTGCTGCAACATCAGGGAGCCGTGATAGGAGACGGTGCTCAGGGCCGGCGGTGTGTCTGCCTGGATGAAAAAAAGTAAGGTTCTCTATTTAGGCAAGAAAAGCCAAATGCACAGGTATAGTACAGGGAGCACCTTGCTCAATAGTAGCAACTGTGAGAGGGACCTCGGAGTCCTAGTGGACAATCACTTAAATAGGAGCCAGCCGTGTGCTGCAGCTGCCAAAAAAGCCAACACAATGCCAGGCTGCATTAACAGAGGGACAGAATCAAGATCAGGTGAAGGGTTAATACCGCTTTACAAGGCCTTGGTAAGGCCACACTTGGAATACGGCATCCAGTTTTGGTCACCACGATGTAAAAAAAGATGTTGAGACTAGAAAGAGTGCAAAGAAGAGCAACGAAGATGATGAGGGGACTGGAGGCTGAAACATATAAGGAACGGTTGCAGGAATTGGGGATGTCTAGTTTAATGGAGAGAAGGACAAGGGGGGACAGGATAGCAGTGTTCCAGTATCTCAGGGGCTGCCCCAAAGAAGAGGGAGTCAAGCTATTCTCCAAAGCGCCTGAAGGCAGGACAAGAAGCAATGAAGAGGGAAACTAATCAAGAAGAGAAGCAACCTAAGGAGAAACTTCCTGACAGTGAGAACAATTAACCAGTGGAACCACCTGCCTCCAGAAGCGGTGAAGGCTCCAACACTGGAAGTTTTTAAGAAGAGACTGGACAGCCATTTGTCCGAAATGGTGTAGGGTTTCCTGCCTGAGCAGCGGGTTGGACTAGATGACCTCCAAGGTCCCTTCCAACTTTATTATTATTGTTGTTGTTGTTGCTTTGTTTGTTGCCGATCTTTAAATGATGCAAACACGGGCGCAGAAAGTCCTCGACTTTCAACCGTTTGTTTAGCGACCGTCCGAAGTTGCGACGACACTGAAAAAAAGGGACTTGTGCCCGTGTTTCACCCTTACGAACCTTGCAGCATCCCTATGGTCACGTGATCAAAATTGAGACGCTGGGCAACCGACTCCCATTTATGACAGCGGTGGGACGCTGCGGCCCTTGTCAATACAGGCAGTTCTCAACTTATGACAGTTTGTTTAGTGACTGTTCAAAGTTACAACGGCACTCAGAACGCAACATACGATTGGTTTTCACACTTACGACCTTTGCAGCCTCACGTGATCGAAATTCAGACATTTGGCAAGTGACTCACATTTGTGACGGTCGCAGCGTCCCGGGGTTGTGTGTCTGTGTGTGTGTGTGTGTGTGTGTGTGAGGTGATCCCCATTTGCGACCTTCTGACGAGCCCAGTCCATTGGAGGAGCCCGATTCACTTTGCAACGCTGTCCCTAACTTCACAATGGCAGCGATATGCTTAACTCAAACTTAACACGTCTGGCTTAGCAACAGGCTCTGTTCTGGTCGTAAGCCGAGAACTACCTGTAGCTTACACCTACCTGTTCCTTCCCTTCCCCAAAGTAGACCTCGTAAGCCAGCACGGAGGCGAGGAGGGGGGCACAGGCCCGCTGGCGGGCACGGGGCTTCCAACAGTGGAAGGCCTGCAAGGAAAAAACCAACAATTTTTTAAAAAGTTTCTAAGAAGAGACTGGACAGCCATTTGTCTAAAATGGTTAGGATCTCCTGCCTGAGCAGGGGGTTGGACTAGATGACCCCCAAGGTCCCTTCCAACTTATTATTATTATTGATCATCGCACAGTCAGCCAGATATTCAGACTGGATTTGGCATTTTGTCTACCTATCGAGTCCTTACCCAGGACCTGGGATAGGCAGATGTGGATGTTTGATGGTATTACAGATATCGTCGCAGGATGGAAGCAGTTCCTAATAAGGCTGCCTTTTGCAATTGACTAATAGCGAATTTGTCAATGCCAGTGGTGTTCAAGTGGTGCTCCAGTTGTTTTGGGATTGCACCCAAGGTGCCTATTACTATTGATACTACCCTTGCTTGCTTTTCCCACAGTCTTTCTATTTCTATTTGTAGGTCTTTGTATTTTGTTATCTTCTCCAGTTCTTTCTTGTCTATTCTGCTGTCTTCAGGCACTGCCACGTCCACTATCCAGACTTTTTTGTCTTTCTTATCGACAATTGTTAAGTCCGGAGTGTTATGTGGCAGGTGCTTGTCTGTTTGAATTCTGAAGTCCCAGAGCAGTTGAAATTTATCATTTTCTATGACTTTCTCTATTTTATGATCCCACCAGTTCTGGCTTTCAGGCAAATGATATTTCTTGCAGATCTTCCAATGCACTATTGTTGCTACTTTGTCGTGCCGCTGCTTGTAGTCAATCTGTGTGATCTTCTGGCAGCAGCTTACCAGGTGGTCCACTGTTTCTTCCGCTTCTTTGCATAGGCAGCACTTACTGTCTATTGCTGTCTCCTCCTCCTCCTCCTCCTCCTCCTCCTCCTCCTCATCATCATCATCATTATTATTATTTGGCGGAGCAGACCAAAGGAGCAACAAGGAAACCAAGCAGGATTTGCTTACCTCCAAAAGGACCTGCAGCACTTCCGGCTGGTGGGCGCCGTGTTTCCGGCAGGCGCCCAGGAGCGCCGTGACGATGCCGAGATGTTCCAGGGCCAGGATTTGTTCCAAGCCGGGGCTCAGCTCCTGAAAAAGATTCCCCAGCTGGGGACGGGGTGTGAGTGAGAAGACCCTCCTAAACCAAGAGGTCTTCAGGAGCCCCTTCCCCTCTTCTAGGCCGGCAGGGATCTGATGGATCTCTCTGCAATGGATCACGAGCAGCTGGGGGACCTTTACTGTGTGACTCAGGTAATTTTATCCCGATTTTATTATTTTTACACATAACTCAAAAGTGGCGGACGTGTCTCCTATTCCTCCCTCCTTCTATTTTCCCCACAATAACGACAACCCTTTGAGGTGGATTGGTGGGTTGGGCCCAAAGTCACCCAGCCGGCTTTCAGGCCTAAGGTGGGACTAGAATTCACCGTCTCCTGGTAACTGGTCCAAAGTCACTTAGCTGGCTTTCCTGCTTAAGGTGAACTAGAATTCCCACTCTGCTGGTGATTGGCCCAAAGGCTCCTAGCCAGCTTTCATGCCAAAGTGGGACTAGAACTCACTGTCTTCTAGTGACTGGCCCAGTCACCCAGCTGGCTTTCGTGACTCGGGTAGGACTAGAACTCACTGTCTCCTGGTGATTGGCCCAGTCACCTAGCTGGCTTTCGTGACTAGGGTGGGACTAGAATTCACTGTCTCCTGGTGATTGGCCCAGTCACCTAGCTGGCTTTCGTGACTAGGGTGGGACTAGAATTCACTGTCTCCTGGTGATTGGCTTAGTCACCTAGCTGACTTTCGTGACTAGGGTGGGACTAGAACTCACTGTCTCCTGGTGATTAGCCCAATCACCTAGTTAGCTTTCGTGACTAGAGTGGAACTAGAACTCACTGTCTCCTGATTTGGCCCGGTCACCTAGCTGGCTTTCATGCTTAGGATGAGACTAGAATTCACAATCTCCAAGTGAATGGCCTATAGTCACCCAGCTGGCTTTCGTGACTAGGGTGAGACTAGAACTCACTGTCTCCTGGTGATTGGCCCACAGTCAATCAGTTGGTTTCATGCCTAAGGCGGGACTAGAACATCTCCTAGTGATTGGCCCACAGTCACCCAATTAGCTTTCGTGACTAGGGTAGGTAAGATTAGAACTCACCACTCCTGGTCACTGAACCAGTCAACCAATGGCTTTCATGCCTACGGCGAGACTAGAATTTTCTCCTAGTGATGGGCGTGGGACTAGAACTCAGCGACTGGCCCAGGTACCCAGCCAGTTTTCATGCCTAAAGCAAACTAGAACTCACCATCTCCTGGTTTCTATACTGGTGCCTTAACAGCCTCTCATGCCATTAGGGGAAACCAAAATCTGCTCCTACCCTTTCGAAGTCTTAACCCGCCCTGTCCCTGCTTAGTTTTTCGAGATCAATCGAAAATCGACAGCACCCCACGGCAGCACCCCGATTTACACCAACAGAGAGGCCACCACCCAAATCCTCTCACCAGTTTGCGCGAGGCGGCCTGGATCAGCCGCTGCAAGGTGAAGTTGGCCACCTTGTGAGCTGACAACACGCGGAGCTGCCCCTTCACGTGCACCTTGTAGAACGAGCGCAACGCCTTCGCATCCGACACCTCCAGGACTTTGTCCAGAACCCGGCTGCAGGTCACGTCCTTCAGAAACACCAAGAGGCTGCTGAACAGGGAGGAATAAACGAGACAGGCGCATCAATGCGCCTCTGCCTTATCATGCACATCCACACATGCGGTCGTTAAGTGAATCGTGTGGCCGTTAAGACGAATCCAGCTTCCCTCCTGGGCTTTGCTGGTCAAAAGCTGGCTGGGAAGGTCTCAAATGGTGGATCACCTGGGATGCTATCCTCGTCGTAAAGGTGGTGCCGGTAGGCAAGCACCCAAATTTTGATCCCATGAGGCTGCAATGGTCACAAGTGCGAGGACTGGTTCTAAGTCACTTTATTCGGGGCCGTTGTAGCTTTGAATGATGATTGCAAGTCAAAGGTTTTAATGCTAAGGTGTGTCTAGACCAGGGCTCTTCAAACTTGGCCCTTTGATGACTTGTGGAATTCAACTCCCAGAATTCCTCAGCCAGCATGCCTGGCTGAGGAATTGTGGGAGTTGAAGTCCACCAGTCACCAAAGGGCCAAGTTTGAAGACTCCTGCTTGCGGACTTCAACTCCCAGAATTGCTCAACTAGGCCATGCTGGCTGAGGAATTCTGGGAGTTGAAGTCCACAAGTCTTAACAGTGGCCAAATTTGAAAACCCCTGCTTGTGGACTTCAACTCCCAGAATCCCTCAGCCAGAGACGCTGGCTGAGGAATTCTGGGAGTTGAAGTCCACAAGCAGGAGTCTTCAAAATTGGCCCTTTGATGACTTGTGGAATTCAACTCTCAGAATTCCTCAGCCACTGCAATCCCTGCAACAATCCAGCCAATCCCAACACTCACCTTTGCCCAGCTGCAGCTGGGTTGCAGCTGCTCAGGTAGCCAATCACAGACCGGCAGAGCTCAGCACTGGATTCAGGCAGCTTTCTATGTAGGATCTCCAGCGCCACCTGCAGGCAGAGGCTGAAACATTTGTTGGTGATGAAATCTAGAGGGAAAACAGGGTTAGTTTAATAGCAGGGAATCTTGGTTAAGGTCAGGCCAGGAAAGAGATATAAATGTTATCTATATACCTTTATACCTTTGAAATAACAGGAAATACTTGTAGCTCGGGTTTTAGATTTTGACAACGGTTTGCTCTCCAAGCTTGTTTCAATTTAGTTTCTGAACGTTTCGTTACCATACTAGGTAACATTATCAGAATTTTTTTTGTCCTGTTCCTCTTTAGCTTATATATGTCTCATAAGACACATTCAGTTGTCCTCGACTTACGACCCCAAAATATCTCTTGCTAAGGGAGATGTCTGAAATTTGTCTGAAATGGTATAGGGGATTGGACTAGATGACCTCCAAGGTCCCTTCCAGCCAAATGGCTGTAAGATCGAGTCAGCACTTCTGGAGACCCGCTTAACCACTACAACTACTTATCACAAAAAATCCCACGCTCCCTTGTTGCCATTAAGCGAGGACTCCCTCAAGAGCTGTGCAGGGCTGCTGTTTCTCCACCTGCCCAGCAGATGGCAACATCTCACCTGCAATCTGTTCCTGGAAGCAGCCTTTGAATTCCTGCAGGAGGGAGAGGAAGCTGGCGGGGACCTCGAAAACCGCTGGTCCTTCGCTCCCGACCTTTGAACTCTTGGCCCGGGGACGAAGAAGCCCTAAGATGGCGGAAGTGGGCAAAAAAGGGGAAGGTGTGAATCAGAGGCCCCGATTTTCCCACATGGCAAAGATTCATACAGTTCTGCTTGCTGCAAACACCTGGCAAAATAGGGCATTAACCAAGGGTGTCCAACCCTGGTCACTTTAAGACTTGTGGACTTCAACTCCCAGAATTCCCCAGCCAGAATTCTGGGACTTGAAGTTCCTTAGGTTGAGGACAGCATATGTTGAGCTTAGGACTTCATCTGTTATTTGTAAATAAAAATAAAATAATAAACAAAACAAAGCAAAATAATAAAATAATACATAAAATGTAATCTAAAATAAAATATATAATAAAACAATAAAACCAAAGAAATAAAATAAAATATGTAAAATACGTAAAATATCAAGCAAAACAATAAAATGAAACAATACGTAAAATAAAATCATCCTTAAAATATAATCTAAAAGAATGGTTCTCAACCTGTGGGTCGGGACCCCATTTGGGGTCGAACGACCATTTCACGGGGGTCGCCAAACAAGGCTGTCCGCCATTTTTTCCCCTTTTCTTTGGCCACGCCCCTGGCACCCGGCGATGTATAAGTGGTTGGGGGTCACCACAACATGGGGAACTGTATTATGGGGTCGCGGCATTAGAAAGGTTGAGAACCACTGATCTAAAATAATATATAATAAAATATAATCTAAAAGAAAATAATAAACTAAAAAATAATATATAATAATAAAATAAAATACATAAAATATAATCTAAAATAAAATAAAATAATAAAATATATATAAAATACATAAAACATAACATAAAACAATAAAATGAAACAATACATAAAATATAATCTAAAAAAAATAATAAAATAAAAAATAATATATAATAATAAAATAAAATACATAAAATAATCTAAAATAAAATAAAAAATATATAAAATACATAAAACATAACATAAAACAATAAAATGAAACAATACATAAAATATAATCTAAAATAAAATAGTACGTAATAAAATATAATCTAAACTAAAATAAGAAAATAAGAAATATGTAATAAAAGAATAAAATAAAAGAATAAATAAAATAAATAAAATAAAATACATAAAAAATAAAAAAAATAAAATAAAAATAAAATACCAGTACATAAAATAAAATACATAAAAAATAATAAATAAAATAAAAAATAAAATATATAAAATACATAAAACATAATATAAAATAAAATAATACATAAAATATAATCTAAAATAAAATAATAAAATAAAAAATAATATGTAATAATAAAATAAAATACATAAAATATAATCTAAAATAATAAAAAATATATAAAATACATAAAACATAACATAAAACAATAAAATGAAACAATACATAAAATATAATCTAAACTAAAATAAGAAAATAAGAAATATGTAATAAAAGAATAAAATAAAAGAATAAATAAAATAAATAAAATAAAATACATAAAAAAATAAAATAAAAATAAAATACATAAAATAAAATACATAAAAAATAATAAATAAAATAAAAAATAAAATATATAAAATACATAAAACGTAACATAAAATAAAACAATACAGGTACAGTGAGCTGAGCAGAAACAGCTGACCCGGACTCACCCAGAAACCTCCTAGAACTGAGGAGAGTCATTAACTCAGGTCTCATCATTCCCACATCCTTCCCACCCTGGATCTCAACACGCAGGAAACTCTTGAGATGCCCAAAAGCAGGGGACGGCTTCCGTCCCCTGCACACACACACACACCCATCACATGATGGGGGACGTATTCAACGGCCACCACTCACCTGAGCCCGGGAGCCCCCGTCCCCCGTCCGACCCGACTCGGGCCCCTCCCAGGACCTGCAACAGGGTCCGCACCACAAAGCTGGCGTGGGCATCCAAGGCGAAAGTCGACAGCTCCTCCTGAAGACCCTTCCCCAGATCCAGGACAAGTTCCTCCAGCGCTTGGGACTCCTCTCCTCCTTCCAAGATCAGCGCTGGGGCTCTCCACAGGGCCCCCTCCAAGATGTGGGCTCCGCAGGGGTGGCAGGCCACCAGGCGCAGGGAGGGGAGCAGGGCCCGGAGCAGGGGCTCCAAGCTGGCCCCCGAGGCCGAAGGCAGCAGTGCCTGGAGGAGCAGCGACCCGGATGGATCCAGGGCCAGCGGAAGCGCCACAGCGACGGCCTCCGTCAGGACGTTGCTCACAAACAGGCCTGTAGATAAAAATAAAACAATAATAAACAAAACAAAGCAAAGTAATAAAATAATGCATACAATATAATCTAAAATAAAATACATAATAAAATAATAAAACAAAAGAAACAAAATAATATATCAAATACATAAAACGCTAGAAAGCAAAACAATAAAATAAAACAATAGCTAAAATAAAATAATATTTAAACTATAATCTAAAATAAAATATGTAATAAAATATAATTTAAAATACGATAATAAAATAAATAATAATATATAATAAAATGCATAAAATATAATCTAAAATACAATAATAAAATAAAATAAAATATATAAAACAATAAAATAAAACAATACATACAATATAATCTAACCTAAAATAAGGCAAAAATAAGGCGTGTTATAGGGAGTCCTTGACTTACGACCACAATTGAGAGCAGAACTTCCCTCACTAAGCAAGGCGGTTATTAAATGGAGTCGGGCCCAGTTTTTGCAAGCTTTTCGGCCCACGGTCGTTCAGCGAATCCCTCCAGTCGTTAAGGGAATCGCACAGTCATTAAGCAAATCTGGCATTCCCCCCCCCCATTGCTTTTATTTATCGGAAGCCGGCTATCACGTCCCCGGGGAGGCTGCAGCCGTTGTCAATACAGGCAGTCCTCGACTTATGACAGTTCATTTAGTGTCCGCTCAAAGTTGCAACGGCACTGAAAAAGGGATTGAGGACCATTTTTCAGTTACAGACTTTACAGCATCCCCACATGGTCACATGATCAAAATCCAGATGCTTGGAAACTGGCATGTACTTATGACAGTGGCGGCGTCCCAGGATCATGTGATCCCTTTTGCAATCTTCTGACCAGCAAAGTCAATTGGGGGTGGGGGGTGGGAGAGCCGGAATCATTTAACAACCGGGTTACTAACTTATCCACTGCAGTGATTCACTTAACAACGGTGGCAAGATAGGTCGTAAAACGGGATGAAATTCACTTAACAAATGTGTCACTTAACAATGGACATTTGGGGCTCAATTGTGGTCGTAGGTCAAGGACTGCCTGTACATGCCAATCTCTCAAATTTTGATCACTTGATGGTCAGAATGCCACAACAGTCGTAAGTGTGAGGAGTTGTTGTTAAAATTGTCTTTTCGGTGCTTCCAATGCTCGCTAAACAGTGTTTCTCCACCTTGGCAAGTTGAAGATGTAGGGACTTCAACTCCCAGAATTCCTTGCGACAAAAAAACAACTCCTGTATTCCCAAATTTCTGAATGCCAATAGGTGAGGCTATGGCCTGGTACTCCTCAACTTACGACCGATCGCTTACCATTTGAATTTACAACGGACTTCCATGGAGGTACTTATAACCCAGATTTGAAAGACCAATGGCTGCCCCTTGTAGTCACATGACCTCACTTACAGGCATTTACAGCAGGGGTCTTCCAACTTGGCCCTTTGATGACTTGTGGACTTCAACTCCCAGAATTCCTCAGCCAGCGTGCCTGGCTAAGGAATTCGGGAGTTGAAGTCCACAAGTCATGAAAGGGCCAAGTTTGAAGACCCCTGCTTTAAGAGGTGTGTAGTTTAACTCCCAGAATTCTCCAGGCAACATCCTTTAAAATGGGTGGACATCATTTCCCAGAATTCCCTAGCCAGCATGTTTTAAGACGGGGTTCTTCAACCTTGGCCCTTTTATGACTTGTGGACTTCAACTCCCAGAATTCCTCAGCCAGCGTGCCTGGCTAAGGAATTCTGGGAGTTGAAGTCCACAAGTCATGAAAGGGCCAAGTTTGAAGACTCCTGCTTTAAAAGGTGTGTAGTTCAACTCCCAGAATTCTCCAGGCAACATCCTTTAAAATGAGTGGACATCATTTCCCAGAATTCCCTAGCCAGCATGTTTTAAGACGGGGTTCTTCAAACTTGGCCCTTTTATGACTTGTGGACTTCAATTCCTAGAATTCCTCAGCCAGCGTGAGGGAACTATGGCCCTTTGATGACTTGTGGACTTCAACTTCCAGAATTCCTCAGCCAGCGTGAGGGAACTATGGTCCTTTTATGATTTGTGGACTTCAATTCCCAGAATTCCTCAGCCAGTGTGCCTGGCTGAGGAATTCTGGGAATTGAAGTCCACAAGCAGGGGTTTTCAAACTTGGCCCTTTGATGACTTGTGGACTTCAACTCCCAGAATTCCTCAGCCAGCGTGAGGGAACTATGGTCCTTTTATGACTTGTGGACTTCAATTCCCAGAATTCCTCAGCTAGCATGCCTGGCTGAGGAATTCTGGGAGTTAAAGTCCACAATTCATCAAAGGGCCAAGTTTGAAGACCCCCGGTTTACAGCACCCCACAGTCACGTGACTACATTTTATGGCCATTTTGCCAAACACTGGCATGTATATGTCCCGCTTACGCTCAAGCCACCTCATAGTGAACCACTGGTTCTCTTAACAACTGCTCCAAAAATGGTCCTAAAATTGGGTCGCTCGCATGGAGAACCCGATTTACAAACATCATGAGTTACGACCGTGGTGGTGGGCAGGCTCCATTACGGTCGTAACTCGAGGACTGTTTCCACAAGCTTTCAAAGGGCTCTGTCTCCCTCAATCCCTCTGTGAAGAAATCTTACTTTTCTCCTCATCGGAGGCAAAGCGAGACTTGAAGGTTTCGTGCGCCTGGTGGAAATAATCCGCCACTGCGGGCTCCATTTTGGGAACACCCCCTCCTTTGATCTCCTCTGGGTCTCCTTTCCCCGTCTTAGCAGCAAGTCTCTTCCGCTCTTCGCTGCTTTTCGCTGCTTTGTGGCGGTGGGCAGGGGGTGCCATCCTTCTGGACAGCTCAGCAGGACTGCCAGAGGGAAATTGAGGACGTTAGCAAAATAGCAACGAAAACAGTCACTTTGGGTCGCAAGACCAACAGCATGTAGATGTAATAAATAAATAACAAAACATATAAATTTAATACATAAAAATAAAATATATGCAGCAGGGATCTGCTTGCTGTAACAAGACCAGGAAAAAAAATCCAGGTTAAAAATATTCTGGCAGTTACACAGTCTCATTGAGCCCACCTCACAGGGGTGTGGTGGGGATGAAATGGACAAAAGAAAGAGCAGGCTAAACCCTGAGTATGCATTGGACACTTTAACACATTACACTTTAAACAACTTTTTGAACATCCAATTATTCCACGATCAAAGTCATCAGGTGCTACATATAACATTATATAATATATAATATTTTCTCTCTCTCTCTCCCTCCTGTGTGTTGGCTGTTTGTTGGTTCAAATTATTTGCAAAAATAATAATGGCGCGAAACATTTTTTTTATTGTGCCTGGCTGAGGAATTCTGGGAGTTGAAGTCCACAAGTCATGAAGGGGCTATAGTTCCCCCACGCTGCTGAGGAATTCTGGGAGTTGAAGTCCACAAGTCATGAAGAAGCCATAGTTCCCTCACGCTGGCTGAGGAATTCTGGGAGTTGAAGTCCACAAGTCAAGAAGGGCCCATAGTTCCCTCACGCTGGCTGAGGAATTCTGGGAGTTGAAGTCCACAAGCAGGGTTCTTCCAACTTGGCCCTTTGATGACTTGTGGACCTTTTTAGCATATGACATAACAAACATGGACTCACAATATATATTCACATTTCATCTAAATTAATAACACAGTAAAATACAGTATGTGTCTGTGTGTGTATATGCATATGCGTCTGTGTATATTCAATTTATAATGCATAATTTCACTATAATCAAATAAAATTAATTTAAGGGGTGGGGGTTTCCCTTCAAAACCAACATCCAAAGTTTCAAAGTCAATTTAGGCCAGGGGTCTTCAAACTTGGCCCTTTTGTGATTTGTGGACTTCAACTCCCAGAATTCCTCAGCCAACGTGCCTGGCTGAAGAACTCTGGGAGTTGAAGTCCACTAGTCATCAAAGGGCCAAGTTTGAAGACCCCCAGCTTGTGGACTTCAACTCCCAGAATTCCTCAGCCAGGCACGCTGGCTGAGGAATTCTGGGAGTTGAAGTCCACAAGTTATCAAAGGGTCAAGTTGGAAGACCCCTGGTTTAGGCTGAAGTTACACTGCCAAGGGTCAAAGGTCATAAAATATCCAACCCAGGAGAGCTCATTTTTAATCCACCAACAGTAAGGAGAAAGTGCAAATCAATGGCCAAGGAGGGGGGGGGCCGCCCCAGGAAAGGCCGGGCTGGTCGAGATGCCCTTCTGCGGCCTCTCCTCGCCGCCTCACCGGTTGCATTTCTGCCTGCAGAGAATCCGTGCAAAGAAAAAGAGCCAAAAAACAAAAAGGTTGGGAAGGCTGGAAGATTCCAATAAAAATGCAGAATATTGCAAGACTTACAGCAGACGCCCGGCCCAAAGTTTGCCTCTTGGCTGCCGCTCCTACTGGATCGCCACAGGATTCCGCGGAAAAGCGATCACAGGATCGCGCATCTTTCACCCGCTGCTTGCAACGCCGCCACCTTTTGCAATCCGCGCGGCACGCGGAGGTCCAGCCCGCACCGCGCGTGCGCGGGAGAGACCCTCGCAAGTCACGCCCCTCCCGGAACCAGTCTGGAGCTTTGCCGCGCTGCATCCCGGCCTGCCCCGCGCGGGCGAGCGAGCGAGCGCGGCGGCCGCTCCTCCCAGAAAGCATTGCGCCCATTACGTCACCATTCATTCATTCATTCACTGCGAACGGTGCTATCTGCGCGGTTGGCAAATTTAGATTTCTTAAACTTAAATTTATTTTAAGTTCTTTGAGATTACGAGCATTTGAATCGCGGGAGTGGGGAGCATCAAAGAAATAGAGGGTGGGGGGCCGGCTTCCGGGGCCACCAACAGAAGAGGGATTTGCTGAAGGGCGTGGGGCATTGAACGGGGGGTTGGACTAGATGACCTCCGAGATCCCTTCCAACTGTGCTATTCTGTCATTTTGTCAGGGTCTCCTGCTTGAGCGGGGGTTGGACTAGATTAATGTATTTTATTTGTCACATTTGGTTATTACTTTTATTATCTTCATTTACTGCATTTATCTATTAAATTATTCATTTATAAAATGCATTGATCACATTTATTTAATGTATTTTATTTATTACATTTGGTTATTACCTTTATTTATTGCATTTATCTATTAAATTATTCATTTATGAAATGTGTTGATCACATTTATTTAATGTATTTTATTTATTACATTTGGTCATTACCTTTATTTCGTTTATTTATTGCATTTATCAAATTATTCATTTATGAAATGCGTTGATCACATTTACTTAATGTATTTTATTTATTACATTTGGTTATCTTTATTTCATTTATTTATTGCATTTATCAAATTATTCATTTATTAAATGTGTTGATCACATTTATTTGATGTATTTTATTTATTACATTTGGTTATTACCTTTATTTCGTTTATTTATTGCATTTATCAGATTATTCATTTCTCAAATGCACTGACCACATTTACTTATTATATTTATTTTATTTATTACATTTATTTATTTGCTTCTCAATTAAATTTATACGCTGCCTGTCTCACTCTGCAAAGCCGCTCTGGAAATCTCTTATGGACCTCTGGCTGAAAATGGGGAGGGGAGAGAATGAAATGGGGATTTCTGGATATGCCGATTCAAAGGATAGAGGAGAACTATGTCATACAATCTCAAGAAGGAGGGAAATATGAGTCGGTTTGGAAATGCTGTGAAGAAGGAAGACCGGAACTTGTTTCTTTAATTCTCTTTTTCTTTCCTTCTTTGTATAGTTTCTTACTATTTTTCCTTTCTCCTAATTCCCCTTTCTACATCATTTATCCCAGGGAACGGGGAAAAAAATCTTCAATAAAAAACTGGTAAGCCGCCCAAAGTCGCTGGATGGGGAGAAGGGTGCCATGTAAATTGGATAAATAAAACTAAAGGTAAACATGATACGGTATGAAGAACAAACAAGCTGCAGGAAGAGCAATTGAAGCCTGGCCAGACCTGTATGAACTTGGCTTTTTAGTTAGGTTAACTTGGGCCAGGCAATTTATGTTGACACCTGAGAAAATCCCCTGTGTTTCCTGGCAATCAAAATGCAATAATG
This sequence comes from Crotalus adamanteus, assembly GCA_039797435.1. Lineage (NCBI taxonomy): Eukaryota > Metazoa > Chordata > Lepidosauria > Squamata > Viperidae > Crotalus > Crotalus adamanteus. Next base: position 142,106,787 of record CM077936.1, on the reverse strand, counting down.
CCATGCATATTTGCTCTCTCCGTCTCCCTGGCACTGCTACCTAACTCTGCCTAACTAAAACCCTGCAGACATTATTGCAGGGTCTTCAAACTTGGCCCTTTAATGACTTGTGGACTTCAACTCCCAGAATTCCTCAGCCAGCGTGAGGGAACTATGTCCCTTTTATGATTTGTAGACTTCAACTCCCAGAATTCCTCAGCCAGCATGCCTGGCTGAGGAATTCTGGGAGTTCAAATCCACAAGCAGGAGTCTTCAAACTTGGCCCTTTTATGACTTGTGGACTTCAACTTACAGAATTCCTCTACCAGGCACGCTGGCTGAGGAATTCTGGAAGTCAAAGTCCACAAGTCATCAAAGGGCCAGGTTGGAAGACCCCTGCTTGTGGACTTCGACTCCCAGAATTCCTCAGCCAGCGTGAGGGAACAATGTCCCTTTTATTACTTGTGGACTTCAACTCCCAGAATTCCTCTGCCAGGCAGCTGGCTAAGGAATTCTGGGAATTGAAATCCACAAGTCCTAAAAGGGCCAAGTTTGAAGACCCCTGGTCTGGATCCAAGCCTGTGGTCTCATCAAAATGGCCGACTGAGGAATTCTGGGAGTTGAAGTCCACAAGTCATAAAAGGACCAAGTTTGAAGACCCCTGGTCTGGATCTAAGCCTGCCGGTTCATCAAAATGGCCGACTGAGGAATTCTGGGAGTTGAAGTCCACAAGTCATAAAAGGCTCTAGTTTGAAGACCCCTGGGAAAAGCCGGATTTACTTAACAACCTTGTTACTTGTTTAACAACTGCAGTGATTCACATAGCCACTGGGTCAAGGAAGGTCGTGAAACAGGGCAAAATTCACTTCACAATTAGCAACAGAAATTTTGAGCTGAATTGCACTCGTCAGTCAAGGATCACCTATATATAATGTAAATTATAAATTATTCTACTATCTAAAATGAGCGTTTCTATTAGTGCCGGAACTAAATATTAGCCCTCCCGAGCTAAAAAAAAGTTTGCTGAAGAATCCTAGGTGTGTTGCATTCTTCTTCTGCCTAATTAGCTGCACAAATCATGGCTGCACAAATGGGAATTTATAATATCAAGTCTCTTTCGGCACCCTGCACCCAGACAGCTGGGACTTCGCCAGGCGTTTCCAGTCACAGGAATATAAATCCATCTCATCCAGGCGTCACCTTCGTTCTTTCCCCGGTCCTTCCGGCTGACATATGCACCCCATCTTCCCCCTGGGAAATTCAGCTGGCTTGACTTGGCGATGACTTCATGCTCACACCCCTAAATTTCCTCTTGTGAATTTTTGTTGAACCCGGTCACAAAAATTCAGATTTAAATTCTGCCCCTCCTATCTGAATCTTCGTTTCAATGGCCCAGCTAGTCCTTTGAATAGAATGGAACTGGAAGGGACCTTGGAGGTCTTCTAGTCCAGCCCCCTGCTCAAGCAGGAGAACCTATACCATCTCGGACAGGTAAATGTCTAGTCTCGAGATCAATTTTTCCGTTGCAAAGCAAGACGGTTGTTCAGAGAGCTTGGCCCCCGTTTTACGACCTTTCTTGCCGCAGTTGTTAAACGAATCACTGCAGTTGTTAAATTAGGAAGACGGTTGTTAACGTAAATCCGGTTTCCCCCATTGACTTTGCTTAGAAGGTCACAAACGGGGATCACGTGATTCCGGCATGCTGCCACCGTCGTAAATATGAGTCAGTTGCCAAGCACCTGAATTCTGATATTATTTGCTGTGATGGTTGTAAGTCTGAGGACTGGCTTCCCCCACTGACTTGGCTTGGCTGGGAAGCTCACAAATGGGCATCGCGCGACCCCGCCACAGTGCAACCGTCATAAATCTGAGCCAGTTGTCAATCGTCCAAATTTTGACCCCGCGAATTAGAACAATGGAGTTTGAAGAGACCTTGCAGGTCATCTAGTCCAACCCGCCCCCCCCCCAAGCAAGAGACCCTACACCCCATTTCCTAAGGATGCTACGACGGTCCTAAGTCTGAAAAACGGTCCTTTTTTCCGTGCCGTTTATCACTTCAAACAGTCACTAAACGAATTGTTAAGTCGAGGACGAGCTGCCATTTTAAGATACGGCGGAATCTCTGCCCTCTAATCGCTCTTTCCTAAAATAAAATCCCTTGAAAAACCGTCACGATCCTTGGCGGGTCCTGTCAAGAGGTTGATGAAAGAAAGGGAAGCCTGTTCCTTTTTATAAAAAAAAAAAAAAAACCTGCCTAAATTCCCTTTTTCCTTTTTTGAGCTGACTCAAAGGCTTTTATCCTATCAGCACCCACCCACCGAAAGCAGCAATTAGAGTGATTATTCATACATCAACGCCACCCGTCGTTCCGAGAAAGCAAGAATGGGACCGAGTTTGGAGCGAAGGGCAGGACAGACAAAATGTGAATCCACCCGGAACGTGACCTCAATTTTTTTTTAATTTAAATTTAAATCGTATTCACATACAAATAATACAAACATAATACATACGTCTAAATAAAAAACAGTATAAAAAATACAAATACTACAGTGCACCCACCCCCCTGGACACCATTTTTATTACCTATATTTCTTCTCATATAACAACTAACAATATGCAATACATTTTGATTGTGCCCTTATCCCCTCCAAAACAGCATTTATTCTTGAGCAGGTTTATTCCCTTTGTTTTCCACCAAGACTGTTTTTATAAAATCACCCCATGTTTCATTATAATTATTTACTTTAATCATCCCTTTTTTAAACTTAATTTCTGTTGTTAAATTTATCGTTTATTGCCATATTCCATATTTCATTATAATAGTAACAATAAAGTTGGAAGGGATCTTGGAGGTCATCTAGTCCAACCCCCCTGCTCAGGCAGGAAACCCTATACCATTTCGGACAAATGGCTGTCCAATCTCTTCTTAAAAACTTCCAGTGTTAGAGCATTCAAAGCTTCTGGAGGCAGGTTGTTCTACTGATTAATTGTTCTCACTGTCAGGAAGTTTCTCCTTAGTTCTAGGTTGCTTCTCTCCTTGATCAGTTTCCATCCGTTGCTTCTTGTCCTGCCTTCAGGTGTCTTGGAAAATAGCTTGACTCCCTCTTCTTTGGGGCAGCCCTTGAGATATTGGAACACGGCTATCATGTCCCCCCTCGTCCTTCTCTTCATTAAACTAGACACACCCAATTCCAGCAACCGTTCCTCGTATGTTTTAGCCTCCAGTCCCCTAATCATATTTGTTGCTCTTCTCTGCACTCTTTCTAGAGTCTCAACATCTGTTTCACATCGTGGTGACCAAAATTGGATGCTGTATTCCAAGTGTGGCCTTACCAAGGCCTTGTAAAGTGGTATTAACCCTTCACCTGATCTTGATTCTATCCCTCTGTTAATGCTGCCCATTATACCACTCATTCCTTTGAATAACCCAATTCCATCTCCGATGTTTAACCATCACGAATCCAGCTGCCGTTATCAAATTTACAATCAATTCCTTTTTTTGCTTCATTTATCTCTTGTTTTTCCATCAGTAACAGTAAAGCGATCCTCGGTGACATGTTTAAATTTAACTTCAAAAGTTCTCTAATTTCCCTAAACACCATGTGACCTCAATTCAACAAATTGTTCAGTTCGGGAACACACAAGTCAGCAATCCTTGACGTATGACGATTGAGCCCCCAAATTCTGTCATTAAGCAAGACAACGGTGAGACGTTGCTCTCAACGTACAAGCGCAAACGGAGCTGGACCAGCTGTTAAGTCAGCTTTGCCCCATTTTGTGACCATTTTTGCCACCGTGGTTAACTTAGTAACATGGTTGTTAAGCTTCCTGGCTTGTCAGCAGATCTGCTTGTCAGTGTGCACGAAGTATGGAGTCTTTTATACTGAACATTAGCAACGAGGCTGGCTGGGGCATTCTGGGAGTTGAAATCCACGCATCTTAAAAGTTGTTGAGTTGACCTATACCAGGGGTAGGCAACCTTGGCTCTTTTATGAGTTGTGGACTTCAACTCCCAGAATTCCTGAGCCAGCGTGAAGGAACCAGGACCCTTTTATGACTTGTGGATTTCAACTCCCAGAATTCCTCAGCCAGCGTGAGGGAACTATGGCCCTTTTATGACTTGTGGACTTCAACTCCCAGAATTCCTCAGCCAGCGTGAGGGAACTATGGCCCTTTGATGACTTGTGGACTTCAACTCCCAGAATTCCTCAGCCAGCGTGAGGGAACCAGGACCCTTTTATGACTTGTGGATTTCAACTCCCAGAATTCCTCAGCCAGTGTGAGGGAACCAGGACCCTTTTATGACTTGTGGATTTCAACTCCCAGAATTCCTCAGCCAGCGTGAGGGAACTATGGCCCTTTGATGACTTGTGGACTTCAACTCCCAGAATTCCTCAGCCAGCGTGAGGGAACTATGGCCCTTTGATGACTTGTGGACTTCAACTCCCAGAATTCCTCAGCAAGAGTGGCTTACCATGCTGGCTCAGGAATTCTGGGAGTTGAAGTCCATGAGTCATAAAAGAGCCAAGGTTGCCTAACCCTGACCTATACCATACCAGCACTTGATATATAGGTAGTCCTCAGTTTACGACCACAATTGAGCCCAAGATTTCTGCTGCTAAGCGAGATGTTTATTGATAACAATGGCACTAGCGATCCTTAAGGGAGTTTTGCCGCCATTTTACAACTTTATTGCCACAGCTGTTAAGGGAACCACTACAATTGTGAAGTTAGCAAGACGGTCATTAAGTGAAACCGGCTTCCCCGTTGACTTTGCTTGTCAGGCAGGTTGCAAAAGGGGATTGTGTGACCCCGGGGGGACTCTACGACCGTCATAAATACGAGCCAGTTGCCAAGCTTTCCGAATTTTGATCACGTGAACGCGGGGAGGGTGCTAACGGCCATAAGGGTGAAAAACCACGGTAAGTCACATTTGAACGGCCACTAAATGAATGGTTGTAAATTGAGGACTGTACAAGAAACGATGGAAACTGAACAAAGAGAGAAGCAACCAGGAACTAAGGAGAAACTTCCTGACAATGAGGACAATTAACCTGTGGAACAGCTTGCCACCAGAAATTGTGGACGCTCCATCGCTGGAGATTTTTAAGAGACTAGACAGTCACTTGTTTGAGATGGTATGTAGGTTCTCCTGCTTGAGCGGGGGGCTGGACTAGAAGACCTCCAAGGTCCCTTCCAGCTGTATTCTATTCTATTCTATTCTATTCTGCTGGAAAATGCAGCTGCTGTGAATGCACAGATTTAGCCTCAGAGGAAAGCTTTAAAAAAAAGTGCAGGGGGCTGGACTAGAAGACCTCCAAGATCCCTTCCGACTTCTTTATCCTCTTAATATTCTGTTCCGAAAGACTCTGAGGGCTGATTTTTTGGAGCTTTGTTTCGTTTTTAATCTGGATTTTTTTTTTCTCCTGTTGTCAGCAGGGGCTTGAACTGTTTGGGAAGAAAAGCAGAAGTGTAAAACCAAATTGCTGGGTAGGAAGATTTTCTGAGAATCACAAACACAGTTCTTGTTTATTCCACACCCAGGAAAATGTCTTTGTTCCCTACAGATCAGCTGTCAAATAAAGTAAAAATGATGATAGATACACCAAAGAACAATTTGGCACCGGATTCATATTTTCCCATTAATTTAATCTGCTTATTTTGGGACCCGGCGTGCTCACAAGCCCCGGCAGGGGAGGGCTGTTTAACAAACCCGGGCTTAATAGGATCATTAAATGCAAACAAGCCAGACCAACATAAGATTGGGGGAGAGGACAGGTAGTCCTTAACTTATGGCTCCAATTGAGCCCAAAATTTCCGTCGTTGAGCGAGACGGTCACTAAGTGAATTTTGCCCCATTTTACAACCTGTCTCGCCACCGAATCGCTGCTGCTGTTAAGATAGTAATATAATTGTTGTGAATGTGGCTTCCCTCTTGACTTGGCTTGTCAGAAGGTAACAAAAGGGGATTGTGTGTCTTTGGCACGCTGCAACCGTCACAATTGTGAGTCGGTTGCCAAGCGTCTGAATTTTAATCACATCAATGTTGTGAAAAACAGTCGTAAATCACTTTTTTCAGAATCAGAATTCGAATAGAGCTGGAAGGGACCTTGGAGGTCTTCTAGTCCAGCCCCCCGCTCAAGCAGGGGAACTTGAACCATCTCAGACAAGTGACTGTCCAATCTCTTCTTCAAAACCTCCAGGGATGGAGCGCCCACGATTTCCGGTGGCCAGCTGTTCCACTGGTTAATTGCCCTCACTGTCAGGAAGTTTCTCCTTAATTCCAGGTTGCTGTTGGGTTCAGTCCTGCTGTAAGTCCGAAGAGTCACTAAATGAATCGTCGTAAGTCCAGGACTCCCTGTATTTGCTAAAGCTCTGTGGAAAGTCCTCAGCTAATAGCAAACTCACATCCTGACTTGATCAAGAGCTGAAAAGGGCGAGCCAATTCTTAGCAATTAAGGGGAGGCCTTGAAAACTCAAGAGCGGAAACTCCCCGAATTTTCCAGCCCCGCCCACGCTGGCTGGGGAATTCTGGGACTCGAAGTCCACCCAACCTTAAAATGGCCGAGGTTGCGAAACACTGTACAGCAGTGGCCAAAATTGTGGAAACCTTTTGGGAAAAGTGTACATTTGAGGTTTGATGGCTAATAACGCCACTTTTGGGGGGAGTAGTACCATAAAATTATATACCAATGGAAAGATAAGTTAAATCAAGAATGTAATGCAAGGTTACTAGTAGGGCAATATTGGAAGAAGGATTGCTTGCCTACTATAGAAGAATAAACGCTTAAAGTGTCAAATTTAGCAGAAATGGCTAAGATTTCTGCTTACTTGAAGGATCACTCACAAGAAAGATACATTTCGGTTTGGAGAAGATGGATAAATTATATTCAGAATAAATATGGGACTAAAAAGTTTCATTTAGCCTATGAGTGAATTTTAGAGTATTATTATGATATTATTATTATTTTTAGTATTAGTATTGTTTAACAATTTGGAGATTGTATTGTTTAATAATTAGGATATTAACTTGTTTATGTTTTCATTATTATGTTTATTTTCAATTTGTTTATATTTATGTTAAAGGGGAGTTAGTGCATTATGGACTTGGTTATTTATATAGTTGGTTAATGTTAATTAGATTATGATTATCATATTTGTAACCCTGTATTCAGCTCTGGGAAGTTGGGGAGGGAGAGGGGAGTTTTTGGGTGGGGTATATTGTAATTTTTATAAAACTTTTTAATAAAAAAAAGAATGTAATGCAATAACTTTCATGAACAGTGGTTCTCAACCTGTGGGTTGGGACCCCATTTGGGGTCGAACGACCATTTCACGGGGGTCGCCAAACAACGCAGTCCGCCATTTTTCTCCCCCTTTTCCTTAGCTGTGCTCCTCCCTTTTATTCTATTGGCTTTTGAAAGCCAATAGAATAGACTCTCTTGAATAGAGTCTAATTCTATTGGCTTTCAAAAGCCAATAGGAATTGTCCAGGCTGTCTCTGCCCTGCTGAGCCCGCCAAAAGTCCCATTCTGCAAATGGTGCTGCACCAGTTGAGTAGTCCTCGACTTACGACCGGTTGACTAGTCCTCAACTTACGACCGGTTGGGGGTTGCGGCATTAAAAAGGTTGAGATCCACTGTTCATGAAGGATTTGCTATTAGAATAGCAGTTATAAAGGAGAAAAGTGAAACACGTAGAAAAAAAACGAGATATACAAAAATGATCACCATGTCAGTTAATACTTAGTTGGGTAACCTTTAGCATGAATTACGGCCTTATAACGTCTTCCCATGGAGTGAACCAAGTCCTTTAGTTCTACAGCTGTTATAATGTGAAACCAAGATTGGATGATTGCTTCTATTAACTGGGTTTTATTGCTGGCTCGCTTCTGACTAACAAGTTTCTTTAGTCGGCTGCATAGATTTTCAATTGTGTGAAGGTCTGGGCTATTCCCAGGCCTTATGATTATCTTGAAAGCACTTTTTGCACACAGCAGCAACATGACACGGAGCTGAATCCTGTTGAAATATAAATGCTTCATTGTCTCGGAAAAGATTGTGCGCGGAAGGCTTCAATTTGGGCTCCAGTATTTCATTAATGTATTTTTGGCCATTTATATTCCCATTAATCGCACCAAATCTGCCCACACCTTTTGATGTCATACAACCCCAGATCATAACACTGACTGGGTGTTTCACGGTACATGTAATGCAATCAGGACATAATTTTTTTCTGGCTCTTCTCCTTACGTATTTTATGCCATCACTACGAAACAGGGAGATCTTGGATCTCATCACTCCAAATAACATTGTCCCATGGTTCCTCTGCCCAGGTAATATGGTTTTTAGCCCAGTTTAGTCTTTTCAACCTTTGTTTGAGAGATAAAAGTGGCTTTTTTGTGTGTGGAATTCTAGATTGTAGGCCAAATTCCTGCAGTCTGCGCCGAACAGTCCTTGCACTCAACTTCACATTGTGTTGCGCCATTTCATCTTGTATACACCCAGATGAGTTTCTTTCGTCACGTAGGCATGGTCTCTTAATTCTTCTATCATCACTTGCTGTTGTGCACCTTTTCCTGCCTTTACCAGTCTGGTTTTGTAGTGACTGCGTCTCCTTATACCTCTTCAAAAACCTAGAAATGCCACTTTTGGTTACGTTTCCACCCATTTTTCTTCTAATTTCTTTACAACTGTAGCTTTGTTCACCTAATAATTTCTATTTACATCGCTTTCTGGGTGACCAGTCAAGTCTTTGCACCATGACTTTAATTTTATGACGTTTTACAAGCTCGCTAAAGGAAAGAACACCAACAATCCCAACCAACTTGATAGCGATCACATAACACACTGACAAATGTCCTCCTCTCAACTTCAATACAGGACATCAATACCTGGATCCTTCTGTGATCTGATTGGCTCATGGCCAAAACAAGATGACACCTGACTGGCTCTCTAGACGCTCATGCTCATTGGCTACAATCGGATGAAGGAAAGCTACCTAAGATCAACCTAAGCAAATTGTGCTTCCTTTTTCTGGTTATTTGGCTATAACGTTTCATAGGATACAGATAACTGAACAAACTTTGTTGCAGTACATTCTTGATTAAATTATCTTTCCATTGATATATAATCTTAGGGTACTATCCCCCCCCCAAAAAAAGTGGTGTTATTAGCATCAAACCTCAAATGTACACTTTTCCCAAAAGGTTTTCATAATTTTGGCCACTACTATATATGGATTTCGTGATATAACTCGGTATCCGCATTTCGTAGCTCAAGTGTGTGTATTACTGTCCTTTGCTCAGCCTTCATGCTGATCAAGTCTCCAAATCGATCCATTTTCTTCCGGTTTGCGACGCCAAATAAAGTTCTGGTTGTTTTCCCGACCGATGTTTGGTTAACTGAGACAGCTGATGGTCAGCAAGTAAATATTTGAAAATTATTATTTCCGTGCCAAATATTTAAACAGGTCGAGGGTGCTGGCATTCATACCAGGAATTTGCTACTCTCCTTTCAGCCAGAGAAAACAAGGGCGCAGGACAACATTATATGTATTTATAATATAATCAGAATCAGTGAAGCTGATGGGAGCCTCTTTAAATAACTGTTTTCCATTAACATGGAGTGCCTTTGATTAATGTTTCTAGTCCCTTTGAAGTAACAAGCAAGAATGTGAAATTCTGATTAGAACCAGCTGAATAACAGAATAACAGAGTTGAAAGGGACCTTTCTGATGATGATGATGATGATGATGATAATAATAATGATGATGATGATGATGATGATGATGATGATGATGATGGAAGGGACCTTGGAGGTTTTCTAGTCCAGCCCCCTGCTCAAACAGGAGAACCTATACAATCTCAGACAAGTGACTGTCCAGTCTCTTCTTAAAAACCTCCAGTGATGGAACAGCCATAACTTCTGGTGGCAAGCTGTTCCACAGGTTAATTGTCCTCACTATTAGGAAGTTTCTCCTTAATTCCAGGTTGCTTCTCTCCTTGATTAGTTTCCAACCATTGTTTCTCGTCCTTCCCTCTGGTGCTCTGGCAAACAACCTGACCCCCTCTTCCTTGTGGCAGCCCCTCAGATACTGGAATGCTGCTATCATGTCTCCCCTATTCCTTCTTTTCTTTAGTTGTTGTTGTTGTTAATTGCGAAGTCGTGTCCGACCCATCGCGACCCCATGGACAACGTTCCTCCAGGTCTTCCTGTCCTCTACCATCTTCTGGAGTCGATTTAAGTTCACACCTACTGCTTCAGTGACTCCATCCAGCCACCTCATTCTCTGTCGTCCCCTTCTTCTATTGCCCTCAATCTTTCCCAGCATTAGGCCCTTCTCCAGTGAGTCCTTCCTTCTCATTAGGTGGCCAAAGTATTTGAGTTTCAACTTCAGGATCTGGCCTTTTAAAAAGCAGTTCTTTAGACTAGCCAAGCCCAAGTCCCGCAGCCGTTCTTCGTATGCTTTGGTCTCCAGGCCTTGGATCATCTTAGTTCATCTTGTTCAAGTTGGTGTCAAAGCTGCTCAGCAGCAATTTAACTCCGTAGCAATAGAAGCAAGCAGTGGCAAGATTCAGATATGTGAACAACCGGTTCTCTGTGGAGATGCCACTTCCAGAAGTCCATTCTGGGCCTGGGCAACAAAAAAATTAGCTACCGGTTCTGCCAAAGTGGTGTGAACCAGCTGAATCCCACCACTGTATGCAAGGCACCATGGCTTCATTGTCGCTTTTGCTATGTGCTAAATAATAATTAACAATACATTGAAAAGCATTCAAATGGGCTGTCCCACAGTGCTAGGCTGCATTAACAGAGGGATAGAATCATGATCACGTGAAGTATTAATATCACTCTACAATGCCTTGGTAAGGCCACACTTGGAATACTGCGTCCAGTTTTGGTCACCACGATGTAAAGAAGATGTTGAGACTCTAGAAAGAGTATAGAGAAGAGCAACAAAGATGATTAGGGGACTGGAGGCTAAAACATATAAGGGAAGGCTGGTGGAATTGGGTATGTCCAGTTTAATGAAGAGAACGACGAGGGGGACATGATAGCATTATTCCAGTATCTTAGGGGCTGCCCCAAAGAAGAGGGAGTGAAGCTATTTTCCAAGGCGCCTGAAGGCAGGAGAAGAAGCAACGGATGGAAACTAATCAAGGAGAGAAGCAACCTAGAACTAAGGAGACACTTCCTGACAGTTAGAACAATTAACCAGTGGAACAACCTGTCTCCAGAAGCGGTGAGTGCTCCAACACTGGAAGTTTTTAAGAAGAGACTGGATGGCCATTTATCCGAAATGGCATAGGGTTTCCTGCCTGAGCAGGGGGTTGGACCAGATGACCTCTAAGATCCCTTCCAACTTTATTATTATTATTATAGGTGAAACACAATGACCCAAAGCCAGTATGTTTGAACTGTACATAAAGTCATTTCTCTGTTTTTTTATCCTAAGGCTCTCCTTGCCTTGTAATGGTGAGAGACCTCTCTTCTTACTTATATATCAATAAAGAGATTTTAATCGTCCATTCTAGGCCAGATTCTATTTGGCAAAGGGCTCAGCAGGCTTAGGACCTTGCTGTGCTTTTTTGGGGGGGGGGGGCTTGCAAAGCCTGTTTTTGAACAGGCATCTTGGCAACTGCACTTAAAAGCCACTTGATTCCTCTTCTGAATGCTAGGAAATCATGCAAGAATAGAAATGGAACAGAATGTGCCCAAGAATTGGACAATCTCCACCAGCTTTAGGCTTTCTTATCTTAATTCTAAACTGCTGTTTCTCAAGCTGAAGATGCTACTGAGTCAGGTAACAGAATATCTGCAAGCAAATAACTGAGATCAGAGAACACCAAGGACTCCACAATTCTGGAGTTGAAATCTTACCCACACTGGCAGGGGAATTCTGGGCGTTGAAGTTTATCCATGCAGTTGGGGAATTCTGGGAGCTGAAGTCCATTCATGGAGCTGGTAGGATTCTGGGAGTTGAGTCCATCTATGTGGCTGGAAAATTCTGGAATGTGAAGTCCGCCCATGTGACTGGAGAATTTTGGGGTGTGAAGTCCACCCGTGCTGCATGGGAATTCTGGGAGTTGAGATCTATCCATGCTGGCAGGGGAATTCTGGGAGTTGAAGTCCATTCATGAAGCTGGCAGAATTCTGGGAGTTGAAGTCCACCCATGTGACTGGAGAATTCTGGGATGTAAAGTGCACCCATCTTGAAGTTACTGAGATGGTTGAGAAACACTGGTTTACATGACACTAAAACTGTATGTAACTGCTTTGCCTCCGCATGGCTTCTCAGCCATGCTGGTTTGTGAAACAAGGTTAGTGCACACCAAGGTAATTGTGATTTATCGAACAAGCCACGTTTAGCACAAGCCAGCAGCCCAGCTTTCACTTCAACAGGAATTTATAATGAGCTCTCAATCACCACCTTCCCTTTAAGAGCGTGAGAGAAAGGGGGGATTTAATTCAATTCAATACAAAAAGGAATAAAGTTGTTTCTTTAAGAATGAGGACGCTCCGTCCCACCGGGAGGTTTCAACTCGATAGCCTTCGGACCGCAATGGTAGTTCCCATCCGCATCCCCCTCTCCCTCCGCCTTGATTGGATTCGCCCAGTTTTGCTCGCAGAGCTTCTACGGACGAGACCACTCGCCACCGACTGATTTCATATTCGCCGCGTATCTCCCCCTTTCTTTACCGGTTGGTTGGTATTACCCCCCCTTAGAGGCTGCTAGGATTAGCCCGGCGCCTCTTTTCCGGTTCCACACCCCCGCGGACCTGTTCAGAATGGTCTCGCCCCGTAGAAATCGGTGTAGACATATCCGGGAGAGACCACTTCAGGGCTTCCAGAAGGGGAGGAACTAGGAAAGGAATCGATGGGGCTTCTCTGAATGTGGCTGATTGTGCATTAATCTGAAGGCAAGGAAAAAATAATTGTGCATGAAGGTAAAATGAGTAGGGGGGGGCTCAGACTGCCGCCCCCAGGTTTGGTTGTAAACCGGTCGCTTTTTGTGCTGCTCAAAAGGCTTTTGTGTGCATGCTGAATTAAACTGCATTTATTTATTTATTTGCACTTCTTGAATAAGCCACGATTGGCTGAGCTCATGCTGGGCCTTACATCTGACACACGATTGAACCAACAACAGTGGCTTGAGTTTGCATAAATGATCAAACCATGTTTGCACGTTGATTTAGTGTAATGCGCAAATCTAGCAACAATACAGCACATCTGGGGTTTTAAGGAGCCTGGGGTTTTAGCAAATTGGGGCAACGTCCCTGGGGTAGAATTGCTACCAGGCTGGGTCTAGTCCAGTTTCTTTTTTAATTTCCCATAATGCCCCAGAGCAGTGTTTCCCAAACTTGACAATTTTAAGGCATGTGGACTTCAACTCCCAGAATTCCACAGCCAGCAATGCTGGCTGTGGAATTCTGGGAGTTGAAGTCCACATGCCTTAAAATTGTCAAGTTTGGGAAACACTGCCCCAGAGTGATGGGCGATGCATTATGGGAAATGAACTGGCTTCAGGTTTTGGATCAAAAAAATGTGTCAAGGTGTCCAAGTTAACCAATAAGAGGCACTGGGTAGTGGTTCTCAACCTGTGGTCGGGACCCCATTTGGGGTCGAACGACCATTTCACGGGGGTCGCCAAACAACGCAGTCCGCCATTTTTTCCCCCCTTTTCCTTAGCTGTGCTACTCCCTTTTATTCTATTGGCTTTCGAAAGCCAATAGAATAGACTCTCTTGAATAGAGTCTAATTCTATTGGCTTTCAAAAGCCAATAGGAATTGTCCAGGCTATCTCTGCCCTGCTGAGCCCACCAAAAGCCCCATTCTGCAAACGGTGCTGCACCAGTTGAGTAGTCCTCGACTTACGACCAGTTGAGTACTCCTCGACTTACAACCGGTTGGGGGTCGCGACATTAAAAAGGTTGAGAACCACTGCACTGGGTGAATCTTTATATTCCTCCTGAATTTCCCTTGTGAGTTGTTGCCAGGATAATGTTTGGTATGTCTGCATCATTTCTCACCAGGTTGTAAAACCAGGTTCCACCTCCCTTTTGGCCCTAAAGCTGACCACACATTCGAAACAAGCCATGATTAGCTCGGTCAAGTTTCTGGGAGATAAAATGGGGAGGACTTCGAGTTGCTGGAAAATTGAAAACTTGCTTTAAAAAAATTGTGTGGTTCGCTGTAAACTTAACGCTCCCTCTGAAAGTCAGGTCTAGCTTAGACCTCAAGTTAGTTCTTCTCTTTAGGACTCTGGTTCCCATCATCCTCAGCTTGCCCGCTGCTTAGTTGAGCTGCAAACCTCACTGAGATTTCTTTTTTCAATTTCCTAGGATAGGTGATTAATTCCTCCCTTCTCTCTTTGAGACTTTTGGAGTCCAGTCAAGATGGTGAGTTCCCCGTTTCTGATCTTTGAGGAGGATCCTTCATGATGCTCCTCATGGCTTCCCCGAAGCCGCGTCTCTCGTCCTCAGCTACCTCTCTTTGGTTTCCCCCTCCAGCACGGAAGGCTGAAGGTGAAGACGACTGAAGAGCAAGCTGAAGCCAAACGCCTGGAACGGGAGAAGAAGCTGCACCAGTATGTGACGGCCACCAAGGCCATCTTTGAGAAGGTACACACACGTGAGGCTGGGACTCCCTCGTCTGCTCCTGGGACGAAAAGGAAGGTCTGGTGTGGATGGGGACATCTTGCCGTGTGGGCCTTCGAAATCCTGGCCCTTCTCGCTCGTTTGAAGAACCCTTGGTGCTGGGGTGGATGGATGGAGAGGTGTGTGTGTGTGTGTGTGTGTGTGAGAGAGAGAGAGAGAGAGAGAGAGAGAGAGAGAGAGAGAGAGAGATGGATAGAGATAGATACATATGGATGGATAGAGATAGATACATATGGATGGATAGAGATAGATAGACAGACAGACATGCATAGTGGATGGATGGATGGATGGATGGATGGATGGATACTGTAGATGGATGAATAGATATGGGTAGAGATAGATACATATGGATGGATGGATAGGTAGATAGATAGATAGATAGATAGATAGATAGATAGACAGACAGACAGACAGACAGACAGACATGGATGCTTGGTGGATGGTTGGATACTGTGTAGATGGATGGATAGATATGGGTAGAGATAGATAGATAGACAGGCAGACATGGATGCATGGATGGATACTGTAGATGGATGGATAGATATGGATAGAGATAGATACATATGGATGGATAGAGAGATAGATAGATAGATAAACAGACAGAGACAGACAGACAGACAGACATGGATGCATGGTGGATGGATGGATACTGTGTAGATGGATGGATAGATATGGGTAGAGATAGATACATATGGATGGATAGAGATAGACAGACAGACAGACAGACATGCATAGTGGATGGATGGATGGATACTGTAGATCAGTGATTCTCAACCTTTCTAATGCCGTGACCCCATAATACAGTTCCCCATGTTGTGGTGACCCCCAAGTGGGTGTGGCCACCAATAAGGGAGTAGGACAGCTAGGGAAAAGGGAAAAAAATGGCGGGCAGCATGGTTTGGCGACCCCCGTGAAATGGTCGTTCGACCCCAAATGGGGTCCCAACCCACAGGTTGAAAACCACTGCTGTAGATGGATGGATAGAGATAGATACATATGGATGGATAGAGATAGATAAATAGACAGACAGACATGCATGCATAGTGGATGGATGGATGGATGGATGGATGGATGGATGGATGGATACTGTAGATGGATGAATAGATATGGATAGAGATAGATACATATGGATGGATAGAGAGATAGATAGATAGACAGACAGACATGGATGCATAGTGGATGGATGGATACTGTAGATCAGTGGTTCTCAACGTTTGTGTGACGGCGACCCCCGTCACACAAATGTTCTGCGCATGCGCAGCGCCGCACGCATGGGTGGGTGGGGCCACGCATGCGCCGCACGCATGTGCGGCGGCGCCCCCATGCGCGGCGCCGCCCCCTGAGGGGAGAAAATGGCGGATCGCCTTCTTTGGCGACCCCCGAAAAATGGTCGATCGACCCCAAATGGGGTCGCAACCCATAGGTTGAGAACCGCTGCTGTAGATGGATAGATAAAATGGACAAATAGATACAAAGGATGGATGCATGGCTGGATGGAGAGAGATGATAGAGACAGACAGGCAGACAGATAGGATGGATAGATGGGATGGAAGAACAAACAGACAGATAGATAAATGATGGGTGGGTAGATATGATAAATAGATGGATGCGGGGGATAGATTGCACTGCATAGTTTTGCTAGCAAATTGCCATTTTGAGGCAGCACAATTTTTTGTCAGTGTGCTTGGGGAAAAGCCTTAACAGAATTAGGAAGAGCCTTTGAAAGCTTTAAGGTTTTTGCGTGCCAAAACCTCCCTTTCATCTCAAATCACCCCCAGAAAGTTCCAGAAGAGGGTGATCGTGCCCTCTGAAGCCCTGGGAGGCAAAAAAGAAAAAAAGATTTCATTTTTCAAAAGACGCAAAACAATGGCTTGTCCCAAATGGACCCAGATCAAGAAGCCAGACCAACATGACCTGCCAAACAGCTTTTGAGTGAAGGTTTAGCAAACATTGTCTGGAATCGGACAATGCAGTAAACCATCTAAGTTAGCCAAAACGGACGCTTGTGTTTCCCGAACATGCTGGGCCACAACAAACGACACAGTGACTTATGGAGAAGGTGTGGTTTACAAAAGTTGTAGAGAGGGGCCTCATTTGTACAAAAGGTGGCACTTGGGCAGGTCTGGTGTGATTGTAGGCCCAGCCGTCGGGTAACTAGGCTTTGAAGTCACAATTCTGGGTTCCGCTGAGGGGATCTTTTTCACCCTTGGCGACTGACTTTAAGAGGGGTGGACTTCAACTCCCAGAATTCCTCAAACACGATTCTCACTCGGCGTTTTTTTCACTGCGACCATTTTGTGTATTGAGAGAATGTATTGTGCGGTTCTGCAGTATCTTTCGGAAGGGCGTTTGTTTGTTCATGACCTGTTTAACTGAATTTGACCAGGAATATGATGAATGTAAAACACTGTAATTGTTTACAATCGCTGCCAATTTCTTGCTTCCTTCTTTCCTTCCCTCTCTCTCGGTTTCTGTCCATCTTTATTCCTTCTCTTCTTTCCTTCCTTCTCTCTTTCCTTCTTCCTTCCCCTCTCCTTCCCTCCCTCCCTCCCTCCCTCATCCACTTGCTTCCTTCTGTTTCCTCCCTCCCTCCCTCTGTCTCCTTCCTTCCTCCATCTCCTTCTTTTCTTCCTCCCTCTCTCCCTCTCCTTCCTCCCTCCCTCTCTTCCTCCCTTTGTCTCCTTCCTTCCTTCCTCCCTCCATCCTCATCTCCTCCCTCTCTCCCTTTCCTTCCTCCCTCCCTCCCTTCCTCCTTCTGTCTACTTCCTTCCTTCTTCCCTCTGTCTCCTTCCTTCCTTCTTCCCTCCTGTCTCCTTCCTTCCTTCCTCCTATCTCCTTCCCTCTTCCCTCCCTCTGATTCCTTCCCCCCTCTCCTTCCTTCCTCCCTCCCTCCCCGTCTCCTCCCTCTCTCCTTCTCCTTCCTCCCTCCCTCTCTTCCTCCCTCTGTCTTCTTCCTTCCTTCCTCCCTCCTTCTGTCTCCTTCCTTCCTCCTATCTCCTTCCCTCTTCCCTCCCTCCCTCTGATTCCTTCCTCCCTCCCTCCCCGTCTCCTCCCTCCCTTCCTCCCTCCCTCTCTTCCTTCCTCTGTCTTCTTCCTTCCTCCCTCCGTCTCCTTCCTTCCTCCCTCCTTCTTCCTTCCTCCTATCTCCTTCCCTCTTCCCTCCCTCCCTCTGATTCCTTCCTCCCTCCCTCCCTCCCTGTCTCCTCCCTCTCTCCCTTTCCTTCCTCCCTCCCTCCCTTCCTCCTTCTGTCTCCTTCCTTCCTCCCTCTTCCTTGCTTCTTTCCCCCTCTCTCTGTCTCTTCCTTCCTTCCTTCCTCCCTCTCTCCCTCCTTCCTTTTTCCCATCTTCCTTTCTTTCTTCCTTTCTTCCTCGCTCCCTCCCTCCTTCCTTCCTTTTCCCCATCTTCCTTGCTTCCTTTTCACATCTTTTTCCCTCCCTCCCTCCCTGGGAGTTCAACTCCACTTATCCTAAAGTACCCAAGGGTGAGAAACACAGTTAAGGGGAAACCCCCCCTCCCTTAAAAAAACAACACCTTCCTTGCTTGGTGTGAGAAATTGGAGGGAGGCAGGGAGCGAAGGGCGTGGGGCACGCCGCCATCTTAACTTTCCGCTTCAGAGGAAACTGGGACAACTGGACAAGGAAGCTCTGGAGCTGACCAACCAGGTCCTCAGCGCCAATCCGGATTTTGCCACGCTCTGGAACTTCCGGCGAGAGATCGTCCTGCGTCTGGAGAAGGAGGAGTGAGTAGCAGGGAGGTGGGGAGGGCCGCGGGGAGGAGGCGGAGGGGTCTGTCCGTGGACCAGGTCCCCATGTCCGTATCTCCACCCCTTCCCATCTCCCGTCAGGAGCCCCGAGGAGATGCAAGCCCTGTGCAAGGCTGAGCTGGCCTTCCTGGAATGCTGCTTGAGGGTGAATCCCAAATCCTACGGCACCTGGCACCATCGCTGCTGGGTGATGGGGCACGTCCCGGAGCCGGATTGGGCCCGCGAGCTGGAGCTGTGCGGGAAGTTTTTGGAGATTGACGAGCGCAACTGTGCGTAGTTCTTTCCTTCCTCTCCCGGTGGCCGCCGACTAGCAAAGATAACAGAATACCGCTGGAAATTCAGCATGTCTAAGGGCAGTCTTTCTCGAACATGGCAACTTTTAAGACCTGTGGACTTCATTTCCCAGAATTCCCTCCCTGGCTGGAAGATTCTGGGAGATGAAGTCCACACATCTTCAAGTTGCCATGTTGGAATAGAAGGACGATGAAGAGAGAAGGAGGGTTGGTCCAAGTTAAGTTTTGACCCTTCTCTGGGGCACCCTCTGCAGTTCATTGCTGGGGATTCTGGGAGATGAAGTCCACACGTTTTAAAGTGGCCGTGTTTGACCCTTCTCTATGGTGGCCTCTGTTCACTGCCGGGGATTCTGGGAAATGGTCCACACGTCTTAAAATTGGCATGTTTGACCCTTCTCTGTGGCGCCCCCTGCAGTTCACTGCTGGGGATTCTGGGAGATGAAGTGCACACGTCTTAAAATTGCCGTGTTTGACCCTTCTCTGTTGCACCCCCTGCAGTTCACTGCTGGGAATTCTGGGAGATGGTCCACATGTCTTAAAGTTGCCATGTTTGACCTTCTCTGTGGCGCCCCTTGCAGTTCACTGCTGGGACTACCGGCGTTTCGTGGTGCAGCGGTCCAAGGTGTTGCCCCAGGATGAGTTAACCTTCAGCGACAGCCTGATTACCCGGAATTTTTCCAATTATTCTTCCTGGCATTATCGCAGCCTGCTCCTCCCGCAGCTGTACCCTGATCCCCAGCACCAAGGCCGGATCACGGAGGAAATCCTTCTGAAAGGTGGGAATCGGGAATGGAGGGGTGGGGGGAGGCATTGGGAGGGGACCCCCCCTTAGAAGAGGTTCAGGGTTTTCCTGGGGTGGGGTGGGGGGCTGACTTCCCCGGGAGGGAGGGAGGGAGATAGATAGATAGATAGATAGATAGATAGATAGATAGATAGATAGATAGATAGATAGATAGATAGATAGATAGACAGACAGACAGACAGACAGACAGACAGACAGAATTAGATGATAGATAGATAGAATTAGATGATAGAATTAGATGATAGATAGAAGATGATAGATAGATAGATACAATTAGAAGATATAAATAGATAGAATTAGATGAGATAGATAGATAGATAGATAGATAGATAGATAGATAGATAGATAGATAGATAGATAGAAAGATGATAGAGACAGATAGATATAGATACAGTTAGATGATAGAGGTAGCTAGGTAGGTAGATAGATAGATAGATAGATAGATAGATAGATAGATAGATAGATAGATAGATAGATAGATAGAATTAGATGATAGAGATAGATAGATATAGATACAATTAGATGATAGAGATAGGTAGGTAGGTAGGTAGATAGATAGATAGATAGATAGATAGATAGATAGATAGATAGATAGATAGATAGATAGATAGATAGATAGATAGAATTAGATGATATAGATAGATAGGTAAGGTAGGTAGGTACAATTAGATAATAGATGGTTATATATACAAACAATTAGATAGATTATAGATGATACAGAATTAGAAATAGACAGACAGACAGACAATTAATAATAAGGTAGATAGAGTTGAACTCCAAAGGTCTTAAAGTAAATGAGGTTGAGGAACCGATGTGTAGCCTATCCATTTCCCGCTGCTTGCTGCTTCTCATCAAAAGGCAAATAAACCATATTTCTGAACTGCTCTTCTCTCCTCTCTTGATCACCACCCCATCTCATTTTTGCTGCTTTTTGGTTTTCCTTTGAATCTCGTTATTTCTTTTTTTTTAAAAAAAAAAAAATTGAGTCTCTCCTCTCTTGATCACCACCCCGTCTCATTTTTGCTGCTTTTTGGTTTTCCTTTGAATCTCTTTATTTATTTATTTGAGTCTCTCGAACCCATGGTTGAATCCATGCCAGCCGTTCTTGCCAAACCCTCCAAAAGGAGCTGATTTTATCAGCCGGGGATGGTTCCCAGCTTTTGTGTAGGCTGGCTGCCCCGTTCATTTCCTTCTTCCTGATCGTCAGAAAGAAGCGCAAACTTCATCCTTCTCTTCATAACCGTGCACCGCCTTCCTTTAATTGTGCCGTAAATCATGTTTTGGACAGATTCTTTTATCCCAGTTGAGCTTTGAGTGGCTTTATCAGATGTTCCTTTCTGAAAGCAAAGGAAAAAAATCTGTTTTTTTGTTTTTTTTTTCCCTTTTAAAGGCCTGGCAACTCAGTCTGGGAAAGGGAGTTTTCCTCTTATTGTTATTAACTCTCACAAATCATTTCTGGGCAATGAAAAAGCATATCTGAAGTTTTGGTGGTTTTTTTTACCTCAGAAGTATTTTTTAGGCAGGAGATCGCTCCTTATTTTTTTGTGCCCGCGATCCCAAGTTCACCCTTCGCATGGGCTATTATTTAACCTGCATGTTTTTCCTCACGTTGTTGGAATACGGGTAGTCCTCGACGTACGACGAGGCCAGAATTTCCACTCTTAAGCTAGGCGGTTAAGCAGGTCGCACCTGATTTTGTGGCTTTTTTTTTTCCCCTATGGGGATTATAAGGGAATCGCTACTGTTGTTAAGTGGATTGCGCAGTCGTTAAATGAATCGGGCTTCCCCCCATTGACTTGGAAGCCGGCTGGGAAGGTCACAAATGGTGACCCCGGGACAGTTCAACTGTCCTAAATACAGGCCAATTTTGAGCAGGTGACTGGGGGGGGGGATGCTGAACGGTCATAAGTGTGAGGACTGGTCATAAATCGCTTTTTTCAGGGCTAAACTTGAATGATGGCTGAATGAATGTTTGTAAGTCAACGACTGTAGCTATTTTTTCTTATCTACCTTCTCTTCACTTTTCTTTTTCTTTCTTTCTTCTCCTCTTCTTTCTCTTTTTCTTCTCTTAACTTCTTCCTTTCTTTTTTCCTTCCATCTCTCTTCTCTCCTCTTTCTTTTCTGCTCTTAACTTTTTCCTTTCTTTTTCCTTCCTTCCTTCTTTTAACTTTTTCTTTTCTTCCTTCTCTTCTCCTCTCTTCTCGTTTCCTTTTCTCTTTTTCTTCTCTTTTCTTCCTTTCTTTTTTCCTTTCTTTCTTTTTTCCTTCTTCTTTTCTTCCTTCCTTCCTCTTCTCTCCCCTTCCCTCCTCTCCCCTCCTTTTCCTTCTTTTTTCTTTAAACCTCTTCCTTTCTTTTTTCTTCCCTCTCTTCTGTTCTCCTCTTTTTCTCAACTTCTTCCTTCCTTTTTTCTTTCTTCCTCTTCTTCTCCTTTTCTCTTTTTCTTCTAACTTTTCTTTTTCCCTTCCTTCTCTCTTCTCTCCTTTTCTCTTTTTCTTCTCCTTCCTTTCTTTTTTCTTCCTTCCTTCCTCTCCCCTTCTCTCCTCTCCTCTTCTTTCTTTCTTCTCTTAACTTCTTCCTTTCTTTTTCCTCCCTCTCTTCTTTTCTCCTCTTCTTCTCTTAACTTCTTCCTTCCTTCCTTTTTCCCTTTGAGCCCTGGTTCTCCTCTTAATCACCCCCCTCCAAAAATAATAATAATAATAATAAAAAGTTTGCGAAAGATTAAATAAACAGAGGGTAAGCTTCACAAATTCCTTTGCGCAAGGAGAGCATTAAAAGGTAATTAATCATAACCCTCTCCAGGGAGAGTGACAGTATCCAAGACAGGTTCCCTTTTAACCTCCACCTCCTCCTTTTTCTGATTCCCTTTTCAGCTCCTTTAGAAATAAGAAAAGGAACAAAAAAAAAAGCCAAGCCAGCCACACCTGCCTGATCTCAACTTTCTCATGATCGAAAAATGTTGAGTGGTTTCTGTTTGCAAAAACCACGATAGCTACCATTCTCGGACTGCCAAAACTTGGCATAATCCCTGTGCACCCAATGCTTTAATTTTTTTTCTCCCCGATTCATTTAACGACTGCGCGATCCACTTAACAGTAGCAATTCCCTTATAATCCGCATAGCAAAAAAAAAAAAAAAGCCACAAAATGGAGCAATTTTACTTGTCTTTGTGTGTATGTGTGGCTTTTTTTGGTCTTGGATGGTGCTGTCGTTCCACGCGAGGGAAAATGGGTGCTCAGCTCGGAACAAACCAGGATCCACCATCTTTTGGGGATGTCCACAAACGGGGCTATCCAAGAAGTAACATTAAGATTCGTCTCTCTCCTTGCCGGAGGGAGAATTCATCCTGCAGTTGAGTCTGGACCAGGTTTTCCCCCTGGGTTAAATGTCAGCTTTTGGAGAGTAGAAAATTGGTCGTTAAGTGGAGCAGCCGCTAAGTGAAACATCCGACAGTTGCCATTTGTGGCCTTTCCTGCCGGCTTCCCTATTGGTTGGGAAAATCACAAATGATGGTCAAATATCTCCGGGACACTGCAACCATCCTAAATCCTTGCCAGTTGCAAGCACCGAAATTTACGGTCGTACATATGAGGACTGGTCGTTAAGTCACTTTTTTTCCAGTGCCGGAGTTGCTAGGACTACCTCCAATGTGGCACTTTGGATGTGAAAATGCTTCTTGTTGATATTTATGGCTAAAAATATCAGCTGTTTCTTGGCAGTTGCCAAGGGTTCCAATTCCTCTTCTGGTCCTCTCTGTTTATTATTATTATTATTATTACTACTACTACTATCATCATTATCATCATTATCATTATATATTAAATTTATATGCAGCCCATCCCATTGTCAAGCAACTCTGGCTGGCTTAAAACATAATAAATATATATAACAATATAAAACCATGAAAATTGTTGCTGTTGTTGTTGTTGTTGTTGTTATTATTATTATTATTATAAATTTATATGCAGCCCATCCCATTGTCAAGCAACTCTGGCTGGCTTAAAACATCATAATAAATATATATAACAATATAAAACCATGAAAATTGTTGTTGTTGTTGTTGTTATTATTATTATTAATAATAATAATAATTTCTATGCAGCCCATCCCTTTGTCAAGCGACTCTGGGTGGCTTAAAATATCGTAATAAATATATATAACAACATAAAACCATGAAAATTGTTGTTGTTGTTATTATTATTATTATTATATAAAAATGGGTCTTCAAACTTGGCCCTTTTATGACTTGTGGACTTCAACTCCTGCTGGCTGAGGAATTCTGGGAGTTGAAGTCCACAAGCCAAAAAAGGGTCAAGTTTGAAGACCCCTGATATAAAACCATGAAAAATATTTAAAACATTTCAGGATAAGAATGAAAAGATTTGATCCAATCTCCTCTCTTCCAGAGCTGGAACTGGTGCAAAATGCTTTCTTCACGGACCCCAACGATCAGAGCGCCTGGTTCTACCACCGCTGGCTTCTGGGCAGAGGTAGGACCCAGGCAGCCATCTTGTTTTCAGGAAAATTCAGCTCCAGGCAGATTCTGAGGAGGGGTTTTGTTTCAGGCCTCCCCGGGATAGGAAGGAGGCAGAGTGAGAGGTTTATCTCCAGATAAATCAAAATTATCTCCACAGAATCTTCCGGTTGCTGCTGAGGACATTGGAGGCCAAGAGAAATGAGGCTGAAAGTTAAAGGAGTTGGTGGTCTCTGAGCTTGGTTGTTTTCTTGCAGACGTTTCCTGACCCAGCTAGGAAACGTCATCAGTGCGAGGGTCAATATAGCACTACCTAGTTTGGTCATGAAACGTCTGCAAGAAAACAACCAAGCTCAAGACCACTAAAAACCCCATAGATCCTCCTCCTCTCCTTCTGCTTCTCTTCCTCCATTTCTCCCTCCCTTCTGCTCTGCAATTCCCACACCATTGTAGCACTGATGATGTTACCTAGTTGGGTCATGAAACGTCTGCAAGAAAACAAGCTCAAGACCACTAAAGATCCCACAGATATTTCTCCTCCTCCTCTTCCATTTCTCCTTCCTGTCTGCTCTGCAATTCCCACACCCTTCTAGCATTGATGGCGTTACCTGGTTGGGTCATGAAACGTCCACAATAAAACAATCCAGCTCAGAGACCACCGAGGACCCCCACAGTCTTCCTCTTTCTCCTTCTGCTCTCCTCCTCCTCCTCCTTCTCCTCTTCTTCCATTTCTCCTCCTCCACTCGGCACACCTCTCTCCCTTCTAGCCCTGATGCTGTTCTCTAGTTGGGTCATGAAACGTCTGCAAGAAAACCACCCAGCCGAGAAGCCACCAAAAACCCCACAGTCCAACCCTGATCTACAAATACTCTTTTTTTAAAAAAAGAAGATTATTGATGCTCTCGTGAATTAGAAACCTTGCAGGCCCGGTGATCTCAACTCTCAGAATTTCCCTAACCGGCACCATCCCGCGGGATAAAACTCCATATATCTGGCCCATGCTTCTGGTACAGGACAGCACTTATAAAAAAAAACCCATCTTCCACTCCCCCGTTCAGATGCCTTTGTTTCCCACTCGGTTCCTGCTTAGGTGATCTGGAACCAACCATTCGCTGCGTCTACGTCAACAGGGAAAACACCTCCCTGGCAGTGGCCTTCTCTCATCCTGTGGCGGTGAGTTCCAAAGGCTGTCGAGGAAAAAAAAAAAATTTTTCAGAAGTCTGCTGGCCGGGCTGACCGTTTCCTTCTCTCCTTTTTTAGGTGGCTCCAGCATCTCATGACCTGATCGTCTTCGGAGACGAGTCCCCGCTGGTGGTCCGCTGGCGCACGCCGGATGGAAAAAATAAACCTGGACTTATGTGGGTATCTTTTGAAACTCAGCTGGACCGTGGAGGAGCTACTGATGGATTTCTGGGGAGCAGAGAAACAAAGGGGGGGGTGTTCTTTAGTTGCATATGCTTAAAGTAGCCAGGCTGCCTTTAAAATTAAATCTATGCAGGCAGTCCTCGACTTAACCGCAGTTTGTTTAGTGACCGTTTGCAGTTACAACGTCACTGGAAAAAAAGGGGACTTAAGACCTTTTTTTCACACTTAATTACCATTGTGGTGACGTCATGTGATCAAATTGGGACACTTAGCAGCTGGCTCGTATTTATGACAGTTTGTACTGTCCCGGGATCACGTGATCCTCTTTTGCAACCTTCTGACAAGCAAAGTCAATGGAGATGCCAGATTTATTTAACAACCAGATTACTAACTTCACAACTTCAGTGATTTGCTGAACAACCCAATCAGGATAGAGCTGGAAGGGACCTTGGAGGTCTTCTAGTCCAATCCCCTGCGCAAGCAAGAGACCCCAGACCACTTCAGACAGTTCAATCTGTTCTTAAAAACCTCCATAGAATAGAAGAGAAGAGAAGAGAATGTATGGAATTAGAATAGAAATAAGGAATAGAATAGAATAGAATAGAATAGAATAGAATAGAATAGAATAGAATAGAATAGAATAGAATAGAATAGAATAGAATAGAATAGAATATATGGAATTAGAATAGAAATAAGGAATAGAATAGAATATATGGAATTAGAATAGAAATAAGGAATAGAATATATGGAATTAGAATAGAAATAAGGAATAGAATAGAATATATGGAATTAGAATAGAAATAAGGAATAGAATAGAATAGAATAGAATAGAATAGAATAGAATAGAATAGAATAGAATAGAATAGAATAGAATAGAATAGAATAGATGGAATTAGAATAGAAATAAGGAATAGAATAGAATATGGAATTAGAATAGAAATAAGGAATAGAATAGAATAGAATAGAATAGAATAGAATATATGGAATTAGAAATAAGGAATAGAATAGAATAGAATAGAATAGAATATATGGAATTAGAATAGAAATAAGGAATAGAATAGAATAGAATATATGGAATTAGAATAGAATAGAATATATGGAATTAGAATAGAAATAAGGAATAGAATAGAATAGAATAGAATAGAATAGAATAGAATAGAATAGAATAGAATATATGGAATTAGAATAGAAATAAGGAATAGAATAGAATAGAATAGAATATATGGAATTAGAATAGAATAGAATAGAATATATGGAATTAGAATAGAAATAAGGAATAGAATAGAATAGAATAGAATAGAATAGAATAGAATAGAATAGAATAGAATAGAATAGAAATAAGGAATAGAATAGAATAGAAGCTGGAAGGGACCTTGGAGGTCATCTAGTCCAACCCCCTGCGCAAGCAGGAGACCCTAAATCACTTCAGACAAATGGCTGTTCAATCTCTTCTTAAAAACCTCCCGTGTGGGAGCACCCACAACTTCAAGTGGCAAGCTGTTCCACTGGCTAATTGTCCTCAAATGTTATGAAGTTTCTCCTTAATTCCAGGTTGCTTCTCTCCTCGATCAGTCTCCATCCGTTGCTTCTTCTCCTGCCTTCTGGTGCTTTGGAAAATAAGTTGACCCCCTTCCCCTTTGTGACAGCCCCTCAAATACTGGAATACTGCTATCATGTCACCCCTAGTCCTTCTTTTCTCTAGACCGGCCGTACCCAATTCCTGCAACCAACTGTATGTAACAAGACACGTCGTGAAATGGGACAAAACTCAAATGAGCAACTGTATGTCTTGCCTGGCAATAGAAATTTTGGGCTGGGTTGCGGTCGTACGTCAACAACTACCCGTAAATGCAACACACACTTGTCAGCCTGTCGGCTTATGCTCAAATGCTGTATCTTGCAGAAATCCAGGCATTTTTAATTTGTATATTAACCAGGGGAGATCGGGGTGGATTTAATGGCTCTCCGGAGATCAGGTTAGGGGAGGTGCATCTTAAGAGTGCACAGGGAAGGTCAAAAGGAGAAAAGAATTGCGAAGAGATGATATCAAACTTCTGCAGGAATCCTGCTCAACAGACTCTGCGGGAATGCTTTATTTCCATTTTAGGAAACTCCTAAAGTGGTGTTCCTCAATCTGGGCCACTTGAGGAATCCCTCTTCAAATGGCCCAGGTGGAGAAACACTTTAGGAGTTTCCTAAAATGGAAAAAAGTCTGTTGAGCAGGATTCTTGCAGAAAAATGGGCAGGATCAAAGGAATTCCAACTATAGCAATTCATTCCTTTTTAGAATGATGGACTTCAAAGAGCTAATTGCTGCTGCTAAAACCCGGGTATTGTGTATTTTCGCTTACTTCATGTTGTTCTTTTGAACGAACTTGGTGTGGTCCAGCCAGGAGGCAGCCGTTTTATTTGAGAGCAAAGAACGCTCAAGGTGGCTGTTTACAAGGCTAAGCGAATCGCTGTCGTAAAGCGAATCACACGGTCATTAAACGAATCTGGCTTGACGTCCTTGTTAGTAGCCAGCTGCGAAGGACACAAATGGGGGTCACAGGACCCAGGGACGCTGCAGCTGTAGTTACTACGTGGTGGGTTGCCAAGCATCCAAATTTTAATCACACGACTGTGAGGGGGACGGTCGTAAGTGCGAGGACCCTGCATCCGCCCCTTTTTTTTCGCGGTCGTTGTAACTTCCAACGGTCACTAAACGAAGACAATTGAGCCCCCAAATTTCTGTTCCAAAGCGAGAGCCTTGTGAAGCGAGTTTTGCCCCACTCTGTGACCTTTCTCGCCACCGTCGTTAAGTGAATCGCGGCGATCGTTCCGTTAGGTAACAGATTAAGTAAATCCGGCTTCCTCCATCGACTCTTGTCAGAAGGTCACAAAAGGGGACACCAGGGACGCGGCGACCCGTCATAAATATGAGCCGGTTGTCCTTTTGAAGTTTGATCACGTGACCCTGGGGAATGCTGCAACGGTTATAAGTGTGAAACACGGCCATAAGTCACTTTGTTCTTTGTTGCAACGTCAAACGGTCACTAAACAAATTGTCGTAAGTAAATTGGGTATGTCTAGCGCAGGGGTAGGCAACTTTGGCTCTTTTATGATTGGTGGACTTCAACTCCCAGAATTCCTGAGCCAGCATGCCTCAGCTTGGAATCCTCTCCTTTTCCCCTCAGCGTGGCTGGCTCAGGAATTCTGGGAGTTGAAGTCCACAAGTCATAAAAGAGCCAAGGTGGCCTACCTCTAGCCTAGGCCTAGGCCGCTTTATGGCTCGTGGACTTCAACTCCCAGAATTCCTGAGCCAGCCTGGCTCAGCATGGAAACTTCTCCCTTTCCCCTCAGCGTTGCTGGCTCAGGAATTCTGGGAGTTGAAGTCCACGGGTCATAAAAGAGCCAAGATGGCCTACTCCTGGTCTAGTCTAAGGAAGAGAAGGACGAGGGGTGACATGATAGCAGTCTTCCAATATTTGAGGGGCTGCCCCATAGAAGAGGCAGTCAAGCTATTCCAAAGCCCCTGAAGGCAGGACAAAAAGCAATGGATGGAAACTCACCAAGGAGAAAAGCAACCTAGAACTAAGGAGAAATTTCCTGACAGGACAATTAACCGGCGGAACAGCCTGCCACCAGAAGTTGTGAATGCTCCAACACTGGAAGTTTTTAAGAAGAGACTGGACAGCCATTTGTGTGAAATGGTGTAGGGTTTCCTGCCCAAGCAGGGGGTTGGACTAGATGACCTCCAAGGTCCCTTCCAACTTTATTATTATTAAGTCGAGGACCGCCTGCATAAGAAGCGGGGGGGGGGGGAGGCAGCTGCATTTGCCTTGTTCCAGAATGATGTTGTTGATTCCTTAAATCCGGCCATTTTGCCAGCTGTGTGACTTGCCAACATCTGCCCTCAATGATCATTGGCCTCAACACACTTTTCGGGTCCTTTGGGCTGAAGGACATGTGCAGAAGGAATGTGTCCTCTTCAAAGGTGATGCAACTGTACACATACACACACACACACACACCCTGTAACCTATACCCCCACACACACCCGATTTTCCTGCTTCCACTGGACCCCTCACCCCCTTTTTCTTCTCTGCAGGCCACAAGGACTGCTGGAATCAGGATTCGGTGACCGAGGAACAGGTGTTCAGGTAAAGGGGTGGCCCAGATCTCAGGATGGGGGCCTTGGGCTGGTTTCACACAACACGCTAAACGAGGGAGAAGCAACTTGGGAGTCTCAGCAAAAGATACAGGCCAGAGTTTATCGGATTGAGCAACCAGGAAGTCAGGTTAACGGTGCACAGAGCAAAAAGGTTAGCTGGTTAGTGTCTGGGTGGATGTGGGTCCTTCTTTCTTTTCCTAATCTATGGAACGAAAGCTGTCTTCGCAAAGTGCTTCCCAGAATGCTGGCTAGGGAACTCTGGGAGTTGTAATCCATTCACACTGGTTGGAAAATTCTAGCAGTTGAAAACTACCCATATTGGCTAGGGAACTCTGGGAGTAGAAGTCCAAGATGACTAGGGAATTCTGAGAGTCCAAGTTGGCTAAGGAATTCTAGGAGTGGAAGTCTATCCAAGATGGCTAGGGAGCTCTGGGAGTTGTAGTCCATTCATACTGGTTGGAAAATTCTGGCAGTTGAAGACTACCCATATTGGCTAGGGAACTCTGGGAGTGGAAGTCCAAGTTGACTAGGGAATTCTGAGAGTGGAAGTCCAAGCTGGCTAGGAAACTCTGGGAGTGGAAGTCCATCCAAGTTGGCTAGGGAATTCTGGGAGTGGAAGTCTATCCAAGATGGCTAGGGAATTCTGGGAGTGGAAGTCCATCCAAGATGGCTAGGAATTCTGGGAGTGGAAGTCCATTGACTTGAACTACTAATATTAGTTGGAAGAGACCTTGGAGGTCATCTAGTCCAACCCCCTGCTCAGGCAGGAAACCCTACACCATTTCGGACAAATGGCTGTCCAGTCCCTTCTTAAAAATTTCCAGTGTTTTTAAGGAATTCTGGGAGTGGAAGTCCATCCAAGATGGCTAGGGAACCCTGGGAGTTGTAGTCCACCCATCTTAAAATGGCCGCCTTTGAGAAACACCGCTTTAGGGTACAAATCTTCTAAATGCCGATTTGACTCGCTGATTTTTGCCTAATGAAAACAAGAGGCCTGGTAATCTCCACTTAGCGCCACAGAAACTCCTGTGGGGAAGCCAGGCAGCTAATCCACCTCTAATAAGCCTTCAGTCACCGCAGCCAATTTTGGCAACAACGCACAACAGCAAAGAGAGAAGGCGGAAGCGGCACCTCCTTTGAGAAAACAACACGACCGTTGTGCAGCCTGCACCACAGCTCAGCCCAAACCGTTGTGCAGCCTGCACCACAGCTCAGCCCAAAGTTTCTTTCCGTTGCTAAGCGAGACAGCTGTGAGGTGACTTTTGCCCCATTTCACGACTTTTCTTGCCAAAGTGGTTAAGTGAATCCCTGCGGTTGTTAAGTGACGACAGGGGCAGGCAACCTTGGCTCTTTGATGACTCGTGGACTTCAACTCCCAGAATTCCTGAGCCAGCATGGGGGAACTATGGCCCCCTTGAAGACTCGTGACTTCAACTCCCAGAATTCTTGAGCCAGCATGGGGGAACTATGGCCCCCTTTAGGACTCGTGGACTTCAACTCCCAGAATTCCTGAGCCAGCATGGGGGAACTATGGCCCCCTTTAGGACTCGTGGACTTCAACTCCCAGAATTCCTGAGCCAACAGCTTGGAAACGTCTCCCTTTCCCCTCAGCATGGCTGGCTGAGGAATTCTGGGAGTTGAAGTCCACGAATCATCAAAGGGCCATAGTTCCCTCACGCTGGCTGAGGAATTCTGCGAGTTGAAGTCCACGAGTCCTAAAGGGAGCCATAGTTCCCCCATGCTGGCTCAGGAATTCTGGGAGTTGAAGTCCACGAGTCATAAAAGAGCCAAGGTTGCCTACCCCTGAGTTAGGAACAAAGGTTGTGAGGTGAACCCGGCGTCCCATATTGACTTTGCTTGTCAGAAGGCCGCCAAAGGGGAATCACGTGATCCCAGGACACTGCAACCGTCATAAGTACATGCCAGTTGCCAAGTGACCGAATTTTGATCACGGGAAAGTGCTGCGACGGTCATTCAGTGTGAAAAACGGCCCTAACTCACTTTTTTTCCCCTGTGCCGTTGTGAGTTCAAACGGACGCTAAATGAACGGTCGTACTTCAAGGACTCCCTGTGCATCTTTGTCTGTGCCAGACCTTCACACACACACAAAAACACACAAAAACATACACAGAGAGTGACGTAGTACAGGTAGTCCTCAAGTTACGACCGCAACTGAGCCCAAAGTGGCTGTTCAGTAAGACGTTGGTCAAGTGAGTTTTGCTCCATTTTACGACTTTCCTTGCATCGTTGTTAAGTGAGTCCCTGCAGTGGTTAAGTTAGCAACACGGTTGTGAAGGGAATCCGGCTTTCCCCATTGAATTTAATAATAATAATAGTAATAGCAAAAACAACAACAACAATAAATTTGGAAGGGATCTTGGAGGTCATCTAGTCCGACCCCCTGCTCAGGCAGGAAACCCTATCCCATTTCAGACAAATGGCTCTCCAGTCTCTTCTTAAAAACTACCAGTGTTGGAGAAGGGAGGGAGGGAAGGAAGGAAAGAAAGAAAGAAAAAAAGAATAACAGACTCAGAAGGGACTTGGGAGATCATCTAGTCCAACCCCCTGCTCAGACAGGAAACCATTTCAGACCAAGGGCTGTCCAGTCTCTTCTTCAAAACTTGTTTCTGTTCTCGGTCCTCTTCCGTTCTTGGGCACCCAGAGCCCGTTCTCTCAGCCCCAGGGCGGACCGAGATCTTGCCGTGAGCTGGCCAAAGGGGAAACCTAGTCAGCGGGGGTGATTTATTGGCCAACCTACGGCAGGAGTCAGGCTTCCTTCAGCCGGGGAAGGGCTGTGAGCCGTGCCTGACTCATCGGAGCAAGGCCCGCTCACCAGGGTTAACAAGTTGGGAGATGCGCGCATGGCGTGTTCAAGGGGGGGTGACGTCATGGGTGGAGGGTGGGGTGAGCCAGTTCGGATTGGGGTGCCCTGAGCCACACAACGCTGAAAATTGGGGAGGGGGGGAAGCAGGCCCTGGCGTCATGGTTGCAGCCAAGGGGCTGCAGGGCAGCCCAGGGGTTAAAAATCGGGGTCTGGCCAGGAGGGGGGGGGTTCAGCAACTTGGAGACGGTGGACTCCCAACTCCCAGAATTCCCCAGCCAGCATGGGTGGATTTCAACTGCCCAGAATTTTCGGGTTCCGAATTTAGTTTTTTTTTTCTCTCGGTTGGTTTTTCTGGGAATCGTGAGAATGCGTTGTTTGGCATTCTGAAAAGGGGTTTATCTGTTCGTGATCTGTTTAATGAATTGGATCAGATGTTGGGTGAATCGGTTGGAAGAGAGAGGGGTTCATAATGGCCAGCCCTTCTTTCTTTCCTTCCTTCCTTCCTTTCTTCCTTCCTTCCTCTCATTCCCATCTCCTCCTTCCTTCCTTCTTCTCTCTCCCTTCTTTCCCATCTTCCTTCCTTCTTCCCTCCCTCCCTTCTTTCATTCCTCTCATTCCCATCTCCTCCTTCCTTCTTCCTCCCTTCTTTCCCATCTTCCTTCCTTCTTCCCTCCCTCCCTTCTTTCCTTCCTCTCATTCCCATCTCCTTCCTTCTTCCTCCCTTCTTTCCCATCTTCCTTCCTTCCTTCTTCCATTTCTTCCTTCCCTCTTCCTCCCCTTGCCTCCTTCCTTCCCTCCCTCCCTTCCTCCCTCCCTCCTTCCTTTCTTCTTCCCTCCATCCCTCCTCCCTCTCTTCTTTCCGATCTTCCTTCCTTCTTCCCTCCCTCCCTTCCTTTCTTCCTTCTTTCTTCCCATCTCCTTCCTGCTTCCTCCCTCCCTCCCTTCCCTTCTTCCTTCCTTCCCTCCCTTCTTTCCTTCATTCCCCATCTCTTTTGTTCCTTCTCCCACCCTCCCCATCTTCCTTCCTTCTCTCCCATCTTTCCTCCCTCCTTCCCCTTTCCTTCCTTCCTTCCCTCCCTCTCTCCCTCCCTCTCATCTTTCCTCCTTCCCTCCCTCCCTCCCTTTTCTTTCCCTTTTCTCCTTCCTTCCCAGTTACCAAGGACCCAGCACTTGCTTCCCCTCCCTTTTCATGCTGTGGCTGAGTTTTCCCTAAGGGCTACTCCCTTCCTGACCTCCTGCCTCCTTCTCCTGCCCCAGGTGCGAATTGTCCGTGGAGAAGTCAACCGTGCTGCAATCTGAGCTGGAATCCTGCAAGGAACTGCAGGCCTTGGAGCCGGAGAACAAGTGTAGGTTGATAGAGCTACTTCGCTCCCACACCACAAGGGTGGATCCTGAGAAGAGACCTCAGCAGTAGCGTCAAATGTTTTTGCTAAGTTACTAGGCCTTAAGACTGTACTAACCATCTGTAGAATGAAATTGTTTTGCGCTTCCCCGCAGCTCTCTTTCATCCAGAAAAATCTGCGGAATAAAGGAAGCTCGTGCGAATGAACGAGCAGCACTGATTTGAGGTCGGGGGGGATCGCTTGATTCAAGCTGAATCTCTCTTTTTTTCCTCCTTAGGGTGTCTCCTGACCATCATCCTCCTCATGAGGGCTTTGGACCCCTTGGTGTATGAGCAGGAGACCCTCCGTTACTTTGCTGCCTTGAAGGTCAGCCCGGGAGAGACATACCGAAGGCTGGTGTCAAATCACACTTTGTTTGGAAGCTGGCCTTGCGCATGTAGCATGCAACATCTTCCCTCAGCAGCTGGGGATTCGGGTCACTGCCCTCCCGGTGCACCCCAAGAAGGTCAGGCTGGAAAAAGCCACCCACTCCCCACCCCGTGTCGGTGGGATGCCTTCTGGCGACGAAACAGCACCCCTGAGCACGTGCAGAGCTCTCCCACTTTCTTCAGCCCCCTTTGCTTCTTCTCACTCATACATCCAATAGAGCAGTGGTTCTCAACCTTTTTAATGCCGCGACCCCCAACCGGTCGTAAGTCGAGGACTACTCAACTGGTCGTAAGTCGAGGACTACTCCACTGGTGCAGCACCGTTTGCAGACTGGGACTTTTGGCGGGCTCAGCAGGGCAGAGACAGCCTGGACAATTCCTATTGGCTTTGGAAAGCCAATAGAATTAGACTCTATTCAAGAGAGTCTCTTCTATTGGCTTTCAAAAGCCAGTAGAATAAAAGGGAGTAGCAAAGCTAAGGAAAAGGGGGAAAGAAAATGGCGGACTGCGTTGTTTGGCGACCCCCGTGAAATGGTCGTTCGACCCCAAATGGGGTCCCGACCCACAGTTGAGAATCGCTGCAATAGAGGGAAATTAACAAAAAGCTCCCTGGCTTACAAATTAATTGGACAAAACATCTCAGGATTTCTTAGCAAGATTCTGGGACCGTATGTGTTTTTCATCCTCGGCTACTTTAAGAGGGGTGGACTTCAACTCCCAGAATTCCCTAGCCAGCAAAGATTTTTACCAGAATTCAATACAGATAAAGAACACATGTGGCTAGACCGCCTTTGTCACATTTTTTTAATAAACTTTCTTAATAGATGGTGGGAATTCAGTCCACGTAATATATCTTGACTTCAGCAAAGTGGAGAAAAAGTCCAGGGAATTCTGGGAGTTGAAGATCTCCCCATTTTAAAGTATGCTGGCTGAGGAATTCTGGGAGTTGAAGTCCACCCATTTTAAAGCCTGCTGGGTGAGGAATTCTGGGAATTGAAGTCCACCCACTTTAAAGCCTGCTGGCTGAGGAATTCTAGGAGTTGAAGTCCACCCATTTTAAAGCCTGCTAGCTGAGGAATTCTGGGAGTTGAAGTCCACCCATTTTAAAGCATGATGGCTGAGGAATTCTGGGAATTGAAGTCTGCCCATTTTAAACTTTGCTGGCTGAGGAATTCTGGGAATTGAAGTCCACCCCTCTTCAATCAAGCTGGCTAGGGAATTCTGGGACTCGAAGTCCCTCCCCCCCCATTTTAAAGCAAGATACAGTATTAACCTTGTGAATCCTAAAGCTTCCTCCTTCCGTTATGTATTCAAGAGGGACAGTGATTAATATTATAGGTTACTTATATGTAAGGGTGTAGGTCTGTATATATGTTGTATATGGTATGTTTTAAACGTGTCTTACGTATGTGTACACTTTGAGAGCAAGCAACTAAATTTCATTTTTAATGTGTGCTATTGTGCCCACAGGGAAAAAAATGACAATAAAGGTTATCTAATCTAATCTAATCAGTCTGGCTTAGGAATTCTGGGAGTTGAAGTCCACCCATTTTAAAGCACAATGGCTGGAGAATTCTGGGACTTGAAGTCCACCCATTTTAAAGCACGCTGGCTGGGAAAATCTGGGATTGAAGTCCCCTCATTTTAAAGCACAATGGCTGGGGAATTCTGGGACTTGAAGTCCATTCCTTTTCAAGTTGCCACGGGTGAGAAACACTGCGGTGGCTTTACACAACATGGATCCACTGGATAGGTTGTCTTGTCTGTTGCTGCTACCCTGGCGATGCTCCCATGCTAACCTCTGGTTCTCTTCCCACAGGCCGCAGACCCCATGCGCTCCTCATACCTCAATGACCTACGGAGCAAGTTTCTCATTGAGAACAGTGTCCTCAAGATGGAGTACGCCGATTCGCGCGTGGTGGACCTCTCCCAGAAGGTAGTTGACGAGAAGTCCTCAACGGAACTGCATCTACAGGGAGGGAAGTGTGTAGTGGGGTGCCCCAGGGCTCTGTTCTGGGCCCAGTGCTCTTCAACATCTTCATCAACGATTTGGATGAAGGGATAGATGGGGAACTCATCAAATTTGCAGACGACACCGAGCTGGCAGGAATAGTCAACACTCCAGAAGACAGGCTTAAGACACAGGAGGATCTGGACAGACTTGAACACTGGGCGCTATCTAACAAAATGAAATTCAAGGGTGAAAAGTAAGGTTCTACATTTAGGCAAGAAAAAACAGATGCACAGGTATAGTATAGGTGGTTCTTTGCTCAATAGTAGCAATTGTGAGAGGGATCTTGGAGTCCTAGTGGACATCACTTAAATATGAGCTAGCAGTGTGCTGCAGCTGCCAAAAAGGCCAGCACAGCGCTGGGCTGCATTAACAGAGGGATAGAATCAAGATCATGTGAAGTATTAATACCGCTTTACAACGCCTTGGTAAGGCCACACTTGGAATACTGCATCCAGTTTTGGTCACCACGATGTAAAAAAGATGTTGAGACTCTAGAAAGAATACAGAGAAAAGCAACAAAGATGATCAGGGGACTGGAAGCTAAAACATAAAGAACGGTTGCTGGAATTGGGGATGTCTAGTTTTAACGAAGAGAAGGACGAGGGGGGACATGATAGCAGTATTCCAATATCTCAGGGGCTGCCCCAAAGAAGAGGGAGTCAAGCCATTCTCCAAAGGGCCTGAAGGCAGGAGAAGAAGCAACGGGTGGAAACTAACCAAGGAGAGAAGCAACCTAGAACTCGGGAGAAACTTCCTGACAGTGAGAACAATTAACCAGTGGAACAATCTTGGAGGTCATCTAGTCCAACCCCCTGCTCAGGCAGGAAACCCTACACCATTTCAGACAAATGGCTGTCCAGTCTCTTCTTAAAAACTACCAGTGTTGGAGCATTCACTGCTTCTGGAGGCAGGTGGTTCCTCTGGTTAATTGCTCTCACTGTCAGGAAGTTTCTCCTTAGTTCTAGGTTGCTTCTCTCTTTGGTTAGTTTCCATACGTTGCCTCTTGCCCTGCCAGCCACTTCCTCTTTTTGCAGCTTTCCAGGAAATTGGTCAATAAGCTAAAATAAGAAATGAGATGGGCCAACTTCCCTGCTTTAAAAGTTGTTAGCAAATGCGGTGGGTCTGGGCTAATAATTAAAAAAAAAGTCCCAATTATTTTCTCCCCAAGGCGGAACCAGATTTAAGTTCTGCGGTGTGGAAAGGCAATTTTGGGGCTGCTTTTGGGGGGGGGGGGGGCTTTGTGAAAATCAGATGGAAGGACAGATGGAGGGCTGGTTGAGGGGAGGTATCACCTGCGCCGCCCTCTTGCTAATTGTTTGTCGGTTTGGCACCGTCGTAACTCTGAACGGTCGCTAAATGAACCGTGTGTGACAACGGAAAGGAGCTGTGCTGGGCCGGATACCTTGGAGAGGACTTGCCTATCAAAGTCGCAACTGAACGGTTAAAATAACAGACCATAAATTTTGTTGTTGTTGTGTGTTTTTTGCTTTCCTCAGAGCGTGACCAGTCTCTGCCACCTGGAACACCTGTTGTTGGTCACACACCTGAATCTCTCCGACAATCTTCTCTCTGCCTTGCCCCCCACATTGGCCATGATGCGCTGCCTCGAGGTAAGCCCCCCCCCTCTTATTTTAAAGCTCGGCTTCCTGGTGCCCCCCCCCCTAACAGAGCCCTGGACCCATCAGCCACTGCTTCAGGGCTCAGCACAGGTGATCCTCAAGTTAAAGCCATTCATATAGGCCAAGGGATAGGCCACCTTGGCTCTTTTATGACTCGTGGACTTCAACTCCCAGAATTCCTGAGCCAGCCATGCTGAGGGGAAAGGGAGAGGTTTCCAAGCTGAGTTATGCTGGCTCAGGAATTCTGGGAGTTGAAGTCCACCAGTCATAAAAGAGCCAAGATTGCCTACCTCTAGCCTAGGCCTAGGCCGCTTTATGGCTTG
The DNA here is from genome assembly GCA_039797435.1 of Crotalus adamanteus. NCBI lineage: Eukaryota > Metazoa > Chordata > Lepidosauria > Squamata > Viperidae > Crotalus > Crotalus adamanteus. The sequence continues at coordinate 142,068,750 of CM077936.1, read as the reverse complement.
TGGACTTCAACTCCCAGAATTCCTGAGCCAGCCTGGCTCAGCATGGAAACTTCTCCCTTTCCCCTCAGCGTTGCTGGCTCAGGAATTCTGGGAGTTGAAGTCCACCAGTCATAAAAGAGCCAAGATTGCCTACCTCTAGCCTAGGCCTAGGCCGCTTTATGGCTCGTGGACTTCAACTCCCAGAATTCCTGAGCCAGCCTGGCTCAGCATGGAAACTTCTCCCTTTCCCCTCAGCGTTGCTGGCTCAGGAATTCTGGGAGTTGAAGTCCACGAGCCATAAAGCGGCCTAGGCCTAGGCTAGAGGTAGGCAATCTTGGCTCTTTTATGACTGGTGGACTTCAACTCCCAGAATTCCTGAGCCAGCATGGGGGAGAACTATGGCCCCCTTTAGGACTCGTGGACTTCAACTCCCAGAATTCCTGAGCCAGCATGGCTCAGCTTGGAAACCTCTCCCTTTCCCCTCAGCATGGCTGGCTCAGGAATTCTGGGAGTTGAAGTCCACGGCTCATAAAAGGGCCAAGGTTGCCTACCCCTGATTTAGGGAATGTTCACAGTTACAACAGCAATGGGGGGGGGGAAATGACTTAACCAATCCTCACAGTTACGACCGTTGTAGCTTCCCCGTGTTAACGTGGTCGAAAATTCAGGCCACGGGCGCGTATTTACGACGGTGGTCACCTGATCGCCATTGGCGACCTTCCAAGCCAGCTTCCGATCAAGCAAAGTCAATTGGGGAAGCCGGATTCATTTAACGACCGTATGATTCACTTAACGACGGGGGAAAGTCATCAAGTTGGGCACGACTCATTGAACAAGCCCCTCCCCCTTGCTCAGCAATGGAAATTCGAGTCCCTGGGGTGGTCCTAAGGTGAGGACTACCTATGAGCTGTACAGGTAAGTCCCTGACTTATGTCGGAAGGTCGCCAAAGGGGATCCCGTCACCCCAGAGCACTGCAACCGTCATAAGTACAGGCCCATTTCCAAGCCTGTTCATTTTGATCACGTGACCACAGGGAGGCCACAACGATCGTAAGCGTGAAAACCAGTCGCAAGTCACTTTTTCCAGCGGCGGCGTAACCATGAACCGTCGTAAGTCGAGGACCACCTGGGTCTGTTGATTCTCTGCTTTCTCCCACCCGTCCCCCCCCCCCAGGTGATGGAGGCCGACGACAACCAGATCGAAAGCCTGGAAGGACTGCCCCCTCTGCCTTGTCTGGAGGAACTCTCTCTCCGCAACAACCGTATCCTGGCGGGCGGGCCAAGGCCGGTCCTGAACAGGGGGGGGGGGGAGAAATTAACGGGCGGTGGGTTGGGGTATCTTTGAGCAGACCCCTCCTTGACTCGTTTTGCGTCCGTCAGGCATCCAGCGAGCCTCGGCCCTCAGGAGTCTGGCCGCCTTCCCTGCCTTGGCTCAGCTCAACCTGCAAGGAAACCCGCTGTGTGAGACCCCCGGGGTCCGGTCAGAGCTGGCCAGTCTGCTGCCCAAGGTGACCACCATCCTCCTCTCCTGATTTCCCCCGGGTGGAGGCAGACAGCAGCGCCCGAGACCCTTAATTTATTGAAAATTAAAAGCAACCCAATCAGAGGCTTTGTGCTGTGAGTTTTATTTTATTTTATTATTTTATTTTATTATTTTATATTTTATTTTATTATTTTTTATTTATTTTATTTTATATTTTCTTTTATTATTTTTCTTTTATTTTAAATTTTCTTTTATTTTTCTTTTATTTATTTTCTATTATTTTATATTTTATTTTATTTTTTTATTTTTTTTTTATTTTATTATCTTATATTTTCTTTTATTATTTTAATTTAATTTTATTTATTTTCTTTTATATTTTCTTTTATTATTTTTCTTTTATTTATTTTCTTTTATTATTTTATATTTTATTTTATTTTTCTTTTATTTATTTTCTTTTATTATTTTCTTTTATTTTTCTTTTATTATTTTTCTTTTATTATATTTTATTTTATATTTTATTTTATTTATTTTCTTTTATTATTTTATTTTATTATTTTATTTTAATTTTCTTTTATTATTTTTATTTTATTATTTTATATTTTATTTATTTTATTTTATATTTTATTTTATTTTTTATTTTATTTTATTTTATTGTTTGTATCCCGTCTTATTTTTTTAATATTTTATTAAGGCAACGGAAAATTCCATAACACATTTCTCCTCCTATGTTGCCCAGAACAACAACAACAACCCTGTGAGGTGGTCTGGACCAAAGTCACCCAGCCAGCTTTTGTGATTAAGGCGGGACTAGAAATCACCGTCTCCTGGTGATTGGCCCAAAGTCACCCAGCCAGCTTTTGTGATTAAGGCGGGACTAGAACTCACCGTCTCCTGGTGATTGGCCAAAAGTCACTCAGCTGGCTTTCAGGCCTAAGGCGGGACTAGAACTCACCGTCTCCTGGTGATTGGCCAAAAGTCACTCAGCTGGCTTTCAGGCCTAAGGCGGGACTAGAACTCACTGTCTCCTGGTGATTGGCCCAAATTCAGCCAGCTGGCTTTCATGCCTAAGGCAGGACTAGAACTCACCGTCTTAAAACGCTTGACACCTGATTCATATTTATGACGGTCGCAGTGTCTTGGGCTCACGTGATCCCCTTTGGCGACCTTCTGACAAGCAAAACCAATGGGGAAGGCAGATTCCCTTAACAACCCGGTTCCTAACTTAACACCTGAAGTGACCCACTTAACAACAGTGGCAAGAAACGTCGTAAGGTGAGGCAAAATCCACTTAACAGAAATTTCGGGCCTCAATTGTGCTCGTAAATCATGGATGACCCGCACGCTGATCCAGGCACGGATTCAGCTGTAGCCCATCATCCACAAAGGAGGGGGGTTTTTTTCCAAATTTTCACAACGGATTCGCCACGTCGTTAAGCAAGACCCGGCCCCAATTCGTAAACTGGTGGATTAAAGCAGCATTCTTCCCAGCTGGCACTCTTTTAATTTTGGGGGGGCCGGATCCGAACACCCTGAGTTTCCACCCTTGGCAATCAGTTTAAAGGGTAATGTGACAAGCTGCCTTCCGGTTGCATCCATCGCAAACTTAAGAGGATAATTGCACAATGAAAATATACTTCTTAGGTTGCTTGCAGATAGTCCTCGGTTTTCAACTCACCCCTTAGCGATGCTTCAAACTTACAACATGCCTTCCCAGGGGGACTTACAACCCACTTCCGCAGTTACAATTACCGCCCCTTCCCTCGTCTACGACCGTCGCAATGTGAATCCGTAAAGAGCAGACTCCATTGAAGGCATACGTCTACCTGTACGTACCTATCTGTAAATACACGTAGTGGTTTTCCCCCCATCCCTTCCATCTAAAACGTGAATTGTTAACGGATTATTCCGGGCCTCTTAGTGGCGCGCACATGTACACACACGCGTAGGTACAAAGGAATCGGTTCGTCTTGCAAAGCATGAGGTTAATTTGGGGGAAGAGTGTGTGGGCCTGCGAGGGAAAAATGGGAGCGCTTCTCAATCCCACTGCACAATTAATAGCCAGAAGTCATGAAACCGCCAGATTCTTCAAGCTGGTTTTTTTTTTCCCATTTCTTGTTGTAAATCAGGGGTGTCCAACCTTGGCAACGTTTAAGACTGATGGACTTCAACTCCCAGAATTCCTGGCGGAATTCTGGGAGTTGAAGCCCACCAGTCTTTAAAAAGTTGCCAAGGTTGAATATGCCTGCTCTAAAAATCCATTTCCTAGCTGCAAGCCTAACCTGCTACACACCTTTGCACCCAAGTCATGCATGTGAAGCATTAATACCACTTTACAAGGCCTTAGTAAGGCCACACTTGGAATACGGCATCCAGTTTTGGTCGCCACGATGTAGAAAAGATGTTGAGACTCTAGAAAGAGTGCAGAGAAGAGCAATAAAGATGATTAGAGGACTGGAGGCTAAAGCATATAAGGAATGGTTGCTGGAATTGGGGATGTCTAGTTTAATGAAGAGAAGGACGAGGGAGGACAGGATAGCAGTGTTCCAATATCTCAGGGGCTGCCCCAAAGAAGAGGGAGTCAAGCTATTCTCCAAAGCACCAGAAGGCAAGACAAACAACGGATGAAAACTAATCAAGGAGAGAAGCAACCTGGAATTAAAGAGAAACTTCCTGACAGTGAGGACAATCAGTGGAAGGGCTTGCCTGCTTGACGGGGTTGGACTAGAAGACCTCCAAAGTCCCTTCCAGCTCTGTTATTTTATTAGTCTAACAAAGAGAAGGACCAGGGGTGACATGATAGCAGTCTTCCAATATTTAAAGGGCTGCCACAGGAAACGGGGGGTCCACCTGTTCTCCAAAGCACCCGAAGGCAGGAGAAGAAGCAACTGATGGAAACTAATCAAGGAGAGAAGCAACCTGGAACTAAGGAGAAACTTCCTGACAGTGAGAACAATTAACCAGTGGAACCACCTGCCACCAGAAGTTGTGAATGCTCCATCATTGGAGGTTTTGAAGAAGAGTCTGGACTGTCATTTGTCCGAAATGGTCTAGGGCAGGGATAGGCAACCTTGGCTCTTTTATGACTCGTGGACTTCAACTCCCAGAATTCCTGAGCCAGCCATGCTGTGCTGGCTCAAGAATTCTGGGAGTTGAAGTCCACGAGTCATAAAAGAGCCAAGGTTGCCTACCCCTGGTCTAGGGTTTCCTGCCTGAGCAGGGGGTTGGACTAGATGACCTCCAAGGCCCCTTCCAACTCAGTTATTCTATTATTTTGCATCTAGCCAAATAACCCCACACACAGAGAGAGAGACACATACACACACTTCAGAAAATCTGCTTTGAGCACCCATTTGTGTTCATTTCTTCTCCAAACCGCCTCCTCTGAGCGGAAACCCTGTTTTGTTTTGTTTTATTATTGCCTTGCTTCATTTCTGCGTGGAAGTTGTGATTCAGAGGTTTGCGTGCGCTGGGGCTGACGGCCCCGTCTTTTGCCACATCTCCTGCGCACAAGGGTGTGTTGTGTGTGCTAGGAAGCAATTGCACAGCGTCCTGGGTTGTGTCAGAAGCAGGCAGTTTCTTTCTGACACGAACTGACCTTCTTATCAAAAGAGCCTGGATTTCAAGGCAACACGCCAATTACCTCATGGACCGAATGTCTCCTTTGAGAGGGCTCTGGAAAGAAAGCTAGGCGCCTGTTCTTTAGAGGCAGTCCTCCACTTACGACCAGTTCAACCCCAAACCTCCGTCGCTAAGCAAGACGGCTGTGAGGCGAATCCTGCTCCGTCTTAACGTCCTTTCTTGACGCCGTTGCGAAGCGAATCGCTGCCGTTGATGAATGAGTCCCACCGTGGCATGGCGGTAGGTCGCAAAAGGGGATCCCGTCACCCGGTGACGACGCTGCGACCGTCGTAAACACGAACCACTCGCCAAGCATCAGAAAGCATCATTTTTACAGGCATCCCTCAGCGTAGCAGTTTGTTTACCGACGATTCAATCACAACAGCGTTGGAAAAAAAGGGATTTATGACCGTTTTTTCTCACTTAGGACCATTGCAGCATCCCCAGGGTCAGGTGATCAAAATTCAGAGAGCCAATGGGGAAGCCGGATTCACTTAACAACCACGATGCTTTCAGAGGGTTGGCAAGTGCTTCACGTTTACGACGGTCGCAGCGTCCCGGGGATGTCACGTGATCCCCTTTGGCGAGCTTCTGACGAGCCAAGTCGACAACGCCGTTCCTAACTTAACCACTGCCGGGGATTCACTGAACAGCAGTGGCGGGAAAGGCCGTAAAACGGGACAAATGTCTTGCTTAGCAAATGTCTCGCTTAGCAACGGAAATTCAAGGCTCAAGGCCCCTCTTACGATTTATTCAGCCCGTCCCCATGACAAAGGGATTCCTCTTGTTCAAAGACACCATTTTTTTATATAGTTAAGACAGTGATGGTGAACCTTTTTAGAGACTGAGTGCCCAAACTGCAACCCAAAACCCACTTATGCATCGTCGGGTGCCGGGTGGGTGTGGCCCATTGGCTGGGTGTGGCCAATTGTGTGGGCGTGACCCATTGGCTGGGTGTGGCTGCGCTGGTAATGGCAGACTGGGTGGGACTAAAAAGTTCAATCAATTCCAACTTTGCGAGATCTTTTTTTTTCCCCCGCAAGAAGTTGAAATTGACTAATTCATTGAACCTTTTTTTTTTTTTTTTTTGCACACTGCGGTGGAGGTCTAAAGCGAAAAGGTTTTATAAAACCCAGCTGAAGGCCTAAGTAAGGTCGTAAGTATGAACACTAGTCCTAAATCCCATTTTTTTCCCAGTGAGGTTGTCATCCTGAACGGCCACTAACCGATCTGTTGTTAAGTCAAGGGGGAGCTTTGTTAGCGTCATAGAAAAGAGAGAAAAACAAGTCCAATTCAAATACCCAAAAAAAAGTATTTTGTTATGTAATAATAATAACAATAATAATAATAAAGTTGGAAGGGACCTTGGAGGTCATCTAGTCCAACCCCCTGCTCAGGCAGGAAACCGTATACTATTTCGGACAAATGGCTGTCCAGTATCTTCTTCAAAACCTCCAGTATTGGAGCATTCACCACTTCTGGAGGCAGGTAGTTCCACTGGTTAATTGTTCTCACTGTCAGGAAGTTTCTCCTTAGTTCTAGGTTGCTTTTCTCCTTGATTAGTTTCCACCCGTTGCTTCTCGTCCTGCCTTCAGGCGCTTTGGAGAATAGCTTGACTCCCTCTTCTTTGGGGCAGCCCTTGAGATATTGGAAGACTGCTATCCTGCCCCCCCTCGTCCTTCTCTTCGTTAAACTAGACATCCCCAATTCCAGCAACTGTTCCTTATATGTTTTCGCCTCCAATCCCCTAATCATCTTTGTTGCTCTTCTCTGCACTCTTTCTAGAGCAGTGGTTCTCAACTTTTTTAATGCCGCGACCCCCAACCGGTCGTAAGTCGAGGACTACTCAACCGGTCGTAAGTCGAGGATTACTCAACTGGTGCAGCACCGTTTGCAGAATGGGACTTTTGGCGGGCTCAGCAGGGCAGAGACAGCCTGGACAATTCCTATTGGCTTTTGAAAGCCAATAGATTTAGACTCTATTCAAGAGAGTCTATTCTATTGGCTTTCAAAAGCCAATAGAATAAAAGGGAGGAGCACAGCTAAGGAAAAGGGGGGAAAAAAATGGCGGACTGCTTTGTTTGGCGACCCCCGTGAAATGGTCGTCCGACCCCAAATGGGGTCCCAACCCACAGGTTGAGAACCACTGTTCTAGAGTCTCAACATCTTTTCTACATCGTGGCGACCAAAACCTGATGCAGTATTCCAAGTGTGGCCTTACCAAGGCCTTGTAAAGCGGTATTAACGCTTCACGTGCTAGTTAGCACATTTCAACAAGACTACAAAGTCCATGTTGCGGGCTGTACGAAGTCCACATTGCATGGACTTCGGCACCCATCTGTAGGGCGAGACACGTTTCCTACGCGGAAGTGACAACTCAGCAACTCAGATTTCATTTCTTGGTGGCTGATTGTTATTTGACTTCAGAGTTGAATCAGTCAAAGGGGTCAGGATCTGCCTGCAGGGTTCACTTTTCGTCCTCGCTTTACGTGGAGATGGTCCTCGCTTTACGACCATAACTGAGCCTTTACTTTCGGCTGAAAGGCATCACGGTTGTAAAGCGGGTTGCCAGGGGACCGTGTCTCATTTTATGAGCTTTTCTTTCTTTCGTTTTTGCAACGGTCGCTAAGCGTACACGGGGCAGTCGTAGAACAAACGCCACGGTCGTTAAGTGGACTCTGTGGTTTTTAAGCGGACACCCCTCGCTTGGTATGGGCCAGACCCACCGGAAGTCAGCCCTTGCAAAAAAAAAATGTCATTTAAATCATCGTTCCCCTGACCACGGAGGGACGCAAACGGTCATAAATGTGAGCCCCAAAAAACACAGTCGCATCACCCCGACAGCCACATGGGTTATGTTACACAATCAACACTGACCAGCACTGATGAGGTTACTTAGTTTGGGTCATGAAATGTCTGCGAGAAAGCCACCTAGCTCAGAGAACACCAAGGACCCCACAGTCATTCTCCTCCTCCTCCTCCTCCTCCTCCTCCTCCCTCACTCCCTTCTAGCACTGATGATGTTACCTAGTTGGGTCATGAAACGTCTGCAAGAAAACCACCAAGCTCAGAGAGCACCAGGGACCCCACAGTCCTCCTCCTCCTCCTCCTCTTCCTCTTCCTCTTCCTCTTCCCCCTCCTCCCCCTCCTCCTCCTCACTCCATTCCCCCCCTCCTCCCACTTCTAGCACTGATAATGTTCCCTAGTTGAGCCATGAAATGTCTGCAAGAAAACCACCAAGCTCAGAGAACACCAAGGATCCCATAATCATCCTCCTCCTCCTCCTCCCGCTTCTAGCACTGATGATGTTACCTAGTTGGGTCATGAAACGTCTGCAAGAAAACCACCAAGTTCAGAGAGCACCAAGGACCCCACAGTCATCGTCGTCTTTCTCCTCCTCCTCCTCCTCCTCCTCCTCCTCCTCCTCCTCCTCCTCCTCCTCCTCCTCCTCCTCCTAGCCCTGGTGACATTATCTACTTTGGATAATGAAACGTCTGCAAAAAAACAACTCTGCTCAGAGCGCACCAAGGACCCCCTCATTTCAACCCTGAGCGACCAATGTTCTCTTTTATTGGCACAACCGACACCGTATGACTCTCCCCAGCTGACTCTCCAGCTCTCTCTAACCGGAGATAGGCAGAAATGGTAGCTATCTAGATTTTCTTTAACAACATGGTGGGCTTTGAAGAAACCCAACAGCCGTCTCTCTCCCGGATGCTTTTAAGTGTCTCTTGCCGGGGGTTGGACTAGATGACTCTCGGGTGTCCCTTCCCGCTCGACAATTCGGCGATCCTGACTCCAACGTGGCTCCATCCTACTTGCTTTTCCCAGCCCCGGCTAGACCTGGCCTGCTTCCCAGCTGGCTCTCCCTGCCTTAGTAGCTGGTCTAGCTGGATCCGTCACTCCCCAACTTGCAAAGGTGTGGCGAGGTGATCCCTCGGGCATATGTCACGCAGCAGATCCCCAAAAACAGAAAAGCTGGCTTCCTCTCCTCTCCCGCCTCCGCCCTGCCTCCTCATGTGCCAGCCGTATCGTCCGACTCTCCCAAGGAAATTGGTGAGGCCAACACAGCCATGCCCGACCGCGGGAATTCTCCAGAATCGCCTTCCTTGCAACATCTTGGCAAATTTAATCCGTGGAACCACCTGCCACCAGAAGCTGTGAAGGCTCCAACACTGGAAGTTTTTAAGAAGGGACTGGACAGCCATTTGTCTGAAATGGTATATAGGGTTTCCTGCCTGAGCTGGGGGTTGGACTAGATGACCTCCAGGGTCCCTTCCGAGTCTGTTATTGTTATTCTTTTTTTATCTTCCTTCTTTCCTTCCTTCCTTCTTTCCTTCCTTCCTCCCTCCCTCCCTCCCTTCTCCAACACTGGAAGTCTTTAAGAAGAGACTGGCCAGCCATTTGTCTGAAATGGTATATAGGGTTTCCTGCCTGAGCAGAGGGTTGGACTAGATGACCTCCAAGTCCCTTCCGAGTCTGTTATTATTATTAAATTTAAGGATTATTTAAAACAAAAAGAAAAGGGTACCCCAGCAGAAAAATCTGGACAGATAGGCACGGACATGACTATAGATAATCCTTGACTTATGCTCAATCGTTTTCCAGCACGTTTCAACGGCGCTGGAAAAAAGCGAATTACGGACGTGTTTCACACTTGGGACCGTCACGTGATCAAAACTCGTATTTATGACAGTTGCAGTGGTCGTGCGATTCTCTTTTGCGACCTTCTGACCAGCAAAGTCAATAGGGGAAGCCTGATTCACTTAATGATGGGGTCACTAACTGAACAGCCGCAGGGGTTGACTGAACAACTGGGACAAGACTGGTCGTAAAATGGGGCAAAACCCACTTAACAGCTGTTTCGCTTAGTAACAGAAGTTTTGGCCTTCAATTGCGGTTGTAAAGCGAGGACTCCCTGTGCCTTCTTTCCGAGGAGTTGCACCTGTTGGTTTTCAGCCTGCCCCGTGCCTTTCCGAGCACAGTGACTGTGCCCAAGGGAGGAAAAAAAATACAGTTTGTCTACATTTTGAAGGAAGATGGTTTGTATTCGCCCTGTCTTCTGGGCATGAAAGGGGCTTGATTTAAACCAGGGTTTAATCTGAGATAGTTTGGCTGCAGGGCTGGTGTTCAGCTGCAGGACAAAGTCATGGGGCCCCTGAGCAAGTGCAGAGTATTTGTCTTCCAAAGGAGATTGCTGACACACGCGCAAAGGGAGCAATTTGTAGCCATGGTTAACATACAAACACACCCACCCACAGCACCTTTGCGTAGGCTGCACAATTATTTTGTCCCTGGCGTGCTTTTTAAAGCTCACAACTCGTGTTGTGACCGAGTTCGTTAAATGCAGGCCTGGCTAAAGAAGAGTGCCTCTGAGCGCTTACGAAGTATGGGGTCTTTTATACTGAGCATTAACAACGAGGCTGGCTGGGGCATTCTGGGAGTTGAAGTCCACGCATCCTAAAAGTTGTTTAGTGGACATATGCCATACAAGCACTTGATGTAGTAGTAGTAGTAGTAGTAGTAGTAGTGGTAGTAGTAGTAGTAGTAGTAGTAGTAATAACAATAACAATAATAATAACAATAATAATAACAACAATAATAATAATAATAATAATGGTTGAAGAAGAAAAAATGGCTTTGGAAGAATATCTGAAGGACAGTGATGAAGATGCACTGAAATTAGTATATCAGGAAGGTTTACTGACTACTGGAGAGACCAAACTGGCCTATAAGAAAGACCAAATGAAGAACAGAATAGAGGCATGGGAAGACAAAGCACTATTATGGCCAGTACATTAAAAAAAAAAAATAGCTGGGAAAGCAGATAATAACAAGACCTGGCAATGGCTAAGAGCAGGAAAGTTGAAGAAAGAGACCGAGGGACTAATTCTGGCTGCACAAGACCAAGTCTTAAGGACAAAGACATACAAAGTCAAAATTGAGAAGACAGCAACAGACAGTAAGTGCCGCCTATGCAAAGAAGCCAAAGAAACAGTGGACCACCTGGTAAGCTGCTGCAAGAAGATCGCAAGACTGACTACAAGCAGCGGCACGACAAAGTAGCAACAATGGTGCATTGGAAGATCTGCAAGAAATATCATTTGCCTGCCAGCCAGAACCGGTGGGATCATAAAATAGAGAAAGTCATAGAAAATGATAAAGTTAAACTGCTCTGGGACTTCAGAATTCAAACAGACAAGCACCTGCAACATAACACCCCGGACTTAACATTTGTCGATAAGAAAGACAAAAAAAAAGTCTGGATAGTGGACGTGGCAGTGCCTGGAGACAGCAGAATAGATGAGAAAGTACTGGAGGAGATAACAAAATACAAAGACCTACAAATAGAAATAGAAAGACGGTGCCAAAGGCAAGCAAGGGTAGTACCAATAGTAATAGGCGTCTTGGGTGCAATCCCAAAACAACTGGAGCACCACTTGAACACCATTGGCATTGATAAATTCACCATTAGTCAATTGCAAAAGGCAGCCTTGCTAGGAATTGCTTCCATCCTGCGACGAGATCTGTAATACCATCAAACATCCACATCTGCCTATCCCAGGTCCTTGGGAAGGACTTGATAGGTAGACAAAAATGCCAAATCCAGTCTGAACATCTGGCTGACTGTGCGATAATCCTTCCTTCCTTTCTTCCCTCCCTCCCTCCCAGTCCTCTGATTGGATGGATCTCAGTATGCTAAGTGCCAATCTCCTGGGGCATTTGAGGTACAAGGCACCCCCCAAAATCTGGAACATGCCAGGATGAGAAAGAATCTCCTTGAAAAGTTATACAAAGATACACCCCAAAACCAGGGTAGAGGGATTGAATTACCGTAGGAGAACGAAGGGCTGGATTACAGCTCCCATCAGCGGCAGGCTGAGGATGGGAATTGTAGTCCCAACACCCAGAGAAAAGAAAGTTGATTTCTGTCCTCGCAGACGTGTGTGTGTGTGTGTGTGTGTGTGTGTGTGTGTGTGTGTGTGTGTGCCCGATTTCTCAGAAAGAGCAGCATCCAGACTGAAAAAAACAATACGTTTCTAAAAGTAGAGGCGATTGGTGCAAATATGGGCCACGTGAAAAAAAAACTAAGCTAAAACAATAAAGCAAAATAATAAAATAATAGCATAATAAAATCAAATAATAAAATCAAATGTTTTTTTTAATCTTATTTGTCTCGTGGCCTGGCTAGAATTCCCCTGTTGTTTTCAATTCTTTCCCAACTTAAGATAAGAGGGGAAAAGTCCCTCTTGGCCTAATTTTTAATTTTCATTTTCCTTCCATTGTTGAGCTGACTTAGCAATCCTTGCTGGGAGGAGGGGGTTGCTTATAACGAAAGTGAAAGTGGGGAATTTTGCTCCCTGGCCTTCAAAAGGGGTCTTTCCAGCTGGAGGAAGAAAACCTACGTCAGGCCAGTATCAGTCCTCTGCCTGAATAGAGCCTCCACATTCCAAGGCAGTCTACGCCATCGTCAGAGGACCTTGAACAGTCTCAGATGGTGAAGGATTCTATCTGGCAGGCCTTTGTAGGAAGCCACGGGAACAGGTTTAATTCAGTAGGAGAAAGTTTTAACAAAGTTTTAAAGCTTTTAAAAAAGTTTGAAAAGCTTCAAAACTTTTAAAAGCTTCAAAAAGCTTTTAAAGCTTCCGAAACGTTTCAAAGCGTCAAAAGCTTTTAAAGCTTCGGAAACTTTTATTCTGGTTTTTTTTTTTTTTTTTTTGAAAGTTCTAAAAGTTTCTTAAAAGCGTTTTTCAAAGTTTTCAAAGTGTTTTCCAAGTTTTCAAGTTTTTTTTAAAGTTTTTAAAAAGTCTTCAGAGTTTTCAAAAAGTTTTCCAAGCTTTAAAAAAAAGTTTTTCAAGCTTTCAAAAAGTTTTCAAAGTTTCTAAAAAGTTTTTTTTAAGTTTTTAAAAAGTTTTTTAAAAAGTTTTCAAAGCTTTCAAAAAGTTTTCAAAGTTTCTAAAAAGCTTTTTTTTAAGTTTTTAAAAAGTTTCTTTAAAAGTTTTTTAAAAAGTTTTCCAAGTTTGAAAAAAGTTCGAAAAGAAGTTGGAAAAGTTGGAAAAGACGTTTGCAAAGTTGGAAAAGAAAAACTTTGAAAAAGTTGGGAATTTTTTTTTTTCTTTTCTTGGGCTACGCCAAAACAAGTCCCGATTTATGGATTAGGGGGGAATGGGTGACTATTTTTATTCTTCTTCATTAAGACCCCTCCCCATTATAGAAATATGGGATGGAGGGTGTGAAATACTTGGGGATAAAAATACCAGTCATTGGTGCCGGGTCACCTTGACCCCTTACACCCATGCCCCCTTTCCAACTATCCTTTCTCCCCCCCCCCCCCACACACACACATACACACGTCTCCTGTCTGCCGGGCCAGGGAGTTCATCCTGGCCCCCAGTTGACCCTCTGACTCAACTTCCCAGGCGCTCCCCTGTCCTTGCCTCCCCCTATACTGGGAAGTTACCCGTTCGGGGAGGGGCCGGCAGCCTGGGCCCTCCCCTCCCCGGATGCTTCTCTTATTTGAGACACCAGCCGGCTCCACCCCAGACTTTGACAGCAGTTGCGCATCCTTCTTCGGCTCCAGAGCGCGCCGGGGGCGAAGCGAGCCGGATCGGAGCTGAGCCGCCGAGTGCCAGGTGAGTGGGGGGCCCGGGGCGAGGGGTGGAGGGCCCCCAGAGACGTGGGAAGCTGAAGAGGGTCTTCCCCTGCTGGTGGGCAAGTTTAGGCAAGGAAAACCCCAGAGGAGGCGTCCTACATAGGCAGCTGGGAGGCTGAAGGGGGCGCAGGGAGGAGGCAGAAACAGTAGCATCGCTTCTGGGGAGATCAGAGACAGGAAGGAGAGAGTAAGTAGGTAGTAGGTAGGTAGGTAGGTAGGGTAAGGAAAGAGGGAAGGAAGGAGGGAAGAAAGGAAAGAAGGGAGGGAGGGAGGCAGATGGAAAAGGAGGAGGGAAGGAAGAAAGGAAGATAGAGAAGGAAGGAAGGAGGGGAGGAGGGAGGTAGATGGAAAAGTGGGAAGGAAAGGAAAGGAAAGGAAAGGAAGGAAGGTAGATGGAAAAGGAGGGAGGCAAGGGAAGGGAAGGAAAGGAAAGGAAAGGGGAGAGAAAGAAAGGGGGAGGGAGGGAGGGAGGGAGATGGAAAAGGAGGGAGGGAAAGAAGGAAGGAAGGTAGAGAAGGAAGGGGAGGAGGGAGGTAGATGGAAAAGTGGGAAGGAAAGGAAAGGAAAGGAGGAAGGAAGGAAGGAAGGTAGAGAAGGAAGGAAGGAGGGGAGGAGGGGAGGGGGGAGGTAGATGGAAAAGTGGGAAGGAAAGGAGGAAGGAAGGAAGGAAGGAAGGAAGGAAGGAAGGAAGGAAGGAAGGAAGGAAGGAAGGAAGGTAGATGGAAAAGGAGGGAGGCAAGGGAAGGGAAGAGAAGGAACGGAAAGGGGAGGGAAAGAAAGGGGGGAGGGAGGAAAGGAAGGAAGAGAAGAGGGAGGGAAGGAAGGAAGAAGAAAGAAAGGAAAGAGGGAGAAAGGAAAGGGGTAAATGGAAAAGAAGGAGAGAGGGAAGTAAAAGAGAAAGCTGGAAAGGAAAGGAAGGAGAATGAGAGGGAGAGTGGAAGGAAGGAAGGAAGGAAGGAAGGAAGAAGGAAGGAAGGAAGGAAGGAAGGAAGGAAGGAAGGAAGGAAGGAAGGAAGGAAGGAAAGCCAGGCAGGTAGGCACGCCCTGGATTAGGGAGGGACTCCCAGGTGTCTCCAGATGTGCGCACAGGTACCCGGGGCCTTCTAGAGCCGGCAGTGGATGCCGGGCAGGTGTGGGAAGTTAGAAAGAACTTGAGAAGGAGTTGCGAAAAAGTTTGTGGTGGACAGGAACTCTGGAGCACACACACACACCCCGAGGGAATGGGACGAAGGCAAGGAGAAGGAGCAGAGATATGGGGGGGGGAGGCAGAACCCCAAAGGGGGTTCCTTTAATCCCACCCTTGGGTCAGGATGGGACAGAAAATTAGGAACCGTGCAGCTGTTGGAAGAAACGCGCGTCGCCCGGCGGGACTCGCGCACGTGGGAATCCGGCGCTGCCAAACAGCGCACGCGAACTGCGGGGGCGGGTGGGGGAAGGGCAGGACTACAGAGCCCATCATCGGGAAGATGGGAACGGTAGTGCGGATCGCTTGGACCCTTGGGGCTGGAAGGAGTGTCCCCCCCCCAGTCTTGCAAAGGGGACCCTGCCTTCCTCTGGTCGTCGGGACGGTACTTTGGGGGATCGAATCGCGGGGGGGGGGGTGGAACCGGCTCCTCTCGTTTCGAATCACAACAGCCCCGCGAAGTAGGCTGGGCTCTGCCAGAATCCGTGGAGCAGGGACTGGGGCGCAGCTTTGGCTAGAAATCCGTCTTGTATTTGGTTACCTTAGAGAAAAATCGCGGTGAGCTAATTAGGTGTAAATCATAAAAGATACTCGTGTTGAATTGAATTAACTGAGAGGCGCCGAACTCGAACCCCGAACCCTTTCGGGGACAAATCCGTGGGCTTTCCCGGTTCGCGCAAGACCCGACGTGCTGAGCTACCCACGAGCTGACACTTAAATTAGCAGATCGTGAATGACCCGGTTGGGCGGGTTTGTGGCTGAGCACTTGTTGCGGATCACTAAAGAGTTGTGGGTCAAAGGATAGGAAATTGAGGGGGGAGGGGGGTTGTCTTGCACGTCCTTTGGGGGGGTCCAGAGCGCATTTCATAAAACTAGATGGACAAGCCCAACGGGACTTAGAATAGAATAAGAGTTGGAAGGGACCTTGGAGGTCATCTAGTCCAACCCCCTGCTTAGGCAGGAAACCCTATACCGTTTCAGCCAAATGGCTGTCCAGTCTCTTAAAGAGGAGGAGGAGGAGAGTAGAGTTGGAAGGGACCTTGGAGGTCATCTAGTCCAACCCCCTGCTTAGGCAGGAAACCCTATACCGTTTCAGCCAAATGGCTGTCCAGTCTCTTCTTAAAGAGGAGGAGGGGGAGGAAGAGGAGAGGAGAGTTGGAAGGGACCTTGGAGGTCATCTAGTCCAACCCCCTGCTTAGGCAGGAAACCCTATACCGTTTCAGACAAATGGCCGTCCAATCTCTTCTTGCGCAACCAAATTGTTGCAGGAGGAGAGGTGTGATGGCCTATAATGGTCTTGTTTCCCAACCTGGGCGACTTTAAAAGAATGGGTGGATTATAATTCCCATAATTCCCCAGCCAGCAAGGGAATTGTAGTTTCCCCCCCCCATCTTAAAGTGGGGAGCTTGGGAAATTGAAGTCTACCCATCTTAAAGTTGACCAGGTTGAGAAGCACTGATCTGTGCTGACACACACACACACATACAACACCCCCCCCCCAAAAAAACAGGAATTCCCTTTTGCGGGAAAGTTTCTGACCATTAATAACATGGTTTTGTCGGTAAAGGGGTTTCCAAGTTCTCCATGTTGTGTGAATGAAGTTACCAGCTTTTTGCCTGAATTTATTTCTTTTCAGAGTGCAGGACACGAATTCAGTTTTTCCATTCTTGGAAAAATTAATTCTGGTCTGGGTTAAAGTTGGAGGAACTCCAGGCCGTGTGATAGCAAGACCCGTAGGTCTGTTGGACACGCTTTAATCCAGTGGTTCTCAACCTTTTTAATGCCGCGACCCCCCCAACTGGTCGTAAGTCGAGGACTACTCAGCCGGTCGTAAGTCGAGGACTACTCAACTGGTGCAGCACCGTTTGCAGAATGGGACTTTTGGCGGGCTCAGCAGGGCAGAGACAGCCTGGACAATTCCTATTGGCTTTTGAAAGCCAATAGAATTAGACTCTGTTCAAGAGAGTCTGTTTTATTGGCTTTCAAAAGCCAATAGAATAAAAGGGAGTAGCACAGCTAAAGAAAAGGGGGGGGAAATGGTGGACTGCGTTGCTTGGCGACCCTCGTGAAATGGTCGTTCAACCCCAAATGGGGTCCCGACCCATAGGTTGAGAACCACTGCTTTAATCAATCGCTCAGAATGGAGCTGGAAGGAACCCTGGAGGTCTTCTAGTCCAACCCCCTGCTCAAGCAGGAGACCCTATGCCATTTCAGACAGGTGGGTGTCCAGTCTCTTCTTACAAACTTCCAGTGATGGAGCACCCACAATTTCTGTGCAAACTGGTTCATTGGTCAAATCTGGAGGGTTGGATTGGATGACCTCAATGCCCCCCAAGATGAAGGTTGTAGAAGTCTGGCGATTTGCAAGGGGGGAATTCAGCAGCAGGATGATCTTGTACAGACCAGGATCAATGATGACTTCAGAGCATCAAAGCCTCCAACGGATCTTCTGTTGCTCTGACCCAGGATAAAGAGATGTGTGAATCCGGTTTGAGACCAATTGGCACTGGGGGAAAAAGCCAAATAAAGTGCAAAATTGTTGCATGGAGACCAGCCGGATGGTTTTCTTTCTTTCTCTTCAAATTTGTCAGCACCAAAATGTTTGGGTTTTTTTTTTTGTGGTTTTTTTGAGTCGAAAGTTTTGACTTGGCTAACTTGACTTTTATAACTGCATGTTGGATGGTTTGATGGCATCTGTCTTTTCGTGACACTGCTGACGACCGGATCCTCATTTAGCGACCATTTACAGTCACGGGGTGGGGGGGGATGAGAAAGGAAAGTTGCAGCTATTCCTCGCGTTTACGACCTTTGCAGGTCTGCAACACAGAGGAAAGCTGAAGGAAGATCATAAGCACAGCTTCACTTAGGGACCATTTTGTTTTATAACCAAGTGGGGTGGTCACTAAAAAAAGGACTGCCTGTAAAATGGGCACTTTTTAGTCATGGCTAAAAATGTCTAAACAGGTTACTCCCGGACTTAAAATCTTAATTTATTAGTCTACAGATATTGAAGGGGCGATGTGTCAATTTTAAGGGCCCAGAGGGAGGCGACCCTTGGAGTGTGTGCGTGTGTGTGTGTGTGTGTGTGTTGTGTTGTGTTGTGTTGTGTAGGCTTGAAGAGTTTTAAATTGATTTTTCACTTTGCCATTCGGTTCACAATCAGAGCTGGATCTGTCAAGTTTGCAATGAATCAGGGCTTTTGTCTAGGGTAGGGGTGGGGAACGATGACCCCTTTTATGACTTGTGGACTTCAACTCCCAGGATTCCATGCTGGCTCAGGAATTCTGGGAGTTGAAGTCCACCAGTCATAAAAAGGGGCCATCGTTCCCCACCTCTGGCTAGAACAGGGGTAGGCAACCTTGGCCCTTTTATGACTGGTGGCCTTCAACTCCCAGAATTCCTGAGCCAGCCACACTGAGGGGAAAGGGAGAGGTTTCCAAGCTGAGCCAGGCTAGCTCAGGAATTCTGGGAGTCGAAGTCCCCGATTCATGAAGGGGCCATAGTTCCCCCATACTGGTTGAGGAATTCTGGGAGTTGAAGTCCACAGGTCATGAGGGGGCCATAGTTCCCTCACGCTGGCTCAGGAATTCTGGGAATTGAAGTCCACAAGTCATCAAAAGGTCATAGTTCCCTCACCTTGGCTCTTTTATGACTCGTGGACTTCAACTCCCAGAATTCCTGAGCCAGCCATGCTGAGGGGAAAGGGAGTGGTTTCCAAGCTCAGCCATGCTGGCTGAAGAATTCTGGGAGTTGAAGTCCACGTCATGAGGGGGCCAAAGTGGCCTACCCCTGGTCTGGGACATCGGCTTCCAGAAACATCATTCCAAAAAGAAATGTACTTTGCCTACGCCCAGAGGAAGTCTTCTCTTCTTTCTTGCAGCAGCCTGTATTTTAAAACAGAGAGCTGGGTGTGAAATCCTTCTTGAATTGCAAAGTACTGAGAGGATCACTTGATAGGCTCAGATTTTTCTGCCTTTCCCGAAGGTGCCCAGATTGTACTTCCCAAAGTGCTAAAAAAAACCCGAGCCTTGCTTAACCATGATTTGTTGAGTAAACCACAATTGGTAATGTAGTCCTCAGACAAAGCCTCCAACCCTGGTTTGCAGGCCACAATTTTAAACAAAAGATAAAGAAAGAAAGAAAGAAAGAAAGAAAGAAAGAAAGAAAGAAAGAAAGAAAGAAAGAAAGAAAGAAGAGGGAGGGAGGGAGGGAGGGAGAGAGAGAGAAAGAAAGAAAGATAGAAAGAAAGAAAGAAAGAAAGAAAGAAAGGAAGGAAGGAAGAAAGAGAAAGAAGGAAGGAAAGAAAGAAAGAGAAAGAAGAAAGAGAAAGAAAGAAGAGAGAGAGAGAGAAAGAAAGAAAGAGAAAGAAGGAAGGAAAGAAAGAAAGAAAGAGAAAGAAAGAAGAGAGAGAGAGAGAGAGAAAGAAAGAAAGAAAGAAAGAAAGAAAGAAAGAAAGAAAGAAAGAAAGAAAGAAATTGTATTTATTTAATCTGTAGAGCTGCCCACGTCATTCAAAGAAGTACTGAGCTGGCCAACACATTCAGTACATTAAAAAGAGGGAAAAAATACCATCTGAATAAACTGAGCAATTGGAGAACTATAGAGTGTGCCATTTCCTAGATCAGCTCGATCATGGCTAATGGGGTAGACTGCTCCTGATCACAGTGCCAGCCACCCGGGAGGGACCCTTCCATGGAGACTCCATTCCGGCACCCCCAAAAGCAAATTGACATTTCTCCCCCACCCCCAATTAAGTTATTTTTAAATTCACTTCCCTCTTCCATACACACACAAACCCAAAACCCCACCCCGGTGACACTTTAAAATTCAGCAACCACCCATATTGTTGATTTTTTTCTGTGTGAGAGCCGTGTGGCTTAGCTTCCCAAGGAACCACCCTGGGAAACCAGTTTGCTGATAGCTGCTGTACTCCTCAAACAGGTCTCTTGGGATGGAGAGTTCGAGACAGGCGGCTTTTCCCTCCTGCCTGGTTAAAAAAAAAAAAAAGGCTTCCCCAGTTGGATTCCTGCCTGCCCTGTCTCCGTGTAAAGGGCCGGGGTTTTGCAAGGAGGTGGGGAAAATGGAAATGGACACCAAAGTCCCTTGCTTTGTAGCTTCATTATGTAAATGCCGTATTTCTCAACTTTGAGATGGGTGGAATTCAACTCCCAGAATTCCCCAGCCAGCATGGCTGGCTGGGGAATTCTGGGAGTTGAAATCCACCACTCTTCAAGATGCCGAGGTGGAAGACTACGGATGGGATCCAGGCTGAAATTTTCTCCCTTTCTCCTTCCACTTTCTATTTTTCTATTAATAGAAAAACTCTTTATTTTTCTCTTAAATTTTGTTTTCTTAGGGCCGTATGGAATGATTTTCCAGGCGCTTTAGTTTTTTTTTTTTTTTGACAAACTTTGAAAGGAAAGGAAGAGGGGCGTTGTGGGAAGGCCCTCCGCTGGCAGACCTCCAAGGTCCCTTCCAGCCCTACGACTCTATGATCAACGCTAGCTGTTTTCTATTCCGTTGCTTATTCTATTCCGTTCCTTATTCTATTCTACTCTACTCTACTCTACTCTACTCTACTCTACTCTACTCTACTCTACTCTACTCTACTCTACTCTACTCTACTCTACTCTACTCTACTCTACTCTACTAGCCTTCAGTAGCTGTGAATGCTCCAACCCTAGAAGTTTTTAAGAAGAGACTGGATAGCCATTTGTCTGAAATGGGTTAGGGTTTCCTGCCTGAGTAGGGGGTTGGACTAGATGACCACCAAGGTCCCTTCCAACTTTCTTATTCTTATTATTAGGGTACCACACCTTAAGAGAACACCCGATTTTTTTTTTAAAAAAGTCTTATGTTTCTTCACCAGCCCGGTTCAGGCCGGTGCTAAATGGGATGGTTTGTATAAGCAGAGAGGCGTGGTACGCCTGTATTGAAGAGAAAAAAAAAATAACATTAAAAACAAAAGTGTGGTTACTCTGGTTTGACTTAACATGTCAGCCAAACCCTGTCATTAGGGTTTGCTAACTGCAACCCTTGAAGAGCGACACAATTGTGGGAAGCTAGTTTAATGATGCTGCTTTAAAGAAACCACAATATAGCGTTTTAGAGGAATCTGGAGAACACAGATTTGCCAAGGCTGAGAAGTGTGTGCAGGCTGCTATGAGTAGAATAGAATAGAATAGAATAGAATAGAATAATAAAATACAGAATAGAATAGAATAGAATAGAATAGAATAGAATAGAATAGAATAGAATAGAATAGAATAGAATACAGAATAGAATAGAATAGAATGAATAGAATAGAATAGAGTAGAATAGAATAGAATAGAATAGAATAGAATAGAATAGAATAGAATAGAATAGAATAATAAAATACAGAATAGAATACAATAGAATAGAATAGAGCTGGAAGGAACCTTGGAGGTCTTCTAGTCCAGCCCCCTGCTCAAGCAGGAGAACTATACCGTCTCAGACAGGTAAATGTCTAGTCTCTTCTTAAAAACCTCCAGTGATGGAGTGCCCAAGATTTCTGGTGGCAAGCTGTTCCACTGGTTGATTGTCCTCACTGTCAGGAAGTTTCTCCTTAATTCCAGGTCGCTTCTCTCTTTGATCAGTTTTCCAACCATTGTTTCTCGTCCTGCCTTCAGGCGCTTTGGAGAATAATTTGACCCCCCCCTTCTTTGTGTCAGCCCCTCAAATATTGGAACACCGCTATCATGTCCCCCCTATTTCTTCTTTTCTTTAGACTAGTCTCGCAGCCGTTCTTTGTATGTTTTGGTCTCCGGGCCTTGGATCATTTTAGTTGCTCTTCTCTGAATTTTTTTTCCAAACTCTCAACCTCTTTTTTGCGATAAGGTGACCACAATTGGCTGCAGTATTCCCTTGGTGTGTTTGCTCTCGACCGTGTCTCACAAAATCCGCAACGAAACTTCACCAGTTGGAAAGCCAAGCCTCTGCAAATAATCCTGGGCAGGGCCGCCTCCAAGACTTGCCTGGTCTTTCTTAAGTAATATCTTAAGAAAGGAAACTGAGGGAGCGTTGGATGGAATGCATAATTATCCTTGGGAACTCACTGTTACTAGACGTGGCAAGGATCTTCTTGAGCCTCAGTGGTGATGAAGCAAGATTGCAAAGGAGGAGGAAATTTTAGCACGGCCTGTGAGCAGCTACACCTGGTCGGAGCCTCCAAACCTGGAGGCAAGGAGAATAATTATCTGATGATTTGATTTATCAAATTTAAAGACCGCCCATCTGATTCTGGGCTGTATCTCATTAGATAGACAAAACCATGCAAAATAATTATTATAACCTTCATATAAAGAATGAAGAATATTTAGAATAGAATAGAATAGAATAGAATAGAATAGAATAGAATAGAATAGAATAGAATAGAATAGAATAGAATAGAATAGAATAGAATAATAATTAGAATAGAATAGAACAGAACAGAACAGAACAGAATAGAATAATAATTAGAATAGAATAGAATAGAATAGAATAGAATAATAATTAGAATAGAATAGAACAGAACAGAACAGAATAGAATAGAATAGAATAATAATTAGAATAGAATAGAATAGAATAGAATAGAATAGAATAGAATAGAATAGAATAGAATTTTACTTTAAGACTTGTGAACTCCTATCCCTTCATGTGGGGAGATTGGAGAGGAAGGGATTATAAGAGAGTAAGCAGGGCCACAATGAATACACTGGCTAGGGAATTCTGGGAGTTGAAGTCCAAAAGTCTTTAACTGGCCAAGATTGGAGACTCCTGATCTAGACCCTCACTTGATCCTAAACCATAATCTACTGTACTTTCTTTGTTTTAAGCATTGTAGCTGTGGTGGACATAAACCAAGTTTTGTGGTTTCATGGACTACATGTACTCTGCCGATTGAGCCACACTCCACAAATTGAGCACAAGTGCCAGCTGCTGGCACACTGTGGGTGTAAGGTTGACTTTACAGCGACAATTGAGTCTTAATCAACAACTCATCATGGGAAGAGCTGACTTCTGCTGCTTCCCAGACCTGCCATCCTGGCTTTGATCCAGACGTTTTTCAGCCCCCCCCCAGCTGTATCCAGCCCCCCCCCCCTTTACACAACACAGCCATGGTTCCTTCAAACATCCAACGGGCAGTTTTTGAATACAGCTGTGGAGAGTTTGCCTGTCGCCAGATGTTCTCCAACATCTGTGGAGAAGCTGGTTTGAATCTCCCTCTAGCAGAAATGGGGCAGGGGGGGCTTTGCTGCCCCTGCCCCTTAATTCCAGCTGTTTTCCCCCCTCTCTGCATCCGGTTGACTCCAATTCCTCGGTTTATTTATCTAGATACACATCCTCGGTTTACAACCGTTCATTTAGTGACCGTTCAGAGTTACAACGGCCCTGAGAAAAGTGAGTTTACATCCGGTCCTCACCCTTACGACCGTTATAGCATTGCCACCGCTGCATTTGCCTTACAGTAACAGTTACCCCGATGCACAGTCTTAAACGCCGGTCGTCCTCAATTTACAACGGTTAGTTTAGTGATCCTTTGACGTCACAACAGCACTGGAAAAAAGTCACTTCGGACCATTTTTCATGCTTAACGACCGTTACAGCCTCCCCCTGGTCACGTGATCAAAATTCAAATGCTTGGCCACGGACTCGTACTTATGACGATCGCAGGGTCCCCCTGGGGTCATGTGATCCTTTTTGTGACCTTCTGACTCATTTAACGACCTTGTTACTCACTTAACACCTGCAGTGATTTAATTAACAATCGCGGCAAGGAAGGTCGAAGAATGGAGAAAAACTCACTTCACAAATAATAATAATAATAATGTTGGAAGGGACCTTGGAGGTAATAATAATCATCATCATCATCATCATCATCATCATGATAAAGTTGGAAGGGACCTTGGAGGTCATCTAGTCCAACCCCCTGCTCAGGCAGGAAACCCTATCCCATTTCGGACAAATCGCTGTCCAGTCTCTTCTTAAAAACTTCCAATGTTGGAGCATTCACCACTTCTGGAGGCAGGTTGTTCCACTGGTTAATTGTTCTCACTGTCACAGGAATTTTGGGGCTCCATCTGAGTTGTAACTCGAGGACTACCTGTATATTCGTAGGCCTCGTTACGCTGGCGGTCCCTTTCAAGGGGTGGTTCCTTGTTGTGGGACAGGGATCCAGTTGATCCAGAAAATAGGAAGCATTCAACAGCTTGTTAAAAAAGAAAAAGAAACGAAACGAAATCCACGTTCGGAAGGCAGTTGTGGAAGGAAATAACCGCTTTGTTCCTTTTTTTGAAATTTATTTTGTACATCTATTTATTTATTAAACACGGACGCTGCCCTTCTCCCTAAAGGCGACTCTAGCGCGGATTACCGACGTCCCATTAAAAAGTGCCCTATTAAACCTCCAAACAATAAATAAGGATCGTAAATGGAGGTAGTCCTCAGTTTATCAGCCCAAGAATTCTGCTGCTAAGGGAGACAACTACTAAGTGAGTTTTGCCCCCTTTTATGCTCCGTTGTTGAGCGAACCGCTGCAGTTGGTTGTTAAGCTTCCCCCCCCCCCCGACTTTGCTTGTCAGACGGTCTCAAAGGGGGATCACGTGACCCAGGGGGACGCTGCAACCATCGTCAGTACGAGTCAGTTGCCAAGCGTTTGAATTTTGATCACGTGACCATGGGGATGCTGCAACGGTCGTAAGTCTGAAAAAATGGCCGTCAGTCCCCTTTTTTTTTTCAGTGATGTCGTTGACGGTCACTAAATCAACTGCTGCAAGTCAAGGACTTGCCTGTATTTAAAAATCAATTAAAATAAAAGTCGGTGGAGATTCTCCACCCTCCAAGTCGTCCCAAAGGAGCTTTTTTTTTTTTTTCAGGAGGCAACTGGACTTTTTTTGTTTCTCTTTGAAGACGTTTCGATTCTCATTCCAGAAGCTTCTTCAGCTCTGACTGGAAAGGCAGAATATATAGAACAGTGGTTCTCAACCTTTTTAATGCCGCGACCCCCCAACCGGTCGTAAGTCGAGGACTACTCAACCGGTCGTAAGTCGAGGACTACTCAACTGGTGCAGCCCCGTTTGCAGAATGGGACTTTTGGCGGGCTCAGCAGGGCAGAGACAGCCTGGACAATTCCTATTGGCTTTTGAAAGCCAATAGAATTAGACTCTATTCAAGAGAGTCTATTCTATTGGCTTTCAAAAGCCAATAGAATAAAAGGGAGTAGCACAGCTAAGGAAAAGGGGGGGAAAAATGGCGGACTGCGTTGTTTGGCGACCCCCGTGAAATGGTCGTTTGACCCCAAATGGGGTCCTGACCCACAGGTTGAGAACCACTGCTTTAGAATATTCCTTCCGTTCCCCACCATCCAGTCAGAGCTGAAGAAGCTCCTGAGATGAGAAGCGAAACGTCTTCAAAGAAAAAAAAGAAAGTCCAGTTTGCCTCCAATTAAAATAAAGCTTTCATTTTTGCACAGAAAGGAAAGAACTTTACCCAAAATGGGATTATCGTAGTACCGTACAGACTTCTCCGGTCGTGGTGCGTTTAAAGGCCCAGAATACGCCACGCAATTAGACATATTGTTATATTTGGCATGAAGAGACTAGAGAAAATTAATACAAAATGCATCCTTAATTATCGGTCGGGTTTTCTGTAAGATTCAAGGCCTTAGAGAGCTGGGCACACTTTTCGCGTGGGTGAGCTGAGCCAAAAGCACTCGGTACATGCTCCATGACCATCTTATTTCTATTCTGATTCACATAACTCCAGCAAAGGAAGATAATAGAGATAATCCTCGCTTAGTGACCGTTCAATCCTACGAGGGACCTCACCAGAGCTACTTATGACCCATTTTCGAAACTCCAGCGGCCTCACACCGATACACACAAACACACACACGATCACATTTTCGGCACGTGACAACCATCTCACATTTACAACCATTTGCAGTGTCCCCCAGTCAGGTAACCGCAATTTTTGGCAGGGTTTTTTTTTTTTTTTTGCTTTTTTTTTATATTTACTGCTGATTTTTTGGGTAAAAAAAACAAACAAACACCCCTCAGGGAAAATCGGTTCGTTTAACCATTGCCACAAAATGGTCGTAAAATCGAGCACAGTCACACGGTGGTCCGCTGAACAACCACGACCCAAGACCCTAAGTCTGGGCTGACGTGGTCACCCGCTTAATGACCGCCGTGACTTCGGACCCTAATTCTGGGCTCACACGGTGACCTGGTGAACGATTGCTATGATTGACGACCGTCATTCCAGGCTCCATTTCAGTCATAAGTCGAGGACCTCGTACGAACCCAGGTGGAGATGCTTTCACTACAAAAGTCCATGTCGAAGCCAATTGATGACCAAACATAAGGTGTGAAACAAAAGGACTTTTAGTTTGGTACCAAGATATAAGTGGGCCTGGCTTTGAAAGCTATCAAGGCCCCAATTACAGTTTTACTGCAGTTTTTTTTATAATCAAAGGTAATTCACATATACCCCTTTGTCCTCTCCCCAATAATACATGCATAACATATAATATTGATTGATTGCAGCCCCTCTAAAGCTTTCTCGCTTGCTATGCAAAATAGCTAAATGTCACGCCACCTATTGCCCACCTCAGGTCACAGGTATCTTGCAAAGCGTCTAGTTTCCTGTCCAAACTATGTGATTTTTGTGTACCCATCCTGGCTAAGTGGTTTCTGACAGGTGAATCTGTCTCGTTTCATGGCCCCTGCAGCCCCCCCCCCCGCAGTCCCCTTTCTCGCAATGCTATCAACTATGTCAACTGTTAGCAAATAGATGGGGAAGAAATGGAGGTAGTGACAGATTTTATCTTCCTGGGCTCCAAGATCACCGCAGATGGGGACTGCAGCCAAGAAATTAAAAGACGCTTGCTCCTGGGGAGGAAAGCTACGGCAAATCTAGACAGCATATTAAAAAGCAGAGACATCACCCTGCCAACAAAAGTGCGTATAGTCAAGGCCATGGTTTTCCCAGTTGCAATGTATGGCTGTGAAAGTTGGACCATAAGAAAGGCTGAGCGCCAAAGAATGGAGGCCTTTGGACTATGGTGCTAGAGAAGACTCCTGCGAGTCCCCTGGACTGCAAGGCGATCCAACCAGTCGGTCCTAGAGGAGATCAACCCTGACTGTTCTTTAGAAGGCCAGATCCTGAAGTTGAAACTCAAGGACTTTGGCCAACTAATGAGAAGGAAGGACTCACTGGAGAAGGGCCTAATGCTGGGAAAGATGGAGGGCAACAGAAGAAGGGGACGACAGAGAAGGAGGTGGCTGGATGGAGTCCCTGAAGCAGCAGGCATGAGCTACAATGGACTCCAGAAGATGGTAGAGGACAGGAAGGCCTGGAGGAACGTGGTCCATGGGGTTGCGATGGGTCGGTCACGACTTCGCAACTAACAACTGCAAATCCCCTAGCGAGCAGAAACAAAAAAGTCGTTTAGTGGTCTAAGAGTAAATGTTTCTCTCACAATTCATCTTCTCATGTCCATCACACCCACACCTGGGTCCTATCTCCACCTATGACTCTTCTTCTGATCCCCAGGGCCTCACCTGCAGGTATATTCTTTCATCTGACTCTTCATACAAAATGTGTTTTCTTAGAAGGAGCTTTTCAAGTGTCGGCTCTGGAATCTGGGTGGAACAAAGGAGGAGGAAATGAATGATAGATCGAAAATAAACAGGATAACGCAATCTAAATATATTTTTGACCTCAGCACAGCCCCGTACAGGAATGGTTTTTGCATTGGAAACAATGCCGATAGTGACAGAAGAATAATTAATATTTCTCGCGCCCTGGCCAAGCCCTGGAAAGCCTATCTATCAGCACTTTGGACATGCTTTCTAATTTGTTGTGTTACACTTGAACACCCAAGCATAGACGACCAAGTTTTATTTATCTTACTTCTTTCTTTTATTTCACCGTTTCCACCCTTCCTGCAGGCTAACTACAATATCCCAGGCCCCATTCTTTCCATCGTATTTTGGTAGCCAAGATAAACTTGTCTGAAAGTTTATTTATTTTATTATTTTTTTTTGTGATGTCCCA
The DNA here is from genome assembly GCA_039797435.1 of Crotalus adamanteus. Lineage (NCBI taxonomy): Eukaryota > Metazoa > Chordata > Lepidosauria > Squamata > Viperidae > Crotalus > Crotalus adamanteus. The sequence continues at coordinate 142,040,775 of CM077936.1, read as the reverse complement.
AGGCGCAACACAATTTCTGCAAGCATGCCTTAGCGGACACGTTGGCTCCCTTCCAGGTTAGATTTCTACTTGCAGGGAATTGGCGTTGACTTCTAGTAACAGAGAGAATTCAAAAGTCGTAGCTGGAAAGGGAAGGATCTATATATTGGCTACCGAAATCTGGTTTATTCTTCTTCTTCTTTTAGGCAAGCATTTAGACATGTATTCAGGTTTTCTTGGCCATGGGGGAAAAAAAGGACAATTTGCATTCATAAACTCACACAGGACTGCAACTTGCATTATAAAAGTTTTTAGGCCGGCCACCTTTCCTTCAGCATGTAAATTTAAAAAGTTAAATTTAAAAATGTAAAATGCAGAGATTAAAAAGCCGGTTGCTCATCCAGGTTGAATTTCTACAAACACCAAAACTGGTAAAAATGTGTATTTTTTTTTTCCCCCTCACATGATGTACAGCAAGCCTTGTTTGCCATCGCATAACACCAATTCCTGGTTTATGTATGGTTTGTCAAGCAGCAACCATTGAGCAAGCCTTTCTTTTAGGGCAGGGTTCTTCAGACTTGGCAATTTTAAGACTTGCGGACTTCAACTTCCAGAATTCCTCAGCCAGCCAATGCTGGGCTGGCTGAGGAATTCTGGGAGTTGAAGTCCACAAGTCTTAAAGTTGCCAAGTCTGAAGAGCCATGTTTTAGGGTTTGTAAGATAGCCGGGAATGCAACCTGGTCTGTTCAAAGGGTAGGGTTTCATTTCAGACAGAATGGGTCGACCTGCTGTCAAACTCAAGCCACTCTTCCTCCTGGAGATTCGTTCTTCAGGTAGACTGGCCCTGAAGCTGGAGGCTTTACTCGACTCTCTCCTTTTACCTCGAGATTAAATCTAAATATAGGATTGGTCGATCAAGCTCCAATCTCAGCGTTTCTCAACCCGGGCAACTGTAAAAATGGGTGGACTTCAACTCCCTGAATTCTGGGAGTTGAAGTCCATCCATCTTAAAGTTGCCGGGTTGACAAACAATGCCCAAATCAAAGGGGGGGGGGAACACAAGACATTTGGGGTTAGGGCAGCGGTTCTCAACCTGTGGGTCGGGACCCCATTTGGGGTCGAACGACCATTTCACGGGGGTCGCCAAACAACGCAGTCCGCCATTTTCCCCCCCTTTTCCTTAGCTGTGCTCCTCCCTTTTATTCTATTGGCTTTTGAAAGCCAATAGAATAGACTCTCTTGAATAGATCTAATTGTATTGGCTTTCAAAAGCCAATAGGAATTGTCCAGGCTGTCTCTGCCCTGCTGAGCCCGCCAAAAGTCCCAGTCTGCAAACGGTGCTGCACCAGTTGAGTAGTCCTCGACTTACGACCGGTTGAGTAGTCCTCGACTTACGACCGGTTGGGGGTCGCGGCATTAAAAAGGTTGAAAACCACTGGGTTATGGGGAAGGAGACTTAAACCAGCCTGGAAACAAGCAGATGTTGGTTGAACCTCTGACCTGTTTTTCTTTTTCCAATCCCTTTGATATCTGGACATCTTTGGCCAGACACACACACACACACACACACACACACACACACACCAGAGTCCAAATTTTATCAGCCATTTCCACCCCTGTGAAAGTACAGCTTGTTTCTCTCTCGTCTGCTTTCCTATCTCAGCCTTCGGTTTCCTTCTAGCCTTTAGCCTCTTTTGGCTTCTCCACATCTGTCCACATCTGGCAAACAGGGTGGGTGTGCTTGTGGGGGGGGGGTGGAGAAAGGAGGGCGGCCAGGAATTCCCCCCACCCCTTGGCCGGCTGACCCCTCAACTCTCCTTTCCCTGGCGCTGAGTCAGGGGACAGAAAAAGGGGAAGGGAGACAGAGCTTGCGAAAGATCTTAGGGACTAGAAACTTGGCACGCCTGCATTGGAGGGAAAGACGGGGTCAAAGTTATTCACAAGGCTGGATGTGATTACACACACATACACACACACACAGCAAAGTCCCCGAACTGTGGCAAAGGTTTTCACATGATACACGGAACGTGATTTCTTGAATTTGGGCTTAGCTGCTTGGAAATTCAGTTTGCGAGGCAAATTGTGTTTCCTTCACAACGAAGCGTCTGCAGGATGTGTGAAGGCCAGCAATGTGTTTTGAGGGAGAACGGGATGTTTTGAATTTTGGATTTTGCATTTAACAGCCTTCTCCCAGTTGGTGAATGCCTTTCGCCACCACCCACCTCTCGTCCTCGATTTACACATTTCCATTGTTAAGTCAGGTTGTTAAGTGAGTCACATTCAGTTTTACAACCATTTTTTTGGGGGGCCACAGTTTGTTAAGCAAATCGCTGCAGTCGTTAAGCAAATCCGGCTTGCCCCTGTCGGAAGCCGGCTGGGAAGGCCGCAAATGGAGATCACGTGACCCCAGGTGCTGTTGCTAAGCAAGGCGGTTGCTAAGTGAATCACGGAACCGTCGTAAATACATGCCCGTTTGCCAAGCACCCCAGTTTTGATCATGTAACTATGGTGATGCTATAACGGTCGTAACTGCGAGGACCAGTCGTAAAGTCACTTTTTTCCCCAGTCCCCTTGTAACTTCCAGCAGTCGTTGTACGAATGATTGTAAGTTGAAACAACCCTGTACTTTTTGAAAGAGGTATGGGGGGGGGGAATAATAAGTCAAAATAATCCCACCTTTCTTTGGCTAGGTCCAAGTTTTGATAATGTGACGGTTGTAAGAGCGAGGACCGGTCGTAAAGTCCCTTTTTTTCTCATTCTAACTTCAAACGGTCGCTAAATGAACGGTTGTAAGTTGAGGACCACCTGTAGCTTTAAGGAAAATCTTATTTTTCTAATAAAACTCACCTGGTCAACTGGCTGGAATCCTAAAGCTCAGAGGGAGAAAAGCCCTTTGCAAGGATCATCCCAGCTGGTAAAACTTTAAAAAAATATTGCATTAATGGAAGCAGATCTTTGTTATCGAGGGTTTGTGATTTAGCACGGTTTGTGAATTCGGCTCATTGTGGTTTATGACGTGAACCTCGGGGAAACAAACTGTGGCTTAGTGTGTGGCTTGCTTGTGTGTGCTGAAGTTAAGACCACTTGAATGGAGATGCTTGATTAGCAGGGATGCAAGTGTCGTACGGCTCCAGGCTGTTGAAGCTGGCTTGATCCCTAAGCCATTGTTAAACAGGGGCTTAATGTCCAGGCAAAGCAGGCCTAGGACTCTGACTTGTAAGGCAGGGTCTTGAAACTTGGCCGTTTGATGACTTGTGGACTTCAACTCCCAGAATTCCTCAGCCAGTGTGAGGGAACTATGACCCTTTGATGACTTGTGGACTTCAACTCCCAGAATTCCTCAGCCAGCGTGAGGAAACTATGATCCTTTTATGACTGGTGGACTTCAACTCCCAGAATTCCTCAGCCAGTGTGAGGGAACTATGACCCTTTGATGACTGGTGGACTTCAACTCCCAGAATTCCTCAGCCAGCGTGAGGGAACTATGACCCTTTTATGACTGGTGGACTTCAACTCCCAGAATTCCTCAGCTAGTCACGCTGCCTGAGGAATTCTGGGAGTTGAAGTCCACAAGTCCTAAAAAGGCCAAGTTGGAAGACCCCTGTTGTAAGGTAAGGGGAGCCAGTTGGCCCTACAACCGGGGTCTCCAAACTTGGCAGCTTTAAGACTTTTGTGGACTTCAACTCCCAGAATTCCCCAGCCAGTTTTCATCGGCTATTTTGTTTTAACTTTGCTGAAGTCAAGGTACATTACGTCTACTGCATCCCCACTATCTGTTAAGAAAGTTACTCTATGAAAAAAAAAGGCAATAAAGGTGGTCTAGCCCCATTTGTTCTTTATCCATGCTAAATTCCGGTAAACCTTTGCTGGCTGGGGGAATTCTGGGAGTTGAAGTCCACTCATCTTCAAGTGGTTTTAGACCAGGGGTCTTCAAACTGGGCCCTTTGATGACTTGTGGACGTCAACTCCCAGAATTCCTCAGCCAGCTTGCCTGGCTGAGGAATTCTGGGAGTTGAAGTCCGCAAGTCATCAAAGGGCCCAGTTTGAAGACCCCTGCTTGTGGACTTCAACTCCCAGAATTCCTCAGCCAGGCACGCTGGCTGAGGAATTCTGGGAGTTGAAATCTACAAGTCATCAAAGGGTCATAGTTCCCTTACGCTGGCTGAGGAATTCTGGGAGTTGAAGTCCACAAGTCACAAAAGGGTCATAGTTCCCTCACACTGGCTGAGGAATTCTGGGAGTTGAAGCCCGCAAGTCATCAAAGGGCCCAGTTTGAAGACCCCTGCTTGTGGACTTCAACTCCCAGAATTCCTCAGCCAGGCATGCTGGCTGAGGAACTTTGGGAGCTGAAGTCCACAAGTCATCAAAGGCTCATAGTTCCCTCACGCTGTCTGAGGAATTCTGGGAGTTGAAGTCCACAAGTCATAAAAGGATCATAGCTCCCTCACGCTGGCTCAGGAATTCTGGGAGTTGAAGCCCGCAAGTCATCAAAGGGCCCAGTTTGAAGACCCCTGCTTGTGGACTTCAACTCCCAGAATTCCTCAGCCAGGCATGCTGGCTAAGGAATTCTGAGAGTTGAAGTCCTCAAGTCATCAAAGGGTCCAGTTTGAAGACCCCTGTTTTAGACTGAATGCTCAATTGCCCGGAAAGATGGAGGTAAGTTGTGAGTTTTCCTGCAATACAACTGCATAGTCAGAAGTTGCATCGTAACCCCAGGGATCTCTCGGCTGCTCTTTGCCTGGCATTGCCAGCCGGTTTTGGGGGGCTCCGATGCCATTCCGGAATCTCTATCCTGTCTTTTTCATCGCCTCTCCAGCTTCTTCCGGAGGACTCTCGGGTGCAAACGGGGAAAGGATTAACCAAATCAAACAAAGTTGGTCCTTCTGCTTTCTAGCCTCGAAACAGGGCTTGTGTGGTTAACCCCCCCCCCATTCTTCCTCCTCTGCAGACGCCATGCCTGTATCGGATCCACGAGGAGATGCAGGCCGGTGGGCCAACGTCAGCTACCGGGTACGCCAACCGAATTCACCAGAACCGGCTCCCAGAAGAAGGAAACAAACCTGGTTTCACAAATTCTGCCGGTGCTGCGCGGGCCAGCGGGATGACACCGACTGGACACCCGCACCAGGCGAGGTCCCGGGAGCCCGGCGAACAGATCCTGTCATCCGGGGTGAGTTGTTGGGGGGCTGAGAGACCACCTCAAACCTCCAGAGAGAGATTTGGGGGGTAGGGGGGGGAGAGGTGAGCTCAGTCGGGGGCAAAATTCCACCCAATAGCAATCAGAACAGAGCTGGATGGGACCTTGGAGGTCCTCTAGTCCAACCCCCTGTTCAAGCAGGAGACCCTATACCAGAGGTCTTCAAATTTTGCCCTTTGATGACTTGTGGACTTCGACTCCCAGAATCCCTCAGCCAGCGTGTCTGGCTGAGGAATTCTGGGGGGGGTCGAAGTCCACAAGTCATCAAAGGGCAAAATTTGAAGACCTCTGCCCTAGACCATTTCAGATAGGTAGCTGTTCAGTCTATTCTTAAAAACTTCCAATTATGGAGCACCTACGAGTTCTAGTGGCAAGCTGTTCCACTGGTTAATTGTTCTCACTATCAGGAAGTTTCTCCTTAATTCCAGGTTGCTTCTCTCCTTGATTAGTTTCCACCTGTTGCTTCTTGTCCTGCCTTCAGGCACTCTGGAAAATAAATTGACTCCCTCTTCTTTGTAGCAGCCCCTCAAATATTGAAAGACTGCTCTCCCGTCACCCCTAGTCCTTTTTCCTAATTAGACTAGACATACCCAATTCCTGCAATTGCTCTTTATTGTAGATTTTAAAGTTTGGTTTGGAAAAATGAGCAATCTTTTCCCCCACCAATTAAATCCAGGAGGAACACCCCATCCCTGTTAATTTTCCTGGAAAACAGGCGGGGTAGACATGCAAAGCCATCCATTAAAACGATCCTTTGGCTTCTGAGATGTTTCCAGATGTTTCTCAGCAGTTTGGCGACAACTCGGAGCGGCATTTTGCAACCTGGGCCCCTTTGAGGTGGGTGGACCTCAACTCCCAGAATTCCCTGCTGGCTGGGGAATTCTGGGAGTTGAAGTCCAGCCATCTGAGGGTTTAGAAATGTAGATAATCCTTGACTTACGACCGCAGCTGGGCCCCCAAATCTCTGTTCCTCAGCGAGACACTTATTAAGCGAGTTTTGCCCCAGTTGTTAAATGAATCTCTCCAGTTATTAAGTTAGTGAGACAAGTTGTAAAGTCAGTCTGGATTCCCTCGTTGACTTTGCTGGTCAGAAGGAGATCACATGACACACACCCCTGGGACACTGCGACCGTCATAAATAGGAGTCGGTCGCCAAGCGTCCGAATTTGGATCACGTGACGATGCCGTGACGGTCGTCAGCCTGGGGGAACAAAACGGTCCTAAGTCACTTTTTTTCAGTGCCGTTGTTGTAACTCTGAACGGTCACTAAATGAAGCATTGTAAGTTGAGGACTGCCCATGCTGGTTTAAAGTGTCTATGTTTGCACCCATTTTCACATTCTTCTCTCTGACCCGAGTTGCGGTTTGGGGGCTCCGAAGGGCATAAATTTCCCCGGGGTTTGCATCTTGCAAAGCCTTCAAATTAGGCCGGATATTTAATAATAATAACAACAACAACAACAATAATAATAAAGTTGGAAGGGGCCTTAGAGGTCATCTAGTCCAACCCCCTGCTCAGGCAGGAAACCCTATACCAGGGGTAGGCAACCTTGGCCCCTTCATGACTCGTGGACTTCAATTCCCAGAATTCCAGAGTCATCAAAGGGTCATAGTTCCCTCCGCTGACTGAGGAATTCTGGGAGTTGAAATCCACGAGTCATCAAAGGGTCCTAATTCCCTCACGTTGGCTGAGGAATTCTGGGAGTTGAAATCCACAAGTCATCAAAAGGTCATAGTTCCCTCACGCTGGCTGAGGAATTCTGGGAGTTGAAGTCCACGAGTCATAAAAGAGTCAAGGTTGTCTATCCCTGCCCTAAACCATCTCAGACAAATGGCTGCCCAGTCTCTTCTTAAAAACTTCCAGTGTTGGAGCATTCACCGCTTTCTGGAGGCAGGTAGTTCCACTGGTTAATTGTTCTAACTGTCAGGAAGTTTCTGACAGTTTCAGATATCCTTCACGTTTCTTGCGTGGTCTTTGAAGCCACAATCTGGATTGGGATGCCAAAACGGATCCTGGCCGGAATGAGCGACTCTCCTCTCCTTCCCCCCCCCCACGCAGAAGGCATGCTGGTCATCAAAAAGATCGATTTAATGAGCGGCCGCACGGGGGCCAACCGGCGCGCCCACCACACGGACGAGTTCGAATACAACAACCTGATCATCCGTCGCGGGCAGCCCTTCGACATGACGCTTCACTTCCAGCAGCCGTACGATTCCGAGGACCACCGGGTCTGCCTCGAGTTCCTGATTGGTAAGTCTGCCAAAGGAATGGGGTTCCTTCGGGTTTCTAGTCCTCATGGCTCCCCCTGGGAAGTCTGAAAGGGCCGAGATCAAGTAGAAGAATGTCAGCGAGGCGGGAGTTTGGGAATGTTTCAGTGGCCAGGAGAGAGGCTGGGAATGCACCGTCATGGGTGGCACATGTATGTTTTGGAAATCATATCTGAGCCATGGGAGGGGGACCTGGCTGGTTCTGAACTTGGGAAAGGTGACCTTTTATTTCTTGTCTTCCTTCCTCCCTCCCTCTTGTCCTTCTTTCCTTCCTTCCATTCACCCATCCTTCCATCCATCTCTCCATCTTCTTTCTTTCTTCCTTCCTTCCTTTCCTGCCTGCCTTTCCTTCTTTTCTCCCTCTCTCTTATCCTTTCTTCCTTCCCTCCCTCCTTTCCTCCCTCCCTCCTTATTCCAATCTCCTTCCTTCCCTCCCTCCCTCCCTCCCTCCCTCTCCTTCCTTCCCTCCCTCTCTCCCTCCTTATTCCAGTCTCCTTCTTTCCTTCATTCCTTCCTTCCTTTCCTCCCTCCCTCCTTATTCCAGTCTCCTTCCTTCCTTCCTTCCTTCCTTCCTTCCTTCCATCCTTCCTTCCTTCCTTTCTTCTCTCCCTCCCTCCCTCCCTCATTCCAGTCTCCTTCCTTCCTTCCTTCCTTCATTCATTCATTCTCTCCCTCCCTCCCTCCCTCATTCCAGTCTCCTTCCTTCCTTCCTTCCTTATTCCAGTCTCCTTCCTTCCTTCCTTCCTTCCTTCCTTCCTTCCTTCCTTCCTTCCTTCCTTCCTTTCTTCCCTCCCTCCCTCCCTCCCTCCCTCTCCCTCCCTCCCTCCCATTGTAAGGCTGGCTGGAGAATTCTGGGAGTTGAAGTCCCCATGTCTGAACGCCCCCACCCCAGAAACTCTGCTCCAGAATTTTTGACTTTTAAATGCAACCCACGATGCTACCTTTTTGCATCGTATCAGCTGGTTGCAACGTGGGTTCGTGTGTCTTTTAGCCTCAGGGTTTATTTTTAAAACGACGGTGGTCCTCGGATCATCATTCGGGGTTTGTTTCTCCTCTCAAAAAAAGTGGCGTGCAATTTGGGGCGGTTGTAGGGGGTCCTACTTAGGGTGGTCTAGCAAAGGGGCCTCTAAAATTACCAAGAACCATTCACAGGCTTCCTCCAACAGGACCCAACCACCACATCAAACGAACCGATAAATGCAAGGTTGTCGTAACACAGATTATATCTCTCCTTGTCATTAAGCCTTCGATGGGGGGGGGGGAGGAGAGGCTATTTTGAGCTTCCAGTGACACACACACACACCAGCAAAGCAATTAACCAAATTGCAATCCCAATTACTTCAGCCTACCCTGCTTCTTTTATGCAAGGGGTGGGTTTTGGCAAGCAGGCTCAGACAGAAAACCAACTGGTGCAGCTGTCCCAGGGTGCTTAATTTTGCCCTCGGCGGAGCCCTGCCTGGTGCAGAAAACTTAAGCTGAAGGGGAGCAAGTGGTCCCTCCATACTTCCCAGGAGGAGAATTGCTTCTGTTTACTGGTGGAACTGGTTCTGCCTTTTTTTTTTTTTTATGATGATGATTATGATTATCGCCAACTTTGCTCTGCTCAACCCGGTGAGGAATTTGAGGTATTGCTAAATTCCTTGAGGTTTGCAAAACAGGGCAAGACGCGCAACGCCTGCCTGCTTTGGCTTCCGGCCCAGCGAACATCGTTCTGCACATCTCTCCGCTTGCTGAATTTTATTTATTTATTTTTTCTTTAAATTTTATTATTATTCTTATTATTCTTTTGGCTCCCAACAGCCTGGAGAGCTAAGGGTGGCAACCTCTCGCAAAAGGCTGTCATTTCGTCCGATCTGGGCTTTGGGATTACATCTGCCCTCCTTGGTCTTGGGCCATGTCTGCCTTCCCTTATCGCCAGCCCGGAATCTTGGTTTGTTTGGTTGGTTTTTTTCCCCTGCCACTTCTGGGAAAATGCCCAAGGCAGAGTTTGGGAAATCAGGAAGGGACAAGAGTGTCTGAAATTAAAATTTTGCAAAAGGAGGAGAGGGCGGCTTTGCGGGTCGAGGTTTAATCTCCTGCCTGCTTCTCCCCAAACAAAGGGAAAAGACCCCAGCTACAAATGTATTTGAAGTCGGTAATTGGATCGTTCCTCTGATTTCTAAAAGCTTATTAGTTTAATACAGACTTCAGTTGGTTCTTGAACTAGATGAGTTGGGTGGATCTCAGCTTTCAGATTTCCCCAGCCAGCATCCTTCCTTCCTTCCTTCCTTCCTTCCTTCCTTCCTTCCTTCCTTCCTTCCTTCCTTCCTTCTCCCTCCCTCCCTCCCTCTTTCTCTCTCCTCCCTTCCTTTCTTTCCTTTCTTCCTTTCTTCCTTCCTTCCTTCTCCCTCCCTCCCTCTTTCTCGCTCCTCCCTTCCTTCCTTTCTTTTCTTCCTTCCTTTCTTCCCTTCCTCTCTCCCTCCCTTCCTCTCTTCTTCCTTTCTTCTTTCCTCCCTCCTCCCTCTCTCTCTTTCTCTCTCCTTCCTTCCTCCCTCCCTCCCTCTTTCTCTTTCCTTCCTTCCTTCCTTTTCGTCCTTCCTTTTCTTCCTCCCTTCCTTCCTCCCTCCCTCCCTCTCTCTCTTTCTCTCTCCTTCCTTCCTTTTCTTCCTTCCTTCCTTTCTTCCTTCCTTCCCTCCTTCCTCCCTCCCTCCCTCTTTCTCTCTCCTTCCTTCCTTCCTTTCCTTCCTTCCTTCTTTCCTTCCTTCCTTCCCTCCCTCTCCCTCTCTCTCTTTCTCTTTCCTTCCTTCCTTCCTCTCTTCTTCCTTCCTTCCTTCCTCTCTCTCTCCCTCCCTTCCTCTCTTCCTTTCTTCTTTCCTTCCTTTCTTCTCTCCCTCTCTTTTTCTTCCTTCCTTCTTCCTTCTCATTCTTTTTTCTTCCCTTCCTTCCCCCCTCCCTCTCCTTCCTTCCTCTCTTTCCTTTCCTTCCTTCCTTTCTTCATTCCTTCCCTCTTTTCCCTTCACCTCTTTCCCTTCCTTTCTTCCTTCTTCTGTCTCCCTCATTCCTTCCTTCCTTCCTTCCTCCCATTGTAAGGCTGGCTGAGGAATTTTAGGAATGGAACTCCACCCATCTCCAGGTCACCAAGGTTGAGAAAAATTGTACAATAAGTACAATTTGAGCAAAAACCCAGAGTGTCCACCTCATCACAGGTGTCTTCCAGAGGTTGGGAAGGCAAAACCCAAACATCACAGCCACTTTGAGGACATTGACAGATGTGCTCCTCTAAACCAGAGGTCCCCAACCTTGCAAATTTAAGACTTCTGGATGTCAACTCCCAGAATTCTCCAGCCAGCTATGCTGGCTGGGAAATTCTGGGAGTTGAAGTCCACGGGTCTTAAAGTTGCCACGGTTGGGGACCCCTGCTCTAAACACTTCCCGACCGAACAGAGCAGGAAGCCATTCAGGAATTTTGGACATTTACCATCACAGTATAATTGCTTATTTAAATTTATTGGCTCCCCAGCTCCAGTGGACTCTGATTCTAATAAATGGAATCAGAGCCATGATAGATGGAAGATTTTTCTTCTGAAGTCGGATAACGGAGACACTTTTGAGGAAAAAAAAAAAATATTGCCAGCCGGATCAGGCTGACCATGCGACGGGATCAGGCATCCCTGCCAGGCTGAGGTTCCGTGTAGATTTTCCGGGAGGTGTAAGAGCTGCTGAGCACGTGCAGAGCGCCTTTCTCTTTTGCCAAGCAGGCCGGGTGAAAAAAGGAGCTTTTCAGAAGATTTTACCCTCCTTACTGAAACGGAGAGATGTTATGATAGAAGGGAATATTTGCAGCTCAGGGTTGGACTACGGGGTCCTTGGTAGTAGTAGTAGTAGTAGTAATAGTAGTAGTAGTAGTAGTAGTAGTAGTAGTAGTAGTAGTAGTAAGAGGAGGAGGAGGAGGAGGAGGAGGAGGAGGAGGAGGAGGAGGAGGAGGAGGAGGAGGAGGAGGAGAATGACTGTGGGGTCCTTGGTGCTCTCTGAGCTTGGTGGTTTTCTTGCAGACATTTCATGACCCAACTAGGTAACATCATCAGTGCTAGAAGGGAGTGGGGTTTATGGAGGGAGGAGGAGGAGGAGGAGGAGGAGGAGGAGGAGGACTGTAGCATGCTTGGTGCTCTCTGAGCTTGGCGATTTTCTTGTAGATGTTGCATGACCCAACTAAGTAACATCATCAGTGCTAGAAGTGGGAGGAGGGGGGGAATGGAGTAAGGAGGAGGGGGAGGAGGAGGAAGAGGAGGGGAGAAGAGGAGGGAAGGAGGAGGAGGAGAAGAAGGTGGTAAGGGGAGGAGAAGGGCTGTGGGGTCCTTGGTGCTCACTGAGCTTGGTGATTTTCTTGCAGACATTGTATGATCCAACTAGATAACATCATCAATGCTAGAAGTGGGAGGAGGAGAAGGAGGAGGAGGATCTGTGGGGTCCTTGGTGCTCTCTGAGCTTGGCGGTTTTCTTGCAGACGTTTCATGACCCAACTAGGTGACATCATCAGTGCACTGAAGTCTTTGTCCAGGCTAGAAAGAAATATCCCGGGTGGCGTTTCATGCGCTCCGTCGGTTAAAATTGAGCCACTGCCTCTCGGGGCCTGAAACACCAAAAGAGAACACAACGCCTGCCTTTGTGAGTTGTTTTAGTTAAGAAGAGTTAATTGGAGACTCAGATCTTCGTTTAGTATGATTTATTTTCTTAGGCTCCTGGCCAGAAAAACCAACAATAACCTACGATCATATCAACTTCCTGGCCCTTTGATAAGTAAAGCGTGACTGGGTGTTGAAGCTGTTAATATGCCTCCCGGCCCTTCCAGTCACGCTTTTGAATTCGATCAGCGCTCTTCTTGAGATCAAGAAGGATCCAAGGCTAAACAAATCTTGGTTGCCACAATATAAAAAAGATGTTGAGACTCTGGAAAGAGTGCAGAGAAGAGCAACAAAGAGGATTAGGGGACTGGAGGCAAAAACATACAAGGAACGGTTGCTGGAATTGGGGATGTCCAGTTTAATGAAGAGAAGGACGAGGGGGGACAGGATAGCCGTGTTCCAGTATCTCAGGGGCTGCCCCAAAGAAGAGGGAGTCAAGCTGTTCTCCAAAGCGCCTGAGGGCAGGACAAGAAGCAACGGGTGGAAACTAATCAAGGAGAGAAGCAAGCTGGAATTGAGGAGAAATTTCTTGACAGTGAGAACAATTAATCAGTGGGACAACCTGCCACTGATTGTGAAGTTGTGTGTTCTCCATCACTGGAGGTTTTCAAGAAGAGACTGGACAACCATTTGTCTGGAATGGTATAGGGCAGGGGTAGGCCACCTTGGCTCTTTTATGACTGGTGGACCAACTCCCAGAACTCCTGAGCCAGCATGGGGGAACCTATGGCCCCTTCATGACTCGTGGACTTCAACTCCCAGAATTCCTGAGCCAGCATGGGCAAACTATGGCCCCCTCATGACTTGTGGACTTCAACTCCCAGAGTTCCTGAGCCAGCATGGGGGAAACTTTGGCCCCTTCATGATTCGTGGACTTCAACTCCCAGAATTCCTGAGCCAGCATGGGGGAAACTATGGCCCCCTCATGACTCGTGAACTTCAACTCCCAGAATTCCTGAGCCAGCATGGGGGAAACTATGGCCCCCTCGTGACTCGTGGACTTCAACTCCCAGAATTCCTGAGCCAGCATGGGGGAACTATGGCCCCTTCATGACTCGTGGACTTCAACTCCCAGAATTCCTGAGCCAGCATGGCTCAGCTTGGAAACCTCTCCCTTTCCCCTCAGCATGGCTGGTTCAGGAATTCTGGGAGTTGAAGTCCACCAGTCATAAAAGAGCCAAGGTTGCCTACCCCTGGTATAGGGTTTCCTTCCTGAGCGGGGGGTTGGACTAGAAGACCTCCAAGATTCCTTCCAGCTCTGTGATTGAAGTGTTGAACTGTTGTAACTCTACTTGTAACTCTACGCCACCAGGAAGTACTTCTACGGGGACCTTATTCCAGTGGGAACTTGCCTCTGGACGTCTCTCTCTTTCTCCAGGAATGAAATGCATGCCCTAAATTGGGCACCCCACCCTACCCCACCCAAGGGAGCATGGCACAATTAATTATTGCGTACGGTTGCAGCATAAAAATATTGCTGCATCAAGCACAACGCCCAGCTTCTGCAGGGAACAGTGGCTGGATATCTGCAATCATATAAACATAGCAACAAAACCATCGAGAGATTGTGATGCAAAGACAGTCCTGGTCTAGCAACCGACTTAGCAACTTCTGCAACTTTTAAGAGGCGTGGACTTCAACTCCCAGAATTCCCCAGCCAGAATTTTAATTCTGGGAGTTAAAAATCCACCCATCTTAAGGTGAAGAAACAGGGCTAGATGGATAATGTCTGGTGTCTTTCCGTCTATCTGTTTACTTGACTCATTCTACAAACCAGCTTATTAAGTTTATACGTTTATAACGATCGCCTCATCTTGTGGCAGGGAGTTCCATCGGCTGCGTGAATTTGGGGGCTTGCTTTCGATCTCAGCAAATCGGCATCATCAAAATGATCTCAAGTCGCAATATAAAAGGGGCCAAAGAGCATTTTTTTAATAAAAAAAAATCATATTATTGATCCATGAAAAAGTATCCTTTTTCGGATTTTTCTGAAAGGATAACCTGGTCAGATTCCACCAATGTATTAATTCTTAATGAGGGCCAAGCCATACATCAAGGAGACTCTGGAGACTGCCCTGAAAATGTCAAATTGTGGTGTCAACCAATCCACAAAGCTTACAAAACTTGGAAGTTTAGTCTTGATACATAACCAATTTCCCACCGATGGTTGATCCGTCCAAATCACACCAGCCTAAAACTGTCCAAACCATTGTTTAAAAGCATCCAGGCATTGGTAAGCCATCTGTGACCTTGGACAAAGTCCATCATGGCTGCAACATCAGAAAAGTGTTGGGAGAAAAGAGAAGTACTTGGGTGAGAAACAGTGGAAGCCCTTCCTGGCAAAGGAGATCCTGGGATGATCCTTCAAAGTTCTAGAGAACTTCTCCATGAAGAGAGAACTAAAGAAATGATCGTAATTTTGAAGGCTACCTGGATGTGGTTACATCTGGTGGAAACTAAGCCCCGGAAGAACCTTAGGTAGACCATCAAGCACCAGGATAGGAGCGTCCTTGTTCTTTGGGAATCTTTTTCATCCTTAGGACTTCAACCATTTGCTACACCTGAAGTAAATATAACTTCTGCTTCGTAACAGAGATGTCTGCAGGAGAAATCTCTCCTCACGTTCAAGATGGAGCCCAAGTGAAGTAGGTCAACTGGGCAAGAAGAAACAATGGAAGCCCTTCCTTGCAAAGGAGAATCTGGGATGATCCTTCAAACTTCTAGAGAATTTCTCCATGAAGAGACAACTAAAGAAATAATCGTAATTTCAAAGGCTACCTGGATGTGGTTACATCTGGTGGAAACCAAGTCCTGGAAGAACCTTAGGTAGACCATCAAGCACCAGAATAGGAGCATCCTTGTTCTTTGGGAATCTTTTTCATCCTTAGGACTTCAACCATTTGCTAGACCTGAAGGAAATATGACTTCTGTTTCGGAGCGGAGATGTCTGCAGGAGACCTTGAAGATGGAGTCCACATGAAGTAGGTCAGGGAACACCCCCGCCAGCTGCGAGAAGAACTTCTAGAAATATGGTTTTAAGACTTAGAACCAGCCCTTTCTGGCAGAAAACCTTTAAAAAATCTCACGAGGTGAACGTCTTCTCCAGAGAGGAAAGGATGCTAAATTCTAATTATAGGAAGTGCTGAGTTGTAATCCTTACCTCTAAAGGAGAGAGAACCAGTTGCCGTATCTAAAAACTAATTACTTCTTCATTCCAACACTTTGAATGCTGGATGACTTAGTTTAGGAAATAGATTTATGGATGTATTTATTTTTTCTATGCAGTGGAAGAAAGGAAGGGAAGCCATTCCATAAAGCCCCGAATTTTCCCGCCTGTCGCTTCCCTTTGCATATCAACAGCAGGTGTGGCTGTATATTCAGCAGCAAGGAGACCACACAATTCAAAATATCCAAAAAGGAGTTCCAGCTTTTTCATTACATTTCATTATATCCGAAAAGGGGCCAAGCCACGACTTACGAGCACAACTGAGTCCATTTCCGTTGCTAAATGAGACGCTCATTTAGTGAGTTTTGCCACATTTTACAACCACCGTCATAAATACGAGTCAGTTGCCAAGCGTCTGAATTTTGATCACGTGACCATGGAGACATTGCGACGGTCATAAGTGTAAAAATCGGTCCTCGGTCCTCTTTTTTCCCCCAGTGCTATTGTAACTTCAAACGGTCACTAAACCGTTGTAAGTTGAGGACGGCCTGGATATTCGGCGGCATAAAAATTCAGAGCATGTAAAAAAGAGCACCAGTTTTTTTTTTTCCCCCACGGGTTTCTTCCTTGTCTTTTAAGCTTTTGTGACGTGCCGGGTTGCTAAATGAAGGCCTAACGCAGTGGTTCTCAACCTTTTTAATGCCGCGACCCCCCAACCGGTCGTAAGTCGAGGACTACTCAACCGGTCGTAAGTTGAGGACTACTCAACTGGTGCAGCACTGTTTGCAGAATGGGGCTTTTGGCGGGCTCAGCAGGGCAGAGACAGCCTGGACAATTCCTATTGGCTTTTGAAAGCCAATAGAATTAGACTCTATTCAAGAGAGTCTATTCTATTGGCTTTCAAAAGCCAATAGAAGAAAAGGGAGTAGCACAGCTAAGGAAAAGGGGGGAAAAATGGCGGACTGCGTTGTTTGGCGACCCCCGTGAAATGGTCGTTTGACCCCAAATGGGGTCCCGACCCACAGGTTGAGAACCACTGGTCTAACGTGTTATTTCTTTCCTTTTTTAAGTTTTTTTCTCTCCTCGGGCCAATTCTCCATTCTCAACTTTCCCCAAAGGGGAAAGGTTGACAGAAGTGTGAGCTCACCTCTCTGCTTTTTTGCTGCCTGAAACTGAACCGGTTGCATTTCTGCCTAAAGCAGGCTCGGGCGCTTTTAAGACTGGTAGACTTCGATTCCCAGAAGACCCCTGGTCTGGATCCAAGCCTGCAGTTTCATCAAAATGGCTGACTGAGGAATTCTGGGAGTTGAAGTCCACAAGTCCTAAAAGGGCCAAGTTTGAAGACCCCTGGTCTGGATCCAAGCCTGCAGTTTCATCAAAATGGCCGACTGAGGGATGCTGGGAGTTGGTCCACAAGTTCTAAAAGGGCCAAGTTGGAAGACCCCTGGTCTGGATCCAAGCCCACCATCAAAATGGCTGACTGAGGAATTCTGGGAGTTGAAGTCCACAAGTCATCAAAGGGCCAAGTTTGAAGACCCCTGGTCTGGATCCAAGCCTGCAGTTTCATCAAAATGGCCAACTGAGGAATTCTGGGAGTTGAAGTCCACAAGTTGTCAAAGGGCCAAGTTGGAAGACCCCTGGTTTAGATCCAAGCCTGCAGTTTCATCAAAATGGCCGACTGAGGAATTCTGGGAGTTGAAGTCCACAAGTCATCAAAGGGCCAAGTTTGAAGACCCCTGGTCTGGATCCAAGCCTGCAGTTTCATCAAAATGGCCAACTGAGGAATTCTGGGAGTTGAAGTCCACAAGTTGTCAAAGGGCCAAGTTGGAAGACCCCTGGTTTAGATCCAAGCCTGCAGTTTCATCAAAATGGCCGACTGAGGAATTCTGGGAGTTGAAGTCCACAAGTCATCAAAGGGCCAAGTTTGAAGACCCCTGGTCTGGATCCAAGCCTGCAGTTTCATCAAAATGGCCAACTGAGGAATTCTGGGAGTTGAAGTCCACAAGTTGTCAAAGGGCCAAGTTGGAAGACCCCTGGTTTAGATCCAAGCCTGCAGTTTCATCAAAATGGCCGACTGAGGAATTCTGGGAGTTGAAGTCCACAAGTCATCAAAGGGCCAAGTTTGAAGACCCCTGGTTTAGATCCAAGCCTGCAGTTTCATCAAAATGGCCGACTGAGGAATTCTGGGAGTTGAAGTCCACAAGTCCTAAAAGGGCCAAGTTTGAAGACCCCTGGTCTGGATCCAAGCCCACAGTTTCATCAAAATGGCCGACTGAGGAATTCTGGGAGTTGAAGTCCACAAGTTATCAAAGGGCCAAGGTGGAAGACCCCTGATCTAGCTAGAAAATCCAGCCTCTAACCTTTGTCCTCGCTGCCCCTGTTACCTGAGAGGTGAAAAGAGCCACACCTGGAGAACAAGTTTTTAGTTTTTTTTACCTTGCTTGCCCTAACCTGCAACTCCTAAATAATAGGGAAGGGAGAGAACAGCAGAGGTTGGAAACAAAAAACGTCTTTTCCATTTTTCTTCTACTGTAAGTCTTGTAACTCCCTTCTCAACAATGTTTTAGCAATGTTTTTCAACCTGAGCAACTTTTAAGATGGGTAGATTTGTGTTGGTTGGGGAATTCTGGGAGTTTCAGGGCCCTTATAACCCGTCTTCAAGGGCCAGCATGGGAATTCTGGGAGTTGAAGTCCACCAGTCTTCAAGCGCCAGCATGAGAATTATGGGAGTTGAAGTCCACCAGTCTTAAAGGACCAACCTATGGAATTCTGGGAGTTGAAGTCCACCGATCTTAAAGGACCAGCATTGGAATTCTGGGAGTTGAAGTTCACCCTTCTTAAAGGACCAGTATTGGAATTCTGGGAGTTGAAGTCCACCGGTCTTAAAGGACCAGCATTGGAATTCTGGGAGTTGAAGTCCACCAGTCTTCAAGCGCCAGCATGAGAATTATGGGAGTTGAAGTCCACCAGTCTTAAAGGACCAACCTATGGAATTCTGGGAGTTGAAGTCCACCGGTCTTCAAGTGCCAGCATGAGAATTCTGGGAGTTGATGTCCATCCATCTTAAAGGACCAGCATTGGAATTCTGGGAGTTGAAGTCCACCCGTCTTAAAGGGCCAGCATTGGAATTCTGGGAGCTGAAGTCCACCCGTCTTAAAGTTGCCGAAACACTATCCTAAAGCCAAGAAATTCACTTGATTTTCTTATTCTTTTTTCTTTCTCCTATTGCAATCTTTACAGATACTCCGCGACTTACAACAGCTTGTTTAGCGACCATTCAAAGTTACAACCGCACCAAAAAATGTGACTTGTGACCGTTTTCCATAGTTACGACCCTTGCAGCATCCCCAGGATGACGGGATCAGAATTCAGACGCTTGGCAACCGACTCAAATTTACGACGGTCGCAGCGTCCCCCTGGGTCCCGTGATCCCTTTTAGGACCTTCTGACAGACAAAGTCAGTGTGGAATCCAGATTCACTTAACAACTGTGCTCCTCAGTTAACAACTGCAGTGATCCCCTTAAGCACCGGGGCCAGGAAGATGGTAATATGAAGTAAAACTCACTTAAGAGCCGCAGAAACTTTGGACTCAATTGTAGTTGTAAGTCAAGGACGATCTCTACTTACGACTGACCCACCATCAGCCAGAAAGCAACACCTTTGATAAAGGACTGTTCCCCCGCCCCCCAGAATAAGGAACGTAAATGTTGCTCCTGGTTGCAAGGGAAAAATGGCTGCCTGAGCCACGAAACCACGGTCTGTCCTGCCGATCAAGCTGCGGTTAAGGGCACCGTAACCAAGCTGGGTTCGGCTGGGCTCTTGTAAATCCCTTGCATTCATTTTAGATTTATTTAAGGGAGGAAACAAGTGGTGGAATCTGAAGAATTCACATTATCTCTTGAAACATGAATGTTTGGCAGGGGAGAGGGCTACCTGTTCCCACCATCCAGAAACACGGTTGTTTTCACACACCTTATCTAACCTCTCCTAGCAAACGGAGGCTTAATGCCAAGCCAGTCCTCTAAGCTCTGCTTGATTAAAAAAAAAAAAAAAATGTCTGTTTGGGGGACAGTGGGAGCCACCCACCTCAACCAACAAAGGTGGATTTGTTGACGTTTGGGTGGGAGAGTTTAGCTTCAGACAACCCATGAAAACCCGGGTTATCAAAACAGGCCTCTTGTATTTCCAAGAATGGATGACGCCCAAACAGATCAGTCCTCTTTGCAGGATTTATTGACAGGTAGTTCTCGACTTCATTCAAGCGGCATTGAAAAAAGGGATTTACGACCGTTTTTCACACCCTTATGACCCTCGCAGCATCCCTGGGAATCAAAATTCAGAAGTTGGGCAACTGACTCAGATTTATGACGTCGGCCCCCCCCCCCCCCCCCCCCCCCCCCCGTCAGGTGACCTCCTGGCAAGTGAAGTCAAGGAGAAACTTAAGGTTGATTTAACAACCGTGTGACTAAGTTAACGATGCAGCGATCCACTGCAAGAAAGGTCGTAAAACTCACAACAAATGTTTCACAACAGCAGAAATTTTGGGCTCAATTGCAGTCGTAAGTCAAGGACTATCTATAATTGGGGGTAACCTATGACCCCTTTTCACCCTTGTCTTCTTAGGACTACAACTTCGTTGCTTGTACCTTACGATTGATATTGTTTTATTTAGTTATCCCGGTATGATTTAATGTTGTTTGCTTATCTAGTATCCTATGACTATCACTAAGCGTCATATCTTATGATTTATGATGAATGCATTTTTATGTTGATTATGATCATTAATTAATCACTCGTTGCTTGTATTTACACTGAGAGCTTCTGCACCGGAGACAAATTCCTTATGTGACTAATCACACTTGGCAAATAAACAGGCAGATGTTGTTGCTTCGTGGGGTTTCAGCCCTTCCAGATCAAGCTGCCTTTGGCAATTGACCGACGGGGATTTTGTCAATGCCGCCGGCGTTCAAGGGATGCTCCCGTTGCTTCGGGATTGCACACGAGGCGTGTATCGCTATCGCTGCTACCTATCGTTAATTCTATCAATAATGCAGATGTTGTTGCTTCGTGGGGTTTCAGCCCTTCCAGATCAAGCTGCCTTTGGCAATTGACCGACGGGGATTTTGTCAATGCCGCCGGCGTTCAAGGGATGCTCCCGTTGCTTCGGAATTGCACGCGAGGCGTGTATCGCTATCGCTACTACCTATCGTTAATTCTATCAATAATGCAGATGTTGTTGCTTTGTGGGGTTTCAGCCCTTCCAGATCAAGCTGCCTTTGGCAATTGACCAATGGGGATTTTGTCAATGCCGCCGGTGTTCAAGGGATGCTCCCGTTGCTTTGGGATTGCACGCGAGGCGTCTATTGCTATCGCTACTACCTATCATTAATTCTATCAATAATGCAGATGTTGTTGCTTTGTGGGGTTTCAGCCCTTCCAGATCAAGCTGCCTTTGGCAATTGACCGACGGGGATTTTGTCAATGCCGCCGGCGTTCAAGGGATGCTCCCGTTGCTTCAGGATTGCACACGAGGCGTGTATCGCTATCGCTGCTACCTATCGTTAATTCTATCAATAATGCAGATGTTGTTGCTTCGTGGGGTTTCAGCCCTTCCAGATCAAGCTGCCTTTGGCAATTGACCGATGGGGATTTTGTCAATGCCGCCGGTGTTCAAGGGATGCTCCCGTTGCTTCGGGATTGCGCGCGAGGCGTCTATTGCTATCGCTACTACCTATCATTAATTCTATCAATAATAAAATTACAATTATTCATTTTCCCTCTGGCAGGCCCCAATCCGCAATCCTCGAAGGGGACCCACATTCTGGTACCTGTCAGCAGCTCTCTGCCCGGCATGGGCTGGTCAGCGGAAATGACCAGCTCAGACGACAACAGCATGTGTCTCCGCGTCTGCCCCTCGCCCAGGGCGGTGGTGGGCAAGTACCAGTTCAGCGTGAAGACCCGGAGCAGGGCGGGCGAGTACGCCGCCCCCTTCGACCCCAACAACGAGGTGTACATCCTCTTCAACCCCTGGTGCCCAGGTGAGTCCTGGGGAGAATAAGGGGGTGAGAGAGAAACACAGAGGGGAGGGTAAGACCGGAATCCACAGCCCGGCTTTGCTCAAGTGGGCGTTTTGTAGCTCAGTTGGCAGCTTAGCTCCCAGAATCCCTTTGTTAGCACGACTGGGGAATTCTGGGAGGTGAACAGCCCGATGTCTGGAAGGCTGACGGAGCCAGCCGTTTACTGGGATGTCTGTTATTGATCTGCCTATATATGATCGATTAAAGAGTGGCCCTCTGTTTTGCTTTGTTTTTAGGGAGGACAATCACTTTGGATGGGTGGAGGGAGAGAGGGACGGAGGGATAAATGGATGGATGGATAAAAGGAAGGAAGGAGGAAGGAAGGGATGGAGAGATGAATGGAAGAATGGGTGAATGAATGGATGGATGGATGGGTGAATGAAAGGTAGGAAGGAAGGAGATGGAGAGGAAGGAAGGAAGGAAGGAAGGAAGGAAGGAAGGAAGGAAGGAAGGAAGGAAGGAAGGAAGGAAGGAAGGAAGGAAGGCGATGGAGCGATCAATGGAAGGGTGGATGAATGGAAGGAAGAGATGGAAGGATGGATGGAGGGAGGCAGGGAAGGAAGGAGATGGAGAGATGGATGGAAGGATGGGTGAATGAATGGATGGATGGATGGTTGAATGGAAGGTAGGAAGGAAGGAGATGGAGATAAAGGAAGGTAGGAAGGAAGGAAAGAAAGAAAGAAAGAAAGAAAGAAAGAAAGAAAGAAAGAAAGAAAGAAAGAAAGAAAGAAAGAAAGAAAGAAGGAGATGGAGCGATCAATGGAAGGGTAGGTGAATGGATGGAAGGAAGGAAGGAAGGAAGGAAGGAAGGAAGGAAGGAAGGAAGGAAGGAAGGAGAGATGGAAGGATGGCTGGATGGCTGGATGGCTGGCTGGATGGATGGATGAACTCCCAGAATTCCCCAACCAGCCTTACAATGGGAGGGAGGGAGGGAGGGAAGGAAGGAAGGAAGGAAGGAAGGAAGGAAGGAGTGAGTCATCCATTCACACCTTCAATCTTTTTCTTAATAATCATTTATAGCAGTGCTTCCCAAAGCTGGGTGAATTACCCCAAATTTGGCCAAAGTGGTCTTTCTGTGAGTAACAACACACAAAACCATTATCCAATCACAACTGACACATTAAAATTGGCTTGATGGGGTTTACGTCCATTGGGTAAATACATCCTAACCCAGTCCTTGACTTAACAACCCTTCCTTTCGGCGACCAAAGTTACAACCGCAGGGAAAAGCTTGACTTAAAACCAGTCCTCACACTTACGACCGCCTGCAGGATTCCCCACAGTTACACGACCCAAATCCAGGCCCGCGGCAAACCAGCCCGGATTTCCAACCGCCGCAGCCTCCCGGCGTCCCGGGATTCCCCCCCCCCACTTGTGACATGGCCAGCCGGCTTCTGGCCAGCAAGCAAAGTCAACGGAGGAAGCCGGATTCGCTTAGTGACCACAGGCTTCGCTTAACGACGGCAGCGGTTTTGCGGAAGAACTGTGGCAGAAACCTGGCGGAACTGGGCAGAACTCCATCCCGGCCTCGCTGAACGGCACCAATGCGGGTGTGGTCGTAAGAGGAGGAGCCCCCGGCATTTTGCCAGGTGGACGGTCGGGTAGACGATCTAAAAAAATCCACCGCGAGTTTTTCCCACGGTTCCTCAAAGATGCTCAAAACAATCCGAGCTCAATCTCCTCGCCCCGACACACACCCTCTTGACCTGGGTGCGAAAGGTGCTGGCTTAATTTTCTGCCCGAGTCAGCAGGGCGTGGGAAGGAGTAAACCTTGATTGCTTATCTACCTAGACAGGTCGAGAAAGAGGAAGGGAACGAAGGAAGAACCGGGAGAAGAAGAAAAAAAATGCATTATTTTTTCCTTTTGGCCGGGTTCCGTCTTTCTCAGCGCGAGAGATTACAGGGAAGTCCTCGACTTAATGACGGTTCGTTTCGTGACCGAAGTGACAATGGCACTGAAAAGAAAGGACTTAGGACCCTTTTTCCCACTTAGCAACCGTTGCACCATCCTCGCGGTCACGGGATCAAAATTTGGATGCTTTGTCAACTGATTCGTATTTATGACGGTCGCAGTGTCCCAGGGGGGTGGGAGTGTCACGTGATTCCCCTTCGGTGACCTTCTGACAAACAAAGTCGATGGGGGAAGCCGGATTCCCTTAACGGCCATGTGACTCAGTGAACAACAGCAGTGATTTGCTTAACGACCGTGGCTAGAAAGGTCGTAAAGTGGGGCAAACCCCGCTCAACAAATGTCTTGTTTAGGAAGGGAAATTTTCAGCTCATTTGAAGTCGTAAGTCGAGGAGTGCCTGTAACTGGATTTACTTCCAACACTAGAAGTTTTTAAGAAGCGACTGGACAGCCATTTGTCTGAAATGTATAGGGTTTCCTGCCTGAGGAGGGGGTTGGACTAGATGACCTCCAAGATCCCTCCCAATTCTGTCTATTCTATTCTATTCTTATTTCTATTCTATTCTTATTTCTGTTCTATTCTGTTCTTATTTCTATTCTATTCTTATTTCTATTCCATTCTTCTATTCTACTCCATATTTTCTATTCTACTCTATTCTATTCTATTCTTATTTCTATTCTATTCTTATTTCTGTTCTATTCTGTTCTTATTTCTATTCTATTCTTATTTCTATTTATTCTTATTTCTATTCTATTCTTATTTCTATTCTATTCTTATTTCTATTTTATTCTATTCCATATTTTCTATTCTATTCTGTTCTGTTCTATTCTATTCTATTCTGTATTTGATTATTCTGTTCTATTTTTGCATTTGAAGGTATTTCTTAGAGCTCAGGGTTCAGTTTGACGGCTAGACTTTGACGTGGCCGTTTCTTAAGAGAGGAAAACGGGAATTCCCCCATCCTTGTCTTTGTAAATAAGAAATTCCTTACTTTGGGACCTTCTGGAAAGAAACTGGCAGGTGTGATGTGGTCGTTCCATATAGAAAACCTAGGAACTGTATCACACTCCACACCCTTCTTCCTGTTTCCATCCTGAACGGCTAAGGAGAGGCAGAAAAACTGGACTGGAGAAAGGAATACATTTCCCCTTGCTCTTCATGGCAGGAAAGACCAAAGCAAATAAATCTTTAGCTTGGCATACAGAAAAGGAGAAAACAAGGACTCACACAAACACAAACACACCACCCTAAAGAGAACACTTAGGTCACATTCCCTGAGCAGGAAGGAAGAGAAAGATAAAACCCTTCGATCCATTTTTTTTTTTAAAGATGTTGATCAACCATCCGGAAATGACTTCATTATCTTTGTTCATCCGTCGCTGGAAAGTTTTTCCCCCAAAGAGAGATGCCTCAAGTCCTCGGCTTACGACCAAAACCGAGTCCCCAATTTCTGTTGCTAAGTGAGACAGTCATTCAGCGGATTTTTGCCCCATTTTATAAACTTCCTTGACACCCTTGTTCAGAGAATCACCTGACCCCGGGACATTGCGACCGTCATAAATATGAGTCAGTTGCCAAGGATTTGAATTTTGATCACGTGACTCTGGGGATGCCCCAACGGTCGTAAGTGTGAGAAACAGTCCTAAGCCCACTTTTTTCACTGCTGTTGTAACTTCAAACGGTCACTAAATGAAGCGTTGTAAATCAAGGACTGCCTGTATTTTAGAAGAAGAGCATTTTATTGTGACAATGTTAACGAAGCTCATTTTTTTCCGGAGGGATTGCAAAGCAGCCCACGCATGAAGGAGAAAAACAAACATGAAATCCATTTTTATTTGCCAGAAAATATCAGCAGATGCAAAAGTATTTTAATTAACAGAGGGAGAGAATCAACATCACGTGAAGTGTTAATACCACTTTACAAGGTCTTGGTAAGGCCACACTTGGAATATGGCATCCAGTTTTGGTCACCACGATGTAAAAAAGATGTTGAGATTCTAGAATGAGAACAGAGAAGAGCCACGAAGATGATCAGGGGGCTGGAGGCTAAAACATATAAGGAACAGTTGCTGGAATTGGGGATGTCTAGTTTAACGAAGAGAAGGACGAGGGGGGACAGGATAGCAGTCTTCCAGTATCTCAGGGGATGCCATAAAGAAGAGGGAATTAAGCTATTTTCCAAAGCACCTGAAGGCAGGACGAGAAGCAACGGGTGGAAACTAATCAAGGAGAGAAGCAACCTAGAACTAAGGAGAAACTTCCTGACAGTGAGAACAATTAACCCAGTGGAACAACCTGCCACCAGAAGCGGTGACTGCTCCAACACTGGAAGTCTTTAAGAAGAGACTGGACAGCCATTTGTCCAAAATGGTATAGGGTTTCCTGCCTGAACAGGGGGTTGGACTAGATGACCTCCAGGGTCCCTTCCAACTTTACTACTACTACTACTACTACTACTATTATTATTATTATTATTATTATTATTATTATTATTATTATTATTATTAATTTCTCCAACTAAAGAATGTTTTTTTTAAAAAAAGCTACATTAGATCACCAAGGAGTGCTTTGTGGCTGAATCGACTCCTTCCTCCCTTTAAAATATTTTCAAAAGAAATGCTGGAATGTTTCCCATTCACTTGAATTTCCCTCGCTTTTTTTCTCCTCTTTTAGAGGATACGGTCTACCTGCAACAGACCGACTGTCTCAAGGAATACGTGCTGAACGAAACGGGGAGAATTTATTACGGAACAGAAAGTCAGATTGGGGAGCGAACATGGAACTACGCCCAGGTAAGATGCTTTTTCTCGTTGCAATAATGTTTGAGGAGCGAATGGTCTTTGAAAGGACTCTGGAGTTATAGCTGTGCCTACAAATCCCAAATCGCCTTTGGGTCACGTTTCCTGTGAGCAGCTGCCCTGCAAGAATTTAGTGGCTATTTTGTTAAGGTTGAAAAACTGAGAAATCTAAGGAAGCGGTGAGGAAATATAAGATGTTTAATGTGACGCAGAAAGAAAGGAAGGGAGGGAGGGAGGGAGGGAGGAAGGAAAGAAAGAAAGAAAGAAAGAAAGAAAGAAAGAAAGAAAGAAAGAAAGAAAGAAAGGAGGAGGAAAGGGAAAAAGAAGAAAGAAAGAAAGAAAGAAAGAAAGAAAGAAAGAAAGAAAGAAAGAAAGAAAGAAAGAAAGAAAGAAAGAAAAGAGGGGGAAAGAAAGAAAGAAAAAAGAGGGGAAAGGAAAAAAGGAAGGAAGGAAGGAAGGAAGGAAAGAAGGAAGGGAAAAAGAAAGAAAAAGAAAGAAAGAAGAGAGAGAGAGAGAGATTAGACAGTTATTTGTCTGAAATGATATAGGCCAGAGGGATGGACTAGAACACCTTCAGGGTCCCTTCCAATCTGTTATTCTGTATAAACAAAAGCTTTATTAGTGAGGAAGGGAAGGAAAATAGAAAAAAAAGGAAAGGAAAATAGAAAAGAGGAAAGAGGAAAGGAAAGAAAAGGAAAGGTAAATAGAAAAGATATTTTTTTAGGGAGGAAAATCACTTTGGATGGGTGGAGGGAGGGATAAACAGATGGAAGGAGGGAGGGAGGGAGAAGGAAGGAAGGAAGGAAGGAAGGAAGGAAGGAAGGAAGGAAGGAAGGAAGGAAGGAAGGAAGGAAGGAAGGAAGGAAGGAAGATTGAAAATGACGCAAACATGGCTAGGTTCCTCACTAGGGCAGGGGAACCCCCAGAACGTGGTCCAAATGGCTACCCCAGGGCTGAAATCCTTCCCTGGAAATTTATTTCTTTGTCCTAAAACGAAACAGAGAACCTGGGCAGCCATCGTTCCCTGCTCCGTTGACCTTCCTTCTTTTCTCCCATCAGTTTGACCAAGGGATCCTGGATGCCTGTTTGTTCATGCTGGATAAGCGCGGGATGCCTCACGCCAGTCGGGGAGATCCGATCATGGTTTCCCGCGTCGTCTCGGCCATGGTGAGTTGTGACAATGAACCCAGAACCTCGTTAAAAATGGAAAAATGCCAATTATTATTTCATTTATCTGACTGCACGCTTTCCACTGTTTTTGTTCATAATCTTCCACGATTACTTCAATTAATTCTCCCCGTCCTTTCCTTTCTTCAGTAGCCATTTTATTCTCTGTATTCCTTTCTTTTCTCTCTTTCTCTCTCTCTCTTCTTCTTGGGCATTAAACTAGCTAACTAAATCCAAGTGCAGCCAAGTGGGTCCAGATAGTCCTTGATTTACCACCACCAAAATTTCCGTTGCTAAGCAAGACCCTTGCTGTTGAGTTTTGCCCCGCTTTACGACCGTTCTTGCCATCGTTGTTAAGTGAGTCACCACAGCTGATACGTTAGCAACACCGTGCTTGTCCGAGGGTCGCAAAAGGGGATCACGTGATCACACGGCGACCGTCTTAAAGACGAGTCAGTTGCCAAACATCTGAATTTTGATCACGTGACCGTGGAGAGGCTGCAACGCTCGTAAGTGTGAAAAATAAAAATCTCTGCGCCGCAATTTGGCTAGAACACAAACTTTGGATACACACGTAGTCCTTGACTTACCACCGACTTTTCGAAGTTACAACGGCACGGCACTGAAAAATGTGACTCGTGACCGCTTTTCACACTTAACGACCGTTGTGGCGTCCTCACGGTCACGTGATCAAAATTCACAGGCTTGGCAACTGACTTGTATTTATGATGGGGGAGGATCCCCTGTTGTGACTTTTTGACAAGCCCAGTCAGATTCGTTTAACGACCGTGTGGCTAATTTAGAAACCGCAGCGATTCCCTCAAAAAAACATGGCAGGGATGATCGTCAAACTCACTTAAGAACTGTCTCGCTTAGCGGCCGAAACTGCGGTCATAAACCGAGGACTGCCTGTCTCCAAAGACGGAATTAACACCCTCTCTCACCTCGGCTTTCTGTTTTTTACCCACCAGTTCTATTTGCACAGATCTGTTAATACGTCTATTTTTTTTTAAATAAAAAAATAAATAGTCCAGGGAGAACCAAATATACCACAAAAAAACTCATTTTTCTGGATTTGTACACTTAGTAAGTATTTTTTAATAAAATAAATAAATAGCCCAGGGGGAACAAAATATACCACAAAAAACTCATTTTTCTCGATTTGTACATTTAATAAGTATTTTTTAATAAAAAAAACAAATAGCCCAGGGGGGACAAAATATACCACAAAAGCCTCATTTTTCTGGATTTGTACATTTAATAAGTATTTTTAAATAAAAAAATAAATAGCCAAGGGGGAACAAAATATTCCACAAAAAACTCATTTTTTCTGGATTTGTACACTTAATAAGTATTTGTAAATAAAAAAATAAATAGCCAAGGGGGAACAAAATATACCACAAAAAACTCATTTTTCTGGATTTGTACACTTAATAAGTATTTTTAATAAAAAAATAAATAGCCCAGGGGGAACCAAATATACCACAAAAAAACTCATTTTTTCTGGATTTGTACACTTAATAAGTATTTTTAATAAAAAAATAAATAGCCTAGGGGGAACAAAATATACCACAAAAGCCTCATTTTTCTGGATTTGTACATTTAATAAGTATTTTTAAATAAAAAATAAATAGCCAAGGGGGAACAAAATATACCACAAAAAACTCATTTTTCTGGATTTGTACACTTAATAAGTATTTTTAATAAAAAAATAAATAGCCCAGGGGAAACCAAATATACCACAAACAACTCATTTTTCTGGATTTGTACACTTAATAAGTATTTTTAATAAAAAAAATAAATAGCCCAGGGGAAACCAAATATACCACAAACAACTCATTTTTCTGGATTTGTACACTGAATAAGTATTTTTAAAATAAAATAAATAGCCCAGGGGGAACAAAATATACCACAAAAAAATCATTTTTCTGGATTTGTACACTTAATAAGTATTTTTTAATAAAAAAATAAATAGCCCAGGGGGAACGAAATATACCACAAAAGCCTCATTTTTCTGGATTTGTACACTTAATAAGTATTTTTAATAAAAAAATAAATAGCCCAGGGGGAACCAAATATACCACAAAAAAATCATTTTTCTGGATTTGTACACTTAATAAAAGTAAATTGCGGGAACGTGGCGCAGCCTTTCAACCTGACGAATTAGCAAATCTGTGAATTAATTGAGGCAGGTCTGGTACAGCCAGTTGGATCGACCTGTTTCTGTTGAAGGAAATCACACAGGTCAAGCCAAGGCCTGTCTGTCTTTTCGGCTATAATTGGGGTGCCTTTCTTGCAATATTGGGGAACAGGATAATTGCTTAGGTTCCCCGACGGTTAATCAGAGCCTTTTTGTTATCGTAAGGCCGGATGGCTGCTTCACCAGGCCTGAATCACACACAATATTCTTCAAAGAAGCCACGATGCGTTGGGAATTATCACAACGGCGTGTATCTCATTCCTACTGCTTCTGTTTAATTTCCTCTCAGCTCCTCTGCTTTTTCCTGTCCCTTTGCTGGCTCAGCGATGGTTAGGCCTCGAGGTCATTCTTCTCACCACAATCCACACACAAAAAAATTGTGTGCTGTAATAAACCTGAAAGGGTCACAAAACTTGAGAAACCACAATGAGCCACAGGAATGACCTCTTGAGGAAACGACACTGTAAGAGTTATACGGGCGCAGTAAAAACAGAAATTCAGGCCAGGCAAGGGAGAAAACCTTGAAAAGAATCTCAGATATTTTAGGCCAAGCGATGATTGGTTTATTTATTTATTTATTTTGTCTACAGCTAGTCCTCCACTTATAACCAGAATCGAGAGCAAAAATTCGGTTGTTAAGTGAGTTGGGCTTGGTTTTACGACCCGTGGTCGTTAAGTGAATCGCTGCAGCTGTTAAATGAAACAGGCGGTCCTTAAACGAAACTGGCTTTGCTGATCAGAAGTTGCTTGGGAAGGTCGCGAATAGAATAGAATAGAATAGAATAGAATAGAATAGAATAGAATAGAATAGAATAGAATAGAATATTAGTATAGAATAGAATAGAATAGAATAATAAAATACAGAATAGAATAGAATAGAATAGAATAGCATAAGAAACAGAATAGAATATAGAATAGAATAGAATAGAATAGAATAGAATAGAATAGAATAGAATAGCATAAGAAATAGAATAAAATATAGAATAGAACAGAATATTAGTATAGAATAGAATAGAATAGAATAGAATAGAATAGAATAGAATAGAATAGAATAGAATAGAATAATAAAATACAGAATAGAATAGAATAGAATAGAATAGAATAGAATAGAATAGAATAGAATAGAATAGAATAGAACAGAACAGAATATTAGTATAGAATAGAATAGAAATAAGGAATGGAATGGAAAATATGGAATGGAATGGAATGGAATAGAATAGAATAGAATAGAATAGAATAGAATAGAATAGAATAGAATAGAATAGAAGGGACCTTGGAGTCTTCTAGTCCAGCCCCCTGCTCAAGCAGGAGAACCTGTACCATTTCAGGAGATCACACGACTCTTGGACATTGCAACCGTTATAAATATGTCCCGATTCTCAAATATGCCTAATCTGATCTTGCAACAGTCACAAGTGCGAGGACCAGCCATATCATTTTTTTTTCAGTGCCCTCGTGACATCCCTGCCGTAGGCCTTGTTTTGATCCACGACGATGTTGTGTTGTTTCCTCCCCAGGTGAACTCTCTGGACGACAACGGCGTGCTGGTTGGGAACTGGACCGGGGACTACTCCCGTGGCACAAATCCTTCAGCCTGGGTGGGCAGCCGAGATATCCTGCTGAAGTATCTCCGTACCGGATACCCCGTGCTCTACGGGCAGTGCTGGGTGTTTGCCGGCGTCGTGACCTCAGGTGGCCGCTGTTCGCGGTTGACGTGGGGAGGGTGGTGGGTCACGAGAAAAGAAACGAGAGCATCAAGGAGGGTGCGGGGGGGGGCTGTTCCAGGTTGTGTTTTGTTTTGGGGGTTTTTTTTTACAAATTTTATTAAATGTACATTTTAAAAACAAAAATGGACATGATTCAACTTCCCTGGCTTCATGCTATTAGTATTACCTTATGTTACAGAAAGAACAGAAACTTAAAATACATTCTATAACAGCACAGAGTATAACAAACTGTGCGTATAACATCTGTAAACTTTTTGATAAACCATTTTTCAATCGTCAAAATAAATATTAAAAAAAAAAAAAACCTCACCAACAGGCTGGAAATGTAGAAGGCTTCCATGGACTTACTATCACATGTGGTGGGAATGTCCAAAGGAGCAAAATTTTGGGAATCAGATAAAAAATTGGCTGGAAGAAATACTATTACCAAAAATTGATTTAAAACCAGAAGTCTTCTTATTAGGGATTATTAATGATAAACTCAGCAAAAGCATCTTTTTACTTACTATTGCATATTTTAACCGCAGCAAGATTGGCATGCGCCCAAAAATGGAAAGGAAAGGAAACCCCCACTGAGGAAGAAATAATAAATAACATTTTATCCTGTGCCGAAATGGACAGGTTAACTCTAGAGATTAAAAGTAAAACAGAAACAGAGTATTATGAAATTTGGAAAAATGTGTACGATTCGTTAGAGATAAGGAGGATCGCTGAGATGATTATCGATTGACTAGTTGATATCATAAGGACTTCTTATTAGTACCTATATTAGGACACAACTGGGGCTGTTCTAGATTGTGGAGGTTTTTAAAAAGAGACTGGACAGCCATTTGTCTGAAATGGTCTAGGGCAGTGGTTCTCAACCTGTGGGTCGGGACCCCATTTGGGGTCGAACGACCATTTCACGGGGGTCGCCAAACAACGCAGTCCGCCATTTTTTTCCCCTTTTCCTTAGCTGTGCTACTCCCTTTTCTTCTATTGGCTTTTGAAAGCCAATAGAATAGACTCTCTTGAATAGAGTCTAATTCGATTGGCTTTCAAAAGCCAATAGGAATTGTCCAGGCTGTCTCTGCCCTGCTGAGCCCGCCAAAAGCCCCAGTCTGCAAACGGTGCTGCACCAGTTGAGTAGTCCTCGGCTTACAACCGGTTGAGTAGTCCTCGACTTACGACCGGTTGGGGGTCGCGGCATTAAAAAGGTTGAGAACCACTGGTCTAGGGTCTCCTGCTTCAGCAGGGGGCTGGACTAGAAGACCTCCAAGGTCCCTTCCCATTTTGTTATTCTGCTATAACCTGGCTCCAGACTTTTCCTTTTAATCTTTTAATCCAATCAGCCCTGTAGGGGGAAAAAAGGAGAATAATAATAATAACAGAATAATAATTTTTAATTGCCGTCGAGACTTCATAATTTCTTGATGGCCAATGAACCCCGCACACGGACACCTTTTGCTCTAAGTTCAAGACAGCAAGCATCCCATCAGAAAAGTCCCCCCCCCCAATTTTGGGGGATACCGATAGAGTGCAACCATTAGCCTCTCTGCTGATACCCTTCCTCTCTGTCCCTTTCCCTCCCCAGTCCTGCGGTGCCTGGGCATTGCCACCCGGACTGTCACCAATTACAACTCGGCGCACGACACGGATGTCAGCCTCACCATGGACATCTACTTTGACGAGAATATGAAGCCCCTGGAGCACCTGAATGCTGACTCTGTCTGGTGAGGACTTGGGACCACCACCACCACCTCCTCCATGGGCATTGGGGTGATGTGGATGAGGACAAGTGTGCAGAGAAGAACAACAATAAGTTAGTCTCCAGTTAGCTGGGCCTTCAACTTGATCAGTGTTGTTCTTGAGATCAAGAAGCATCCGAGGTTAACAAATCTTGGTCGCCACGGTACAAAAAAGATGTTGAGATTCTGGAAAGAGAGCAGAGAAGAGCAACAAAGAGGATCAGGGGACTGGAGGCTAAAACCTACGAAGAACGGTTGCAGGAATTGGGGATGTCTGGTTTAATGAAGAGAAGGACGAGGGGGGACATAATAGCAGTCTTCCAATATTTGAGGGGCTAGCACAAAGAAGAGGGCTCCACCCGTCCCAAAGGTGCTTTTTCAAATGGTAACTGGACTTTCTTGTTTGTCCTTGAAGATGTTTCCCTTCTGATCCAAGAAGCTTCTTCGGTTCTGACTTATTCAGTCAGAACTCAAGAAGCTTCTTGGACGAGAAGTGAAACGTCCTCCAGGAAAAAACAGAGAAAGTCCAGTTGCA
The DNA here is from genome assembly GCA_039797435.1 of Crotalus adamanteus. NCBI lineage: Eukaryota > Metazoa > Chordata > Lepidosauria > Squamata > Viperidae > Crotalus > Crotalus adamanteus. The sequence continues at coordinate 142,007,363 of CM077936.1, read as the reverse complement.
ACTTTTGGAAAAGCACTTTTGGGACAACCGAGACCTGGATAACTGAGAATTCTCCACAGACAAGAGGGTCCACCTGTTCTCCAAAGCCCTGAAGGCAGGACAAGAAGCAACGGGTGGGAACTAATCAAGGAGAGAAGCAACCTGGAACAAAGGAGAAATCTCCTGACAGTGAGAACAATTAACCAGTGGAACAGCTGGCCACCAGGAAGTTGTGAATGCTCCATCACTGGAGGTTTTGAAGAAGAGACTGAAGGGCTGCTATTTGTCTGAAATGGGCTAGGGCAGTGGTTCTCAACCTTTTTAATGCCGCGACCCCCAACCGGTTGTAAGTCGAGGACTACTCAACCAGTCGTAAGTCGAGGACTACTCGACTGGTGCAGCACCGTTTGCAGAATGGGACTTTTGGCGGGCTCAGCAGGGCAGAGACAGCCTGGACAATTCCTATTGGCTTTTGAAAGCCAATAGAATTAGACTCTATTCAAGAGAGTCTCTTCTATTGGCTTTCAAAAGCCAATAGAATAAAAGGGAGTAGCACAGCTAAGGAAAAGGGGGGGGGAAATGGCGGACTGCGTTGTTTGGTGACCCCCGTGAAATGGTCGTTCGACCCCAAATGGGGTCCCGACCCACAAGTTGAGAACCACTGATATAGGGTTTCTTGCTTGAGCAGAGGGTTGGACTAGATGACCTCCAAGGTCCCTTCCAACTCCGTTCTTTTGTTACACACTGAATGCTTGAATTTCCTCCTTGCAGGAATTTCCACGTGTGGAACGACTGTTGGATGAAGCGACCGGATCTGCCTTCAGGTTTCGATGGGTGGCAGGTGGTGGACGCAACCCCCCAGGAATCCAGCAGTGGTAAGTTTGGGGGGGGGGGTGAAACAGAACTCCTATGAAATGGGTGTCAAGGTTCCGACGGACGAACCCAACTGAGTAAACGCCGCCGAGATGATCCAGTCTCTTAGTGCAAAACTTTATTGAGTACGTCCTTTTGGCACGAACGAAAGCGAAACCAGCTCCGGTTAATTCCCGCGCAAACCACTATAATTAAAATATAGAACCCTCCATTCCCTTCTTAGTGCAGGTCACATTGTCCAATCAAATGTCAAAATACCGTTATGAGAAAGTGTCTTGTAGATTGGCAAACATCTGCTGAAACGTCCTTGGTTCCCACAACTTGACTTCTTGTTGTCCAGAGCTTGCATTCCATTTCCCCCTCTCCTCATGTTGGCAATATCATCTGCGTGCTTCGAACTTGACGACGAGATCTCCACATTTGGAACCCCGGAGAAGGTTCCAGATTGGAAGCCTGACGCTGGGTGGAGGAGTCAGTCCCTCTTCTACCTTTCCTTCCTCGCGTCACCTTCCATGTCTTCCCACAGGGATCTTCTGCTGTGGGCCCTGCTCTGTGGAGGCCATCAAGAACGGTCTGGTCTACATGAAATACGATGCTTCCTTCTGCTTTGCTGAGGTGGGTCCTTCTTTTAGCGACAGACAGATCCCGGGAGGCTTAGTCGAAATCGATCCTTCAGGCACAGTGGGGAGAAAATTGGCAAGAGGACGGATGAATGACGATTTGTCTCCTCAGGTGAACAGCGATAAGGTGTATTGGCAACGCCAGAGAGACGGCACCTTCAAGATCGTCTACGTAGAAGAAAAAGCCATTGGGCATCTCATCAGCACCAAAGCCGTGGGATCCCATCAGCGCCAAGACATCACGAACATTTATAAGCATCCCGAAGGTACGACAACGCTGAGCAGGGAAGGATTGGAACAGCGGCAACATAAATACAGTTATTCCTTGACTTCCAACCATTTGTTCAGTGACCGTTTGACGTTATCAACGGTACTGGAAAAAAAGTATGTTACCGCTGTTTTTCACACTTACGACCGTGGTCATGTGATCAAAATGCAGATCCTGGCAACTGACTCGTATTTATGACGGTCGCAGTGTCCCAGGGTTGGTGGTCACGCGATCCCCTTTTGCAATCTTCTGACAAGCAAAATCGACGGGGGAAGCTGTATTCACTTAACGACCGTGTCATTAATTTAACAACTGTGGTGATTCACTCACTCGTAAAATAAAATTAGCAAATGTCTCGCTTGGCAACATAAATCTGGGATTCAGTTGTGGTTGTAAGTCGAGGACTACCTGTAAAGCAAGGAAATCTGGAGTTATATTTTGGGGGTGGACTTTTTGAAAAGAAAGGAGCAAATCCTATTTTCTGCTTTTATTCCGATACAAGAAGGAAGATTTATTTCTGTTCTGTATGCATTTCCATCAGGAGCTTGGGATTTCAGATGACTTCAGGTAGTCCTTGAGAGATGGTCATGTTGCTTATGTTGCTAAGTGAAACATTTGTTAAGTGAGTTTTGCCCCATTTTATGACAGGTGTTAAGTGAACCATTGCCTCTGTTAAGTTAGTAACAAGGTTGTTAAGTGATCTGGCTTCCCCATTGATTTGCTTGTTAGAAGCTCGCAAAAGGGGATCACGTGACTCCGGGACATTGCAACCGTCGTAAATATGAACCAGTTGAATTTTGAACATGTGACTGGGGGGGGGGATGCTGCAACAGTCGTAAGTGTGAAAACCAGTCCTGGGTCACTTTTTTCAGTGCCATTGTAACTTCGAACGGTCACTAGATGAACCGTTGTAAGTCGAGGACTGCCTGTATTTCATCAAGGTCTTCTTCGTATCTCTCTTTGATTCGAGGGACCCCTTTTTTGAATTCTCCGTTCTTTCTCTCCGCAGGAACGGAAGCGGAGCGCAAAGCAGTGGAAACCGCCGCCAAGCACGGCACCAAGGCCCACATCTACACCAACAAGGAGTGGGGAGAAGACATTTCGGTGACGGTCGACACTGAAGAGGCCTTCACCGGACAGGACATCTCCTTGAGGGTCATCCTGAAGAACCGGAGTTCAATGCCTCGCAACGTCTCTCTCAACCTCTTTGTGGCGGTCATGTATTACACAGGAGTCACCGGCAGCAATTTTAAACAGGAGCAGCGGCAGGTCCAGATTCCTGCAGGAGGAGGTAACCATCTGCAGCTGCCTGAGGCACGGCATCTTGTGCCAAAACTGGGAGGGGCCCGAGGGTATTGGAATTCATTTGTTGGAATGTATTTCAATGCAGCAACTTGAGTAGTATTCAGCCAGCAGATGGCAGTGTTTACAAGTTTGAATCTGTGGTATATATGTTCTTTGTTGAAATAGTTGAGCAGTAAAGCACATGGTGACGGTGCTTTTTGTTTGAGCTATGGTGCTATATATATATAAACAGAAGGAGAAAGGTGCTGCGAAGCGGAACGGGTTATGCGAAATAAGGAAAAGGAAAACTTGGCATTTGTGTATCCTGAGGGTCTCCCCATACATGACCCCAAATTTGTCCGCCTTCTCGCAGCTCAACCAGTTCCGATGGTCATCTCCTATCCCGAGTACAAGGCCCATCTGGTGGACCAAGGAGCCATGAAGCTCAGCATTTCCGGGAAAGTAGCCGAAACCGGACAGGTCATTGCGAAGGAGCACACTTTCCGTCTTCGCACCCCGGACCTCACTCTGACGGTACGACATGGACTTTTGGCTGTCTTCACCAGCCGTGTCCGACAAACTAGGATTCTCAGGAGATGTTGGTTAGATAAATTTATTTTTGCAGCTGTCCCCAAATTTGGAGCTACCGGTTCCTGTCAAGAGACGTGTTCTTTGGGATAAGGGGAACTACATTCTACATTAGTCCTCATTTAGCGACTGACTTTTTAAGCGGTTGTTCATAGTTACGACCATGACGAACAAGTAACTTCACGACAACTCTTCATCTTTACGGCCTTCACAGGTCTGTCAAGCCAAGGAAAGCTCTCGGAAGGTCATAAGCAAAGTCATGGTTTCACTTACTGACTTCAGTTAATGACAGGTGCCAATGTGGTGGCTAAACAAGGATGAGCTGTATTCTGTAGGGAGGGTCACTGGGAGTACTGCCATACCATTCAGATGTTTGTAAAAAATACTACCCCTAGGAGGGTGTATTATTTCACTTTGCAAAAATTCCTTTGGATATATCTAAAACCAGTGTTTCTTTGCGCCAGGGAGTAATTATATATAAATATATTTCTAAAATACAAGTAATCCTCGAGTTACGACCACAATTGAGCTCAAAATTTCTGTTGTTAAGTGAAACATTTGTTACGTGAGTTTTGCCCCATTTTACGACCTTTCTTGCCACAGATGTTAAGTGAAAGACTGCAGGTGATAAGTTAGTAACCCAGTCGTTAAATGAATCCAGCTTCGCAAAAGGGGATCACGTGACCCCGAGACGCTGCGACCGTCATAAATAGGAACCAGCTATCAAGCATCTGGATTTTGATCACATGACCATGGGAGATGCTGCAACGGTCATAACTGAAAAATGGTCATAAGTCACATTTTTCAGTGCCGTTGGTGAATGGTCACTAAATGAATTGTTGTAAGTCAAAGACTGCCTGTAGGCCAGCGATTCTCAACTGTGGGTCAGGACCCCATTTGGGGTCGAACGACCATTTCACGGGGGGCGCCAAACAACGCAGTCCGCCATTTTTTTCCCCTTTTCCTTAGCTGTGCTACTCTCTTTTATTCTATTGGCTTTTGAAAGCCAATAGAATAGACTCGAATAGAGTCTAATTCTATTGGCTTTCCAAAGCCAATAGGAATTGTCCAGGCTGTCTCTGCCCTGCTGAGCCCGCCAAAAGTCCCATTCTGCAAACGGTGCTGCACCAGTTGAGTAGTCCTCGACTTACGACCGGTTGGGGGTCACGGCATTAAAAAGGTTGAGAACCACTGCTTTAGACTTCCAATGCCTACGTGCCTCTTCTCTCTACATCAGTGGTTCTCAACCTGTGGGTTGGGACCCCATTTGGGGTCGAACGACCATTTCACGGGGGTCGCCAACAACGCAGTCTGCCATTTTTTCCCCCTTTTCCTTAGCTGTGCTACTCCCTTTTATTTTATTGGCTTTTGAAAGCCAATAGAAGAGACTCTCTTGAATAGAGTCTAATTCTATTGGCTTTCAAAAGCCAATAGGAATTGTCCAGGCTGTCTCTGCCCTGCTGAGCCCGCCAAAAGTCCCATTCTGCAAACGGTGCTGCACCAGTTGAGTAGTCCTCGACTTACGACTGGTTGAGTAGTCCTCAACTTACAATCGGTTGGGGGTCGCGGCATTAAAAAGGTTGAGAACCACTGCTGTAGGCAATGCAGTGGTCCTCAACAGTGGTGGAATTCAAATATCTGAACAACCGGTTCTCTGATTGGATGCAGGCCTGGGCCTCCGAGGCCTAGAACGGACTTCCGGAAGTGGTATCCACGTACTTCCGGCGGGCCATTCTAGGTCTGCGATGCCTCCTCCAGGGCTCCCAGGCCTAGAACGAACTTCTGGAAGCAGTGTGCATTCAGCCAGTTCTCTAAACTCAGCAAAATTTAGCGACCGGTTCTTCTGAACCGGTGCAAACCGGCTGAACCCCACCACTGGTCCTCAACCTACAACCACAACAGGGGCCAGAATTTCTGTTGCTAAACAAGGCAGAGGTTTAACGAGTCGCAGTGAATTTTGCGACTTTTTTTTTTCTTGTAACGAATCAGCGCAGTTGCCGAATCATGCAGTTGTTAAGGGAATCTAGGTTCCCCCGTTGACTCTGCTCATCGGAAACCGGCTGGGAAGGTCACGTGACACCGGGACGCTGCAACTGGCATAAGTACACGCCAGTTACCAAGCATCTGAATTTTGATCCCGTGACCGTGGGGATTCTGCCATGGTTGAAAGTGCGGGGACCGCTCATAAGGCGTACACCCCTTTTTTCAGCACGGTTGTGATTTTTAACGGTCCCTGAATGGCCGTAAGACTAAAATACTATCTGTATTTTCTTTTTACGGTCCCGAGGATCCGTTCGCAACCACTTAGTGCCGTTAATCCTTCCTCGTCTCTCATCCTCTTCCTCTCTCCTCCGCAGCTGCTGGGTCCGGCCATTGTTGGACAAGAAACCCAAGTCCAGATCGTCTTCAAGAACCCTCTTCCTGTGACCTTGACCCAGGCCACCTTCCACATGGAAGGTTCCGGACTTTCGACTCCCAACACGATGACCGTCGGGTGAGTAGACCTGCAGAAAGCTGCCTACTGTGGCGTTTTCGCTCTTCCTATTATCTGGTATTCTCAGAAGACACAGAATGGAAGAACAGAAGAACAGATTTGGAAGGGACCTTGGAGGTCATCTAGTCCAACCCCCTGCTCAGGAAGGAAGCCCTGTACCATTTCAGACAAGTGACACTCCAGTCTCTTGTCTAATCTCTTCTTAAGAGAGTTTTGGAGCACCCACAATTTCCAGTGACAAGCCGTTCCACTGGTTACTTGTTCTCACTGTCAGGAAATTTCTCCTTAGTTCCAGGTTGCTTCTCTCCTTGGTTAGCTTCCATCCGTTGCTTGTTGTTCTACCTTTAGGTTGAGCCCCCCCCCCCCCCCCGAGGAAGACATTTCTTCACCTTTCAGCCCAAATTCGGGACCACCAAAATAATATTTTATTGCCCCGTCCATCTGACACGTGGTGTTTTTTGAAAAGGACAGATCTTTGCAATCAAAAATTTTAAGAAAGAAGTAGGAATTATTTTGTCTTACAAATCACTTACCTGGCCAAGTGATCATGCATACTATCAAAGTGTGAAAAAATATTTGGAAGATGCAATTTTCAGGGGAAGGATGGTCTAAGACAGGGGTCTTTAAACTTGGCCTTTTTATGACTTCTGGACTTCCAACTCCCAGAATTCCTCAGCCAGCAAGGAATTCTGGGAGTTGAAGTCCGCACATCTTAACGTTGCCAGGATTGAGAAACACTGATTTAAGTCACTTTTTTTCCGGGCCGTAGTAACTTCAAACCATCACTAAGTAAACGGTTGTTAGTCACGGACTCCCTGTGCATCCTTTTTCCTGAGCGGGATTGGCAAACATGACCCACAATCTCTTCTTTTCACGTTGCAGGGATATCGGTCCGCATCAAACGGTGCGACTCTGCCAGAAGTTCACCCCGCTCCGTGCCGGACGTCGCCAGTTGGCTGCCAGCCTGGACAGCCCACAGCTCTCCCAGGTCCACGGCGTGCTAACCATCGACGTGGCCCAGAGCCCTCCGCCGGGCCCATCAGCCTCTCCGGCACCTGTCCGGGGTTCTCCCGCCCGGGGCAGAGGTTCGCCTTCCCGCGTCCGAGGCTCCTCGGCAGCCGCTCGATCCTCCCCTGGAAGACAGCCCGCCAACCACAGCACCCCAGCCAATGCCAACACCAACACAAACGCCAACACAAACGCCAACACAAATGCCAACACAAATGCACGGGCTACTCCCAGTCGGCAGCCCAACCCCGGACGAGCCCCCAATGCTCACGGGACGACTGCCACTGCCAGGCCAGGGGCCACGGGGCGACCCGTGTGAGCCAGCTCTTAGCCGCGGCTGCCAAGTGCGACGTGACAGCACAGCCGAACCAGCTGGCAAAGAGAGGAGGGGGGGGTCCCTGCCCAAGCCACAGAACCACAGTGGGGTGCACCAAGCCCACGAGGCCGGCGAAATGTTTTTCCCGGTGGTGACCGTCAGGAAACGTCTCCACTTCTTCACCCACCGATTTCTCTTTCCTTCACTTTCGTTCTGCTCCCCCCTTTTTCCCGCCTATTATTGTCTTCTGTGAATAATCATCCAACCGAATGGGAATTTGTAGGGTGCAATGGAGGCATCTTCCCTCTTCCACACCGTTCGTCCGAGATGGGGGGGGTGTTGAGGACTCGGCTGCCCCTCCAGCTCTGGGACCCCCTTCACCCCCATCTGCCCCTCCCCAATGCCCCAGGGGCAGGACTCACCCACCCCCATGCAAGGAATGTTTATAACTCGACACATATTTCACCGCGATTCTTGTTTGCTTCTTAAACGCGCCACCAATCTTCACGTCTGCACGCTTGTTTCCCACGAATGGAGAAGTTCTGGAGAGCTTCCAACGGAGAAGGCATAAATTTGCTTTTCAAATTATTATTCTTCCTAAGATGAGCGGGGGTCTTCTCACCTGAGCCAAAGGAATTGTCTAGGAATTTTTCCCCATGGTTCCCCCCCCTCTTTTTATTTGGACAGATTCAGAGGTGGGGGGGGAGGTTGGGGTTTTATTAGCTCTCCCTTTTTTTCCCCAGGATTTGTCCTGGAAGTGTATTTAAGGGGGAAGTAAGTCGAAATCACATGGCTAAGGAAGGTTAATGCAATGTAAGTTTGGCTAGCCCTGCTTCTGCCATTCACGCACTTAAAATATATGCAAATTAAAAGTGTCCAGAGAGCTGATCATGTAACCCTAAAGCGGAGTGGAGACGGTTTTTAATTACTAGCCAGATCCTTGCTCTTAATTATGTTTCTATCGTACTGCATTTAACCTATATGGAAAACGAATGAAGCAAAAAAAGAGAAAAGCAAGGAAAAAAAAGCTGTATTTTTTGTGTGTTCGAACTAATATAGGTATTTATTTGAAAATAAATGGTTTTTAACTCTTAGCGTGCTTTTTAAATAGCGGTGTGCTTTTACATTTTTAATTCATTCTGAATTGTTGCTGAGCTGTGAAATGTGTGGGTTGCCTGTCGACCAGAAGTCTTGAAATTGTCAGCCGCAAAGGCTGGCAAGATTATTTGAGCCCAGCGTGCTACAAACTGGATCCAAACTGTAAAAGTAGATTAATATCTTTTGACAGGCCTCGATTTACAGCAATTCATTTAGGGACCATTCAAAGTTACAACGGCGCTGAAAAAAAATAACGTGTGACCGTTTTTGACACTTAATGACCGTTGGAGCCTCCTCAGGGACGGGATCAAAATTCAGACGCACGGCAACTGACTTGTATTTATGACGGTCGCCGTGTCCCGTGTGGGTCATATGATCCTCTTTTGCGGACTTCCAACAAGGGAAGTCGACGGGGGGAGCCAGATTCATTTAGCAACTATGTTAGCAGTGATTCACTTCACAACTGTGGCAAGAAAAGTCGTAAAGTGGGGCGAGATTCACCTAACAGCCGTCTCGCTTAGCAACAAAACATTTGGGGCTCCATTGTCGTAAAGTGAGGACCGCCTGTGTTTATGCATAAGCAGGAAGAGGCACCCCAGGGATAGAAACCTAAAAAAATCACTTTATATGCAGTTGAAACATATTGAGTTTATAATGAGTTCTTTCATGTGTCTCTGACGAAGCACACATGTGCTCCATAACATTACGTGTGCCGTGTAACACTTCATAGCATCCCACGACATCCTTAGTATGATCTAGTTCAGGGGTAGGCAACCTTGGTCCTTTTATGACTCGTGGACTTCAACTCCCAGAATTCCTGAGCCAGCCATGCTGAGGGGAAATGGAGAGGTTTCCAAGCTGAGCCATGTTGGCTCAGGAATTCTGGGAGTTGAAGTCCACGAGTCATAAAAGAGGCAAGGTGGCCTACTCCTGATCTAGCTCACCCTCATATTCGGAAAGCGTGGCATTCACACTGTAATGAGATATAAAGGAGTTTGCAGGTTACTAACGCAGGGGTCTCAAATCTGTGGTCCGTGGCCCACTATCGGTCCGTAGCCTGCTGGTCACCAGTCTGCGGAACAGGCTGACCAGTGTGTGCACATGTGTGTGCGCACTCGCCCCCACTCATGCTAGTGCAACCGCGGCTATGCAAACGGGGCGAAAACAGGACGGTACTAGTGCCCGTGCAGCAAAAACGGGCGTTGCGAGCAAGTGTGCTACCCGGGTGCTACCACCGCCCTGTTTGTGTCACGCGGGCTCGCCGTCCCACTTCCGTGTGCGCGTCTGCGCAGAAAATGCTTCCCCTTGCCTTTCCCTCCGGTCCGCCAACTGAGAAAGGTTGGAGACCTCTGTCCTAGAGTTCAAATCTACGCCCAGGTAGTCCTCAACTCATAACAATTCATTTCGCGACTGCTCGAAGTTACGACGGCATGGTTACTTCAACTCCCAGAATTCCTCCGGCAGGAGTTTTCAGCCCAGCCTGCTTCAGAGGGCAGCGTGACGTTTAAAATCAGCTGTCGTATTTTTTAAGGGGGCTTTGGCAAGTGCCAGAAACAAGTCCTTGACTTACAGTCGTTCGTTTAGTGACCGTTCGGATTCGATGGTCATTGTAAGTTGAGGATTCCCTGTAACTTTGGCAAGTTTTCTTAGCCAGTTTTTAATCAGACTCTACATTCTGTGGGGAGCTTGCTTTGCTTTGTGACTTCAGAGAATTAGAACACATTAATAAAAAAGTCCCAGTTTCTGGAAACACGCGTCAAAGAGGCTCCTCTCCGTGACTGCCATCTGAACTTTTCACTTGTCATTCCGGCCACTTTTCATTCTTTGCCACACTATAAAATTCAGAATGGTGAGTCAGAATCCCAGCTGCATTTTATCGGAATGGCACTGGAGTTGCTGGACTACCGAACCACAACTTTTGTGCAACTCTTTGTTAAAGCTGTTCCGTCTTTTGCAAGACGTTGCCTGTAAATGTCTAACTTCTACTTCCCTATTTTTATGGTCACTGAACTAACAGCCATTTCTCGGAAATCTTACCCAAGAAAACTGCAGGGACGTGTCCGGGCCATCTTCAAGAACTGGAGGCACAATTTAATGGAAATATATATATATATGTTTTCTGAGGTTTTCGCGGGTATTTGTATGTAGGTCTTTGGTTGTTCGGGTTTTCTCCCACGTAAAAACTTCCAATTTTACGTGGGAGAAAACCCGAACAACCAAAGACCTACATATATATATATATATATATATATATATATATATATATATACCAAACTCATATTATCATACAATCATTTGTCTGAAATGTTATAGGTTCTCCTGCTTGAGCAGGGGGCTGGACTAGAAGACCTCCAAGGTCCCTTCCAACTTCTATTCTATTCTATTCTATTCTAGTCTAGTCTATTCTAGTCTAGTCTAGTCTAGTCTTTATTATTCTATTCTATTATCTATTCCATTCCATATATTCTATTCTATTCTATTCTATTCTATTCTATTCTATTCTATTCTATTCTATTCTATTCTATTCTTTATTATTCTATTCTGTTCTATTCTATTTATTATTCTATTCTATTCTATTCATTATTCTATTCTGTTCTATTCTATTCTTTATTATTCTATTCTATTTTCTATTCCATTCCATATATTCTATTCTATCCTATCCTATCCTATCTGATCCTATCCTATCCCATCCCATCCTATCCCATCCCATCCCATCCCACTGCAGTGATTCACTTAACAACTGTGGCAAGACACTTAGCAACTGTCTTACTTAGCAACATACATTTTAGGCTCATTTGTGGTCGTAAATTGAGGACTACCTGTATATGTAATAATTATTAGATGTCTTATAGGAGAGCAATCTTGCGTGTTGAATTGAATTTTTGTTCGAGGCCCTGGAAAATGAATTTTTCTCTTGCAACAGCCTCAGCTGGGATGTTTTGTTTTTCTACGTACAATCCAAAGGCCCAGAAACAGCTGCCCCATCTCAAAATAAAGTAAAATTTTCCAGTGTAGCTGAAAGGGGGTGAAAAACACACACACAAAAAAGTTTTTTCCCATGGTACAAAGTGTCTTTCGGATCTCCAGGATCGGGAGAAAATTGCCAACTTGGCGGACTTTAAAAAGGCTTCCTGGTCAACATAGTTCGACTTAATTTATTGCTTCAGTTTTTATAGCTGCCCAGCTCACATTTCCTGACCTTGGGCAGCTTACAATGAACACAAAACACAGTCCCAAAAATGTATAAAACCACCCTAACAAAGAATACGGCTCTCAAAGCAATCGAACGCCATAGATTTGAGGTGATGGGTTCTAGATTTCTCGGCTCAGGTTTCCAAAGAGAAACAAACTCATTTAGGATTCCAGGAACAGATTATGGCTCATGGAGATTAAGCCACACACACACAAAGCACATATTTATATCCTCTGACGAAGCTGGTCCCCACCCCACCACCCCTATCGAACTCAACAGCCCACCTGCTCATCCCGATCAGCTAATCCGAATCGCCTAAACAGAATATATTTCGGTTCAGCCCCTCCCAAGAAAAAGCCCTTATATTTCATATACCCGTTCACCATGACATGTTGCTGACATTAGCCTTCTCTTTGTTTTTATATTTCCTTGAGCTTGCGGTTACTTCTAGCTTCCCACAGAAGCGACAGATTTCAAAGTAATTATCCTGCCCTGTGTCAAAGCCCTTACTTCTAAAAGCCATTTGGCCATTATTCATTAAAATAGATGGATCTGTATGTTCATATCGCCCACCTTACAAAGAATAGCGTTAAACAATTTTCTGATATTATTTGATCTCTTACAGTTTCCTCCTAATTGCCTATGTGAAAATGAAAAGGAAGACTTTGACCCATCAGTTCTCAACCTTGGCAACTTTAAGCTAGGTGGACTTCAACTCCCAGACTTCAACTTTAAGCTAGGTGGACTTCAACTCCCAGAAAGCCCCAGCCAGCTATGCTGGCTGGGGCATTCTGGGAGTTGAGGTCCACGTAACTCAGTGGTTCTCAACCTGTGGGTCGGGACCCCATTTGGGGTCGAACGACCATTTCACGGGGGTCGCCAAACAACACAGTCCGCCATTTTTTCCCCCTTTTCCTTAGCTGTGCTACTTCCTTTTATTCTATTGGCTTTTGAAAGCCAATAGAATAGACTCTCTTGAATAGAGTCTAATTCTATTGGCTTTCAAAAGCCAATAGGAATTGTCCAGGCTGTCTCTGCCCTGCTGAGCCCGCCAAAAGTCCCATGCTGCAAACGGTTGAGTAGTCCTCGACTTACGACCGGTTGAGTAGTCCTCGACTTACGACCGGTTGGGGGTCACGGCATTAAAAAGGTTGAGGACCACTGACCTAACTTAACGTAGCCAAGGTTGAAAAATAAGCACTCTGGCCTTGTGGTAGAGTCCGCCTTCTTGCACAGAGCCAATTTAGGGCAACAAACCAGCTTTGCAGGCCAGCATGCTTGGGAGAGGGAGATTAGCTTTGGAAAATCCCTGGGATTTTGGAGCTGAGCCTGCCTCGCAGGATTGTCGTTATGGGGAGAATTGCAGGGAGAGCCTGCCATGCAAGGCACCTTGGGTTTTGGAATGGAAGGCAGACAGAAACCAAATAAAATGAAAAAAAAGGAGCCACGTTGGGGATGAACTCAGTCTCCAAATCCCATGAGCCTCAGACACGCGGGACTACAACTCCCATCAGCGCCTAGGAGACCAGCAAGAAGGCGGAAGCCCGGCTGGTGCTATCCCCCAAACAACCACCAGGGGCCGCTGACGCTCAAGCGGACGACGGGAGAGTCCGTTTCCCCTAAACCGGAAGTGACGATCCCGGTGGGGAGTAAGGCGAGGCGGGTCTCCATGGCAACAGAGCGGAAGTTTAGCTGCGGGAGGAGCGGAGGTCCGGGATGAGTCCCGAAGGGGAGGCCTGTTCGAAAGTAGCTCGCCCTTCCGTGTGGGGAGAAGCGGGGCGGAGGAGAGAGGGGAGCGGCAGGGCGTAAGCCCCTTTTGGGCGTAAAGCTGTCAAAAGGGGTGTGTCGAACGGTGAAGGCCCGGCGCCATTTTGAGGGGGCGGAGCTGCCGCCGGTGCAGGTGGAGCGCAAAGAAGGCGGGAGCAGGAGAGGCGGGTGCTTAGGGGCGGGGCCTCCGCTGAGTGGTTGGACAACAAAGAAGGCGGGATCGGGGGCGTGCCCCGGCGTAGGGACGGGCGCTCTAAGAGGCGTGGCCTCAACCGGGGCGGGGCCACAGCGGAGTGGAGCGCCAAAAAGGCGTGGCTTCGGCCTGTGCGGCCTTTACAGGAAGAGAGAGGATTGCGGCGGGCGATGTAGAGGCGGGGCCTCCGCTGGGGGCGGGGGGAAATTGTGCGCTTACAAGGCGGGGCTGAAGGCCAGGTTGGCGCGCAAAGAAGGCGGGACAGTGGCCTAGGGGGCGGGACTTCAGGGGGCGCGGCCTGCACTGAGAGGCTGGGCGTCGGCAACGTAGAAGAATCGCGTGCGAAGGAGAAGAAGGCGGGGATTGGGCGGGACTTGAAGGGGGCGGCGGACGCGCGCAAGGAAGGCGCGGTTTCGGTGGGCCGGGACTGGAGCGCCAATAGGGAATGGGTCCGGCGGTAGAGGGGGCGTGCCTTCGGGGTGGGCGTGGCCCGAGCTGGCAGAAGCAGCGCCCGGCCGCCTCGGCTGTCAGTCCGGCCTCCGCTTCGCAGCGAGGCGGTTCTTCTATGGGCGACGAGCGGGCGGCCGAGGAAGTAGCCGCCAAAGCCGCCGTCTCCCTGCGGGTTGTGGCCGCGGCCGCTTGGCACGTAGTCCGCGGCCGCCGCTTCTCGGACTTCCCGCGCGTCCTGACCTTCCTGGAGAGCGTGGCGGAGGCGGCGCCCGAGCTGGTGCCCTTCCAGCATCTGGCCAAGCTGCGCCTGGGTCTGCAGGCCAAGGTGAGTGAGCTTCCCGATCTGGACCGAGCAAAGCTCCTCGGGGAAGGGGATGATGGGCACTGGAGGGAGTGATGGGTCCGTGACCCACTTGTGCCCCCTTTTGGGGGGGGTCACTTAACCAGGTTTGGGAAGCAATGAATGGGGTCTTTCTCCATCTGGGCTACTTTGAAGCCTGCTGGACTTCAACTCCCAGAATTCCCCAGCCAGCACAGCTGGCTGGGGAATTCTGGGAGTTGAAGTCCAGCAGGCTTCAAAGTAGCCCAGATGGAGCAAACGGGGCTAGAGGAACAGCATCTGCCCCAGCGTTGCACTGCCTTCGTTTTGAGTTTAGTGGGGAGCCGGTTGGAGACTTTTATTTATTAATTAATTTTATGAATGAAAAAAAAAAAATACCCTCGGGTGGTTTTTAGGCAGAATCGTCCTCCACGGGCCCCCTCTCGCTTTCTCTTTTTTGCCCAGATTGTCATGAACCTGCTGCAGGACGATCAGCCCCCGGGGAAAATCTACGATGCTGTGGACAGCTACTTTCCAGAGAACGAGACTCCGCCCAGCCACACCAAAGCAGTCAGTCTCCCCTTGTCTTTGTAGCAAGGGTCCTACTCTTTGTGGACAGCTCCATTCCCCTGGGCCTTAAGGAGATTCCGTCTGTCTGCCCTCCCCTCCTCTCTCTCTCTGATTTATTTATTTTTTTTTCATCCATAGACGGCTGAGGACCTAAAGATGGTACGAACAGCCCAAGAAAACTTCAGAATCCTGGTACTGAGATTGCTGAGTGACTGTATCAAGAGGGAAATCTATGTGCAGGTAAGGCTGGGAGGACATGGGTATCTACAGAAGGCTGAACCCCTTATCTGTCTGTCTATCTATCTTATCTAATCTATTTATCCAACCATCCATCTATCTATTCACCCATCCATTTATCCGTCCATCCATCAACCCATCCATTCATCCATCCAACCATCCATCTATCTATTCATCTTTCCCACCCCCTATCTATCTATCTATCTATCTATCTATCTATCTATCTATCTATCTATCTATCTATCATCTGTCATCTATATCACTTCTTTTCTGTTTCTCTATATCATCTCTGTCTCCCGCTCTTTCTATTTATACCAGCGATTCTCAACCTGTGGGTCGCGACCGCCATTTTTTTTCAGCTGGCGGCACCGCGCATGCGCGCCACGCCGCACATGCGCACCGTGCGCCACGCCGCACATGCGCACTGCGCATGGGGACGCCGCCGCGCATGCGCGGCGCATCCTTATGACCAGGGTCGCCAGAAAAAAAAAGGTTGAGAACCACTGATCTATACCTATCATCTTTATCACTTCTCTATTTCTCTATATCATCTCTGTCTCCCTCTCTATCTCTTGCTTTCTTCTCTTTTTCTATCTATATCTATTTAATCTATCATCTATATCACTATTTCTCTATATCATCTCTGTCTCTCTATCTCTTGTTCTCTTTCTCTTCCTCTCTCTCTCTTTCTCTCTCGCTCCCTCCCTCCTTACTGCCTATCTCTTTTCTCTCTCCCATCCCCTTCCCCCCCCTCTCTGTCCTCCTCCACCTCTCCCTCTGTCTAATTTTTACTGAGATTATCAACATAGAAGTGAAACGGAAAAAAACAAGAAAAGGTGTTTTCCCGCTCTTTTCAGCCCAGTACCACCCAGCTAAGAAACTCGAAGCCTCAGCTTTTTACTTTTGCCCAGTTAGTCTAGAACAGGGGTAGGCAGCCTTGGCTCTTTTATGACTCGTGGACTTCAACTCCCAGAATTCCTGAGCCAGCCATGCTGAGGGGACAGGGAGAGGTTTCCAATCTGAGCTGTGCTGGCTCAGGAATTCTGGGAGTTGAAGTCCACGCGTCATAAAGCGGCCTAGGCCTAGGCCAGAGTTAGATAACCTCAGCTCTTTTATGACTCATGAACTTCAACTCCCAGAATTCCTGAGCCAGCCGTGCTGAGGGGAAAGGGAGAGGTTTCCAAGCTGAGCCATGCTGGCTCAGGAATTCTGGGAGTTGAAGTCCACAAGTCATGAAGGGGCCATAGTTCCCTCACACTGACTGAGGAATTCTGGGAGTTGAAGGCCACAAGTCATCAAAGGGTCATAGTTCCCTCACACTGGCTGAGGAATTCTGGGAGTTGAACTCCACAAGTCCTCAAAGGGTCATAGTTCCCTCACGCTGACTGAGGAATTCTGGGAGTTGAAGTCCACAAGTCATCAAAGGGTCATAGTTCCCTCACGCTGGCTGAGGGATTCTGGGAGTTGAAGTCCACAATTCATAAAGGGGTAATAGTTCCCTCACGCTGACTGAGGAATTCTGGGAGTTGAAGTCCACAAGTCATCAAAGGGTCATAGTTCCCTCACGCTGGCTGAGGGATTCTGGGAGTTGAAGTCCACAATTCATAAAGGGGTAATAGTTCCCTCACGCTGACTGAGGAATTCTGGGAGTTGAAGTCCACAAGTCATCAAAGGGTCATAGTTCCCTCACGCTGGCTGAGGGATTCTGGGAGTTGAAGTCCACAATTCATAAAGGGGTCATAGTTCCCTCACGCTGGCTGAGGAATTCTGGGAGTTGAAGTCCACGAATCATACAAGAGCCCAGGTGGCTTACCCCTGGTCTAGAACCACTTTCGATAGCAACAAACCTATCTCATCCCCAAATCCCAAAAGTCAGAATTTCATTTTTTGTTTCCTACTGTCTCGAGCCCAAAACCTACAAGCAGTTTGGAACTAGGGACAAAACTGGATGTGTTCTTTTCTTGGATGAAAGCAATGCATTTCAGCCATCGCCGCTACCGCCGTCGGTTTTCCCAGCCATTCTTCCATTGTGGGGTCTCGGTGTCTTTTCCCGCTTTGGCGCCCGAGGCGTTCTTGCTGCCATCAACAGGGAAACCTTGAGCCACACCGAGAGAAAAGAGGTCACAGCAAAGGAACCGGTTGCCTCTTTCGCCAGACGGGGTGAATTGAGCACCCCAGCTTCAAAGGGCAAATTTGAAGATGACAGAGGCTGCTTCGGGGCCTGGACAGGTGTTTGGCTTTCAATTATAAAGCCCAGTGCGTTGGGCATCCCTTTAGGCCAGTGTTTCTCAACCTTGACCATTTTAAGGCGTGTGGACTTCAACTCCCAGAATTCCACAGCCAGCATTGCTGGCTGTGGAATTCTGGGAGTTGAAGTCCACACGCCTTAAAATGGTCAAGGTTGAGAAACATTGCTTTAGGCCTTATACAGACCGAACAGCCATTTGTCTGAAATAATATAGGACAGGTTCTCCTGCTGGAGCAGGGGGCTGGACTAGATGACCCACCAAGTTTCTTCCAATTATGTTATTCCTCCTCCTCCTTTTCAAAAAGAGAATGGACAGCCGTTTGTCTGAAATGGTATAGAATCTCCCGCTTGAGCAGGAGGTTGGACTAGATGGCCTCCAAAGTCCCTTCCAACTCTGTCAGTCTATCCTATTCTAAACCCCAAGATCAGGGGTAGGCAACCTTGGCTCTTTTATGACTCGTGGACTTCAACTCCCAGAACTCCCGAGCTAGCCTGGCTCAGCTTGGAAACTTTTCCCTTTCCCCTCAGCGTGGCTGGCTCAGGAATTCTGGGAGTTGAAGTCCGCCAGTCATAAAAGAGCCAAGTTTGAAGACCCCTCAGTTAGAGGAACATATGAAAGCATAATTAATGTTAATTAATGTAGACTTTATTAGTTTAGAGCAGGGGTAGGCAACCTTGGCTCTTTTATGACTCGTGGACTTCAACTCCCAGAATTCCTGAGCGAGCATGGGGGAACTATGGCCCCTTCATGACTCATGGACTTCAACTCCCAGAATTTCTGAGCCACCATGAGGGAAACTATGGCCCCTTCATGATTGGTGGACTTCAACTCCCAGAATTCCTGAGCCAGCATGAGGGAAACTTTGGCCGCTTCATGACTCGTGGACTTCAACTCCCAGAATTCCTGAGCCAGCATGAGGGAAACTTTGGCCGCTTCATGACTCGTGGACTTCAACTCCCAGAATTCCTGAGCCACCATGAGGGAAACTATGGCCCCTTCATGACTCGTGGACTTCAACTCCCAGAATTCCTGAGCCAGCATGAGGGAAACTTTGGCCCCTTCATGACTCGTGGACTTCAACTCCCAGAATTTCTGAGCCACCATGAGGGAAACTATGGCCCCTTCATGACTCGTGGACTTCAACTCCCAGAATTCCTGAGCCAGCATGAGGGAAACTTTGGCCGCTTCATGACTCGTGGACTTCAACTCCCAGAATTCCTGAGCCAGCATGGGGGAACTATGGCCCCTTCATGACTCGTGGACTTCAACTCCCAGAATTTCTGAGCCAGCATGAGGGAAACTATGGCCCCTTCATGACTCGTGGACTTCAACTCCCAGAATTCCTGAGCCAGCCTGGCTCAGCTTGGAAACCTCTCCCTTTCCTCTCAGCGTGGCTGGCTCAGGAATTCTGGGAGTTGAAGTTCATGAGTCATAAAAGAGCCGAGGTTGCCTCCCCCTGGTATAGGGTCTCCTACTTGAGCAGGGGCTTGGACTAGATGACCTCCAAGGTCCCTTCCAACTCTGTTATTCTGTTATTCTTCCTCTTCCTCCTTTTCAAGACGAGACTGGACAGCCCCTTGTCTGAAATGGTGTAGGGTCTCCTGCTTTAGCAGGGGGTCGGACTAGACGACCTCCAAGGTCCCTTCCAACGCTGGTATTCTGTATTCAGTAAAGACTGTCCTGTTGTTTGTTTAATTTTTTTTGTGGCTTTTAGGAATACCTGGAAACGGATTACGGGGAAGCCTTCGTGAAAGTGGTGGAGGAACTCTTCTGCAATTACCTCTGCCAGCTGGAACACATTCTCCCGGAGCCCAAATTCCAGCAGGTACGAAGGGGGGGGGGGTAAAAGAGCCAGAAAGATAGCTGATGGGGGGAGAGGGAAAAGAAACGGCACTTGGGGCAGTGGCATTGCTGCTTTGTGGTAGGGCTGGATGAATTACAGGCCATCCTCAACTTACAGCCGCCACGGAGCGCCACGTTTACGTTGCTAAGTGGAAGCATCGGTTCGGTCAGTTTTGCCCCATTTTACAACCTTTCTTCCCTCCATTGTTAAGTGAATCGCTGTCAGTTGTTGAGTTAGGAACGTGGTGGTCACCAGGAGACTGGGAATTCCAGTGCCTCCTTAGCCATGAAAGCTGGCTGGGTGACTTTGGGCCAATCAGCAGGAGGCAGTGAGTTCTAGTCCCGCCTTAGCCACGAAAGCCAGCTGGGTGACTTTGGCCAATCATCAGGACATGGTGAGTTCTAGTCCCGCCTTAGCCACGAAAGCCAGCTGGGTGACTTTGGCC
This sequence comes from Crotalus adamanteus, assembly GCA_039797435.1. NCBI lineage: Eukaryota > Metazoa > Chordata > Lepidosauria > Squamata > Viperidae > Crotalus > Crotalus adamanteus. The sequence continues at coordinate 141,987,569 of CM077936.1, read as the reverse complement.
AATCAGCAGGAGGCAGTGAGTTCTAGTCCCACCTTAGCTATGAAAGCCAGCTGGGTGACTTTGGGCCAATCATCAGGAGGCAGTGAGTTCTAGTCCTGCCTTAGGCATGAAAGCCAGCTGGGTGACTTTGGCCAATCACCTGGAGACGGTGAGTTCTAGTCCCACCTTAGGCACAAAAGCCAGCTGGGCCCGTCCTTGCCTCTTGGCCCAACCCACCTCACAGGGTGGTTGTCCTGCAGCAAACAGGAGGAGAAAAGCCTGCTAAAATACGTTGACCGCTAAATACGTTGAGTTATTTGTTAAAAGAGTAACGGCGAGATACAAGCCAAAATAAAAACCGGCCCTGCAGATCACACACAACTCTGGGCTTCCCCACACAAGGCTGCACAAACGTCTTTTCTCAAGGCCAGTGTGTGTGTGTGTGTGTGTGTGTGTGTGTTTGTGTGTGCTGTACCTTCGGGGGGGGGGCAGAATATTCCACAGGGCCGCACCTGTCGGCGTGCTTTAACCGGCGGGATCCACAGCGTCCTTTCCTTGCCAGACTGGGTGGGCTTGGATGGGGAAATGGGGGAGAAAAATTCCTCTTCTCTCCCTTTCCTTCCCAGCTGTTGGAGGCTGCCAGCCTCCAGACCCCCCACCAGCTTCCCCAACCCAGCATGACCATCCTAAACCAGTACTTCACCGCTGTGGGATACCAGCCTGCAGGTAAGTCTTTACGGGAGCCCCAGGGTGGGGTGGGGGGTCTTCTGTGGCCCCTTAACCTGCTCCCTCTCCTCTAGGTTGTGCTGAGCCCCCCTCCACCCCTCCCCATCTGTCAAGCACCCCACGCCAGAGCGAGGACGAGGACCCCCCCTCGCCGCCTTTGACCCCGCAGCCGGGCAGGAGCCGAAGAGAAGATTCCCCTATCTGCCTCTCAGAAAGGTAAGCATCAGCCTGGACAGGTGGTCCTCGGCTTACGACCAAACTCTGTTGCTAAGCGAGACAGGTTTTCTCCCCCTTTTGCGACCTTTTTTTGCCCCAGTTCTTAAGGGAACCCCGGCAGTTTTTGAGCAAATTTGGTTTTCCCCACTGATTTTGTCTTGTTGGGAGATTGCGAAAAGGGGATCACACACACACACACACACACACACACACCAGGATGCTGCAGCCGTCACAAATACGAGTCGTTTTGCCAGGCGTCCAGATTTTGATCCCGTAAACCAGGAGGATGCTGTGAAAAAGGATCACAAGTCCCATATTGTAACCTCAAACAGTCATTAAAGGAACGTTTGTAAGTTCAGGACAACCTGTAACACGGTCGTTAAGTGGATCCGGCTTCCCCCATTGAATCCGCTCGTCAGAGGGTCACAAAAAGGGGATCGCCTGACACACACACCCTGGGACGCCGCGACCATCATAAATACGAGTCGGTTGCCGAGTGTCCGGAGTTTGATCGCGTGACCGTGCGGGGATGCTGCGACGGTTGTGTGAAAAAGGAGTCCCTTTTTTCAGTGCCATTGTAACTTTGAATGGTCACTGAAGCAACGGTCATAAGCCGAGGACTTCCCTTTGTTGTATTTCTCTTTCCCAATCTTGCCGCTTTTAAATAGCTGACCGTATCCCCTTTGTTATCTTCAGGGAATTGCACAGACTGTCCTCAATCAACTCGGAAACGGGTAGGTTTCAAGACACAGATGTACAAATCCAGTCCCACCTGAGGTGGTTGTTAAGTGAGTCACTGCAGTTCATTGAGTCGCTGTTGTTAAATGAATCAGGCTTCCCCCCTGACTTTTTGCTTGCCAGGCGGTCGCCAAAGGGGACCCTGGGATGCTGCCACCGTCATAAATACCAGTCAGTTGGCTCTTTGAGCCTTCTCCTGCGGCTCCCAGCCTCCTCCGCCCTCTGCAGAGACAGACAGAGGCACTTGCGATTCCCTTCTCTCTCTCTCTCTCTCTCTCTCTCTCTCTCTCTCTCTCTCTCTCTCTCTCTCTCTCTCTCTCTCTGTATGTGTAAAAAAGAGAGTGGCCTCACGCTGTTCTCGGACAAGCTGACAAGCTTATTGGGCGGGGCTCCTGCCTTTGCTGCATCTCAGCAGGAAGCAGCAGAAAGCAACAGCTCTCTCTTTTCTCCCTCTCTCTCTCCCTCTCTCTCCCTCCCTCTCTCTCTCTCTCACTCACACACTCTCTCTCTCTCTCTCTCTCTCTCACACACACACACACACACTGAGTGGGGAAAGAGGACTGGCAGACCAAGGGCAGGAGAGAGCCAGCCCAATAAGAATGAGCTTGTGTGAGCTTGTCGGAGAACAGCGTGAAGCCAGCTTGCCAGGTGAGCAGATCAGAGAGAGAAAGAGAGAGAGAGAGAGAGAACTCATGCACAGCTGCCTCTATTTCTTTTTAATTAAACTCTTCAATCAAGCGCCCTCCCTCTCGCGCGCATACGCACGGACGCACCCAAGATTTGCAGCTCCCAGTCTTTTCTCTGGGAAACGGGTCCAAGTGGCTCTTTGATTGTTTGAGGTTGCCGACCCCTGGCCTAGAAGAAGCAAAGCCACCTCCGGTTTTCCCCCTCGAAAGCTTGCTTATTAAACAACAGATTCCCTCGTCCCCACCCCACTGGGTGTTCACCACGTCCTGTAGTAATACTTCTTGCTACGGGGACTGTCCACCTCTCCATCGAGCGCCCTGCGTTAGTGACCTTGGCATTCCTGCAGGCTTTCAAAAGACGCCCCTGCTGGCTGGGGAATTCTGGGAGTTGAAGTCCGCACATCTTCCACGTTGCTACGGTTCAGAAACACTTGATTTAGACGCTAACCCTGGGTAAAGGCTTGGAAATAAATCTCTTGTTGTTGTTGTTTCTTTCTGTGGATGCAGCTGAAGATCTGGTGCCAGATTCAGAAAGCGAAAGAACCACCTCCCCTTTGAAGGTGAGGAAGAAGCTGAGCGATGGTTGGGTAGCAGGCGGGATTAAGACCAAGAGGATGAACAGAGGAGCAGAACAGTCTTAGCTTACCTGCTGAAGGCCTGGACTGCTTGGCGTTAAAGCCAGGGTAACCCCTTTAGAATGTGGGGGTCCTTGGTGCTCTCTGAGCTTGGTTCTTTTCTTGCGGACGTTTCATGACCCAACTAGGTAACATCATCAGTGCTAGAAGGGAGGAGGGGTTTGTAGAATAGAGGAGGATTGTGGGGTCCTTGGTGCTCTCTGAGCTTGGCTGTTTAAAGAGTCAGCATATTGCCCCCCCCTCCAAATAATCTGGGTCCTCATTTTACCAACTTTGGAATGCTGGGTCAGGACTGAACTGCTGGCAGTCGGCAGAGTTAGCCTGCAATACTGAATTCTAACCACTGGGAAGGGGAGGGGAAGAAGGAAGGAAGGAAATGGAATGAGAAGGAAGGAAGGAAGTAGAATGGGAAGGAAGGAAGGAGATGGAATGAGAAGGAGGAAAGAAGGAAACGAGAAAGGAAAAACAGGCAGGAAGGAAACGAAGGAAGGAGAATGAAAAGGAGGAAGGAAGGAAGGAAGGAAGGAAGGAAGGAAGGAAGGAAGGAAGGAAGGAAGGAAGGAAGGAAGGAAGGAAGGAAAGGAGCAAAAGCACACACACTTAAACACCGCTTCACAATGCTTCACAGCCCCCTCTAAGCGTTTACAGAGTCAGTCTCTTCTTCCCCCCCCCCCCCAAACAACCTGAGTCCTCAGGATGGGAAGGCTGAGTCCACCCCAAGCCAGTCAGCATCGAACTGCTGGCAGTGGGGAAGAGCCTGCAACCCTGTACTTTAATCACTGCGCCACACTGAGATGGCGTCTCCTTGAGGCCGGATGCTCAAGTCTTCCTCCCTTTTCCCTCCACCCCCCCCAACCCACCAGGGCGAATACCAGACCACCCGTCATCGCACCCTCATCCCCACTTTTCAGGAGCACCTCAGGGACAGCAGCAGCCCGTGAGTGACCCCCGCATACCTTTCAAAATTGCTTAACTTGAGACAACGCGCAATCTGGACAACGTTTCCGGCCAGGCGGTTCCTTGGCTTCCGCCATGTTTGCCCTGATGTGAGGGATGGGAATCGACAGTCTCTCCTCCACTTCCGACCGCCATTGAGCCCGTCTTTTCCGTCGCAAAGGGAGACCGTTCCTCTGTGAGCTCGGCCCTGTTTTGCGACCGTCCTCGCTGCACAGGGGCGCTAAGGGCATCACGGCGGTCGTTAAAATCAGCCGCCTGGTTAAGCAAATCTGGCTTCCCCATTGCCCGTCGCTTGTCCGAAGGTCGCAAAAAGGGGGATCGCGGGAACGCCGGGATGCTGCGACCGTCATAAATACAAGTCGGTTGCACAAGCGTCTGAATTTAGATCGTGCAACCGCAGGGATGCTGCAACGGTAGTTAAGCGTGAAAAATTTAACTGGCAGCATCCCTGCAGTCGCGCAATCCAAATTTAGACGCTTGTGCAACTGACTCATATTTATGACGATCGCAGCGCAGCTATAACTGTTGTGATTCCTCGCCAGCCAGTGGACCCGGCAGTTGAGTCTGAGGAATCAGAGGATGAGGAGGGGCCTGGAGTGACATCAGAGTCAGAGGAAGGCTCTGAGGAGCTCCAGGACTTACAGTCGGACGAAGAGCCTGGCCCTTCTACTCGCTGAGACACAGCTGTGCTGGGAGCCTGAGTTGGACAGTGATGAAGAACAGCTGGGACAAATCACGGATGCACGAAGGCACAGGCAGGAGAAGCGAGTAGGACAGAGGAATGCAATGGGGTGCCTCCAAAGGCAAAGGAGAAGGCGTTAGGAAGCCATGCCTTGGCTGAATATTAAAAGGGAAAGCGTGGGAGGTGCTGGTTGCCAAAGACAACCGTTTGTGTTGGGGATCAAGTTTCTGTGAACTGTGTTTGTTTGCCTTGGACACTGACTCAGGTCTGTGAATAATAAAAGGGGATTGTTTTTTTCCTGCGGTTCCAGCCTGCTCGTTGGAAGAAAGGTTTTTCCTTGTGAGTTTAACAAGGACTCGTGTAGGCTGGGACAAAACAATCACTTTGAACACTCACTAAACCAGTGGTTCTCAACCTTTTTAATGCCATGACCAACTGGTCATAAGTCGAGGACTACCCAACCGGTCATAAGTCGAGCACTTTCCCTGCCCGGGAGCGTTGTGCATGCGTGGTGCCGCCCCCTTGCGCCGGCTGAGGCGTAGCTGGCAAGGGGCAGCGACAGCGCAGGGCGACCACTGGCTGGGCCACCAGCTGGCCCAGCCCAAGGGAGGTAAGGCACCCGCCGGGCCCCATGCGCGCCAGTAACCCTCCCTGCGCCCACCGGCCTCCCACCTCCCACCCCTGGCCCTCTTTTACTTACATTTTTAGTAGTTGCTCGGCAGGGAGGGGTGGAAGCTTCCAGACAGCTCGCCTTCGCTGCGTTTGCAGAATGGGGCTTTTGGCGGGCTCAGCAGGGCAGAGGCAGCCTGGACAATTCCTATTGGCTTTTGAAAGCCAATCGAATTAGACTCTATTCAAGAGAGTCTATTCTATTGGCTTTCAAAAGCCAATAGAATAAAAGGGAGTAGCACAGCTAAGGAAAAGGGGGAAAAAATGGCGGACTGCGTTGTTTGGCGACCCCCGTGAAATGGTCGTTCGACCCCAAATGGGGTCCCGACCCACAGGTTGAGAACCGCTGCACTAAACGGACTGCCGTTAAGTCGAGGACTACCTCTATTTAAGTCGAAGGCCAGCACAGCTGCAGTGTCCCACAATGGAGAACACTGGCATGAGGGGGACGGGGGCAAAGATTTACCTGCCGTTGTTTCCAGGCGCTCCTGAAACTGAGAAGGGAACGATTGCTCGCCAGTTCAGCGCCCGTTAACAACAAAGGGTGCCTGGGAAAACTAGTTTGGGGACAAGGATAGGCCCCGGTGGTGGCTCGTCCTGCCTCATTTTAACATTTCAGCTTTTTAAAAAAAATTTCCTTCAAGGTTGAATAGTTCTCCGTTGTGATTGAACATCTCCGGCTGTCCCTCCGATAGAGACTTCCGAAGCCCAGCATTCGCCGGTGATTTTAGAACTTTATTCAGAAAACACGATAAAAAACTTGGACTTGGTTTCATCCAGAGGACGGAAGAGGAGTAGACGGCGGAGTGCGTTTTGTCTACGGCCGAGGCGGCGCGTCGAACGGCTTGCGTGTTTCGCGAGTTTGTCTCAGGAACATGAAGGGCGGGACCCTGAGTGGTTGAGGCACCTTTGGGAACTGGAATGTTGGAAAGCCTTGGAAAAATAAAAGTGTTTGCAAATGCCTTTCTCGGCGGGGTCCTGGGGGGGGGGAACTCTCTGAGCTGGGTCAGATGTTTCGTGACCCAACGAGGGAATGTCATCAGTGCTACAAGGGAGGAGGAAGAGGACTGTGGGGTCCTTGGTGCTCTCTGAGCCTGGCTGTTTTCTTGCAGATGTCTCATGACCCAACTAGGGAACATCATCAGTGTTAGAAGGGAGTGAGGTTTGCAGAGAGGAGGAGGAGGAAGAGGACTGTGGGGTCCTTGATGCTCTCTGAGCTTGGTTGTTTTCTTGTAGACGTTTCATGACCTAACTAGGTAACATCATCTATGTTAGGAGCGGGGTTTGTGGAGACGAGGAGGAGGAGGACTGATGGGTCCTTGGTGGTCTCTGAGCTGGGTTGCTTTCTTGCAGACGTTTCATGACCCAACTAGGGAACGTCATCAGTGCTAGACGGCAGTGGGGTTTGCAGAGAGGAGGAGGGAACGATAGGAGGAGAAAGAGGAGAAGTGTGGGATCCTTGGTGGTCTCTGAGCTGGGCGGTTTTCTTGCAGACGTTTCATGACCCAACTAGGGAACATTATCAGTGTAGGAGGGAGTCGGTTTTGCATGGAGGAGGAGGAGGACTGTGGGGTCCCTGATGCTCTCTGAGCTTGGAGGTTTTCTTGCAGACGTTTCATGACCTAACTAGGTAACATCATCTATGTTAGGAGTGGGGTTTGTGGAGAGGAAGAGGAGGACTGTGAGGTCCCTGGTGCTCTCTGAGCTTGGTGGCTTTTCTTGCAGACGTTTCATGACCCAACTAGGGAACGTCATCAGTGCTATTGGCAGGGAGTGTCTTCCACGGAATGGGAAAGGGTGAGAAATTGAGGTTTGTCGCCCTCGGAACAAGAGGAAGAAGCAGCGCTGGCTATCCTGCCTGGCTTGGCGTTTGGGGATTAGCCGAGAGCTTTGATTTCCTCAGCAGCCCGGGGGGGGGGAGGAAGCAGGCCCCCCCTCAAGGCTGATCCTCCCCCCCAAAGATGGGGTTCACTTGCTGGGTGACGCGGATGAAAGTGGTCCGGCGGCTGAGCTCCTTCAGCTTGGCGGCGCCCACGTAGGTGCAGGTGGAGCGGATGCCGCCCAGGATGTCCCTCAAGGTGTGCTCCACGTCCCCCTTGAAGGGCACCTCCACCACTTTGCCTTCGGAGGCCCTGCAGGGGGAAGAGTGAGGAGGGGGCGTTGCAAGGAAGGTCCTCCCCTGGCGAACCTCCCAGCTCCCTTCCAGCGCTGTGACTCTATGATCGGCTAGCTCTTTTAGGGCAGGGGTCTGCATGGCTGGCTGGGGAATTCTGGGAATTGAAGTCCACAATTCTTTTAAGTGGCCAAGATTGTAGATTCCTGGTCTAGGCTACCAGTGGGATCCAGGGTGAAAGTTCCTCCCTTTCTCCTTCCCATTTATATTTTTCTATTAACTCACATATATACATATATATATATATGTTTTCTGAGGTTTTTGCGGGTATTTGTATGTAGGTCTTTGGTTGTTCGGGTTTTCTCCCGCGTAAAATTGGAAGTGTCTTGGCGACGTTTCGACAAAGTCTCATTCGTCATCTTCAGGCTGGTGCTTTCAGCTTCGTGCTTTGAGCAGCAAGCTCAAAGCACGAAGCTGAAAGCACCAGCCTGAAGATGACGAATGAGACTTTGTCGAAACGTCGCCAAGACACTTCCAATTTTACGCGGGAGAAAACCCGAACAACCAAAGACCTATATATATATATACACATACATGTATATACGTATACACAAACATGCACATATATATATATATACATACACATATATACACACATATACATATACATCACGGGTGTCAAACTGCTGTCTCATGGGCCGGTTTCATTGTACTGAAGCCGTCCCACCCCATTGCCGGCAATGGCAAAACCGGCCCAATACGTGACATCGCGAGTTTGACATCCGATATACTTGTACACACACACATACATATATGTGTGTGTATATGTATATATATATATATTGTGTGTGTGTGTGTGTGTATATATATATATATATATATATATATATATATATATTTGTTTTCTGAGGTTTTCGCGGGTATTTGTATGTAGGTCTTTGGTTGTTCGGGTTTTCTCCCACGTAAAATTGGAAGTGTCTTGGCGACGTTTCGACAAAGTCTCATTCGTCATCTTCAGGCTGGTGCTTTCAGCTTCGTGCTTTGAGCAGCAAGCTCAAAGCACGAAGCTGAAAGCACCAGCCTGAAGATGACGAATGGGACTTCGTCGAAACGTCGCCAAGACACTTCCAATTTTACGTGGGAGAAAACCCGAACAACCAAAGACCTACATATATATATATATATATATATATATATATATATATATATATATATATATATAAATAAATTTGATTTTGTTGACAAAGTTAAAGGGAGACTAGCATAGCTATTTCGAGCTATTTAGCTCTCATCAGCTAGCCATACCCTTCTGAGATTCAAACTTGGGCTGATTGCATGTTAGCTGATGAGAGCCAAATAGCTCAAAACAGCTATACTAGTCTCCCTTTAACTCTTTGTCAGCAAAATCTAAATTTACAGAAATAGTTTATTGCAGTAGCGAGTTGAGCCTGCAAAACGCTCCTAGATTGGGGCTGAAAGGCAAAAGTAATCATAACAGTAGACCAGGTGCTCTATTAGACACTTACTATATATATATGTATGTATGTATGTATGTATGTATGTATGTAGGTCTTCGTTGTTCGGGTTTTCTCCCGCGTAAGATTGGAAGTGTCTTGGCGACGTTTCGACAAAGTCCCATTTGTCATCTTCAGGCTGATGTTTTCAGCTTCGTGCTTCGAGGAGCACGAAGCTGAAAACACCAGGCTGAAGATGATGAATGGGACTTCGTCGAAACGTCACCAAGATACTTCCAATTTTACGCGGGAGAAAACCCGAACAACCAAAGACCTACATACAAACACCCGCGAAAACCTCAGAAAACAAATATATATATATATATGTATATATGTTTTCTGAGGTTTTCGCGGGTGTTTGTATGTAGGTCTTTGGTTGTTTGGGTTTTCTCCCGCGTAAAATTGGAAGTGTCTTGGCGATGTTTCGACGAAGTCCCATTCGTCATCTTCAGGCTGGTGCTTTCGGCTTCGTGCTTCTAGGAGCAATGTGTGATTGTAGCTGTTTCCTCCTTTTAACTGCCAGTGGGGGTATGAACTGATTGGATGAGAGCTTGGCTGTGTTCTGATTGGATGGAGGTGTATTCTGATTGGTTAGGAGCTTGGCTGTGCTCTGATTGGCTGGGGGGTTGGCTGTGTTCTGATTGGCTGGGGGAGTGTTCTGTTTGGGTGGGGGCTTTGTTGTGCTCAGGTTAGTCTGAGTTGCAGGGGGATTTAAAATGGTGAACTGCATTGCTATTTTTTGGCTTCGCGTTCGTGGTCGTGCCTCATCTTCATGGTGGGTGTCAGTTTGCTTCATGTATGGATTGGAGGGGTTTAAAGTGGCTAATGATGCAGCTGTGGTCTGGCTTCTGGTTTGTGGTCATGCCTTATCATCGGTGTGCCACTGAATAACCAAAGACCTACATACATATACATATATATATATATATATATATATATATATATATATATATATATATATATATATATATATATATGTAGGTCTTTGGTTGTTCGGGTTTTCTCCCACGTAAAATTGGAAGTGTCTTGGCGACGTTTCGACGAAGTCCCATTCGTCATCTTCAGGCTGGTGCTTTCAGCTTCGTGCCTCGAGCAGCAGTGTGTGGTCTTGGCTGTTTCTTCCTTTTAACTGCCAGTGGAGGTATGAACTGATTGGGTGGGAGCTTGGCTGTGTTCTGATTGGGTGGAGGTGTGTTCTGATTGGTTAGGGGCTTGGCTGTGCTCTGATTGGCTGGGGGGTTGGCTGTGCTCTGATTGGCTGGGGGGTTGGCTGTGCTCTGATTGGCTGGGGGAGTGTTCTGTTTGGTTGTGCTCAGGTTAGTCTGAGTTGCAGAGGGATTCAAGATTTTGGGCTGCCCTGCCATTCCTTGGCTTCGTGTTCGTGGTCGTGCTTCCTCTTCATGGAGGGTGTCAGTTTGCTTCATGTATGGATTGGGGGGGTTTAAAGTGGCTAATGATGCAGCTGTGGTCTGGCTTCTGGTTTGTGGTCAGAACACACTCAGAACACACCTCCACCCAATCAGAACACAGCCAAGCTCCCACCCAATCAGTTCATACCTCCACTGGCAGTTAAAAGGAAGAAACAGCCAAGACCACACACTGCTGCTCGAGGCACGAAGCTGAAAGCACCAGCCTGAAGATGACGAATGGGACTTCGTCGAAACGTCGCCAAGACACTTCCAATTTTACGTGGGAGAAAACCCGAACAACCAAAGACCTACATACAAATACCCGCAAAAACCTCAGAAAACATATATATATATATATATATATATATATATATATATATATATATATATATATATATATATATATATATATATATATATATATATATATATATATATATATATATATATATATATATATATATATATATATACACACACACACAGAGAGAGAGAGAGAGAGATTGCACTGTGTGGAATGATTTTTTTATGAATTTTAGTTTTTTTTAGGGGGTTTTTTTTTGGTAAACCTTAAAAGGAAAAGGGGCGTTGCAGGAAAGTCCTCCATTGGCAGACCTCCAAAGTCCCTTCCAGCCCAATGACTCTATGATGCTAGCTAGGGAATGCTGGGAGTTGAAGTCTGCAAGTCTTAAAGTGGCCGAGCTTGCAGACCCCTGATCTAGTCTTAGCCACTGATCTGTGTCAAGATTCAAATTAAGCAGAGGGGAACTGCCTGGAAAACCCATCTCTTCATCACTTGGGGATGGATCCTACTGTCTTACTCCTCCTGTAATAGATTGGGAGAAGCAGGGATCCTTCCCAGGTGGAAATTCACCATGGTGGCGGAAGGGATGGTAATCCAATAGCACAACGATCCCATGGACCGTTTCCTGCTATCGCCGAGCGAGGGGCGCTACAGGAAAGTCCTCCGATGGCAGACCTCCAAGGTCCCTTCCAGCCCTTCTGATTCTATGATGCTGATTGGGGAATGCTGGGAGTTGAAGTCCGCAAATCTTAAAAGGGTAACCATTAACATTAACCACTTCCGGTTTCCGTACCGATAGTCGGCTACTCCTCCGGCGTATTTCTTCATAGACACCTCGGAGCTCATGCCATAAAAAAGCTTGTATTTCTTGCCTTCCTTTTCAATCAGGTCCCCCCCAGATTCGGTGTGTCCAGCCAACATGCCTCCCACCATCACAAAGTCTGCACCGGCGCCTGTGGGGCACAATTCAAATTATACAGGCAGAGCCAGCAGCTCTCCCGCCCAAGACGCAAAGATAGATAGATAGATAGATGATAGATAGATAGATAGATAGATAGATAGATAGATAGATAGATAGATAGATAGATAGATAGATAGAGATAGACAGACAGACACAGATAGATAGACATAGATGATGATAGATAGATAGATAGATACAGACATAGATAGATAGATTAGATAGAGATAGATAGATAGACATAGATGATGACAGATAGATACAGACATAGATAGATAGATAGATAGATAGATAGATAGATACATAGATATAGACAGACAGACACAGATAGATAGACATAGATGATAGATACAGACACAGATAGATACAGAGACAGACAGACACAGATAGATAGACATAGATGATGATAGATAGATACAGACATAGATAGATAGATAGATAGATAGATAGATAGATAGATGATAGATAGACAGAGACACAGATAGATAGACATAGATGATAGATAGATAGACACATAGACAGATAGATAAATAGACATAGATGAGAGACAGACAGATAAATAGACAGATATAGATAGATAGATAGATATACAGATAGACAGAGATATAGACACAGATGAGATAGAGATAGATAGATAGACATAGATAATAGAAATAGATAGATATACATATATAGATAGATACACATATATATACATACGTATACATATACATATACACAGGCAGTCCTCAACTTACAACAGTTCATTTAGTGACCGAAGTGACAACGGTGATGAAAAAAAGGGACTTATGACCATTTTCCCACACGACCGTTGCAGCCTCCCCCATGGTCACGCAATCAAAATTCAGACGGTCGCAGCATCCCGGGGGGGGGGGGGAATTGTCACGTGATCCCCTCTTGGGACCTCCTGACAAGCAAAGTCCATGGGGAGGGAAGCCAGATTCACTTAACAACCGTGTTACCAAATTAACAACTGCAGTGGTTCCCTTAACAGTTGCGGCGAGAAAGGTCGTCCAACGGGGCAAAACTCGCCGTGTTTCCCCAAAAGGAAGGCCTACACCAACCATAAGCCCTGGCTTGATTTTGGGGGGGTGGGCCTAATATGAGGCCTACCCCAAGAATAAGCCCTAGTTTTGGGGCGAGGCACACACCTAAAAATCAAGCTAGGGTCGGGGTGGGGGGTGGGGGAGCCGCCCCGCACCCACTCAACTTGCAGCCAGGCCTCCTCGCCGGCCCACTTCTTCTTCTGAGGCCTCTTTTACAGCCAGGCTTGCATTTTTCAGTCACGGGTCTTTCCAGAAGGCCTCTACAGCCGAGAATCGAGCGATGGGCTCAATCCGTGGCTCAGTTCTGCAAGAGATCTGCAGCCGAGCACCAAGCCATGGATTGAATCCATAGCTCGGGCCTCGGCTGCTTAGGCCTTCTGGAAAGGCCTGACTGCAAGATCCAGGCCCAAATACAGCTACAGAACTTCTGCCCCAGAAGAAGTGGACCGGCTGGGTGGTGCTGTCGTTGCCGGAGGTGAGGTAAGGCCTACCCCCAAAATAAGACCTGGTGCCTCTTTTGGAGGCAAAATAAAATAATAATAAGACCCGGTCTTATTTTCGGGGTAACACGGTACTAACTGTCTTGCTTAGCAACGGAAATTTTGGGCTCAATTGTTGTAAGTCGAGGACTAACCCGTACAGGCTAGTCCTCACTTAACAACCATCCCTTTGGTGACCAAGGTTACAACAGTACGTGGGAAAAGTGGCTTAAAAACAGTCCTCGCGCTTACGACTGTCACGGCATTCCTACATCAAATTTGGGGCGGCTGGCGACTGTTGTGGATTTACGACGGTTGCAGCATTCCAGGCTCACGTGATCCCCATTTGTGACCTTCCCAGCCGGCTTCTGACAAGCAATAGAGGGTTCCAGATTCGCTTAACGACTGCCTGACTCACTTAAAAACGTTTTTAACCGCCGTGGCAGGAAAGGTCATAAAATTGGGTGTGCTCACTTAACTGCCCTGCTTAACGGAGGAAAGTATAATCTCAATTGCTGTTGTAAGTCGAGGACTGCCTGTATTGCCGCAGCACTATCTCAGCACACCTAACCAGCAGAATATGGAAAACGGGGTTTTACCAAAAGCTTTGGCCACATCCCCTGGGCAATGGCAGCCTCCATCCTGCAGAAAAGAGAGCGGAAAGTTAATCTCAGCCTGCCCGTATTTTATTTGAGGCCTCCTCCTAAGCAGACATCAACTTGTGCAAAGGCATGCAAAGGAACAGGCAGAGCAAGATTCTAGTCCTCAAGGACAATATAAATATGAGCCAGACAAAGAGGAGGTTGAGTGAAGCAATGATTGCGCTGGACTTGTGAGAATTATACTGTTTGCCCAGATCAGGGGTAGGCAACCTTGGCTCTTTTATGCCTCGTGGACTTCAACTCCCAGAATTCCTGAGTCAGCATGGCTCAGCTTGGAAACCTCTCCCTTTCCCCTCAGTGTTGCTGACTCAGGAATTCTGAGAGTTGAAGTCCACGAGTCATAAAAGAGCCAAGGTTGCCTACCCCTGGCCCAGATCAACAAGGATTCTTAAACCGGCTTGTACGGCAACACAGAAGGAAACCCTGAAAGTGATGTCAAAAGACAAAGAAAGCCACTTGATTCCAATATAAACATGTGTTTTCCTTTATCCAACACTTTTATTCTATAAAACATTACTGAAGTCTCTGGTAACTTGTCCCCTTCCAGGAACACTACAGATCTCCAACCTTTGCAACTAAGACCTGTGTATTTCAACTCCCAGAATTTCCCAGCCAGCATATTCATTGTGGCCCCGCTTACTCTCTTATAATCCCTTTCTCTCCAATCTCCCCGCTTTAAGGGATAGGAGGAAAAAAAAAAACAGGCATGGCTGGCTGGAGAATTCTGGGAATTGAAGTCCACTTACTCTCTTATAATCCCTTCCTCTCCAATCTCCCCGCTTTTAAGGGATAGGAGGGGAAAAAAAACAGGCATGACCGGCTGGGGAATTCTGGGAGTTGAGGTCCACAGGTCTTCAAGTTGCCAAGATTGGAGACCTCGATTGGCAGATTGCTGTTCCTAGAACTTAAATACGATTAAGTAACAGGTTTCACTTTCTCACCGAGATGATGTGTCCCCCGAGACCGTGGGCAGCGTCCGCACACTCCATGACGGCGCTGAGTTGAGGGTAGCCCACCCCGGTCTTCTTCCGGGTGGTACAAACGGAGCCTGAAATAAGCCAGGATTAAGCCAGAAAGATCCCTATCAATAATCTAATGGTCCCTAGCTGCAAGATTACTTGTGGGGCAATATTGGAAGAAAAATTCTTTGCCTACTATGGAAGAATGGATAGTTAAGGTGTCTAATTTAGCAGAAATGGCGAAAATCTCTGCCTATTTGAAGGACCATTCACCAGAAAAATATATTTCGGTTTGGAGAAGATGGATTGACTATATTCAAAAGAAATATGAGACTGAAAAGTATTATCTTGCTTATGAGTAGATTTTAGATTATTTTTAATAGTTCAATATGGTTGAATTTATATTATTTTTAGTATTATGGTTTAATTATGTTATTATTGTTTGTTTTTTAATTTGTTAATACTCGTTTTGAAAAGGAGTTAAAGTGTGTTATGGATTTGATTGTTAGTATAGTCGGGTTATGTTAGTTAGATTATGCTTGTTTATTTTTTACCCTGTAATCAGCTCTGGGAAGGGGGGGAGGGGGGGAAGGGGGGGAGGGGTTTGGGTTATAATGTATTCAATTTGTAAAACTGTTAATAAAAAATAAATAAATAAAAAAGAATCTAACGGTCCCCAGCTCTTCAGCAGAGGCAACCTAGACTAAAATTTTCAGCCCAGATCGATCGGGCGTTACCTGGTCCGATCCCCACTTTGATGATGTCGGCGCCTGACAAAATGAGTTCCTCCACCATTTCGCCCGTCACGACGTTCCCGGCCTGCGGAGGCAAAAAAAAAAAAAAAGAGGGGCAAGAAATGGGTGAGACCCACATGAAAGCAGCTAGGCGACTTTGGGCCAATGACCTGGAGATGGTGAGTTCTAGTATCCCCTTAGCCATGAAAGCCGACTGGGTGGCTTTGGGCCAATCACCAGGAGACTGAGAGTTGTAGTCCCGCCCTAGGCATGAAAGTCGACTGGGTGGCTTTGGGCCAATCACCAGGAGACTGAAAGTTTTAATCCCGCCCTAGGTGTGAAAGCCGACTGGGTGGCTTTGGGCCAATCACCAGGAGACTGAGAGTTTTAATCCCGCCCTAGGTGTGAAAGCCGACTGCGTGGCTTTGGGCCAATCACCAGGAGACTGAGAGTTGTAGTCCCGTCCTAGGCATGAAAGCCGACTGGGTGGCTTTGGGCCAATCACCAGGAGACTGAGAGTTGTAGTCCCGCCCTAGGCATGAAAGCCGACTGGGTGGCTTTGGGCCAATCACCAGGAGACTGAGAGTTGTAGTCCCGCCCTAGGCATGAAAGCCGACTGGGTGGCTTTGGGCCAATCACCAGGAGATGTTGACTTCTAGTCCCACCTTATACATAAAAACTGGCTAGATGATTTTGGGCTAATTACCAGGAGGCGGTGAATTCTAGTCCTGCCTCAAGCACAAAAGCTGGCTGGGTGATTTTGGGTCAATCCCCAAGAAGCTGTGGCTTCTATTCATGCCTTAGGTGTGAAAGCCTAAGTGACTTTGGACCAATCCCCCTCTCTCTCTTAGCCCAGCCCACCTCACAGGGTTGTTGTTCTAGAAAAAAAAAAGAAGGAAAGCATGTTGGAGATATCGGCCACCTTGACTTATTTGTAAAAATAATAAAGATGAGAGAGGGAGAGGGAGGGAGGGAGAGAGAGAGAGAGAGAGAGACAGAGATAAATATAGAGATAAAGATTAGATAGATAGATAGATAGATAGATAGATAGATAGATAGATAGATAGATAGATAGATAGATAGATAGATAGATAGATAGATAGATAGACAGACAGACAGATAATGGATAGATGAGAGATAGATGATATAGATAGATAGATATAGAGATATGAATAGATGGATGATAGATAGATAGATTAGATAGATAGATAGATAGATAGATAGATAGATAGATAGATAGATAGATAGATAGATAGATAGGACAGATAATGGATAGATAGATGAGAGATAGATGATATAGATATAGATAGATAGATAGATAGATAGATAGATAGATAGATAGATAGATAGATAGATAGATAGATACATAGATGACATATAGATAATAGATAGATGAGAGATAGATAATAGATAGATGATAGAGATAGATAGATAGATAGATAGATAGATAGATAGATAGATAGATAGATAGATAGATAGATAGATAGAGATAGGATGTAGATAGATAGATAGATAGATAGATAGATAGATAGATAGATAGATAGATAGATAGATAGATAGATAGATAGATAGATAGATAGATAGATAGATAGATAGATAGGTGACAGAGAGAGAAAGAGCCAACTGAGGACCAAAACCCACAACGGACCACACAGCCAAGTCTGAAAAGTGAAAATTTTAAAACCACTTTTTAAAAAGTCTTAAAAATCTTCCCTGCTGGCCTCAAGCGGAACCGTGGGATGTCCACGTACCATGATGGTGTGATCCGGGTACCGCTTCCTCAAATCCCTCAAGAACTGGACGAAATGTTCGGAGTAGCCGTTGGCCACATCCAGACAGATATACCGGATCTGCGGCACAGCCTCCAGGACTCGCTCCAAGTGCTCCAGGTCGGAGGTGCCGGTGCTGGCAGCCACGTTCTAAGGGCAGGCGGCGAGCAGAGAATTCACAAACACGGAAGGAAAAAAAAAAAAAAAAAGGCCACGGATGGAGTTGAAAAGTCCCGCAGAGCCATTAACAAGAAGCTAACAGAATAACAGAGCTGGGAGGAACCTCAGAGATCTCCTAGTCCAGCCTCTTGCTCAAACAGAAAACCTTATTATACCATTCGTGAACGAATGAATAAAAGTCAGGCAAAAGCGATGGGGGGGTTTGGAGGTGGGATAAAGAGTTATAAATCGATCCGTCAAATACATTTGCGGGAAAGAAACTATAAAGCAGTGGTTCTCAACCTTTTTAATGCCGCGACCCCCAACCGGCCGTAAGTCGAGGACTACTTAACCGGTCGTAAGTCGAGGACTACTCAACTGGTGCAGCACCGTTTGCAGAATGGGGCTTTTGGCGGGCTCAGCAGGGCAGAGACAGCCTGGACAATTCCTATTGGCTTTGGAAAGCCAATAGAATTAGACTCTATTCAACATAGTCTCTTCTATTGGCTTTCAAAAGCCAATAGAATAAAAGGGAGTAGCACAGCTAAGGAAAAGGGGGAAAAAAATGGCAGACTGCGTTGTTTGGCGACCCCTGTGAAATGGTCGTTCGATCCCAAATGGGGTCCCGACCCACAGGTTGAGAACCACTGCTATAAATTGACAGTCTCAGCTTCACACAAAGAACACACATATAAAATGTTTTGCAGGTGGCACTTGCCACCAACAAGATTAGCGAAAATGTTTAAAAGCATGCCAGAGAAATGTTGGAAATGTAAACACAAAGCAGGTATTTATTATCATATGTGATGGACATGTGTTAAAGCAAGGAGATGTTGGACAATAACACACACGTGGTTAGAAAAAATGTTAGAGAAACACACAGGCTATAAACCTGATTTTTTTTAATTAGGTATAACGCCAGAAAAACTTGACAAGCAAAGTACATATTTGATTCTACACCTGATAACAAGCGGCAAGAATTATATTTGAACAATATGGGAAGGACGAAGAAACACCACCCAGAAGAAGAAATAATTAAAAAAAAAATACTAGACTGTGCGGAAACGGACAGACTTACTTTAAGGTTGAAAGAAAAAGAAGAAACAGAATATTTTCAAACTTGGGACCTCTTTTATCAATTTAGGGATTAGGAATTTAATAATAGTAATAGTAGTAAAGTTGGAAGGGACCTTGGAGGTCATCTAGTCCAACCCCCTGCTCAGGCAGGAAACCCTACACCATTTCGGAAAAATGGCTGTCCAGTCTCTTCTTAAAAACTTCCAGTGTTGGAGCATTCACTGCTTCTGGAGGCAGGTAGTTCCACTGATTAATTGTTCTAACTGTCAGGAAGTTTCTCCTTAGTTCTAGGTTGCTTCTTCTCCTTGATTAGTTTCCATCCGTTGCTTCTTGTCCTGCCTTCAGGGGCTTTGGAGAATAGCTTGACTCCCTTCTTCTTTGGGGCAGCCCCTGAGATATTGGAACACGGCTATCCTGTCCCCCCTCGTCCTTCTCTTCATTAAACTGGACATCCCCAATTCTAGCAACCGTTCCTTGTATGTTTTAGCCTCCAGTCCCCTGATCATCTTTGTTGCTCTTCTCTGCACTCTTTCTAGACTCTCAACATCTTTTTTACATCGTGGTGACCAAAACTGGATGCAGTATTAAGACACTCAGAAAACCCGTTTTTGTTGAACTAATTATTATTGAACTCTTGTTTAAAAAATAATAATAAAACTTTTTTTAAAAATACATTTGAGCCCGTTGTCAAACGCAGGCGGGGCCGGCAGTCGTAACTTGAGGAGGGGTTCTAAGTCGCATTTTTGAAGCTTGTCATAGCTTTGAACGGTTGTTCAATGACCCATCGGTCGTAAATGGAGGACTGGGGTGTGGGGTGGACACGAGACGGGGAAGTGAAGGCGAAGGGCCAGATCACACACCCACCTGGAGACAATCTGGATGCTGAGGTGCAAATTCCTGCCACTCCTCCACCGTGCAGTGTTTGTGGATGGCTGTGAAGAGAGAGAACTGGGGGAAGGAGACAACATTGAAAGAGGAGAGCTAGTGGTTGAGGCACTTGGCTAGGAAGCGGGAGGCTCTGAGTTCAAATCCCGCCTTAGCAGGGAGAGCCAACGGGGTGACATTGGGGCAGTCCCTGTCTCTCAGCCCAAGCCACCTCACCGGGTTGTTGTTGTTGGGAAAATAGGAGGGGGAGGAAGGGGTGATGGAGAGGGAGGAGAAAGAAGGAAAGAAAGAAAGAGAAAGAAAGAAAGAAAGAAAGAAAGAAAGAAAGAAAGAAAGAAAGAAAGAAAGAAAGAAAGAAAGAGAAAGAAGTTAAAAGAGGGAAGGAGAAAGGAAAGAAGGAAGGAAAGGAAGGAAGGAAGGAAGGAAGGAAGGAAGGAAGGAAAAGATAAAGAAGGAAGTTGAAAGAGGGAGAGAGGAGGAAGGAAGGAAAGAAGGAAGGAAGGAAGGGAGGGAGGGAGGAATAAAAAGATAAGGAAGGAAAGAGGGAGGGAGGAAGGGAGAAGGGAAGGAAGGAAGGTAGGAAGAGGGAGGAAGGAAAAGATAAAGAAGGAAGTTGAAAGAGGGAGGGAGGGAGGGAGAAGGGAAGGAAGAAAGGAAGGAAGGAAGAAGGAGGAAGGAACAGATAGAGAAAGAAGAAAGTTGAAAGAGGAAGGGAGAAGGGAAGGGAGGGAGGAAGAGGGAGGAAGGAAAAGATAAGGAAGGAAGTTGAAAAAAGGAGGGAGGGAGGAAGGAAGGAAGGAAGGAAGGAAGGAAGGAAGGAAGGAAGGAAGGAAGGAAGGAAGGAAGGAAGGAAGGGCTTGCAGATGAAGTTAGTGACAACCCACTTGGACAATCCATGACTCTCCCTCGTTTTTAAGAAGATCCATCGAAGAGAAAAGGTGAAATTACAGAAGTCTCAGCAGCCACCATTCCAAACCAACTCATACCTCAGGCAGCTGATGCCAGCGTTGGTCAACCCTTGGATCCTTTCAGGTGGGTGGACTTCCACTCCCAGAATCCTCCAGCCAGCTACGCATGAAACCACCCAAGGTTGACCAACGCTGCCTAATCGGTGTGTTTTTTTCGCAGACGCGTACCTTGCTCAAAACCTTGGCCATCTCAAAGGTCCCCACCGTATCCATGTTGGCGGCGATGATGGGGATCCCCCGGTAGGTCTGCTTGGAGTTCCGGAAGGTGAAGGACCTCAGGAGATCCACCTAGACGAAAGGGGAGCCAATGCAGAGAAGAATAACACCCCAAAACTTTGAAAAGTTGACTCTCCCAACCTTCGCCGCCAGGAAGGGCAGACTGTCAATCACCCGGCACACCTTATACCGGTTGCGAGCAGGAGAACTTTGCCGGAACTTCATACCGGTCGTCCTTCACTTATGACCGGAAATTTCCATTGAGGTCATTAAATGAGCAGCACCCGGCTTTCTCTCTCTTTCTTTCTTTCTTTCTTTCTTTCTTTCTTTCTTTCTTTCTTTCTTTCTTTCTTTCTTTCTTTCTTTCTTTCTTTCTTTCTTTCTTTCTTTCTTTCTTTCTTTCTCTCTCGTTCTTTCTTTCTCTCTCTCTTTCTCTCTCTTTCTTTCTTTCTTTCTTTCTTTTTTCTTTTTCTTTTTTAAAATATGTTTTAGGTTTTATTGGGTTTTTTCCCCTACATATCACCAATCAATATTTGGTAAACAGTGAGTTGTCTGAGTTTGTATTTACAAATAATCAATCAGGGGCTGCCCCAAAGAAGAGGGAGTCAGGCTATTCTCCAAAGCGCCTGAAGGCAGGACAAGAAGCAACGGGTGGAAACTCATCAAGGAGAGAAGCAACCTGGAACTAAGGAGAAACTTCCAGACCGTGAGAAAAATTAACCAGTGGAACCACCTGCCTCCAGAAGCGGTGAATGCTTCAACACTGGAAGTTTTTAAGAAGAAACTGGACAGCCATTTGTCTGAAATGGTATAGGGCAGTGGTTCTCAACCTGTGGGTCGGGACCCCATTTGGGGTCGAACGACCATTTCACGGGGGTCGCCAAACAATGCAGTCCACCATTTTTTCCCCCCTTTTCCTTAGCTGTGCTACTCCCTTTTATTCTATTGGCTTTTGAAAGCCAATAGAATAGACTCTCTTGAATAGAGTCTAATTCTATTGGCTTTCAGAAGCCAATAGGAATTGTCCAGGCTGTCTCTGCCCTGCTGAGCCCGCCAAAAGTCCCATTCTGCAAACAGTGCTGTACCAGTTGACTAGTCCTCGACTTACGACCGGTTGAGTAGTCCTCGACTTACGACCGGTTGGGGGTCACGGCATTAAAAACGTTGAGAACCACTGGTATAGGGTTTCCTGCCTGAGCAGGGGGTTGGACTAGATGACCTCCAAGGTCCCTTCCAACTTTTATTATTATTATTGTTACAATTCGTTTCTACGGTCCCATATTCCACCTAGTAGCTTTCCTTGATTTTTCTCTTCGTCCAAGGATATTCTCTTTTATCGCCCTTAAATGAGTACATTTCTTGACAGTTTTAGAAGATAACAATTAAATACCTACAAATATCCCCCACCTCATTTTTAACCTTTTTTTCTAATCAACCATAGGTTCTCCTACTTGAGTGGGGGGGCTGGACTACAAGACCTGCAAGGTCCCCTCCAACGATGCTATTCTGAAAAGTAGGGGAGACATGATAGTAATGTTCCAATATTTGAGGGGCTGCCCCAGAGAAGAGGTGGGGGTCAAGCTATTCTCCAAAGTGTCTGAAGGCAGGACGAGAAACAATGGTTGGAAACTGACCAAAGAGAGAAGCAAACTGGAACTAAGGAGAAACTTCCTAACAGTGAGGACAATTTTTAGCTTATGCGTATCTTAATTACATCCAATCTTCATAAACAATCCATGTCCTGTTATTAATTTTTACCCAATTTTTAGTTTCTCATCAACATATTCCTTGCTAGCACACTCACCCTTCACCCTCGCAAACCCTTATTCTCATGTTCCCACTGGGAAGAGCAAACGCTAAGTAAACATGCCTTTCTCCGATTTAAGAACCATTAGATACATTTATTTATTACGATTTACATTTATTTATCTCAATTATTATTATTATTATTATAACAGCCTTGCCATCTGCAGGGAGGATGAAAAACATCTTTCTACCTCACTCCGGGATTTGAGCGTACTCCGTTTCGGTCTCAGAAGGACATCCTTGAAATCCAGCTTAATGTCATTATCTATGTGGGGCATTTTGGATTCCTATAAATTAAAAAAATAATAATAATCAAAAGCAAAGCCTGGAAATCTGGAACATCGGGGACCAAATCTCAAACTTTTTCTTCTCTAAACCTTAAGTTAAACTATCTCTAATGCAAATTATTTTCAACAGGACTTGCCAGCTAAATATTAATTTTCTTACAAGCTTTCTTAGAATGTTCATTGATTTTTTTTCCCCTTCCAAATAAGCATTCATTCACGCGCAGAAATGCTGTGCAGTATTTTTATTTCCCATATGCAACAAGTTGTGGTTTTCTTTAATCCATTTTCCTGTCTTGCGCTTAGAACTGCCGTATTTAATATAGATTGCTTATTTATTCAATTTATATGCTAATCCATTGTTGTAGACTCTGAGCAGCTACTCAGACATGTTTTTTTTTTTTTTCAAAAATCAACTGGACTTTGTTTTTCCTGAAATATGTTTCGCTTCTCATCCAAGAAGCTTCTTCAGTTCTGACTGAAGGGTGGAGGATGGAAAGATTTAGATTCCTTTGCAGTCATCTGGTTATTAGTATTCTCCCTGAGAGTCTTGAGGCCACCTGGAGTTTTATTTGGGTCCTCAGGGATACCTGATAAACGGTGCAAACGGTGTGGATAAAACGTGAAATGTCTTCAAGGAAAAACAAAGTCCAGTTGGCTTTTGAAAAAACACCTTTGGGACAATTATGTCCCGGATGATTGAGAATCTCCATAGATATTTTCCGTAAAGTTGCAAGATTTTATTGCCCAAGGTAATTAACGATAATTTTCAGTTTGCACTTTCAACTTTGTGACACTTTCAGTTCTCTTACTGTGGGTGAATTGGGTTGCTTTCGGGAGCCAAAGTTTGCAGCCAATAAATGTTTATGATCTCAATGTCACCATCAGCCTTGACTTCCACATGACTGTTCCAGTCATTCTAAACCAGGGCTCTTGTACCTTGGCCCTTTGATGACTTATGGACTTCAACTCCCAGAATTCCTCAGCCAGGCACGCTGGCTGAGGAATTCTGGGAGTTGAAGTCCACAAGTCATCAAAGGGCCAAGTTGGAAGAGCCCTGTTCTAAACACACACATGCACAAAAAGAAAATTGAACTGAATTTCAAAAGTCCAGTTTTACCACAGGCGAATCTCTCCCTCCCATAACTCTTTTATCAGTCCTCTTCCTAATCTCCAATCTCTCCAAACCACCATTACCTCTATACATAGAGTTACAAACATCCTCTGCCCATCATGCTAAGACTTCCTCTGCTCACGCTAAGAGTTCCACTTTGGGACGCAATCGTTTCATCCCCAATCAGGAAAGCTTTAAGTGGGCTTGGACCACTTAAGACTCTCAAACAGCTCTTCGATCTAGGGAAGCCCTTGGCTTTGCACTTTACCTCCCCAATCTGGCAGGACTGCAACTCCCATGAACCCCAGCCAGCGCCATGGAAGTTGTAGTCCTAGCCCACCTGGAGAGCATGAGATTGGAGAATGACAGATTAGCCTAAACCAGCCAGCCAGCCTGACCCAACCTTGGTCGTTTGAAACAGAGTTGGACTTCAACTCCCAGAATTCCCTAGCCAAGCGTGGCTGGCTAGGGAATTCTGGGAATTGAAGTCCACAAATCTTCAATTTGCAAGATTAGGAAACACTGGCCTAAAGGGTGCCAGTATTGCACCCCCAATTCCAGGATGCCCAGTTTGGATTTCAAAGCTTGCATCACATCCCAATTGTCCAATTTTTAGGGTGCGGAGCATATAGGGGAGCGCACGAACCCCACTTCCGGTTCCCCGTTTTCGCTTTCCGCCAGCTTCCGGTCTTTCGGCGCTCCCCGACGGGCGGGGGGGGGGAAATAGGCGACCGCGACCACCTCTCGGTCTCCAAAGGGCTCCGCTAAACCCTTCGCAGCTGGCCGCCGTTCGTTTTTTTTTTTTTTTTTTTTTTAAACAGCGGAGCAATGGCTTGTGGGAAACGTAGTTCTCTCTCCGACCGTCTACATTAGGCCCGCCAGGATTAATAACTACAGCTCCCATAAGGGAGCGCGCTCAATCGGCATGACGTCACGCGCAGACGACAAGGCGGCTCGGCCTACTAGAGAAGAAAAACTACAACTCCCAGCGGTCAAAGCGTCACAACCGTCTCTCGCCGAGCGGCCACGTTAGTTTCCTTTTCTTTGTCAGGTCCTCTCTTCAACTCAGCTTTAATTAATTATGTAGAAACAGAATTATAGCTCCATTCTTCACGATATCGGCGGTTCTCTTTTTTTTTTAACAAGAGCCTATTCGAAAAGAAGAGCCGTGAGGGAACCGCGGGGCGTGCTGGGAAACGGAGTCAGCCGCTCCATTCATCGCGGCGACTCTAGTGGGGGGAGGGAAAAAAAAGACAGCATCTCCCATGGTGCAACGCGACAGCGGCGGAAGGATACGTAGGACGCCCTCCTGCTTGGAGTTCACTGAAAAAGAGGAGAGCCGGAAGTGACGTCACAGGCAACCGAAAAAACATCCCGGGGCGGCTCTGCGAAGCCAGTTCCGCTTCCGAGGTTGGAGGTCGGGCGGCGCTGAGGCACCGGGCGGGCGAGCGAGCGGAGCGGCCACGATGCTGATCAAAGTGAAGGTGAGGCGGGAGGCTCCGGCGCGCCCAGGCACGGCGGCATCCCTGGGGAACGCCGGCCGCGGTGCATTATGGGCGGTGGGAATTGGCTCCAGCGGCAACAGCAGGCAGAAGTCAAACCGGTCGAGCTGCTTCCTCGCCTTCTTCAGCCGGCAGCGCTCCCTGCCCTGAAGGGCGGCCTTCCTTAGGGGGACACAATCAACACAGTGCCCAGAAAAAGGGCTCCATAACACCAGGCGGGTAGCCTCCTTCAGTCGAAGCCCGAGGGATATTTGCCTTTGTCAGATATTTCTCAATGAAAGCTCAGCTAATTTGAGGCAACTCTTTGATCTGGGGGGTCTTCGGCCCTTTGATGACTCGTGGACTTCAACTCCCAGAATTCCCCAGCCGGCCTGCTTTAAGACGGGTGGACTTCAACTCCCAGAATTCCCCAGCCAGCATGCTTTAAGACGGGTGGACTTCAACTCCCAGAATTCCCCAGCCAGCATGCTTTAAGATGGGTGGGCTTCAACTCCCAGAATTCCCCAGCCGGCCTGCTTTACGATGGGTGGACTTCAACTCCCAGAATTCCCCAGCCAGCCTGCTTTAAGACGGGTGGACTTCAACTCCCAGAATTCTCCAGCCGGCATGCTTTAAGACAGGTGGACTTCAACTCCCAGAATTCCCCAGCCAGCATGCTTTAAGACGGGTGGACTTCAACTCCCAGAATTCCCCAGTCAGCATCCTTTAAGACGGGTGGACTTCAACTCCCAGAATTCTCCAGCCGGCCTGCTTTAAGATGGGTGGGCTTCAACTCCCAGAATTCCCCAGCCGGCCTGCTTTACGATGGGTGGACTTCAACTCCCAGAATTCCCCAGCCGGCCTGCTTTAAGATGGGTGGACTTCAACTCCCAGAATTCTCCAGCCGGCCTGCTTTAAGACAGGTGGACTTCAACTCCCAGAATTCCCCAGCCGGCATGCTTTAAGATGGGTGGACTTCAACTCCCAGAATTCTCCAGCTAGACATGCTTTAAGATGGGTGGACTTCAACTCCCAGAATTCCCCAGCCGGCCTGCTTTAAGATGGGTGGGCTTCGGCTCCCAAAATTCCTTGCCAACGCTGAGAAGGGTGTACTCAGAGACACATTCACACATTGCATTTCATTTCCCTTTCTTTCCTCGCTGTCCTAATATTAGTCATCGCTGTTTCCCATGTATATTGGCATCCTTCTTCCTACATACCTACATGCTGAGAGAGAAGTCTGTCCGTGATTGAATGAAGAAGGATGGGCTGCTATCCTCCCTCAATCCCTAACATTGCTTGTCATTCAAAGGGGTTTTCACCACAGAAGAGAACCCTCAAAATTTGCCACTAGGACAGGGAATGACGGCCTCTTTATGACTGGTGGACTTCAACTCCCAGAATTCCTCAGCCAGCATGGCTGGCTCAGGAATTCTGGGAGTTGGAAGTCCACCAGTCCTCAAGGGGGTCATCGTTCCCCAAACCTCTGCACTAGGAAAAAGTCCTCCAAATAACATCTGCCATAAAGGCTACCAAAGAAGGGCTAGAGCAGGGGTCTTCAAACCTGGCCCTTTGATGACTTGTGGGCTTCATCTCCCAGAATTCCCCAGCCAGGCACACTAGCTGAGGAATTCTGGTAGTTGAAGTCCAGATGTCATCAAAGGGCCAGATTTGAAGACCCCTGTCTTAAAACATGCTGGCTGAGGTATTCTGGGAGTTGAAACCCACCCATCTTGAAGCACGCTGGCTGAGGAATTCTGGGAGTTGAAGTCCACAAGCAGGGAAGTCTGGGAGCTGAAATCCACAAGCAGGGCTCTTCCAACTTGGCCCTTTGACGACTTGTAGACTTCAACTCCCAGAATTCCTCAGCCAGGCATGCTGGCTGAGGAATTCTGGGAGTTGAAGTCCACGAGTCTTAAAGTTGCCAGTTTGAAGACCCCTGTCTTGCATGATCCAACATAATTAGTTGGCGATCTAAATTAGTACGGGCGGTCCTCAATATACGACCACAATCCGGCCCCAAAATCCCGTTAAAGTGAATTCTGCCCCCTTCGACCACCTTCCTTGCCACGGTTGCTAAACGAATCGCTGTGAGTGGTTAAAGGAGTAACACGGTTGCTAAGTGGATCCGGCTTCCGTTTATTGACTTTGCTTGTCAATATATCCAAAGCAGCCTTCCGGGCGTGCTGCTGTCCAGAAGGAGAAATGAAAAGAATGACAATAAAAAATTTGTTTA
The DNA here is from genome assembly GCA_039797435.1 of Crotalus adamanteus. Classification (NCBI taxonomy): domain Eukaryota; kingdom Metazoa; phylum Chordata; class Lepidosauria; order Squamata; family Viperidae; genus Crotalus; species Crotalus adamanteus. Next base: position 141,960,108 of record CM077936.1, on the reverse strand, counting down.
ATGAAGAGAAGGACTAGGGGTGACATGATAGCAATCTTCCAATATCTCAGGGGCTGCCCCAAAGAAGAGGGGGGGGGTCAGCCTGTTCTCCAAAGTACCAGCTGGAAGGATGAGAAACAATGGTTGGAAACTGATCAAAGAGAGAAGCAACCTGGAATTAAGGAGAAAGTTCCTAACAGTGAGGACAATTAACCAGTGGAACAGCTTGCCACCAGAAATTGTGGGTGCTCCATCGCTGGAGGGTTTTTTTTTTTTTACAGAAGAAATTGGACAGCCGTTAGTCCAGAATGCTGCAGGATCTCCTTGAACAGGGGGTTGGACTAGAAGACCGGGAGGCTTTACTCACAGTCACTCATGCCCTTGTCACCTCAAGACTGGATTACTGTAACGCGATCTACATGGGGCTACCCTTGAAGGGCGTTCGGAGGCTGCAGTTGGTTCAGAACGCAGCCGCGAGAGCGATTGTGGGCGCGCCAAGGTACGCCCACGTGTCACCTATCCGCCGCGAGCTGCACTGGCTTCCTGTGGGTCTCCGGACGCAATTCAAGGTGTTGGTTATCACCTTCAAAGCCCTTCATGGCATAGGACCAGGTTACTTACAGGACCGCATTCTGCCGCACAGCTCCCAGAGACCGGTGAGGTCCCATAGATTGGGCCTCCTTCAGGTCCCATCGGCCAGACAATGTCGGCTGGCGGGTCCTCGGGGAAGGGCCTTTTCTGTGGTGGCTCCGACCTGGTGGAATCAACTTCCCCCCGAGGTTCGAACTACTCCCACCCTGCCGGCCTTTAAGAAAGCCGTTAAAACTCTCCTGTTCCGGCAGGCCTGGGGCTGATGTCCCCGTGGGGCCGGGACATGATCGGACTCGCGGTATGACTGTATTATTTTATTGTTTTATGATTGTTTTAACTTTGTACGCCGCCCTGAGTCCTTTGGGATTGGGCGGCATATAAATATTTGAAAATAAATAAATAAAATAAGACCTCTTGAGGTGTCCCTTTCAACTCTCATTCCGAACACCAATTTGCTGCGCGTTGAACTTCTGTTCAGATATTTGAAATTCAAAATATTAGTAACTGCAGCGTGCACGAAATTAAAGATCGTGCAAAGTCTTGAGGCCTACATCTAATTAACAGCTTGGAGACGTAGAGTCTTTTTGGATGTTAATTAGAAGCCGGCTCTTCTTGAACGCGCAGATGATAATTAGAAGATGGGAGGGCTTAGCTGTAAACGCCCAGCAAGATTTCTTAGCCTGGTGTGCCTTGGTCCAAATGGGATTGAAGCCGGAAATGTCGATTCGTGAAATCCTTTTTTTATTTCTGCATAAGCAAGGAGAGGTCCCCGCGGATATGAGGTTAGCGGACCCGGCCCCATCTCTCTTTAGAAGTGAAACATGGGATGGGATCCTGCAAGAGGGAGTGGACGATGGTGGTTTGAGAAACCTTTTTTCTTTTTTTCTCTCCTTTCGTTGCAGACGCTGACGGGGAAAGAGATTGAGATTGATATCGAACCGACAGACAAGGTATCAGCCCTCAAAAGGACGGGGTGGGTTTTGATCTTGCTGACCGTCCTTGTCCCTTGTCCTGCTTTGCTTTTCGTGTGCAGTTCACCTTTTCCCTTTCTCTGCGACCTTTTAGGTGGAAAGAATAAAGGAGCGGGTGGAAGAAAAGGAAGGCATCCCACCTCAACAGCAGCGACTCATCTACAGCGGCAAGCAAATGTAAGTATCCACCATGGGAGAGGTTGTCACGACAGCCCAGTTTTTAATCCCGGTTTGTTTGTGTTTGTTTTTTTGAGAGGGGAGGGGCATGAAAACATTTGAAACAGTCCATCCAACAAATGCCAGGCCGAGGTTGCCTTGAAAAACGATCGCAGTCGCATTGGGGAAGACGGCAGGAAGTCAAAAGTCACCGTCACGTGAGCTCCTCCCTTAACGACCCGCACGGTCCTCACTTAACAAGGGCAACTGGGGGGGGGGGCTCCCAGGATTGCTGTCTCTCAGCCAGGCAGTCAGTTGATATCCTGCTATATGACCGCTTTGCTTAGTGACAGAAATCCTGGTCCAGTTTCGGTCGTTATGTGAGAACGCCCTGAACTGAAGTGAGATGTCTGGGATTGATTTATTTCGTGAGCTACTGAGCTCGTTTCCTTGGCCATGGAAGAAATCTATCCATTCCTCCTTTATAAATAATAATTTCCCCTAACCCGCTACGTCAGTGGTTCTCAACCTTTTTAATGCCGCGACCCCCAACCGGTCGTAAGTCGAGGACTACTCAACCGGTCGTAAGTCGAGGACTACTCAACTGGTGCAGCACCGTTTGCAGAATGGGACTTTTGGCGGGCTCAGCAGGGCAGAGACAGCCTGGACAATTCCTATTGGCTTTTGAAAGCCAATAGAATTAGATTGTATTCAAGAGAGTCTATTCTATTGGCTTTCAAAAGCCAATAGAATAAAAGGGAGGAGCACAGCTAAGGAAAAGGGGGAAAAAATGGCGGACTGCGTTGTTTGGCGACCCCCGTGAAACGGTCGTTCGACCCCAAATGGGGTCCCGACCCACAGGTTGAGAACCACTGATATAGATAGATATGATGATATGATAGATAATGATATGATAGTGATATGATAGATAGTTATGATAGGTAGACAGACACACCATTTAAAAACTAAACAAACTACCATTTAAACCCCCACCATTTAAAAATTAAACAAACTACCTGTATTCCCATGTAAAAAACAAGCAAAGTCAAGGAAACAAGCCAGCCAGGAGGCCTTCTCCCTCACAGCCAACGCCCAGCCACAGAGCAAACAGGACCAGATAAACAATTAGGAAAGACCACCATTTTCTCATCGTGGAATATAAACCTCACCCCCAATCAAAACCAATCGGGCGACCAGCCAACTCCGTTCTTCCATTCCTAGATGATGACGTTCCCTGGCTTGGTAATGAAACACTTGTAGGAAAAACAAGCACACCAACTATGGATAATCCTCAAAATAACCTACAGCTAACTTCCAAAGATACATTCCGAATTCTTTGTGGTGCATTCCAAATTATGTCTTGTCTTAGTCTTTTTTTTTTTAAGACACTTGTTCTTTTTAACGCTTTCTTTGTGGTGATTCCTTTATACGTTTGTCATATATATATAGATATATAGAGATAGATCAGCGGTTCTCCACCTGTGGGTCGCGACCCCATTTGGGGTCGAACGACCATTTCACGGGGGTCGCCAAACAACACGATCTGCCATTTTTTTGTCAGCTGGCGGCACCGCGCATGTGTGCCGTGCAAGGCCCGGCACTGTGCATGCACACCACGCATGGGGCGGCACCGCGCGTGCACGCTGGCATGCACGCTGCGCATGGGGATGTCGTGCATGCGCAGTGCTCGTGGGAGCGCCGCCACGCATGCGCGCCACGCATGGGGACACGTCCTTATGACCGGGGTCGCCAGAAAAAAAAGGTTGAGAACCACTGAGATAGATAGATAGATAGATAGATAGATAGATAGATAGATAGATAGATAGATAGATAGATAGATAGATATATTGGTGGGTTTCGTATTTTAACTTCCTTTGAATGAACTAAGGTAGGTAAAGAATAATATAATATATAATATAATATTCCCAGTTAAATATGATTATTGTTATGAGCCATGTTATTATGTCGTGAGTTATATCACAACATTATGACGTTGAAATATGTCTAAATGAGGGCGGAGGTTCGTTTGGCAATTCGTATTTGCGACAGTTGCCCTGTCCCGAAGCCACGTGGGATCCCCCTTTTTCGACGTTCCGCCCACCAAACTCAGTGGGGAAAGCCCAATTCACTTAATATACAGGTTATGCAGTGACTCGGGGCAAAATTCACTGAACTGTCTCACTTAACCACAAATTTGGGGTTTAGTTGTGGTTGTAAGTCAAGGACCACCTGTAGATCTTTTTTTTTAAAAAAAAATAATATTTTATTAATTTTCCAATTTTACGTTTGAGTATTTGAAAAGCAACATGGTGGCTGGGTAATCAGTAGTTCAATAACAAAATCTTGAGTGCAAATCTCAGGTTACAACATCAGATAATAATAATAATAATAAAGTTGGAAGGGACCTTGGAGGTCATCTAGTCCAACCCCCTGCTCAGGCAGGAAACCCTTTTCAGACAAATGGCTGTCCAGTCTCTTCTTAACAACCTCCAGTGTTGGAGCATTCACCACTTCTGGAGGCAGGTAGTTCCACTGGTTAATTGTTCTAACTGTCAGGAGGTTTCTCCTTAGTTCTAGGTTGCTTCTCTCCTTGATGAGTTTCCATCCGTTGCTTCTCTTTTCCCCTTAACATTTACTATCTCATATTCAAGCTAGTACAGTTCTAATTATATCAACTCAATAAAAACATCATTATTACATTTAATCAATAACTTTTTGGCTCATACGTATCTCGGTTACATTCAGTCTTCATAAACTGTCTGTATCCCGTTGTTAATTTTTACCCAATTTGTAGTTTCTCGCCAACATCCCAATTTAACCTTTGATGTTTATAATTTTCAGACTTTGGGTGTCCCAAGATGTCCCTTATCTCGCTGCATAACAAAATGTAATATCCAGAATGCGCATTTTATCTATTTGAGTACAATCTTGTTCTATTTCCTAAAAGCTATCTTGTTTCCCACCCTATTAAATCATCTACTTAATAACGCAATATCCCCTTTAATAAATCAAAACCATTATATCTTTCTTTTTTTTTTTTAAGACCACCACCCCCAGGCACCAGACTCCAAATATACCCAGGCGATGCTCTGTGTGTCTGGAAGTTGGCCCGCCCGCCCCGAAATTGGGGTTCACCCCGTTTTTTTTTCCTCCCCACAGGAACGATGAGAAAACGGCGGCCGACTACAAGATCCAGGGCGGCTCGGTCCTCCACTTGGTCTTAGCCCTGCGTGGCGGCCTGCGATGATGGCGTCCCCCGATACCCGTCGTGCCCCCCCTTTCCCCAAAGCCACCGGATGTGGGTGACCCTCGCCCCTCGCGTCCATGGGAGGCCCGTCGGATTCGGCGCATCCCGCAGCCCCCCGTTTCGTCCGAATCCCGGGAGGACGGCCTGCCAAATGTCTGTTCCTTGGCGAGCTGTCCTCAGAGAAGGTTGTGGGTGGGTTGTGTGTTAGGGGAGAGGGGTGCTCTTTAAGTTATTGGGGTGTAGCATCCGGCCAGCCGCGTATGGGTAAGGGTCCATTTGCTGCTTTTTGGGGGCCCCCTCTCTATGGGTTGAAAAGTCTCTCTTATTCCCTGTTCGTCCCCCCCCCCAATCGTGGCTCATATATGTTCAAATAAATGTTTCACAACCATCACGGTGTCGTTGTGTCTCCTGGGATCTGGAGATTTCCTTTTGGGGGGGGGGTTCCTTGATTCGGCTCGACTCTGCCTTTACTAAGTCCTCCACTTACGACCCGGCCTTTAGTAAACCGTTTGAAGTTGAAACAGACCCCCCCCCCCAAAAAAGATAGTTTTAAGGCCCGGATTTAAAGGTCCGAATCGTGAACACACACACACACACACCATCGCATTGCAATTTGGGCACTCTACAACCAGCCTGTCTTTGACTGCCATTTTCTGCGTGTCGTGGTTCACGTGACCACGATTTAGGACCTTTTTTGGGGGGCTGGAAATGGACATATTTTTTTCTTGCAACAGTTGTTAAAAACGAATTGTGAGGTTAAGCGAGCTCGTTGTGTGCAATGGAGGTTTGTCGGGAACCGACATTTATGTCTGGTTTCCGACAAGCCTCCATTGCAGGCACTGGAGTCATTTGACCTCGTGGTTCGCTTAACGATCCCTGCCAAAAAAAAAAAAAAATTCACAATCATGACCTGCTTAACAACCAGCAGAGCTTAATCATAATTCTGGACCCGATTACAGTCGTAAATGGAGGACTGCTAATATTTGAGCTAAGAAAGTCAATCTATTCATATTCCCAATATTGGGCTGATAAAAATTTGGGGAAGAACCCCATCCAAATTTAATTTCTCTTAAGAAAAACAACAATAGGTTGCTTTATTTTTTTGCTTTATATCCTGCTTTTGCTTGGTACAATTCGGGGCGTTTTTATTTATTGAAAAGATTTGTGCAGCAACTCCCATGATGCCCTATGAGGTGAACACCCCTGTGAGATGAGGGGCTGAGCGCCTGGTCAAAGGCACCCAGCTAGTTTTCAGCCCTAAGGTAGGACTAGAACTCGCCGTCCCCTGGTGATTGACTCAAAGTCACCCAAGTAGTTTTCTTGTCTAACACAGTACTAGCCCTTTTCTGGCGACTGGCTCAGGCACCCAGCTGGCTTCCGTGCCTAAGGTGGAACTAGAACTCACCGTCCCCTGATGATTGGCCAGTCACCCAGCTGGCTTTTGTGTGCCTAAGGGGAGACTAGAATTCAGTGCTGCCTAGTTGTTGGCCAAAGTCACCCCCGCTGGCTTTCTTATCTAAGGTAGTACTAGAACTCACCCTCTCCTGGTGATTGGCAAGGGACTAACATATAAACCAGTTAGTGGAATCCTTTAGCATTGATGATGTTCCCTAGTTGGGTCATGAAATGTCTACAAGAAAACCACCAAGCTCAGAGAGCACCAAGGACCCCCCAATCCTCCTCCTCCTTCTTCATCTTCTCCTCCTCCTCCTCTCTCCATAAACCCCCCTCCCTTCTAGCACTGATGAGGATACCTAGTTGGGTCATGAAATGTCTGCAAGAAAAACCACCAAGCTCAGAAAGCACCAAGGACCCCATCGTCGTCTCCTCCTTCTCCTCCCCCCATCCCCCCTCTCACACTGATGATGTTCCCTAGTTGGGTCATGAAACGTCTACAAGGAAAGCCGCCAAGCTCAGAGAGCACCAAGGACCCCACAGCCCTTCTCCTCCTCCTCCCTCCCTCCCTCCCTCCCTCCCTTCCTTCCTCCTCCTCCTCTCCACACCTCCCTCGCCTCTAGCATTGATAACAGTCCTTAGTTGGGTCCTAAAACATCTGCAAGAAAATAACCAAGCTCAGAGAGTACCAAGGACCCCATCGTCTCCTCCTCCCACTTCTAGGACTGATAATGTTCCCTAGTTGGGCCATGAAATGTCTGCAAGAAAACCACCAAGCTCAGAGAGCATCCAGGACCCCACAGCCCTCCTCCTGCTCCTCCTCCTCCTTCCCTCCTCCTCCTCCCCCTCCTCCTGCTCCTCCTCCTCCTCCTCCTCCTCCTCCTCTCTTCTCACACTGATGTTGTTCCTAGTTAGGTCATGAAAGGCCTGCAAGGAAAGCCTCCAAGCTCAGAGAGCACCAAGGACCCCACAGTCCTCCTCCTCCTGCTCCTTCTCTTCCTCCTTTCTCCACAATCCCCCCTCCCTCGTGGCACTGATGATGTTCCCTAGTCGGGTCACGAAACGTCTTCAAGGAAAACCACCCGCCGGGCTTCCCCTCCGGGCCGAGCAGGGTTAACCGTCCAAGGAGGCGGGCAGGAACCGGCTGGCTCCGGTTGCGCGCTTTCTGGCCGGCCCGGCGTAGGAAGACCGGGGCTTTTCCGGTGTGATTTTTGGGGATCGGCTGAAGAACGCACCGACTTCCAGCTGTGCGAATCCCTCCCCCTCCCCCCCTCTCCGCGGCTGGCGCGTCCGTTGCAACCTTGGACTTTGGGGCGCGCCAAACGGGCTCTGGGCTGCGCCGATCCTATGCTCACCCCCTCCCCCTCTCCTGCTCCTCCTCCTTTCGGGGGACCCCGCGGACAGGCAGGCGATGGATAGGAAACCCGCCTTGGTGGTGTTTGATCTGGGTGAGCGGATTGGATCGCGCGCCCATCGTCCTGGGCTGCGGCTGGGGATTAGGGGAAGGGGAGTGATTGGCTTGCCTTGGTTTTTTTTTGGGGGGGGGAGAGGTTGGGTAGATTGGGGAAGCCAGGAGGGTCTTCCTCTTTCATTTGGGGGCAAGAAGGGACCCCCCCCCAAAATGATATCAGCCTGCTTCTCTCTCTCTCCCTCTCTTTCTCCCTCCCTCCCTCTCCCTCCCACTCTTTCTCTCTCCCTCCCTCTTTTCCTCCCTCTCTCCCTCTTTCTCTCTCCCTCCCTCTCTTCCTCCCCCCTCTCTCTCCCTCCCTCTCTCTTTCTCCCTTTCTCCCTCTCTTTCCCTCTCTCTCTCTCCCTCTCCCTCCCTCACTCTCTCCCTCTCTTTCTCTCTCCCTCCCTCTCTTCCTCCCCCCTCTCTCTCCCTCCCTCTCTCTTTCTCTCTCCCTCTCTTTCTCCCTCTCTTTCCCTCTCTCTCCCACTCTTTCTCTCTTCCTCCCTCTCTCCCTCCCTCACTCTCTCCCTCTTTCTTTCTCTCTCCCTCCCTCTCCCTCTCTCTCTTTCTCCCTCTCTCTCTCCCTCCCTCTCCCTCCCACTCTTTCTCTCTTCCTCCCTCTCTCTCCCTCCCTCACTCTTTCCCTCTCTCTTTCTCTCTCCCTCCCTCCCCCTCTCTCTCCCTCTCTCTCTCTCTCTCCCTCCCTCTCTCTCCCTCCCTCTCTCCCTCTCTCCCACTCTCTCTTCCTCCCTCTTTTTCTCTTTCTCCGTCTCCCCCTCTCTGTGTCTTTCTTTTTTGCAGATTATACCTTGTGGCCTTTTTGGGTGGACACCCACGTGGATCCCCCCTTCCAGAAAAAGAGGTGAGAAAAATTAGGGGTGGGGGTCTGTTGCTGCAAAAATGGTGGCGGTCCTCTTTAATTTTTCAGCCCCCCCCCCTTAAAAACGGAGAAGAGGAACTGGATCAAGTATCTAAAACAGTTTTTCTCCACCACAGAAACTTTGAAATGGATAGACTTCAACTCCCAGAATTCCTCAATCAGCACAATAAATAAATGATCATCCTCCTGAATTGAATTGAATTGAAAAGTCTACCTATTGAATTCTGGGAGTTGAAGTCTATGCTGGCTAGGGTATTCTGGGAGTCGAAGTCCATCTGTGCTCGCTAGAGAATTCTGGGAGTCGAAGTCCATCCGTGCTGGCTAGGGAATTCTGGAGTTGAAGTCCACTTGTGCTGGCTAAGGCATTCTGGGGGTTGAAGTCCATCTCTGCTGGCTAAGGAATTCTGGGAGTTGATGTCCATCCGTGCTGGCTAGGGAATTCTGGGAACTGAAGTCCACCCATTCTAACCCAAACTCAGGATTAGTATTAGTATTATAACATGAATTTTGGCCTCGCTTGAGGTCGTAAGTTGAGGAATGCCTGTAAAAGAGCTGTAGAATCAGGTCCAGCTTGACTGACAACCACAAACTCGTGATGGACATTCCGTTGGCAGTTATGGTCGTAAGTCAAGAACTACCTGTAATTTTGGGGTGAGGGGTCTTCTGATTGACTCGGAAACGAGCTAAACCACTTCCTGTCCGAATTCTTCCCAGGGACGGCTCGGTCCAAGACCGGAATAAGCGGCCTGTGAATCTCTACCCCGAAGTGCTGGAAGTCCTGCAGCAGCTGCAGAGCGAAGGGATCGCTATGGCAACTGCCTCTCGGTAACTCTGGGCCTTGTTCTCTGAAAATCTTCCCCGTTGATGTAGGCAGCACACCACTTTGTACACACCCATTGTGGTGAATTAATTGTACAGTCTTAGCCTTCGGGCATTTTTCTGGTTTGCAGGGAGCTCTCGACTTTCAACCATTTGTTTTAGCGACCGTTCAAAGAACATAATAGAATAGAACAGAACAGAATAGAATAGAACAGAAATAAGGAATAGAATAGAATAGAATAGAATAGAATAGAATAGAATAGAATAGAATAGAATAGAACATAGAAAACAATGGAATAGAACATAGAATAGAATAGAACAGAATAGAATAGAATATAGAACAGAACTTAATAGAATAGAACAGAACAGAATAGAATAGAAATAAGGAATAGAACAGAATAGAACATAGAATAGAATAGAATAGAACATAGAATACAATGGAATAGAAGATAGAATAGAATAGAACAGAATAGAATAGAAATAAAGAATAGAATAGAATAGAATATAGAACAGAACATAATAGAATAGAACAGAACAGAATAGAATAGAAATAAGGAATAAAATAGAACATAGAATAGAATAGAATAGAATAGAATAGAATAGAATAGAATAGAATAGAATAGAATAGAATAGAATAGAATAGAATAGAAATAAGGAATATAATATAGAGAGCAGAATAGAATAGAATAGAACAGAATAGAATAAAAATAAGGAATAGAATAGAATAGAATAGAATAGAATAGAATAGGAATATAGAATATAGAACAGAATAGAATAGAAAATGTGGAATGGAATAGAATTAGAATTAGAATTAGAATAGAATAGAATAGAATAGAATTACAGAATAGAATAGAGCAGAACAGAATAGAATAGAATAGAGCACAGTTGGAAGGGATCTTGGAGGTCTTCTAGTCCAACCCCCTGCTCAGGCAGGAAACCCTATTCCATTTCAGACAAATGGTTGTCCAATCTCTTCTTCAACAGCATGGCTTAGGTTGACCTCAGCTAGCTTTAGGACGAAGGCTTCTGCTGATCCCAGCTTATTTGCTGAGTGCAGGTCGGGATTCAAAACAAAGGCTTCCTTTAGCAAACTGAGTTAAGTAATAGTGTTGTGAGAACATGCCCTATTTGGGATGAAAATTGATCCTTGTTGTGGGATCTCAAGCGTCTGCTTTTTCACCTCAGGACAGGCGAGATCCGAGGAGCCAAACAACTCTTAGACCTTTTCGACTTAAATCGCTACTTTCGCTACACAGAAATCTACCCTGGCAGTAAAATCACCCATTTCCAAAGGTAAAACAAGAAACTTCGGGGTCTTGGTGGATCCCCCTGGATTTGGGGGCTGGGAGGGACAGTGGGGGCAGACTGGTGTAAAATCCAAAATCCATCTTCACCTTTTCTCACCGTCTCCTCTCTGGCCTTCTCAAAATTGAGTAAAAAAAATTCTTTTTTAAAATAATATTAACCGTGGTGATCAGCTTCTGGCATGTAAATCTTACGTGGCGTCATCTATTTCCATGGTGTTCCCCCAGATCTGGCTGGGGGCTCTAGATTCCTTTTGAGGATCATTCTTGAAGGATCAAGCAAGCGTGCCCGGCCTCTTGCAAGGCCTGCCCTATGAAATACACACAGTCCTTGACTTACAACCACTTGTAAACATTGCTGGCTGGGGCATTCTGGGCCTGTCTTAATAGTTTGCCAAAGTTGGCAAAGCACTACTCCAAAGAATTGGAAGAGGGGATCGTGGTTGAGGACCTTTTATAGACCGGACAACCATTTAAACCAGGTTTGTGCAAGGCCTCCAGCCTTGAGCAGAGGGTCAGACTAGATGACCTCTGAAGTGCCTTCCAGAAGACCTGTGATTCTCTGATCTATCTTCGGCTTGTCTCCTCTCCAGGTTGAAACAGCAGACCGGCATCCCGTTTCATCAAATGCTCTTCTTTGATGACGAAAGCCGCAATATTCGCGACGTCAGCACGCTAGGTATCCTTAAAAGATTGTGCACGATGGGACTTTAGACCCTTCCACCCTCTGAGCATCCCCTGAGTTTAAGGATTACATGTCTGGGCCTGAAGGAGGGTAACTAAGAGGATCAATTGCCCCTGTTCACACAACCCATTCAATCAAACTCATCTACTTTGATCGAGTAAGCCAATCGCCACAGCCTGGCTAAGCTGGGCTGGTGAGTTCTAATCCCACCTTAGTCATGAAAGCCAGCTGGATAATTTTGGGCCAATCACCAGGAGACGCTGAGTTCTAGTCCCACCTTAGGCATGAAAGCTGATTGGGTGACTTTGGGCCAGTCATCAGGAGACGGTGAATTCTAGTGCTATCTCAGGCATGAAAGCCATCTGGGTGACTTTGGGCCAATCACTAGGAGACAGTAAGTTCTAGTCCTGCCTCAGGCATGAAAGACACTGGGTTTCTTTAGGCCAATCATCAGGAGACCGTGAGTTCTAGTCCTGCCTCAGGCATAAAAGCGAGCTGGGTGACTTTGGGCCAATCACTAGGAGACAGTGAGTTCTAGTCCTACCTCAGGCATTTAACATGCTGGGTGACTTTAGGCCAATCATCAGGAGACGGTGAATTCTAGTCCTGCCTTAGGCATGAAGGCAGGACAAGAAGCAACGGGTGGAAACTAATCAAGGAGAGAAGCAACCTAGAACTAAAGAGAAACTTCCTGACAGTTAGAACAATTAACCAGTGGAACCACCTGCCTCCAGAAGCAGTGAATGCTCCAATACTGGGGGTTTTTTAAGAAGAGACTGGACAGCCATTTGTCCGAAATGGTGTAGGGTTTCCTGCCTGAGCAGGGGGTTGGACTAGATGACCTCCAAGGTCCCTTCCAACTTTACTACTATTTATTTATTTATTTATTTATTTATGAAAGCCAACTGAGTGACTTTGGGCCAATCACCAGGAGATGGTGAGTTCTAGTCCTGCCTTAGCCATGAAAGCCAACTGGGTGACTTTGGGCCAATCACCAAGAGATGGGCAGTTCTAGTCCCGCCTTAGGCATGAAAGCCGACTGGGTGACTTTAAACCAATCACCAGGAGACAGGGAATTCTAGTACTGCCTTAGGCATGAAAGCCGACTAGTAACTGTGGGCCAATCACCAGGAGACGGTGAGTTCTAGTCCCGCCTTAGGCATGAAAGAAAGTTCTAGTCCCGCCTTAGGCATGACTTTGGGCCAATCACTGTCTCTCAGCCCAGCCCAGCCCATAGGAGGAAGGCATATCAGGCATGTTTGCCTCCTTACGTATAGAGTAATACAAGTGGAATAATAAAAAAAAACTAATAAATGAATATAAACATTGCAATACGCAAAGGAAGGGTGGTGGCTGACGCACAACTTGTTCCTGTTGTTTTGTCTTAGGAGTTGTGTGTGTCGCTGTCCCAAGAGGCATGACTCTTTCACTCCTCCGGGAGGGCATGGAGAGTTTCGCACGCAGTTCTCACTCTCTTCCAGACGACAAAGTTTAAACCTCAAACTTCCGGGAACTCGTTCTTCTGTTTTCTCTCGTAGGAAACACCGGCTGGGGATTATGGGCACTATCTAATTATCTGTTTGACGGAAAGTGATGGAGCGTCTGCCTCCAGTTTCCTTCTTAAAGAATTTTTTCGTCCTGTGGTTAGAACAGACCGGGATTCTCCAAACGTGGCCCCGTTAAGACCTGTGGACTTCAACTCCCAGAATTCTCCAGCCAGCATGCTTTAAGGCGGATGGACTTCAACTCCCAGAATTCCACATCCAGCAAGGGTTTACCAGAATTCAGCATGGATAAGAACAAATGTGGCTAGACTACCTTTAATGCATTTTTTTGACAGGATAATTTTCTTTACAGATAGTGGGAATGCGGTCGACGTAATATATGGCATGGCTAGCTGAGGAATTCTGGGAGTTGAAGTCCACGAGTCTTAAAGGGGCCACATTTGGAGACCCCTGCGTTAGACCAACAAAGGGTTCGTGTTTGTGACTTTCATCCCAATAAAACAGAGAAAACAAATTTTATCTTTCCATTTATCAATTAGTGCAGCGACTGCGGACAATTAATCAGGTTTAAATGGTGACTTAGATGAGTAGAAAAGAGGCAAAGTCGCCTGGGATCGCATAGCTAACATCTGAAAGATAACAAAAACAGCCAAAGGGTTCCAAAAAGAGTTTTATTTTTTCTTCACTGATTCTACTAATGGTCTTGGCTTAGTATAAACCAGGGGTAGGCAACCTTGGCTCTTTTATGACTCGTGGACTTCCACTCCCAGAATTCCTGAGCCAGCATGGGGAAAACTTTGGCCCGTTCATGACTCATGGACTTTAACTCCCAGAATTCCTGAGCCAGCCTGGCTCAGCTTGGAAACCTCTCCCTTTCCCCTCAGCGTGGCTGGCTCAGGAATTCTGGGAGTTGAAGTCCACGAGTCATAAAAGAGCCAAGGTTGCCTACCCCTGGTATAAACCATTGTTTCTCAAACTTGAAGACCTGTGGACTTCAATGCCCAGAATTCCCCAGCCAGCTGTAGACTATAGATAGTCCTCCACTTATGACAGTTCATTTTGTGACTGCTCAAAGTTACAACGGCACTGAAAAAAGTGACATGACCATTTTCACCGTTACGACCGTTGCAGCCTCCCCATGGTCATGTGATCAAAATCCAGATGTTTGGCCACTGGCTCGTATTTATGACGGTTGCAGCGTCCTAGGATCATGTGATCCACTTTTGCGACCTTCTGATCAGCAAAGCCCATGGGGAAGCCAGGTTCACTTAACGACGGTGTTACTAACCGAACCACTGTAGTGATTTCACTTAACAACAGTGGCAAAAAAAAGAGATCATAAAATGGGGTAAAACTCGCTTAGCAATCAAAATTTGGGGCTCCATAAGTCGAGGACTTACCTGTGTAACAAATGGTAGGAGACCTCTAAAAATATGGCAGCACGGTGGCCAGGAAGCATGAATTAGAACACCGAGCCACAAAACAATTCAAAATCCGTCTTTTTTCTTCAATATTTTAAAAAGCAGGGTGACGTCAGCAGGCATGGCGTCCAGCCCAATGTAAATGGGTGGAAGAGAAACTGAGGTAATAATACACCTTTTGTATGTCTTTGCTTTGAGAAGAAGCAACTCAATTTCATTTTTAATGTTAGCCGTTGTGCCCACAGGAAAAAAATGACCATAAAGGTTCTCTAATCTAATCTTTTTCCAAGCATAGGAATTCCCCAGGTTGACCTCTCTATCCAGGAAAACTGGAAGGCAACAACAACAACAACAACAAAACGAGTGAATGGAAGCCAAAGAGGTGAAATGTTGTCACCAATGGTACTATGGACAGGAAAGATAATGACTTGGAAGGAGATAAGCAGGATCTATTCCTAGGCAAACAGGCTGAAGTATTTTTAAGTTTAGCGCAGTGCAGGCAGCTTTAAGACCTGCGGACTTCAACTCCCAGAATTCCTCTTGGCTGGTGGAAAGATCTTCAAAATGAGCCGAGGTGGTGCAGCAGTTAGAGTGCAGGCCACTTTAGCTGACTGTGTTCAGCAGGTCAGCGGTTCAAATCTCACCGGCTCAAGGTTGACTCAGCCTTCCATCCTTCTGGGGTAGGTAAAATGAGGACCCAGATTGTTGGGGGCAATGTAAATATATATATACATTGCTTACTGGTGTACACCGCTTAGAGAGTGCTTGCACTTAAAGCGGTATATAAGTCTCATAAATAAATTAAATAAATAAATAAAATTTAATATTGAAAGAGAAATTTAAAATGGAATTTGCTGCAGTGGAAACTTAGTGCCTGGATAAACAAGCTTACCCAAAACTATAATGGCTGGGAAACAGGAAAGGATAGCATAAAGACAGGATGTAAGATAAATACGTAGGCAAAAATTCGCCGGGTCTTAGAGTAGGAAAGGAAGAAGACAAGCTATAAAAACATCTGAAAGAGGAAATGGCTAGCCAAGAAAACTTAACTAAACTGAAAAACGGGAAAGAACCTATTGTTCTAAGGGGCCCAGAACTCAAAACCAACAATTGAATATGTCTAATATTTTATATTATTAATGGACATGTGGTGTATGATTTAGTATGTAGCCGGAAATGTGTAAGAAGAGTGTAACCTCATAGTACCTCGGCCAGTGGGTGAAAGAGGAGGGCTGTAGCGGCCGGTGATAGGAATGAATAAAAGAAGGAGATATTTTGGGTTAAAACTTTGGAGAAAACCAAGCTTTGATAGCTTCTCTCCCCGCTTATTGCAATAAACGAAACCAAAGGCCTTCCCTGTGTCTTGGCTGGTTATTGGTCAGGCGAGCTGGCCTCTGGTCACGAAGGAAAGTAGCCAGGAGCACATTAACACCTGGAGAATTTTGGGAGTTGAAGTCCACAGGCCTCAAAGTCACTGAGATTGAGAGACACTAGTCTACAACCACAAAGCAACATTCAGAAGCAGCTCACGCAGAAACCTTCCTAAGTCACCTGGGTACAAGAAGGGGTGCAGCCAGTGGTGGGATTCAGCTAAGTGAACAACCGGTTCTCTGTGTGGATGCCGCTTCCAGAAATCCATTCTGGGCCTGGGCAACAAAAAAATTAGCTACTGGTTCTGCCGAACTGGTGCAAACCGGCTGAATCCCACCACTGTATGTACCTACCTACCTACCTACCCGTATTTTCCAGCGTATAAGACGACTGGGCGTATAAGACGACCCCCAACTTTTCCAGTTAAAATATAGAGTTTGGGCTATACTCACCGTATAAGACTACCCCCTCTTCCAACGCACACCAAATAAAAATTTAAAAACATCAGATTTGATTTCAATATGGTAATTTTAATTCAAATGCTTATGACATAGCAGAAAAACTGTCACTTATAAACATAAGGCTGTCATCAAACATATAAACATAAAACAGTGCAAGTGGATTAAACTTTTCCTAATTCACTCTAAAGCTGAAAGGAAGGATAAGACAATAAACCCATGGGAGCTGCCATGCTGTTTGTTTTCTAAGCTGTCAACCAAACTGGAACTGATGATGATAGGAGGAAGATAACAAACAATAGAAAGAGCAAGTGCCGGGCAAGTCCCTGGCGAGTCAGCAACGCCCATCATAACTGCAAACTATTTTTACAAGTTTTGCTGGCGTGACAGTTTCCCTTTAAAAGCCTTCAAAATCATCCTGTTCGTCATCTGATATCATAAGTACATCAATGACATCTTGTGATACATTTGCAAGGCAGTCATCGTATGGGTCGAATTCCGTATCAGATGGCGTGGTCTCAGCTTCGGCTTCCTCTTCATCTTGCCACAAGTAGTCATCCTCCATACCATCTAATGAATTTGATATGCCACACTTCTTGAAAGACTTGATTACTGTTTCTGCATCAATATCATTCCAGGCTTTTATGACAAACTTGCACAAAACATCCAACTGTGGAGCACGCATGTTTCCTCCTTTTGTGAATGACTTTTCTCCGCTAACCATCCATTCATTCCACTGTTCTCGAATGCGATCTTTAAATGGCTTGTTTAGGCAAACATTCAGTGGCTGTACCAACGATGTAGGAATAAC
Source organism: Crotalus adamanteus (assembly GCA_039797435.1). Taxonomy (NCBI): domain Eukaryota; kingdom Metazoa; phylum Chordata; class Lepidosauria; order Squamata; family Viperidae; genus Crotalus; species Crotalus adamanteus. The sequence continues at coordinate 141,943,065 of CM077936.1, read as the reverse complement.
TGCCGCATCTGTGTTTATTCTTGCAAGCCTTTGCTTGGTGCTGGGAGTTAAATGAGCCCTGAACGTATCCCACACCAGTAGACTACGTTTTAGAAAAAGTCCACCTGGTCGCCTGCTCCATACATTATCAAGCCATAGCTTTACCCCTTCTTCATCCATCCAGCCTTTTTCATTCACATGTACAAAACAACCAACAGGGAACTTGAGTTTCGGCATTGTTTTTCTTTTAAAAATAATCATTGGTCTCAGTTTGGCACCATCAGCTGTGCATCCTAGTACCACTGTAAAACTGGACTTCTCATGTCCTGTTGTTCTAATTAAAATTGTTTTTTCACCTTTTTGATGGACAGTTTTATTTCCAACCATATCAAAATTCACTGGAGTTTCATCCATATTTCCAATACTACTTAACGCATAGCCATGTTTAATGCGCTGTTGTATTACGTATCGATGGAAACTAATTACTTTGCTATGAAGATCTGCAGGTAATTTGTGTACAATTTTTGTCTTTTGCCTCAGTACTATATTATGCCTTTTCAAGAATCTAGTACACCAAGATACAGTGGCCTTAAATCTGTTGCTATGATCTGGGTTAGATTTGGCCCACTGAAGTGCAGACAAACATATTTTATTTCGTGTCACTACATAACCATTTTGGCGATGCTCATTCACCATGTCTGCTACATGTTTTTCAAGTTCTGGCCAATGTGGGGTGCCTCTTCTTAATGCACACTTACCCCTTGCCATAGTCTTTAATGCTTTTTCATTTGCTTTCCAGTCCCGAACCATCTTTTCTGTTACTCCATATTGTCTTGCAGCAGCGCAGTTATTATGTTCCATGGCAAAGTTTACAACTTGAAGTTTGAAACAGGCTTCATATTTCCTTCTTCTTGCTGGTGGAGCCACGACGGCGTCTTGACTGTTGGACATTTGTATCCTGTACTGTATGTACTGGTGCTCTACTGTATGAACTGGTACAGATACTGGTGCTGTACTGTACCGGTACGTACCCAGTATACAACAACCAGCCAATCATGGCAAGCGATATACCTTCTCACTGGCAAGCGAAGTGGTGATTGGCTGGTTGTTGTGTACAAAGCCTGGTTGGATTGGTTGGGTCAGCTCTCTTTGCCTGCCCAGCCCTCCCTGTCGTCTTATATGCCCTAGGGAAAAAATGGACAAGCTAATACACCCTTTCGCTGAAGAAGGGGAGGGAGGAAAGGGAGGGAAGTTTTCTGAGTTCTCATTGGCCACCTGTAAGCCCAAATGAGTACAGTATTCTCTCCTCTGCAGGCGCCCTTTTATGCCAGTGCTGAGCTCAGGGTGTGTGTGTGCACGTGGCATGCATGCAACTCCCCCCCCCCCGGCTGCGCACCGGGATCTCTCCCCCCCCCCGGCTGCGCACCGGGATCTCTCCCCCCCCCCCCCGGCTGTGCACCGGGATCTCTTCCCCCCCCCCGGCTGCGCACCGGGATCTCCGGGGACTGGATCTCCTCCTCTTGGTCTTCCATCCCACGAATACTAGCCAGTTTTCAGGCTAGTATTTACTGCAACGCTCTCGGCCCCTGCCCGTCTTTCTGACATATACACGTGCACGTGCACACACACACTCATATGCCTCCTTTCCCTCCTCCCTCTCCCTCCAATCCTTCCCCCCCCCCCATTTCCAGCTCGGAAAGTGCAAAGCAGCGAGGAGGCAGATTGAGTTTTGTCACTAATTTCTCAGGGTGAGCATTTCATGGCTGGGGGGAAGTTTATCAGCCGTTTGCTAACTCTTCTGGCCATGCAGCGAATTAAAACAATTAGCAAACAAAAGCGAATTTCTGCTTAAGCCTTTACAATACAAACAGACAGGGGCAAAGGTTAGGGTGCTTTTCTCTTACAAACAGGCACAGCTGAATAAAACCTGGAAGGGAAAAAAGGAATCCAGTAGCAGCTGACTGGCCAAGTTATGGATGAAAAGCCATTAAGGTGATGGAAGTTAGCCCAGAGAAAGAAATATTAAAAAGGGCAGAAAAATATATTTTTCCTCAAAAGGACTTTTTAAAACCAAACCTGGCCCCAAATCTATCTCTCTGCCCCAAGCAAGACTTTAGCCCTATACAAATGCAGATGTAAAACCATCAGAAAAGTTGAAGCCAGAGTACTCAAGAAGACAAAAGAGAAGATCTGCATACCCCACCCAAACTCTAGGAGTCAGCCCCATCACCTGGGAAGCAGGATATGATAATAGAATTAAACCACAGATATCAAGGCCTAGACAAACACTCAGAAACAGCCTCAAGGTTCATGCCACAGGAACAGGAAACTATTCCAAACAAGGCTAGAGGGTATAAAAGCCTACTGCCCCATGTGCTCAGCCCTTCTCTCTCCTCTGCACTTTCCTGAAGAACTATCTTTCTGCAATAAACTGTAACCTTCTTCCCAAAGCAGTCGCCATGTTTGCTTATTTATTCCCGGCTTGGATGAACCAGGATGAAGACTTTACTTCTAACAAAGGAGAAAGTTTGTTTTTCTTGTTCTTAGACACTCCAGCAAGCAAATGATTCACCCAATAAAAAGAAATATGCATCCAGCCAAGAACAATGTATTGCAAACAGACTCAAAAAGCCATTCACACTCATGGTCAAATTATCCCCGGGTATTTTACTATGTTGTCACTAATTTCTCAGGGTGAGTGTTGCGTCCTTCGCAAAATGGCAATGACACGAGAAGCAGTTGTAGTTCTCAGGAACTTCTTTATTTCAGTTCAACACACTGGTTACAAGACGCCGACAACACCCAAAACTCCCGGCCTCTTTTATAGGCCATTCCCGGGTCAATCTGCAACTTTTTGGCGCGCCAGCACCCGCGCATGCGCACAAGTACTGGCGACAGCCTGTCTGGTCCCGGGCAGCTTGCACCTGCCCGGGACTGTTTGCAATGCCCGAGCCTGCTTCCACAGGCTCAGGACATAACACCCCTTCCCCCCCCCCGGCTAAGACTACTGATCATGCAATACTAACACATAACCCATTGTGAGCGTAGTGTCATACTACCAATTGCCAGGTATTTCCCTCGCTTCTAACAGTCTCGGTGTTCTCTTACTCTGTGTATAGGAATGTTCTTTGTTAACTCTGTCTTGCCAGTAGTGTTACAAAATCCTCTAAATACTTGGGAGGTCTTCTGGCTCTCTGTGACCTCCTAACTTCTGGGTACCTGCCAAGTACCCCTTGACTGAGGGGTGATGCATACCTGTCCCCCCTGTTACACCCTGGTGGTTCCCAAGGACTGTGCTCCAATGCCTGGCCTGCTTGCTTGCCCACCGGGCTCGTCAGGCCAGGACTTCTTTCTCTGTTTGACCTGGTTGTCCTGCCTAGCTGTAGGCTCTCTGGCCCCTCTAAGTGACTGTCACTGTTGGGCGATTCTGTAGAACCTCCTAGGTCTGTCCAAGACCTGTCAGGAGGTTGTCTGTTCCCTTGTTCCCGTTCTGTCCCCCGGCTTGTGGGGGTTTCAGTACTGTCCCAAAACTCAGTTGCCCCCTGAGTGAAATCAGAGGTGTTGCAGTCGGGATTTGGTTCCTCGACCACTTCCTTGTATGTTTGCCCCCTTCTATGGGCAGGGGTAGTGTCGGGCCAACTAGAAGGAGTGTGTGCCAGCTCTCTTGCAGGGTATGATTTGTTGGGATGCTCCCGGGTATCCTCCCTGACTGGAGTACTGAGTGATGCAGGTGAGTAGTGATTATGCCCCCGGGGTGACTCCCTGGCTGGAGTAGGCGTTGATACCTGATTTCTAGTTGAGCTCCGTGAATTCCTGTTTGGAGCACTCGCGGAATTTTGGGATGAGCTGTCTGTAGCTTCCTCATTAATGATGGGCAGCAGCCCATACTCTTCCCTTTTCCCCCCCTGGAAAAGACCCAGGAGCCTCAGCGGGAAGGTCCCGTCTAGGGCGAAGTTGGTCAATGTGTCGACGCAGGACACGACCGCTGTCCAGGGACACCTCGTAAGACAGGACCGGTGACCCTGGATACAGCAGCGGGGACCCATGAATGTCCAGGCCCGTAATTACGAGTCCAAACCGGGGCACCCACAAGCAGTTGTCTAGGTGCCCTGGGGTGTGTGAGAGAAGAAGGCAGTCTGTCCGGATGCAACTGGTCAAGCTTGGTAATCAGTTTGTGTTCCCAACGAAGTTCAGCTGGGCTCCTCCCCGTAGAAGTGGACGGTGAGAGATAGATTTGTATGCGGACTAAGGCATAGAGAATTACAGCAGAGACTTTTTGCCAAAGAAGACTTATAAAAGAGTCAAGGTTGCTTATACCCCTACCCTAGACCAGGGGTAGGCAACCTTGGCTCTTTTATGACTCGTGGACTTCAACTCCCAGAATTCCTCAGCCAGCCTGGCTCAGCTTGGAAACCTCTCCCTTTCCCCTCAGCATAGCTGACAGGAATTCTGGGAGTTGAAGTCCACGAGTCATAAAAGAGCCGAGGTTGCCTACCCCTGCCCTAGACCAGTGGTTCTCAACCTGTGGGTCGGGACCCCATTTGGGGTCGGACGACCATTTCACGGGGGTCGCCAAACAACGCAGTCCGCCATTTTCCCCCCCCTTTTCCTTAGCTGTGCTACTCCCTTTTATTCTATCGGCTTTTGAAAGCCAATAGAATAGACTCTCTTGAATAGAGTCTAATTTTATTGGCTTTCCAAAGCCAATAGGAATTGTCCAGGCTGTCTCTGCCCTGCTGAGCCCGCCAAAAGTCCCATTCTGCAAACGGTGCTGCACCAGTTGAGTAGTCCTCGACTTACGACCGGTTGAGTAGTCCTCGACTTACGACCGGTTGGGGGTTGCGGCATTAAAAAGGTTGAGAACCACTGCCCTAGACAAACGAATCTGAGTGGATTAAAAGGTTCAGCCCCTTTAAGGCCTAGAAAAGATTTTTTGGGGAAGTTATGGTTCCTTTAAGAGACAGAGGAGGGCGGGGCAATGACGTCACAAAGCATATGATTTATCGGCTCTCCTAAATCCTCCTCTTCCCCCCCCTCCACGCTTTCATCACATGCCTCTAGCCGGCCTCAGAGAAAAAAAGCTGAGTGTTTCAACCACTATTTCCGGTTCCAATTAGAATGAGCACTAGAGGGATTTAGGACCCCCCCCCAAATGGAGGCATTTCAAGACTCTCCAGCCGAAAGGGAACTTGTTCCGTTGCTTTTAGTTTATACTTAACGTTTTAAGGTTGCCATTTCAACGTGCACGGTGGAAATTAGCGCCGTTCCGTTGCAGTTTTCCCTCTTTGCGTGCCCCTCTCCTCCCACGCTTTCTCCGCTCGGGAGCCGGAAGCTGATGGGCGGAAACGCAAACCCTGCAAGCCCTTTAGTCTCGTGGCACGTGACGGGGCGGGGCGACGCTGGTAGGTGGGTGAAGCCGGAAGAGGAACCCCAGTGAATTTACCACCAGGCGAGATGAGTGGTTTGGGGAAGCTATTTGGGAAAGGTGAGGCTCCTATTTCCATGTTCCACCCCCGCCACAGAGTTGGTATCGCCCGAAGCCTATAGGGGATCCCTAGACTTGGGAGCAACCAAGTGGCGCCGGGGGGGGGCAGAAAGAGAGAAAGAGAAGCGAGGAAAGAAAGGATGGATAAATGAAAAGAGAGAGAAATAAGGGGATTATTATTTTTCCCCCCTAAAATGGGGCCTTATTTACTTGCTTGGAGACACTGGGTGGTTTTAATTGCCCCTCCTCTCCAGTCTTCCCGGGCTGGGTGAAGGGGTGCAGCCCCTCCCCCCCCAATGTAGAAAAGGACCTGCTAATTATTTTGGGAGGGGGGTGGGGAAGATTTATATGCGAGATTTGAGAGCCCCGTAGAATGATTCTGCTTTTCTCATGTTCTTTTGATAACATTTTTAAAAAGCAACCCTGAACTAATTTTATGGAAAGCTGAAGAAAAAGGATGCATGCCCCCCCTCCCCAAAATGGCGTATTCCATTTATGCATTGGGTTGGGGCTAGGATCAGGCTGGGGGATGATGGGAGACCCGACCCATTGGGGATGATGGGACCCTCAATCCGATGGGGAAGATGGGAGCCTCAAGTCAACAAGGATGATGGGGCCCCCAACCAATTGGGATGATGGGAACCCCAACCTAATAAGGATGATGGGAACCCCAACACAATGGGGATGATGGGAACCCAACCCAACGGGGATGATGGGAACCCCAACCCAATGGGGATAATGGAACCCCAACTCAATGGGGATGATGGGAACCCCAACCCAATGGGGATGATGGGAACCCAACCCATCGGGGATGATGGGAACCCCAACCCAACGGGGATGATGGGAACCCCAACCCAATGGGGATGATGGGATCCCCAACCAGTGGAACAGCTTACCCCCAGAAATCGTGGGCGCTCCATCACTGGAGATTTTTAAGAAGAGACTGGACAGTCACCTGTCTGAGACAGTATAGATTCTCCTGCTTGAGCAGGGGGCTGGACTAGAAGACCTCCAAGGTCCCTTCCAGCTCAATTCTAATTCTAATCTATCCCAACGGCACTGATGGGACCTCCAATTCATTGGGAATGATGGGATCCCCAACTCAACGAGGATGGTGGGACCCCCAACCCAACAAGGACAGGACCCCCAACTCACTGAGGATAATGGCACCCCCAACTCAAGAGGGATGACAACCCAACGCATCAGAAGAACACCATTTTTGAACAAAGCAGCTTCACGGCCATCATCTTGTAATGATGAATTTCTTCGATTTGACAACTTCCCCCCCCCCGTTCTCCAGGCAAGAAGGCCAAGGCCCCCACCCCTCAGGAGGCCATCCAGAAACTGCACGAGACGGAAACAATCCTCGTCAAGAAGCAGGAATTCCTGGAAGAGAAGATCCAGCAGGAGCTACAGTCGGCTAAGAAACATGGCACAAAGAACAAAAGAGGTAGGAGAAGAAGGGGGAGGGGTTTGGGAAAGGGGAGCAGCCAAACCTGACCCCCCTTCACAAAGGAATAAGGAGGAGCTGGGAAAGATAAGAGGGTCCTTGAAGGAAAAAGAAATAGGAAATCTTCTCCCTAACTTACGCAACTATTGGAATTCCTCTTCTCTGTATCATCAGTTGTGGTGTTCTTTGGAATACACACACGTGTGAATGCGCTCCCGTGGGTGCTGCTTTGATTTATGCATTCAGTTCGTACCCTCATTGCAGGGAAGGGATGATTTAGGGTAGGGTCTTTGGTGCTCTCCGATCTTGGTTGTTTCCTTGCAGACGTTTCTTGACCCAACTAGGTAGTGTCATCAGTGCTAGAAGAGAGCGTGGTTTGTGGAGTAGAGGAGAAAGGAAGGAGGAGGGGGAGAAAGAGGAGGAAGAAAGGAGGACTGTGGGGTCCTTTGTGCTCTCTGAGCTTGGCTGTTTTCTTGCAGACGTTTCGTGACCCAACTAGGGAACATCATCAGTGCTAGAAGGGAGTGAGGGAGGAGGAGGAGGTGGACTGTGGGGTCCTTGGTGCTCTCTGAGCTTGGTTGTTTTCTTGCAGACGTTTCATGACCCAACTAGGGAACATCATCAGTGCTAGAAGAGAGTGTGGGAGGTGGAGGAGGAGGTGGACTGTGGGGTCCTTGATGCTCTCTGAGCTTGGCTGTTTTCTTGCAGACGTTTCACGACCCAACTAGGTAACGTCATCAGTTACCTTGATGATGTTAAGCACTGATTGTTAAATTAATGTTAGGCATTGATGACGTTACCTAGTTGGGTCTTGAAATGTCTGCAAGAAAACACCCAAGCTCAGAGAACACCAAGGACCCCACAATTCTCCTCCTCGTCTTCTTCCTTCACTTCCTTCTTCCACTGATGATGTTATCTAATTGGGTCACGAAATGTCTGCAAGAAAACCACCCAGGGACCCAAGGACTCCTCCTCCTCCATCTTCCTCTTCTAGCACTGATGCTGTTCCCTAGCTGGGTCACAAAACATCTTCAAGAAAACCACCCAGATCAGAAAGCACCAAGGACCCCACAATCCTCCTCCTCCTCCTCCTCCTCCTCCTCCTCCTCCTCCTCCCCCTGCTGTTTCCATAATCCCCCTCCTTTCTATCACTGATGATGTCTCCTAGTTGGGTCATGAAACGTCTGCAAGAAAAGCACCCAGCTGAGAGAGCACCAAGGACCTCACAACTCAACCTTGAGCTACAGATAATTCTCTTCTCTAATTTAGGGGGCCAAAAATCAGGGATTTGCTAGCACCATTTTGGATTCACCCATTTTATGGAAAAGACAGAGGATTTCCTGAGTGCAACTCAGTTCATCAGGAACATTCAAAAAACGCCTCTTTTAGTAAAACCAAAGAGTCAGAAAAGACACTGCCAGGCTCCTAATATTATTTATGTGTCCTTTGCCGGGCCCGATTTAAAGGCGCATTACAAAAAGTTCAAAAACTGCCTATAATCAGTTTCAATCCTGACTCCTCAGATCTCTGTTTGTACCATATCTTCTTTATACATGCTGGCTGACCTTGTCTGGATTTCGCTAAACAAGAGTCGGGCGGATTAGTAACTGAGATAGCAAACAAAATCCTAGAGCAGGGGTAGGCAATCTTGGCTCTTTTATGACTCGTGGACTTCAACTCCCAGAATTCCTCAGCCAGTGTGAGGGAACTACGACCCTTTTATGACTTGTGGACTTCAACTCCCAGAATTCCTCAGCCAGTGTGAGGGAACTACGACCCTTTTATGACTTGTGGACTTCAACTCCCAGAATTCCTCAGCCAGCGTGAGGGAACTGTGACCCTTTTATGACTTGTGGACTTCAACTCCCAGAAGAATTCTGAGAGTTGAATGGCTGAGGAATTCTGGGCGTTGAAGTCTACAAGTCATCAAAGGGCCAAGTTTGAGAAGCTTTGCTTGTGGACTTCAACTCCCAGAATTCCTCAGTCAGAAATTCTGGGAGTTGAAGTCCACAAGTCATCAAAGGGCCATGTTTGAAGACCCCTGCTTGGCTGAGCTTGGAAACCTCTCCCTTTCCCCTCAGCATGGCTGGTTCAGGAATTCTGGGAGTTGAAGTCCACGAGTCATAAAAGAGCCAAGGTTGAAGACCCCTGTCCTAGAGTGTAGCAGTTTCTCAACTCCGCCCTCTTTAAGATGTGTGGACTTCAATTCCCAGCATCCCCCACCTTGCAAAGTGAGATTAAATGGGAAAATCCTAGAAAAAGATTTACAGGTCGTCCTCAATTTACGACCAAAATTGGGCCCAAAATTTGTTCAGTGAATTTTGTTCCATTTTACAACCTGCAGTTGTTAAATTAGGAACACAGTGGGTAAGTGAATATGGCTTCCCTAATGACTTTGCTTGTCAGAAGGTTGCAAAAGGGGATCACGTGACCCTGGGACACTGCGACCGTCATAAATACGAGTCAGTGGCTCAGTATCTGAATTTTGATCATCGAGATACAACAGTTGTAAGTATGAAAAATGAAGTCCTAAGTCACTTTTTTCACTGCCGTTGCAACGTTGAATGGTCACTAAACAAAGTGTTGTAAGTTGAGGACTTACGTGTCCTGTTTAGCCAGCCAATTCTGTTGTCAAGTGAACTGCACGGACAAATGCAGTTGATTCAGTGACTGTTCAGAGTTACAACGGCGCTCAAAATGGAACCTAGGACTGTTTTTCAGGCGACCGTTGCCGCCTTCACGGGATCGAAATTCAGACTCGTATTTACAACGGTCGCAGCGTCCTGGGTCATGTGATTCCCCCTTTGGTGACGTTGCGACAAGCAACGTCGTTGGGGATTCCGGATTTACTTAACAACCATATTAACTAACGTAATAACTGCAGTGATTCCCTTAAGAACTGTGCCAAGAAAGGTCGTAAAATGGGGCAAAACTCACTTTACAACTGTCTTACTTAGCCACATAAATTTTGGGCTCAACGGTAATGGTAAGTCAAGGATTTCCTGTATGTCGCCCATAATCCGTTTCAAACAATCGATGGAGGAGGAAAAAACCCCACAAGGAAGTAATTTTAATGGTGTTATATAAACACCATTGCAAATAACTTCCTTGTGGCTTTTATACAAACACACAATCCTAATAGCGGCCTTGAAATTAATCTCCACTGATTGTGGCTAATGGCATCGATAATTTTTTTTTAAAGACTATTATCTCATTTTTCTGCTGTAATCATTTGGTTAGCTCTGTCAATCAATCCCACACAATTCGTCCTTGACTTAGCAACTACAATCGGGACCAGAATTTCCTTTGGTAAGATAGCCGGTGGTTAAGTGAGTTGTGTGTCCAATTTTGCCTTTTTTTTGGCCACTGTTGTTAAAGGAATCAAGCAGTTGTTAAGGGAAGCCGGCTTCCCCACTTGACTCTGCCTGTCGGAAGCCAGCTGGGAAGGTTGAAAAATGGCGGTCACCAGGGCGTTGTAAAGTGAGGCCTGGGTGTCAGTCAGCACTATTTTCAGTGCCGTTATAACTTTGAACGGTCGCTAAGCGAATCGAGGACTAGCTATGGGCAGGATTGGCAGTTTGGCTGTTTGCAAGCCCTTCTTGCCTGACTACCCCAAAGTCAGTCTCCTTTCTCGTATTTGAGGGTCTCGCCGCGGCTTCTCTCCTCCATGAGGACCAGAAACATGGGAGGGTTGCATTGGTTTGGAAACGGAACCGCACAGGGGCCAATCTGCTTCTGAGCCTCCTTTCCTTCTCCGTGCAGCTGCTTTGCAAGCCCTCAAGCGGAAGAAACGCTACGAGCAGCAGCTGGCCCAAATCGACGGGACCCTCTCCACCATCGAATTCCAGCGCGAGGCCCTGGAAAACGCCACCACCAACACCGAAGTGCTCAAGACCATGTCAGACGCTGCTCGGGCCATGAAAGAGGCACACCAGCATATGTGAGTGGCCCCTTTTCCCTCCCCCCCCCCAGGGCGCATGGGGTAGGCCACCTTAGCTCTTTTATGACTCGTGGACTTCAACTCCCAGAATTCCTGAGCCAGCATGGCTCAGCTTGGAAACCTCTCCCTTTCCCCTCAGCGTGGCTGGCTCAGGAATTCTGGGAGTTGAAGTCCACGAGTCATAAAAGAGCCAAGGTTGCCTGCCCTAGACCAGAGGTGGGGAACTATGGCCCCTTTTTATGACTCGTGGACTTCAACTCCCAGAATTCCTGAGCCAGCATGAGGGAAACTTTGGCCCCTTCATGACTCGTGGACTTCAACTCCCAGAATTCCTGACTTAGCATGGCTCAGCTTGGAAACCTCTCCCTGTCCCCTCAGCATGGCTGGCTCAGGAATTCTGGGAGTTGAAGTCCACGAGTCATAAAAGAGCCAAGGTTGCCTACCCCTGCCCTAGGCGATAGAATGAGCATTCCAGTTCCTCCTTTGATTCCAAAGGCCGGTGCCTTTAGCTTAGAGCAGTGTTTTTTCAATGTTGTCTCCTTGAAGATGGGTGGACTTCATCTCCCACAATTCCCCACCCCACATCCTCCTCCTCTTCTCTCTTCCTCTTCCTTTTCCTTCTCTCCTCCTCTCCCTCCTCCCCTCCCCTGCCTGCTCTTCCTCTTCCTCCTTCTCTTCCTTTTTCTTTTTCTTTGCTTCCTCCTCCGCCCCCTCCTCTTCCTCCCCCTCCTTCTCTCCCTTTTCCTTCTCTCCTCCTCCCCTCCCCTGCCTGCTCCTCCTCTCCTTCTCTTCCTCTTCCGCCTCCTTCTCTTCCTTTCTTTTTCTCTTCTTCCTCCTCTGCCTGCTCCCCTCCATCACCTCCTCCCCCCCCTTCTCTATATTGAAACCCCACTCTCTTCTAGCACTGATGATGTTACTTAGTCAGGTCATGAAATGTCTGCAAGAAAACCACCCAGCTCAGAGATTCCTCAGTCCTCCTCCTCCTCCTCCTCCCTCCTTCTAGCACTGATGATGCTACCTAGTTGGGTCATGAAACGTCTGCAAGAAAACAACCCAGCTCAGAGACCACTAAGGATCCCACAGTTGTTGTCCTCTCCCTGCTGCTCCTCCCCCTCCCCTCCTCTTCCTCCTCCCCGCTCCGCGAACCCCACTCCCTTCTAGCACTGATGCTGTTGCCTAGTCGGGTCGTGAAACGTCTGCAAGAAAACAAGCAAGCTCAGAGAGACCGCCAAGGACCCCTCAGCTTTCTTCTCCTTCCTTCCTCCCTCTCTCCCTCCCCCGCTCTAGGGACATCGACAAAGTGGACGACTTAATGTCCGAAATCACCGAACAGCAGGACATTGCCCAGCAGATCTCCGACGCCATATCGAAGCCGGTTGGCTTCGGGGACGATGTGGATGAGGTAAGGAGGGTCGCGATCCTTGCGGTGGCGTTGGGAGGGAGGGGCCCTGGGAGGCAGAGGCCTTGGATGCGCATCTAGCACCTTCGAAGGACGCCTTTGCCATCCATCCGGTCAACTCACAAGATTTGTTGTTTTCTTGTCATGTATGTGTGTGTGTATGTACATATACATATATGCACACACACACACACACACACACACGAACTAGATTGGGTTATTTCTTTCTCTGGGCCACGTGTCTTTGTGTGTGTGTGTGTGTGTGTGTGTGTGTGTGTGTGTGTGTGTGTATGTGGGTAATTTATTTTATTTTGTCATATTTATGCAGTGTATGAGGTGGTTACCCTCTGAAAGCTGTACGCAACGAAATCTCATTTTAATGTAGGCTGATTGGTACACATTTAAAGTGACAATAAAGCTATTCTGTTCTATTCTGTTCTATTCTTGTTCTATTCTTTATTTCTATTCTATTCTATTCTTGTTCTATTCTATTCTTGTTCTATTCTGTTCTATTCTTTATTTCTATTCTATTCTATTCTTGTTCTATTCTGTTCTATTCTTTATTTCTATTCTATTCTATTCTTGTTCTATTCTGTTCTATTCTTTTTCTATTCTATTCTATTCTTGTTCTGTTCTATTCTTTATTTCTATTCTATTCTATTCTTGTTCTATTCTGTTCTATTCTTTATTTCTATTCTATTCTTGTTCTATTGTATTCTTGTTCTATTCTATTCTATTTATATTATTCTATTCTTATTCTGTTCTATTCTATTCTATTCTTTATTTCTATTCTATTCTATTCTTGTTCTATTCTATTCTTGTTCTATTCTGTTCTATTCTTTATTTCTATTCTATTCTATTCTTGTTCTATTCTATTCTTGTTCTATTCTGTTCTATTCTTTATTTCTGTTCTATTCTATTAATATTATTCTATTCTAATATTCTGTTCTATTCTGTTCTATTCTATCCCATAATTCTATTCTATTCTATTCTATTCTATTCTATTCTATTCTATTCTATTCTATTCTATTCTATTCTATTCTTCTATATTTCTATTCCTTTCCATTCTCTATTTCAATTCCTATTCCTATTTTTTCTACTTCTGCTTCTATTCACAGGATGAGCTGCTGGCTGAACTGGAAGAGATGGAACAGGAAGATCTGGACAAGGAGCTTCTCAACGTGGGCGAGGCCAGTCCGGAGCTCCCCAGTGTCCCCTCTTCTCGCCTCCCCAGTGTGCCAGGTATGACAACATCCCCACCCCTGCAGCTTAACGCAGGACGTTCTCGACTTACGACCACAACAGCCACTGACCTTTCTGTTGCTTAGCAAGGCCGTGGTGAATTGAGCTGCACCCAGTTTCAAAACCCCTTTGTTAAGTGAAACCCATGTGCTTGTTAAATGAGTCACTTGGTCGTTAAGCGAATCCAGCTTCCCCATTGATTTTGTGTGTCCGAAGCTGGCTGGGAAGTCCACAAAGGGCAGGGGGTGTCACGTGATTCCGGGCCCTACCACCAGTGTAAAACTACATACCGGTTGCCAAGCACCCAAATTTTGATTATGTGACCGCAGGTATGCTGCAATGGCCATAAGTATGAGGACTGGTGATAAGTATGAGGACTGTTCAGTGAGTTGTAACTTCGGTCATTAAACAAGTGGTTGTAAGTCAAGGACCACCTATATCAGGGGTCTTCCAACTTGGCCCTTTGATGACTAGTGGACTTCAAATCCCAGAATTCCTCAGCTAGCGTGCCTGGCTAAGGAATTCTGGGAGTTGAAGTCCACAAGTCATCAAAGGGTCCTAGTTCCCTCACGCGGGCTGAGGAATTCTGGGAGTTGAAGTCCACAAATCATCAAAGGGTCCTAGTTCCCTCACACTGGCTGAGGAATTCTGGGAGTTGAAGTCCACAAGTCATCAAAGGGCCAAGTTCCAAGACCCCTGACCCCTCATGTGACGAAAGAACCCCCCCCACTTCAGTCTGATTCTTAGCTGTGGCAAATGTAGTCCTTTACTTAACGACCACAAGTGAGCCCAACATTTCAGTTGTTAAGCGAGACATTTGTTAAGTGGGCTTTGCCCCATTTTACGACCTGTCTTGTCACCGTTGTTAAGTTGAATCGCCGCACTTGATAAGTTAGTAACCTGGTCGCTAAGCGAATCCCGCTTCCCCCCATTGACTCTGCTTGTCAGAAGGTCGCAAAAGGGGATATCACGTGACCCAGGGGGGCGCTGCAACCGTCATAAGTACATGCCAGTTTCCAAGCCTTTGAATTTTGATCACGTGACCACGTGGGAATGCTGCACAGGTGGTAACCATGTCACATTTTTCAGTGTAATTTTGTACGGTCACTAAATGAACTGTTATAAGCTGAGCACTACCTGTACAATTTCCAGGAGCCCGGCTGTGGACAATGGGATGCTAGCCCCCCCCCCACCTCCGGCCCACATAGACACATAGATATTAGGTCCCTTAAGAGATGTCTCGGGTTCAAATCTCGCTCTTTCCTTCCCGCAGCTTCCAAAGTGCCCTCCGCCTCCCTGGATGAGGAAGACGAGGAAATGAAACAGCTCGCCGCCTGGGTGTCGTGATGCATTGTGGGAAATTCCCCCCTCCACCTCCCTTGGTTTTCTTCACAGATAGCGGCAGAGAGGAGCCATTTTGTCCCCTCCGGTTTCCATTGCCAGGGAAGTTTTTTGGGGGGGGCGGAGGGGAGGACAAAAAAAAAAAGAGAGGGGAGGGGCGGAAGTCACACACACCCTGCCTAAAATGACCTTACGTGCCGAATGTAAAGAGTTTTATAGACAGATTTATATAAATATATAAATATATATATAGATATCTATATCAACCATAGGAGAAGGGGGATCCTCTTTGGGGGCGGGGCTTAAAAGACCTCCCTCCCCGCCCGCCCCCCACCCCCCTCCCCAGACATAGACTGAATCTTTACATCATCGTTTAGGGATTAACTTTTTTTTCTTTCTTTTTTTTTTTCAGTTCAAAAATTAAAAAAAAAATAAACAGGATTTGTGCCCTTCGTCAGGGAGGGGGAGGGCTCAGGAGGAGCGGAGGGTGTGACACACAAGCACCCCCCCCCCCCCCCCACACACACATATTTACTCCCTGAAAATGAAGCTTGGGGAAAAAAATTCTCCAGAATTTGTTCCTTTGTTCTGTCCTCTGTCTGGCTCACTGTCCGATTTTGGGGGAGTCGTTCCCACAATTGGTGCTCTCTCTCTCTTTCTCTCTCTCTCTCTCTCATTCTGTCTCTCACTCTCATTCTTTCTTTTTCTCTCTCTTTCTCACACTCTTTCCCTTTCTCTCATTCTCTCACTCTTTCTCTCACACTTTCTCTCACTCTTTCTCTCTCTCACTCTTTCTCCCTCCCTCCCTATCTTTTTTCTCTCTCTCCCTTTTTCTCTTTCTCTCTTTCATTCTGTCTCTCACTCTCGTTCTTTCTTTTTCTATCTCTCACACCCTTTCCCTTTCATTCTCTCTCTCTCTTTCTCTCTCTCACACTTTCTCTCCCTCTTTCTCTCTTCCTCCCTATCTTTTTTCTCTCCCTTTCTCATTCTGTCTCTCACTTTCATTCTTTCTTTTTCTCTCTTTCTCTCTCACACTTTCCCTTTTTCTCATTCTTTCTCTTTCTCTCTCACACTTTCTCTCTCTCTCACGCTTTCTCTCTCCCTTCCTATCTTTTTTTTCTCCCTTTCTCTCTCTCATTCTGTCTCTCACTCTCATTCTCTCTCTCTCTCTCTCTCCCTCTCTCTCTCTCCCCCTCTCTCCCCTTTTGGGGGGCTGGGAGGTCAGCTTCGTCTCCGGTGCCTGTGGCCACAACCAACAACACAAAACACACACTCTGCTTGTGGTAAAAGATGCAGTCTAGGATTCTCCTCCCGCGTGTTGCAAAAGAATTTGAGGTGGGGGTTTTGGGGGTGGGGGGGCGTTCCGCTTCCAAAGCTGGATGGATGGAGGGGCGGGCGGGCGGGTAGGGGGGATATCAGGAACTAAGGGAGAAAATTGGAATTTAGTTTGGACTGGAGGTACTGTCTGTCCCGGTTTTATCGGTAGCGTGTATCTGTTGACACGGTTTTGAAGTTCGTCTGTTAGGGTTCTCTTCGACTTGCGCTTGTGTGTTGTTGTTTTTTCTGTTTTAAGGCTTGCTCAGTCTCTCTTTTTATATATATATAAAAAAAATCGACTTTTGGGCAGGAGCTGGGATGGGTGGGGGGGGAAGCGTGGCCCCCGCCGACACGTGTGCACTCCTGTGGTGACTCGTTGCTTTGTTGCTTTCTGTGCCCGGTGAATAAAGTGCCCTGATGTGTGTTGTCTGAAGTGTCTCTTGTCTCAAAGTGACGTCTTTTTCTCCATAGCCCTCCTCCCCAACCAAAAAAAAAAAAAGACCCCTTGTTCTTGCTGCAATTTACACCCCAAACCAATGTTTTTCAACCTCTGCCACTTTAAGAGGTACGGACTTCAACTCCCAGAATTCCCCAGCCAGCCATGATGGCTGGAGAATTCTGGCAGTTGAAGTTTGCACCTCTTAAAATGGCAGAGGTTAAAAAAAAACAACACTGTTCTGGTAGCCAAAACTTCAGAAATCTGGTAATTTACATCAGCTCCTGATTTTTTTTGACAGAATGAATCTTTTACCTCATTTTTGGCACCTTGGACCATTTATCCCTGGTTTTTTTCAACCATAGCCACTTTAAGATGCGTGGACTTCAACTCCCAGAATTCCATGCTTATGTGAACTTCAACTCCCAGGATTCCATGAGTATATGTACTTCAACTCCTAGGATTCTGTGCGTATATGTACTTCAACTCCTAGGATTCCGTGCATATGTGAACTTCAACTCCCAGGATTCCGTGTATGTATGTATGTATGTATGTATACACACACACACACACACACATATATATACACACACATACATGCATGCGCGCGCGCACACACACACACACACTTCAACTCCCAGGATTCTATGCGTACGTGAACTTCAACTCCCAGGAGTCCATTTGTATGTGAACTTCAACTCCCGGGAGTCTATGCTTAAGACAGGCAAACTTGAACTCCCAGAATTCCATGCTTAAGTGGACCAACTCTCAAGATTCCATGCTTAAGGCATCTGGACTTCAACTCCCAGAATTCCATGCTTATGTGGATTTCAACTCCCATGATTCTATGTTCACGATACGTGGATTTCAATTGATGAAGCATTTGTCCAGGGTTTTCCAACCTTAGCCATTTTAAGATGTGTGGACTTCAAGCTTATGTTGAACTTCAACTCCCAGGAGGCCAGGTTTAAGATACCTGGACTTCAAGTCCCAGGATTCCATGTGTAAGAGAGGGAGACTTGGTGGCCTCTGAGCTGGGCGGTTTTCTTGCAGACGTTTCATTACTCAAACTAGGAAACTTCACCAGCGCTGGACTTCAGTTCCCATAATTCCAATCTGGCTGGGGAATCCTGGGAGTTGAAGTCCGCCTATCTTAAAAGTGGCCGAGGTTGAGAAGTGCTGCCCAGGCTTCTGGGGACGGTTCAGAAGCACAAAACTCTGTCCACCTTCAGAAAAACACAGGGAGTCCTTGACGTACGACCCACATTTCGGCGGCTAAGTGGGACATCCGTTCAGTGAGTTTTGGACACTGCAACCGTCATAAACACGAGTGTTTACATTTTGATGACATGACCGTGAAAAACGGTCCTTAGTCGCTTTTTTTAGCGCCGTTGTAACGTCCAACGGTCACTAAGCGAAGCATTGTAAGTCAAGGACTTGTAGCAAAGAATGAATTTCCAAAGCTCGCCCCCTCCGGTCTTTTATCTGAGCCACTCTTCTTCCCCTCCCCCCTTTTAAAAAGGTGCCCTTTTCTCGGGAGTCTCCCTGCATTCCCGGGACATAATTGACACCGCCTCCCCGCAGCTAGAAATCCAGCAGCTCAGCCCAGCGTCCAGATGCAACATTGTAGAGTCCCATATATATATATACATATATATATATATATATATAATATATATTTTAATCGGCTATTCAGCTGGTTTTCTCCGCGTTCTTAGACGGCTTGATCTGGCCCGTGCTCCGGATCCGGCTGGCTGGTTTTTTTTTGTCCGCCGTAAAAGTGAGGGACTTAGATTTGGTGTTGGGGGTAGGGGTGCTTTTGCCGGCCTCCGTCGTCCGGGGTCCGCAAATGGCTTCAAGCGCCTTCAGTTCGGAGGTGGGCTTCTCTGCCAAGAACTTCAGCACCCAGGACACTTTTAGGATCTCCAAGATGTTCAACCGTTTGGAGGCCGGACGTAGGATGCGACGGATCAAGTCCTGCAAAGGAGAGTTCCCACGTTTGAACGCCACAGCCTCCTGATCGGGGTTCCCCCCCCCACCGCCCCTCCCCGCTGCAGGGAGAGCGAGCCTACGACACACCTGTCCGAAGGGACGTTTACCCAATACCCAACTAAGTTTTGAAGAAGAGACTGGACAGCCATTTGTCTGAAATGGTATAGGGTTTCCTGCCTGAGCAGGGGGTTGGACTAGATGACCTCCAAGGTACCTTCCAACTTTATTTTTTATTTTTATTTTTTATTTAAATTTTTATAAACTTTTTACAATAAAATCCCTCCCCCCCTCCCTCCCCCCATACCCCCCTCAACTTTATTATTCTTATTATTCTTATTATTAATATTATTATTAATATTAATATTATTATTATTACCCGTGTTTGCCCCCAAATTGGACCTAGCCGGAAACTAAGCCCTAGCGCAGTGGTTCTCAACCTTTTTAATGCCGCGACCCCCAACCGGTCGTAAGTCGAGGACACTCAACCGGTCGTAAGTCAAGGGCTACTCAACTGGTGCAGCACCATTTGCAGAAAGGGACTTTTGGCGGGCTCAGCAGGGCAGAGACAGCCTGGACAATTCCTATTGGCTTTGGAAAGCCAATAGAATTAGACTCTATTCAAGAGAGTCTATTCTATTGGCTTTCAAAAGCCAATAGAATAAAAGGGAGTAGCACAGCTAAGGAAAAGGGGAAAAAAATGGCGGACTGCGTTGTTTGGCGACCCCCGTGAAATGGTCGTTCGACCCCAAATGGGGTCCCGACCCACAGGTTGAGAACCACTGGCCTAGCGTGGTTTTTTTTTTTCAGGATGCTCGTAATATAATCCCTACATCAAAAATAAGCCCAGTTGGCAGCCAGATGGACGCGTTTAGTACCGTATTTCCCTGAAAATAAGGAAAACACCAGGAAAATAAACCCCTAATGCAGGGGACTTGAAACTCGGCCCTTTGATGACTTGTGGAGTTCAACTCCCAGAATTCCTCAGCCAGCGTGCCTGGCTGAGGAATTCTGGGAGTTGAAGTCCATAGGCAGGGGACTTCAAACTTGGCCCTTTCATGACTTGTGGACTTCAACTCCCAGAATTCTTCAGCCAGCGTGAGGGAACTATGACCCTCTGATGACTTGTGGACTTCAACTCCCAGAATTCCTCAGCTATACATGCCTGGGTGAGGAATTCTGGGAGTTGAAGTCCACAAGTCATCAAAGGGCCGAATTTGAAGACCCCTGCCCTAATGCGTCTTCTGGAGCAAAAATTAATGTAAGACCAGATTTTATTTTTGGGGAAACTATTCTAGAACGAAGGGGACAACTTGCCCATGGGACAATTCAGCCACTCTTATTTAATGCTCTCTCTGAGCTTGCTTGTTTTCTTCCAGACGTTTCATGACCCAACTAAGGAACATCATCAGTGCTAGAAGGGAGTGTGGGAGGAAGAGGAGGAGGAGGACTGTGAGGTCCTTGGTGTTCTCCGAGCTTGCTTGTTTTCTTGCCGACATTTCATTACCCTAACTAGGGAACATCATCAGTGCTAGTCACTCCATTTAATTATTTGAAGTAATCAAAAAATTGTTTTAATTTTTGTCATTCACAGCTGCCTAAGAATGCAGTGGCTGTTATATGAGTGACAGCGCCAGTAAACTTTGGCATTTTCCAAAGGGAGGGAGGGAGAGAGGGAGGGAAGGAGAACGAGGGAGCAGAGTAGGGAGGGGAGGAGAGAGGGAGGAACAGAGAAGGGAGAGAAGGAAGGAGAAAGAGAAGGAAAGAGGAGGAGGGAAGGAAAGGAGAACAGGGAAGAGGGAGGAGAGGAAGGAACGAAGGAGAAGTGGAAGAGGGGGAGAATAAGGAAGTGAAGGAAAGAGGGAGGATGGAGGGAAGGAAGGAAGGAGAGGGAAGAAGGAAGGAACAAAGAAGTGAGGGAAGGAAGGAAGGATGGAAAGAAAGGGAGGAAGGACAATGAGGGAGCAGAGGGAGGGAGGGAAGGAAGGAGGGAGGAATGGAAGGAAAGGAGGGAAGGAAGAACAGGGAGGAGGGAGGGGAGGGAGGGAGGAAGTGGGAGAGAAGGAGGGAGAATAAGGAGAGAGGGAGGAGGGAAGGAAGGAAGGAGAAGTGGGAAAGAAGGAAGGACAATGGTGGAGGGAAGCAAGGAAAGAGGGAGGGAGGGAAGGAAGGAAAGAGATGACAAGGGAAGGAAGGGGAGGGAAAACAAAAGGGAAGGAAGGAAGGAAGGAAGGAAGGAAGGAAGGAAGTCCACCCGTCTAGCAGCCCCCATCATCCCCACCCAGTGCCCGAGGGCCGAACCGCTCGGCCAGCCCTGCTCCTCACCTTGATCTCGTCGTTGATCTGGACTTGGCTGGGGAAGTTCACCTCCTTCTGAGTCTCCCTGAGCAGCTTCTTCAGGTTGGTGTCGTCGAAGGGCAGGTGGGCCACCACCAGGGTGTAGAGGATGACGCCCATGCTCCAGGTGTCGGAGAGGAAAGGGTTGTAGGGAAGGCCCAGCAGGATCTCCGGGCAGGCGTAGGCGAAGCTGCCGCAGTAGGTCTGGCTAAGGTGGGAAAAGCAGCTCATCATGCGGTAGGAAGGGGTGGGCGGGGGCTGCATCTGGGGGGCCACCATCTTGGAGAAGCCGAAGTCCGAGATCTTGATGTTCTCCCGCTTGTCCAGCAGCAGGTTCTCCAGCTTGAGGTCCCTGCCGTTCAAGGGGAAGAGTGTCACAGCCGGTCCTCGACTTTACGACCGCAATGGAGCTCCAGAATTTCTGTGGTGGAGCAAGACAAATTTCTATGGTAGGGGTCTTCCAACTTGGCCCTTTGACGACTTGTGGACTTCAACTCCCAGAATTCCTCAGCCAGGCACGCTGGCTGAGGAATTCTGGGAGTTGAAGTCCACAAGTCTTGAAAGGGCCAAGACCCCAGGTTGTGGACTTCAATTCCCAGAATTCCTCAGCCGGGCACGCCGACTGAGGAATTCTGGGAGTTGAAGTCCACAAGTCATCAAAAGGCCGAGTTTGAAGACTCCTGTTTGTGGACTTCAACTTCCAGAATTCCTCAGCCAGGCACGCTGGCTGAGGAATTCTGGGAGTTGAAATCCACAAGTCATCAAAGTGTCATAGTTCCCTCACGCCGGCTGAGGAATTCTGGGAGTTGGAAGGCCACAAGTCATCAACGGGCCGAGTTTGAAGACTCCTGCTTGTGGACTTCAACTTCCAGAATTCCTCAGCCAGGCATGCTGGGAGGAATTCTGGGAGCTGAAGTCCACAAGTCATAAAGTGACCCAGATTGGGGACTCTGGCCTACCTCAAAAGAGCTGACAGCTAAAAAAAATGGAGGAAAGGCAATCCCAATTCCTCACCTCTGTTTGAAACCGGGCTGGGATAGAAACCCAAAAGACACAATTAACACACACAAACACACACATAGATATACACATACACACACCGATGCACAATGGCCTTGCCATGCAGGTAAGCGATGCCCAGGGTCAGTTGCGAGAACCACTTGCCAGCCAAGGCTTCCGAACACGCTCCGGATTTCTGGATCCATTCCAAGACATCACCGCTTGGTGCCAACTCCATGATGATGTAATGGCGGGAGGTGGTCTCAATGGCCTGGTAGAAACTGATGACGTATTTGTGGCGGAGGCTCTTCATCACCTGGAAAGGAGAGAAGGCCTGGGGTTCGAATCACGACTTGGCCCACCTGTTCTTCTTTAGTGTCATAACTTTGGTCACTAAAGGAGCTTTTATAAGTCAAGGACTTCTTGTATTGTGTTGAACCCCCGGAAGGAGTTCCTGCAAGGGTATGAAGGTAGATGTTTACAATTAACGAGGGGAACTACCTGCCTCCAGTAATTGTGAATGCTCCAACACTGGAGGTTTTTAAGAAGAGACTGGACAGCCATTTGTCTGAAATGGTATAGGGTTTCCTGGCTGAGCAAGGGTTGGACTAGAAGATCTTCAAGGTCCCTTCCAACTATTCTATTCTATTCTATTCTATTCTATTCTATTCTATTCTATTCTATTCTATTCTATTCTATTCTATTCTATTCTATTCTACTCCACTCCACATTTTCTATTCTGTTCTGTTCTATATTCTATTCTATTCTCCACTCCACTCCACTCCATTCCATTCTATTCTATTCTATTCTATTCTACTCCACTCCACATTTTCTATTCTGTTCTATATTCTATTCTATTCTATTCTATTCTATTCTATTCTATTCTATTCTATTCTATTCTATTCTATTCTATTCTATTCTATACTCCACTCCACTCCATTCCATTCCATTCTATTCTATTCTATTTTACTCCACTCCACATTTTCTATTCTGTTCTGTTCTGTTCTATTCTATTCTATTCTATTCTATTCTATTCTATTCTATTCTATTCTATTCTATTCTACTCTACTCTACTCTACTCTACTCTACTCTACACTCCACTCCACTCCACTCCACTCCACTCCACTCCACTCCATTCCACTCCACTCCATTCTATTCTATTCTATTCTATTCTATTCTATTCTATTCTATTCTATTCTATTCTATTCTATTCTATAGAGAGACCCGCGGGCACACAAACACACCCGTACACCGATCGTGACCTGTATTTCCCTGGGCAAGAACTTTGTGAGATAATCCTCCGAGGCCTTCTTCTTGGAGATGATCTTGATGGCCACCATGGACTTCTGCTTGGAGAAATACGCTTCGTAGACCGTCCCGTAGGAGCCGTGCCCGATGGCTTTGCCAATTTGGTAGCCATACTGGTCCATCACCGAGACGTACGGCGTGGACGTTGAGTGTTCCACCATGTTGGAAAGCTGCTCCACCGGAGAGATCTCCTTCCAGCAATCGGTCGATTCGATCTCAACTCTAGGAAGACTTAAGAGGTGGAGCAGGACCTGCCTCAACCGAGGACGGCTGAGTAGACAACGCCTTGAGGGACTCTAGTCAGAAGATCTCACCAACCTTCTGCGAAAAGGATCAAGCGTTCCTCCCACTAGGTGTTCCTCTTCCCAACGA
Organism: Crotalus adamanteus; assembly: GCA_039797435.1. Classification (NCBI taxonomy): domain Eukaryota; kingdom Metazoa; phylum Chordata; class Lepidosauria; order Squamata; family Viperidae; genus Crotalus; species Crotalus adamanteus. The sequence continues at coordinate 141,919,471 of CM077936.1, read as the reverse complement.
TCCGGAAGAGGGACTTGTGTTTGGTTCCGAGGGGATCAGGTGGAGGTGGGAGATCCTGTTGGGATCCACCGGCCTTCACCCTGTTGAGTCTAGGATAGGAGTACCCAAAGAGACTTTGGTTCCCGGTGAAAATGTCCACAGGAATAACTGGCTGCAACCTTCAAGACATGAAGGGTTGACCGGAATCACTCTGACCGGATCCCACCAGGAGTTCCGATGATGCCATAGCCGTGTTTAAGCCTTCTGGCTACCCTGATTGGCTGGTGGGGTTCCGGTTACCATAGAGAACCTTCTAGGAATTGTGGGCAGGTATTGTCTTCCAACAGGAGAGAGTTCCACCAAGCCTAAGAGGGGAAGAGATCAATGGAAGAACTCCAATCCCCAGTTTAAATCTTATAATAATAATAATAAAGTTGGAAGGGATCTTGGAGGTCATCTGGCCCAACCCCCTGACCAGGCAGGAAACCCTATACCATTTCAGACAAATGGTTGTCCAATCTCTTCTTATAAACCTCCAGTGTTGGAGACTTCACAATTTCTGGAGGCAGGTGGTTCCACTGGTTAATTGTTCTCACTGTTAGGAAATTTCTACTTAGTTCTAGGTTGCTTCTCTCCTTGATTAGAAAGTTGTGAATCCCTTGTAAACATCTACCTTTGTGTTACCCTCCCCCCATTTTTTTCTGTTTTTTTTCCAGGCCTTCCCATCTCTAGGTGGTGTTCCAGATGTTTTGGGATTGCACCCAAGGTGTCTATTATGCTACTACTACTATTACATATACAGGTCATCCCCAACTTACAGCCGTTCATTTAGTGACTGTGACCATGCAAAGTTTCAACGGCACAGAAAAAAGTGACTTGCGACTGTTTGTCACAACCGCTGCAGCATTCCCTGTGGTGACGGGATCGAAATTCAGGCACTTGGAATTAATGGTTTGTCCTTGGAAATCCCACAATATTCATATTTTAATCAGTTTTTCCATATTTCTTTCCTGTGCCTTATATGCTTATGGTTTATTTAGCAGGGATTATTTATTTATGGTTTTATCATTTGATACGTGGGATTGTTTATTATTTATTTATTATTTATGGATATTTATTTATTTGCGGCCCGCTTCTTATGTATTTCTCAGGCGTGCTCGTTTATTTAATTATTTACTCCGCGCACTTTGTTTACATTTAGATGGGCACTGTTGATTATTCAATGATTCGTTTAACACGTGCGATTTATTCACGTACATGCCTTGAGGCCAGAGGCACTGTTTGTGTATGATTTAATCATTTATTCGATATATTTATGATGATAAGGTGACCAACCGTCCTCCTTTAGGGAGGACAGTCCTCCTTTTGTGAGTTCTGTCCTCCCTCAAAAGGTGTCCTCCTACACGTCCTCCTTTTCGATATTTGAAGACTAATCTGCAGGGTTTTTTTTTCCCTCATAGAACGCTCAGAATGGCGTTCCAGCACCTTTTTTTGATGGTTTTTTTTTAACTTTTGCATGAGTTGTGCTACTCCCCCTTTTGGCTTTCGAAAGCCAATAGGAATCGCTGCTGAGTGTGCCAAAACACCCAGCCGGCAAACTTTGCACATGTAAGTTATCTGCAGCGAAGGCGAATTGGCAGGAACTTTGCACCCCTCCCTGCTACACAACTACACCATCTCCTAGTCCAGTGGTTCTCAACCTTTTTAATGCTGCGACCCCCAACCGGTCGTAAGTCGAGGACTACTCCACCGGTCGTAAGTTGAGGACTACTCAACTGGTGCAGCACCGTTTGCAGAATGGGACTTTTGGCGGGCTCAGCAGGGCAGAGACAGCCTGGACAATTCCTATTGGCTTTTGAAAGCCAATAGAATTAGACTCTATTCAAGAGAGTCTATTCTATTGGCTTTCAAAAGCCAATAGAATAAAAGGGAGGAGCACAGCTAAGGAAAAGGGGGAAAAAAATGGTGGACTGTGTTGTTTGGCGACCCCCCGTGAAATGGTCGTTCGACCCCAAATGGGGTCCCGACCCACAGGTTGAGAACCACTGTCCTAGTTAGTCCCGAAGATACCTGGAGGAGACTGAAGCAGCGACACCACTTTGTCTTGATGTTTGGCCCTGCTAGGGCAATAATGGCTGCGGGCGCAAGAGGCAGGGGTGGCAGGGCTGCTGCGGGCGGGGGTGTGAGGGGCGGTGGCGGCTGGCTGCCCCCCGTGCTGTGGGAGCCACGGGGTCCGCTCTACACGGGGCTGCGCAGGGTGGGTGATGGTGCTGGCGGGGCAGCTGCAGGCGGGGTGTGTTGGCGGCGGGCTGCTTCCCGGGGCCGGAGCTGGCGCAGCTGGTGTTTTGGGAGCCATGGGGCCCATTCTACATGGGGCAGCAGTGCTGGCAGGGTGGCTGCGGATGGGAGCGCGGCATGTAAGCATAATTACAACATAAAATGTTATTGTTACAAATGTTTTTTTTTATTATGCATGTATCATACTATAGTGTATTCTGTATTATCATTGCAGTGAATAAAATGTTTCTTTTATTTACAATATTTTTTCTTCAATTTATTTGTGTCCTCCTTTTCATTGTTAAAAAAGTGGGTCACTTTAATGATGATGATCATTTTATCTCTGGATTGAAAAGCCGTTAGGAGATTAAACAATTAAAAGACAGTTCCGGAAGGAAATAAAGAGTACCAATTTTTTTTGGGAGATGCTTTCTTTTTTAGAGGGGTTGAGCTTCCCCTGCTGAATTTCTGCCTGCGCTGCTTCACGCCTCTTTTTTCCATCACCATCCCCTCCATTCCAACGTGGGCCTGTCCCTTTAAGAAGTGGGCGGGGCCAGAGCGTGACAGCGCCCTGACGTCCCCGCCCTCCCTCCGGGAGGCCGCCCCTCCCGCTCCCCAACCCGGAACTGCGTCCTCCTGTGGGCAGCGAGGCCCCCGCGAACCGCTGAGGGCGGAAGCGATCGACAGACGTGGCTGAGGCTGCCCTAGGAGATCGCCTGAAGGACCCCAACCGCTTGGAAGCCCGCGGCTCTTCAATTCAGCCAGCCTTCGCTCTGGAGAAGCGCGCAGCGGAGGTTCGGAGAAGCCGAGCGCGGCCCTTCTGGGAAAAAAAGAGGTCTTAAAGCCCGACGGGAGCCGGCTTAAAAATCAGGCAGCGCTACGGGCGTCCGCTCAGACTGAAGCCTTGCCCCCCCCCCCTCTTTCAACTGCCCCCACCGCAGTTTGGGTGGCTGCACTTGTGAACTTTCGCCTTTCTTTTTTTTATTAAGGGGCGAAAGAGGCTGCAGGAGGTTTCAGGCAGTGCGCGGGGCAGCCCTAGAGGTGCAGGTGAGAGGGGAGGGGGCCCCTTTGGGGGAGGGGAGCCCTTTTGGGGAGGGGAGCCCTTTTGGGGAGGGGGGCTTGGTGCATAGACCCTCCCCCCACCCCCTTTCCCTTCCTTGGGCTGCTCTCCTGCCCACCAGCTTGGGGGAAGGAAAGCTGCCAACCTTGAGCCTGGCCTGGCCTACCTTTCAGGGCTGTTGTGCAGATAAAAGGGGAGGGGGCGAAGCTCATGCTCTCCCACTTGGGGTTTTTTTTGGGGTGGGGGGTGGGGGAAACAGGCTTGTTAGGGCAGCAGGTCCATCCACCACCCCTCTCCCAGGGCCAAAGGAGACCCCCCCCCAAACTGGACTTACCTGCATGGCTTGGGGAAGACACCCCTTTCCCCCCCCATCAAGAAAGTGGGTGGGGGTCTCTAAAGCCAGGATCCCTGATTGGCCTGGCTGAAGGAGATCCTGAATGGGATCAGCAACTCCTTTCTGGAGTCTATGTTTTCCTCCCCCCCCCCCCAAGGGTGTTTCTCAGAATTGGGTTCACACATTCTGCTGAACCTTAAACCTCAGTTGGTCCAGCCGTCCTTTGCTAAACACATAGAAGCTGGCCTGCTTTGGCCCAACGTGCTAACCAGGAAGCCACCATATGGTAGCAGATTGAAATCCATCTTGGGAGGGGGGTAGAGACAGGAGGCTGGCCTAGATATACAGATATCTGGCTGGCTGTTTGTCTATTGTCTAATTTGATCTCTACCTGTCTACCAATCTATATCATCTGTTACCTATTTATCTACCTACAGATTCAACCATCCATCTATGATCTATCTATCTATCTATCTATCTATCTATCTATCTATCTATCTATCTATCTATCTATCCATCTATCCATCCATTATTTATCTTTATCTATCTATCTATCTATCTATCTATCTATCTATCTATCTATCTATCTATCATCTACCTACTATCTACCTGTCTACCTACCTACTTACCTATCTATCATTTCTACATATCTACCTACCTAGCTACTTATCATCTTTACATCTCTGCCTATCATCTACCTACCTACTTACCCATCCATCCAGCTATCCATCTATCTATCCATCCGTCTGCCCGCCTGCCCGTCTGTCTCTATCTATCTATCTATCTATCTATCTATCTATCTATCTATCTATCTATCTATCTATCTATCTCTCTCTCTATCTATCTCTCTATCATCTACCTACTATCTACCTGTCCACCTACCTACTTACCTATCTTTCATTTCTACATATCTACCTACCTAGCTAGTTATCATCTTTACATCTCTGCCTATCATCTACCTACCTACTTCCCATCCATCCAGCTGTCCATCCATCTATCTATCCATCCATCCGCCCGCCCGCCCGCCCATCCGTCCATTTCTATCTATCTATCTATCTATCTATCTATCTATCTATCTATCTATCTATCTATCTATCTATCTATCTATCTATCTATCTATCTATCTATCCCATCCATCCATCCATCCATCCATCCATCCATTATCTCTCTCATAATATAATATACATGTACATCTAAGAAATATGTAAGTAATAATATATATAGTATATATAAAAAAATCCCTCTCACCCTTATGGGTATTTCGGATCCTTTACCAGAGATCTGGGAGTTCTGCCCAGGATCTGGGTTGTTCCTAGCCCTGTACTCCTCTGGACAGTGAGCCCTGATGCTGTTTTGGGGATCTTTTGAAATCACAGCCCCAAGTGCTGTTACTACCAGTGGGACAACTTTGGCCTTGACTTCCCACATCCTCTCCCGCTTCTCTTTCAGACTCTGGTGCTTGTCCAGCCTCTCATATTCTCTCTTCCTGATGTTATTTTCATTTGGTATTGTTACTTCTATCACCACTACTACCATTGTCTTCTGGTCCTTATCTACTATCATGATGTCTGGTGGATTAGCCAGGAACTTCCTGTCTGTATATATGGAGCTTGATTGTGCCATTGGAAAATCTCAAAGAGTGTGGCAGGACATTATGTCTGTCTGGATGGGTAGATAGATAGATAGATAGATAGATAGATAGATAGATAGATAGATAGATAGATAGATATGGATGGGTAGAAGGATAGATGAGAGATAGATATGGATAGATGAGAGATATATAGATATGGATGGATGGATAGATAGATAGATAGATAGATAGATAGATAGATAGATAGATAGATAATGGATGGATATGGATGGATAGATGGATAGATGAGAGATAGATATGGATAGATGAGAGATATATAGATATGGATGGATGGATGGATGGATAGATAGATAGATAGATAGATAGATAGATAGATAGATAGATAGATAAGGGATGGATATGGATGGATAGATGGATAGATGAGAGATAGATATGGATGGATAGATAGATAGATAATGATGGATCGATAGATATGGATACATATATGGATAGATAAGATGGGATAGATGGATAGATAGATAGATAGATAGATAGATAGATAGATAGATAGATAGATAGATAGATAGATATGGATGGATAGATGAGAGATAGATATGGATAGATGAGAGATATATAGATATGGATGGATGGATAGATAGATAGATAGATAGATAGATAGATAGATAAGGGATGGATATGGATGGATAGATGGATAGATGAGAGATAGATATGGATGGATAGATAGATAGATAATGATGGATGGATAGATAGATATGGATACATATATGGATAGATAAGATGGGATAGATGGATAGATAGATAGATAGATAGATAGATAGATAGAAAGATAGATATGGATGGATAGATAGATAGATAGATAGATAGATAGATAGATAGATAGATGATGGATATGGATGGATAGATGGATACATGAGAGATAGATATGGATGGATAGATAGATAGATAGATAATGATGGATGGATAGATAGAGATGGATACATATATGGATAGATAAGATGGATAGATGGATAGATAGATAGATAGATAGATAGATAGATAGATAGATAGATATGGATGGATAGATAGATAGATAGATAGATAGATAGATAGATAGATAGATAGATAGATAGATAGATGATGGATATGGATGGATAGATGGATAGATGAGAGATAGATATGGATGGATAGATAGATAGATAATGATGGATGGATAGATAGATATGGATACATATATGGATAGATAAGATGGATAGATGGATAGATAGATAGATAGATAGATAGATAGATAGATAGATAGATAGATAGATAGATAGATAGATAGATATGGATGGATAGATAGATAGATAGATAGATAATGATGGATGGATAGACAGATATGGATATAGATATGGATAGATAAGATGGATAGATAGATAGGGATGGATGGATGGATAGATAGATAGATTAGATAGATAGATAGATGAAAAGATTAGGTAAGTAGGTAGGTAGGTAGTAGGTAGGTAGAATTTCATAGAATAATAGAGTTGGAAGGGACATCGGAGGTCTTCTAGTCCAGCCCCCTGCTCAAGCAGGAGACCCTATACCATTTTAACAACCTGCCTCCAGAAGTGGTGAATTCTCCAACACTAGAAGTTTTAAAGAAGAGACTGGATAGCCATCTCTCCGAAATGGTACTATAGGGTTTCCTACCTGAGCAGGGGTAAATGACCACCAAGGTCCCTTCCAACTTTATTATTATTATTATTATTTCAGACAAATGGCTTTCCAGTCTCTTCTTGAAAATCTCCAGCGATGGAGCACCCACAATTTCTGAAGGCCATCTATTCCACGGGTTGATTGCTCTCGCCGTTAGGAAATTTCTTCTTAGTTCCAGGTTGCTTCTCTTCTTGATGAGTTTCCATTCGTTGTTTCTTGTTTTGCCTCTTAAAATAGTTCGAACCTCCCCCTATCTTTGTAGGAGCCCCTCCAATATGGGGACGCTGTTATCATGTCGAGGGGTAGGCAACCTGGGCTCTTTTATGACTCGTGGACTTCAACTCCCAGAATTCCTGAGCCAGCCACGCTGAGGGAAAAGGGAGAGGTTTCCAAGCTGAGCTAGGCCGGCTCAGGAATTCTGGGAGTTGAAGTCCACCAGTCATGAGGGGGCCATAGTTCCCCCATGCTGGCTCAGGAATTCTGGGAGTTGAAGTCCACCAGTCATCGAGGGAACCATACTTCCCCCATGCTGGCTCAGGAATTCTGGGAGTTGAAGTCTACGAGTCATAAAAGGGTCATAGTTCCCTTGCACTGGCTCAGGAATTCTGGGAGTTGAAGTCCACAAGTCATAAGAGGGTCCTAGTTCCCTCATGCTGGCTCAGGAATTCTGGGAGTTGAAGTCCGCGAGTCATAAAAGGGTCATCGTTCCCTTGCGCTGGCTCAGGAATTCTGGGAGTTGAAGTCCACGAGTCATAAAAGGGTCATCGTTCCCTTGCGCTGGCTCAGGAATTCTGGGAGTTGAAGTCCATAGGTCATAAAAGGGTCCTAGTTCCCTCACGCTGGCTGAGGAATTCTGGGAGTTGAAGTCCACAAGTCATAAAAGGGTCATAGTTCCCTTGCGCTGGCTCAGGAATTCTGGGAGTTGAAGTCCACAAGTCATAAGAGGGTCCTAGTTCCCTCATGCTGGCTGAGGAATTCTGGGAGTTGAAATCCACAAGTCATCAAAGGGTCCTAGTTCCCTCGCGCTGGCTGAGGAATTCTGGGAGTTGAAGTCCACAAGTCATAAAAGAGCCAAGGTTGCCTACCCCTGCCCTAGTCCTTCTGGGAGTTGAAGTCCACCAAGCTTGACACATGCTATTGCAAGTTGCTTACTAGAGAAAATGACTCTTTTTTTTATTTTATTTCCTCCACCCCAGCTCTTGCCCCCACCCTTGACCCCGAATCCTCCCCAACATGGCTCCCTCTCCTTTCCTTGCCCTCCTCGCCTCCTTCCTTCCTTTCCTGGCCGTGGCCTCTTCGGAGACTCACTACCAGCAGGGATCCAGGGTGATGCTCTACGTGAACAAAGTGGGACCTTACCACAACCCACAGGAGACCTACCATTACTACCAGCTCCCCGTCTGCTCCCCGACTCCCATCCGCCACAAGAGCCTGTCCTTGGGGGAAGTGCTGGATGGGGACCGCATGGCCGAGTCCATGTACGAGATCCACTTCCGGCAGAACGTGGAGAGCAAGATCCTTTGCAAGAAGACGCTCTCCCCGGATGAGGTAAATCCCCCCCCCCAAAAAAAACGGAGGACCCAAACTGGATTGCGGTACGAGGGCTCCTGGGTGCTCTCTGAGCTTGGCTGGTTTTCTTGCAGACGTTTCAGGACCCACCCAGGGAACATCCTCAGTGCTAGAAGGGCGTGTGGGAGGAGGAGGGGGGAGGAGGAGGAGGAGGAGGAGGAGGAGGAGGAGAAGGGGCACTGGGGTCTTTGGTGCTCTCTGGGCTTGCTTGTTTTCTTGCAGACATTTCATGACCCAACTAGGGAACATCAACGGTGCTAGAAGGGAGTGTTGGAGGAGGAGGAGGAGGAGGTGGTGGTGGTAGCGGGAGAAGGTGGTAGGGGGAGGAGAATGACTGTGGGGTCCTTGGTGCTCTCTGAGCTTGGTTGTTTTCTTGCAGACGTTTCATGACCCAGCTAGGTAACAGGATCAGTGCTAGGAGGGAGCAAGATTTATGGAGAGGAGGAGGAGGAGGACGACGACTGTGGGGTCCCTGGTGCTCTCTGAGCTGGTTTGCTTTCTTGCAGACATTTCATGACCCAACTAGGGAACATCATCAGTGCTAGAAGGGAGTGAGGGAGAAGGAGGAGGAGGTGGTGGTGGTGGTGGTGGTAGCTCTCTGAACTGGTTTGCTTTCTTGCAGACGTTTCATGACCCAACTAGGGAACATCATCATGCTAGAAGGGAGAGGAGGAGGAGGACTGTGGGGTCCTTGGTGCTCTCTGAGCTTACTTATTTTCTTGCAGACATTTCATGACCCAGCTAGGGAACACCATCAGTGCTAGAAGGGAGTGTGGGAGGAGGAGGGGGAGGGGGAGGAGGAGGAGGGGGAGGACTGTGGGGTCCCCGGGTGCTCCCTGAGCATGCTTGTTTTCTTGCAGACGTTTCCTGACCCAACTAGGGAACATCATCAGGGCTAGGAAGGAGTGCTGTTTGCTGCTGTCAGTTTATCTTCCGGTGTCTTGCCCCTCTGGGTGGGAGGGGGCCGGTCTTAGGGATTCTTTGCTTGGGCTGTTTACTGATGGCTCTGTGACAGTTTCTTGAATGGGATATTTTTTTATTTGAACGGTGGGTCTGAAGGTGATCTTGGGAAGGCCACACCTGGAATCCTGCATCCAGTTTTAGGTCACCCCATTACAAAAAAAGATGTTGAGACTTTGGGGGGGGGAAGTGCAAAGAAGAGCAACTGATATGATTAAAGGCCTGGAGACTAGGATTTGGGACTGGCCAGTCTAGAGAAAAGAAGGACTTGGGAGGGGGGGCATGATAACAGTATTCCAGTATTTGGGGCACTGCCACACCAAAGAGAGGGGTCCCCCTATTCTCCAAAGCGCCTGAAGGCAGGACAAGAAGCAACGGATGGAAACTAATCAAGGAGAGAAGCAATCTAGAATTAAGGAGAAATTTCCTGACAGTCAGAACAATTAACCAGCTCTGACTGAATGGTGGGGGAATGGAAGGATTTATACTCCTTGCAGACAGCTGGTCATTTGCCCTCTTTTAGGGAGCCGTTGAGGCCACTTGGAGGTTTACCTGTGTCCTCAGGGTCACCTGAGGGGTGCAAATGGGTGGGGAGCCTTCTTGGCTGCGGGACGTTTTCTGTCCTGGGTCCTCATCCTGCATCCTGCACACCCATTTGCACCACTCAGATGACCCTGAGGACACAGATAAATCTCCGAGTGGGTTCAACGACTCTCTCTAAAAGAAGGCAAATGACCAGTTGTCTGCAAGGAGTATAAATCTTCCATCCATTCCATTCAGTCAGAACTGAAGAAGCTTCTGGGACGAGAAGCGAAACATCGAACGAGCGAACAACGAAGTCCAGTTGCCTCCTGAAAATGTACCTTTGGGACGGCCATGACCTAGAACAGGGGTCTCCCAACTTGGCCCTTTTCTGACTTGTGGACTTCAACTCCCGGAATTCCTCAGCCAGCGTGAGGGAACTATGGCCCTTTTCTGACTTGTGGACTTCAACTCCCAGAATTCCTCAGCCGGCGTGAGGGAACTATGGCCCTTTTCTGACTTGTGGATTTCAACTCCCAGAATTCCTCAGCCAGCGTGAGGGAACTATGGCCCTTTTCTGACTTGTGGATTTCAACTCCCGGAATTCCTCAGCCAGCGTGAGGGAACTATGGCCCTTTTCTGACTTGTGGATTTCAACTCCCGGAATTCCTCAGCCAGCGTGAGGGAACTATGGCCCTTTGATGACTTGTGGACTTCAACTCCCAGAATTCCTCAGCCAGCATGAGGGAACTATGGCCCTTTGATGACTTGTGGACTTCAACTCCCAGAATTCCTCAGCCAGGCATGCTGGTTGAGGAATTCTGGGAGTTGAAGTCCACAAGTCATCAAAGGGCCAGGTTTGAAGACCCCTGTCTTAAAACATGCTGGCTGAGGTATTCTGGGAGTTGAAGTCCAGCCATCTTGAAGCCCGCTGGCTGAGGAATTCTGGGAGTTGAAGTCCAGCCATCTTGAAGCCCGCTGGCTGAGGAATTCTGGGAGTTGAAGTCCACAAGTCCTCAAAGGGCCAAGTTTGAAGAGCCCTGACCCAGAAGACTGAGAATCTCCCTAGAATTAAGAGAGTTGGTGGCTTCAACCACTGAGGTCTGGTGGGACCCATATTTTCTTTCAGTTCCGGTTTGACTCCTTCCTTCCTTCCTTCCTTCCTTCCTTCCTTCCTTCCTTCCTTCCTTCCTTCCTTCCTTCCTTCCTTCCTTCCTTCCTTCCTTCCTTCCTCCCTCAGGTAGAGCGCCTCCGGCAGGCCATCGAGGAACTGTACTACTTTGAATTTGTGGTGGACGACTTGCCGCTCCGTGGCTTTGTGGGCTACATGGAGGAGAGCGGCTTCCTGCCCCACACCCACAAGATTGGCCTCTGGACCCACTTGAACTTCTACCTGGAGTGGAACGGCGATCGTATCGTCTACGCCAACGTCAGCATTCGCAACGTGAAGCCCACCAGTTTGGATGACATCCAGGGCGTGCTGCCCGTCACCTACACCTACAGCGTCCATTGGTCGGAGACCAGCGCGGAACGTCCAGGGGAGCGCCGAGGAGGCCACAACGGGGACGACGGCTTCTTCCCTCACACCCTGGAGATCCACTGGCTCTCCATCATCAACTCCATGGTGCTGGTGTTCTTGCTGGTGGGCTTTGTGGTGGTCATCCTCATGCGGGTCCTCAAGAATGACCTGGCCCGCTACAACCTGGACGAGGAGGCCTCTTCGTCCTCCTCAGGAGATGACTTTGATCAAGGGGACAACGGGTGGAAGATCATCCACACGGACGTCTTCCGGTTCCCACCGTACCGCAGCCTCCTCTGTGCCGTGTTGGGCGTGGGCAGCCAGTTCCTGGCCTTGGGCACCGGCATCATTGTGATGGCTTTGCTGGGCATGTTCAACGTCCACCGTCACGGGGCCATCAACTCGGCCGCCATCCTCCTCTACGCCCTGACCTGCTGCATCTCTGGCTACGTGTCCAGCAGCTTTTATCGCCAGATCGGGGGCGAGCGGTGGGTCTGGAATATACTGCTGACCACCAGCCTTTTCTCCGGTGAGGTTCCATCTCCTCCGGCGCTCAGAGGTGGTCATCCACCAGTTCCTTCGGGCTGGAGATCCACCGATGGTCCTTTCCCTCTAGCAAAAGATAGGGACGCTCTAGCCCTTCTTCGGCAGTCTTTATGGCACATTTTATTTGGAGGACTTTTTCCCAGTGCAGAAGTTTGGAGAATGATGGCCCCTTTATGACGTGTGGACTTCAACTCCCAGAATTCCTGAGCCAATATGGCTGGCTCAGGAATTCTGGGAGTTGAAGTCCACAAGTCATAAAGGGACTGTCGCTCCCCATCCCTGTCCTTGTGGCAAATTTTGAGGGTTCTCTTCTGTGGTGAAAATTCTCAAGCAGTGATTCTCAGCCTTGGCAAGGAATTCTGGGAGTTGAAGTTCACCCATCTTAAAGCAGGCTGGCTGGGGAATTCTGGGAGTTGAAGTCCACAAGCAGGGGTCTTCAAACTTGGCCCTTTGATGACTTGTGGACTTCAACTCCCAGAATTCCTCAGCCAGATAGATGGTAGGTAGGTAGGGAGGTGAGAGAGAGAGAGAGAGAGAGAGAGAGAGAGAGAGAGAGAGGTTATAGATGATGGATGGACGGACGGATGGAGAGACAGATAGATAGATATAATATAGATAATGGATAGATAGGATAGACAGATAGATAAGATAGATAATGGATGAATGTATAGAGATAGATAGATAGATAGATAGATAGATAGATAGAGAGAGAGAGAGATAGAGATATAAATGGATATAAATGGATATAAAGATAGAGAGGGATGGATAGATAGAGATAAATGGATAGATAGATAGATAGATAGATAGATAGATAGATAAGATGATGGATAGAGAGAGAGAGATAGAGATATAAATGGATGGATGGATAGATAGATAGATAGATAGATAGATAGATATATAAATGGATGGGTGGATGGATAGCTAGATATAAATGGATGGATAGATAGGGATAGATAGATAGATAGATAGATAGATAGATAGATAGATAGATAGATAGATAGATATAGAAGATAGAAAATAGATGATAGACAGATATAGCAGATAGCAGATAGATAGATAGATATAGATAAATGATAGATGATAGGTAGGTAGATATAGACGATAGATGGTGGATGATAGATGATAGATATAGATTATAGAAGATAGATAATGATAGATAGATAGATAGATAGATAGATAGATAGATAGATAGATAGATAGATATACAGACACACATAGAAGATAGCTGATAGATAGATAGATAAATAGATTGATAGACAGACAGACAGACAGACAGATATAGAAGATAGATGATAGACAGACAGACAGACAAATAGATATAGATATTTATAGAGAAAGACACAAACAGAGTCAGAGAGATGGGGAGGAATAGATAGACAGACAGAAAGACCGATAACACCTCTGTTTTTCTCTCTCCTTTTCATTCTCTGAGCAGCTCCCTTCTTCCTGACCTGGAGCGTGGTGAACTCCGTCCACTGGGCCAACGGCTCCACCCAGGCCTTGCCGGTCTCCACCATCTTCCTGCTGCTGACCGTCTGGCTGCTGGTGGGCTTCCCGCTGACGGTCATCGGTGGCATCTTTGGCAAGAATCGGGCCACGCCCTTCGACGCCCCCTGCCGCACCAAGAATATCGCCCGGGAGATCCCGGCCCAGCCCTGGTACAAGTCCACTCTGGTGCACATGACCATCGGAGGCTTTCTGCCCTTCAGGTGAGAAGCAGGGGGTCCTCGTCTTAATGGCCACGAGCGGGAGCGGAATTTCCGTCGCTGAGCAAGGCGGTTGTTAAGGCGGGTCCTGCCTGATTTTACGGCTTTTCGGGACACAGTTTTTTTTAGCGAGTCGCTTCCAGCCCGGCGTTCCCTGTTGACATTGCCGGTCGGAAGACTGCGAATGGCGACCGCGTGATCCTGGGACAACCGTCGTAAAATGCGTCACCAGTCGCCAAGCTCCCGAATTTTGACCGGGTGGGTGCGGCTGCAACGGTCCTCCGTGCGAGGACCGGGTGCAAGTCGCCTCTTTCCGTGCCGTTGTAACTTCCGACGGGCGCTAAACGGAGGGTTGTAAGTTGAGGACGACCTGTATCGCTGTGCTCTGCTGCCTTGGCTTCCCCCTCCCCCCTCACTGGTTCCTGGTGATGGACAAGGGGGGGGTCAATTCCCCCTGCCGGTAGCTACTTCTCGTTAATCTGCATATGGAGGAGGGACCCCCCCCTCCTTGTTCTGGAGCCGTTTTTCTCAACTATGACGGCTTGAAGGTGGGTGGACTTCAACTCCCAGAATTCCCCATCCAGAGTTACAGTTGAAGGAGGGAAGGATAGAGAAAGAAGGGGGAGGGAGGGGGGAGGGAGAAGGAAAAGAAAGGAAGGAAAGGAGGGAGAAAGGAAAGAAGGAAGGAAGGGGAGGGAGAAAAGAAGGAAAGGAAAAGAAAAGAAAGGAGGGGAAAGGGGAGGGAGAAGGAAAGGAGGGAGGGAGAAAGGAAGAGAGAAAGGAAAGAAGGAAAGAGGGAGGGAAGGAAAGAAGGGTAGAAGGAAAGGAAGAAGGAGGAGAAAAGGAAAGGAAAGGAGGGAGGGAGAGAGGAAGGGAAGGGAGAAGGAAAGAAGGAAGGAAGGGGAGGGAGGAAACGAAAGAGGAAAGAAAAAGGAAGGGGAAGGAGAAGGCAAGGAGGAAGGGAGGAAAGAAGGAAAAGAGAGAAGGAAAGGAAATGTGGAAGGAAGGAAAGGAGGAAGGAAGGAAGGGAAGGGAGAAGGAAAGAAGGAAGGAAGGGGAGGGAGAAGGAAACGAAAGAGGAAAGGAAAAAAGGAAGGGGAAGGAGAAGGAAAGGAGGGAGGGAGGAAAGAAGGAAAAGGAGAGAGAAGGAAAGGAAATGTGGAAGGAAGGAAAGGAGGAAGGAAGGAAGGGGAGGGAAAAGGAAGAGGAAAGGAAAAAGGAAGGAGGAGAGGAAAGGAAAGGAGGAAGGAAGGAAGGAAAGGGAGGGAGGGAGAGAGGAAGGGGAGAGAGAAGGAAAGGAAAGAGGAAAGGAAAAAGGAAGGAAGGGGAAGGGAGGGAGGAAAGAAGGAAAAGGAGAGAGAAGGAAAGGAAAGGAAATGTGGAAGGAAGGAAGGAAAGGAGGAAGGGAGGGAGGAGGAAGGGAGGGGGGAAGGAAGGAAGGCCGTCCCAGTGGGATTCCGAAGTTGGAATGCCATGGGGAATTGTGAAGCCTGGCTGGGGAATTCTGGGAGTTGAAGTCCACCCACCTTCCAAGTCGCCTTTCGGACATGCAGAAGGACGATGCCTTCCAGGCTGAGGCTACCAGGATCCCTGTCTGACTCTCGCCAACTCCCCTCTTTCCTCCGCAGTGCCATTTCGGTGGAGCTGTACTACATCTTCGCCACCGTCTGGGGCCGGGAGCAGTACACCCTGTACGGCATCCTCTTCTTCGTCTTCGCCATCCTGCTGAGCGTCGGGGCCTGCATCTCCATCGCCCTCACCTACTTCCAGCTGTCGGGCGAGGACTACCGCTGGTGGTGGCGCTCCATCCTCAGCGCCGGCTCCACCGGCCTCTTCATCTTCCTCTACTCGGTCTTCTACTACACCCGCCGCTCCAACATGTCCGGCACGGTGCAGACGGTGGAGTTTTTCGGCTACTCGCTGCTGACCGGCTACGTCTTCTTCCTCATGCTGGGCACCATCTCCTTCTTCGCGTCGCTGAAGTTCATCCGTTACATCTACGTCAACCTGAAGATGGACTAGGCGCCCTTCCGTGGCTCCTTCGTGGCTCGGGCGGACGTGGTCAGTCCGCGGACCACGTCCGGCCTTGCTTTGGAAGTCTCTTTCCGGCTGGCTTCTCCAAAACACCGGCTATTTATGATTCGTCCTTTTCTCGGCTGGACTTTGGGAGGGTGTCCCAGCCTAGTGTCGTGGTCCCCGCTGAGCTGCCACAAAACGGGACAGGAGCAGCCTTACGTTCTCTCCTGCTGGTCAGGACAGGTAGCCAATCAGCGACCCTCCGACACGTCCTCTAGCCAATCAAATATCTTCTGCTACAGGATCCTCCCTTTCCCCTTTTTAAAGTTAAAAACCGCCTTCCTTGCACTGAAATGAATTGCCGATTTGCCCTCCTGGCCGCTGGTGGGGACGAAAACATTTCGAGATATTTCAATTTTTCCCTCCACTTTTAGTTCAATACACATATTCCTAGGCCAGGGGTAGGCCACCTTGGCTCTTTTATGACTCGTGGACTTCAACTCCCAGAATTCCTGAGCCAGCATGGGGGAACTATGGCCCCTTCATGACTAGTGGACTTCAACTCCC
The DNA here is from genome assembly GCA_039797435.1 of Crotalus adamanteus. Lineage (NCBI taxonomy): Eukaryota > Metazoa > Chordata > Lepidosauria > Squamata > Viperidae > Crotalus > Crotalus adamanteus. Next base: position 141,903,151 of record CM077936.1, on the reverse strand, counting down.
AGAATTCCTGAGCCAGCATGGCTCAGCTTGGAAACCTCTCCCTTTCCCCTCAGCACGGCTGGCTCAGGAATTCTGGGAGTTGAAGTCCATGAGTCATGAAGGGGCCAAGGTGGCCTACCCCTGACCTAGACGTTTAGTTATTTTATTCCCTCAGTTGATTATCAAATAGAAGCTGCACACTTCTGGATATTTTATTATTTTTCTCCTGTTGGCTGTATCAGTTCAATGGGTAGAAGCTATAACTGGCTCAAGACACATATTCCTAGATATTTTATCATTTTTCCCCCCTGTTGATTATCAGATAGAAGCTACATTTCGTTCAATACACATTTCTAGCTATTTTACTATTTTTTTTCCCTGTTGACTTTATCATCAGTTCAATGGATAGAACCTACAACTGGCTCAAGACACATATTCCTAGATGTTTCATCATTTTTTTTCTCCTGCTATGTGATCAGTTCAATGGATAAAGGCTACATTTAGTTCAGCACACATATTCCTAGAATGATATTTTATCATTTTTCCCTTGCTATCTGATCAGTTCAATGGATAAAAGCTACGTTTAGTTCAACACACATATTCTTAGATATCATTTTTCCCTTGCTGACTATCTGATCAGTTCAATGGATAAAAGCTACATTTAGCTCAACACACATATTCCTAGATATTTTATCATTTTTCCCTTGCTGACTATCTAATCAGTTCAATGGATAAAGGCTACATTTAGTTCAACACACATATTCCTAGAATGATATTTTATCATTTTTCCCTTGCTATCTGATCAGTTCAATGGATAAAGGCTACATTTAGTTCAGTACACATATTCCTAGAATGATATTTTATCATTTTTCCCTTGCTATCTGATCAGTTCAATGGATAAAAGCTACGTTTAGTTCAACACACATATTCTTAGATATTTTATCATTTTTCCCTTGCTGACTATCTGATCGGTTCAATGGATAAAAACTACATTTAGTTCAACATACATATTCCTAGTTATTTTATCATTTTTCCCTTGCTGACTATCTGATCGGTTCAATGGATAAAAACTACATTTAGTTCAACACATATTCCTAGATATTTTATCATTTTCCCTTTGCTGACTATCTGATCAGTTCAATAGATAAAAGCTACATTTAGCGCAACACACATATTCCTAGATATTTTATCATTTTTCCTTTGCTGACCATCTGATCAGTTCAATGGATAAAGGCTACATTTAGTTCAGCACACATATTCCTAGAATGATATTTTATCATTTTTCCCTTGCTATCTGATCAGTTCAATGGATAAAAGCTACGTTTAGTTCAACACACATATTCTTAGATATCATTTTTCCCTTTCTGACTCTGATCAGTTCAATGGATAAAAGCTACATTTAGTTCAACAAACATATTCTTAGATATTTTATCATTTTTCCCTTGCTGACTATCTAATCAGTTCAATGGATAAAGGCTACATTTAGTTCAACACACATATTCCTAGAATGATATTTTATCATTTTTCCCTTGCTATCTGATCAGTTCAATGGATAAAGGCTACATTTAGTTCAGTACACATATTCCTAGAATGATATTTTATCATTTTTCCCTTGCTATCTGATCAGTTCAATGGATAAAAGCTACGTTTAGTTCAACACACATATTAGATATCATTTTTCCCTTGCTGACTATCTGATCAGTTCAATGGATAAAAGCTACATTTAGCTCAACACACATATTCCTAGATATTTTATCCTTTTTCCCTTGCTGACTATCTGATCAGTTCAATGGATAAAGGCTACATTTAGTTCAACACACATATTCTTAGATATTTTTATCATTTTTTCTCTTGCTGACTATCTGATCGGTTCAATGGATAAAGGCTACACTTAGCTCAACACACATATTCTTAGATTATTTTCTCATTTTTTCCCTGCTGCTTATCTGATCAATAGGTAGAAGCTACATTTGGTTTCAATATACATTTCTAGATATTTTATTATTTTTCCCTATGGTCTCTCTATAATCAGTTCAAGAGGTAAAAACCTACGTTCGGTTCAACACACCTCCCTTTCTTTTAATGCATTCCCTCTCTCCCCAGATCTCAAAAAAACATTTTCATCTCGTTTCTCCCTTTTTTTTCCAGAGTTCTTGTTTTGTTTCAGGAAAAGATCCCAGCCAGCCATCACCAGATACTTTCAAACCTGACCTAGCCTAGAGAGAGATGGATCAACCGGCTGATCTCAGCCAGATCAAACTAGGTCCTGATAGCCAAGAGACGCATTTGAAGTTCAGAATTCAGGAGAATGTGACTTGATTGGGACAGCCCTAACCTTTATGGGAGCTTCCCCAGGCTGCTACGGTCCAGAATATTCTGAGTTTCATACTGTTAGGGCTGATGGGAATTGTGGTTGGAGAGCAACAGGGATTTCCTTCCACCAAGGACCATTTTGGCAAAGAAAAATAAAAACTGTGCTTTCTCCTGTCAGAGGGAAATGGGAGATTCCGTGAAATTTGGGGGGGGGGTGTTTCCATCCAAGCTGGTTTTAATGTCATGCAACTTTTAAGAGTCACTGGTGAGACTGGTAGAAGTAATCGGATAATTGTCTTCAGGGATCTGTGCAAAGGATTTGAAGTGCAATGTTTTTCAAACTTGGGAGCTGTAAGATGTGTGGGACTTGCAACTCCCAGAATGCCCCAGTCCCACACATCTTGCAGCTCCCAAGTGTGAAAAACACTTAAGGGGTTTCTGCTGTTGAATGTTAATCACCTGGTAAATGAGATCATTTGTCCTCCGTCAAACGGATCTTTCACTCTGGTTCACCAAGATGTTTTTCTTCCTCTTCCTCACCTCCTTTGTACAATACTCACAAGGTGTCTGGCACTCTCTCCCAGTACAGGTAAGAGAGAGAGAAAAAAACCTCCCGTCTCTTCCCACCTGGGCGAAGAAAATATATATTATATTAACGAAAAAAAGTATATATAAGGAATTATGTATATTAGCAAGGGTTGGATTATTTTTTAATTTGACGTCTCGGTTCCGCGTTTCTTTTTACAGATCTTGAAGTTAAATTTTATTAATAAAAAGGAAATGGAAAAACTCAAAAAAAAAAAACCTCTCAGCGCAGATTCTGGCTTTTTTTCTATGCTGCTCTGTTCCATCTCCTGGCTTTCGAACAGGGGGATGCTGGGGGTTGAAGTCCACCCGTCTTTAAAGTCGCCAAGGGTGATGGTGCTTATACGGGGAATCCTCAACGACCCCAATTGAGCCCAGCATTTCTGTCGCTAAGCGAGACGGTTGTTAAAGTGAGTTTTGCCCCATTTTACAACTTTTCTTGCCACCCTGTTAACAGAATCACGCGTTGTTAATTAATAATAATCGATCATTAAAAATAATAATTTTAAAAATTGATCACCCCTTTGTCTCCCCTTAACACAGTGGTTCTCAACCTTTCTAATGCCGCGACCCCATAATACAGTTCCCCATGTTGTGGTGACCTCCAACCACTTATACATCACCGGGTGCCAGGGGCGTGGCCAAAGAAAAGGGGAGAAAAATGGCAGTCTTACTTGGCGACCCCCGTGAAATGGTCGTTCGACCCCAAATGGGGTCCCGACCCACAGGTTGAGAACCACTGCCTTAACAGACATGCAAAGCCCCTTTACGAAACCGAAGTCTGCGTGGTTGCAAACTCCCTGCCAACAGTTGCGACAAACCGCAACTCATAAAGAGGGGTGCCTGATTTAAAGCTCAGTAGAGCTTGCACGCCCAGCCGCAGTCTACCTGGGTCCCTCCCTCATCCAAAGAAAAGGCCCGCAGGAGGAAAATGAGGACATATCTGAGCTCTCTCCCAACGTGGGCAAAAACAAAATTTTGCAAATTTGCAGCCGGGCAATTGCACGACGGTGCAAACGAAACGTCCACTGCGATCACCCAGATTGCAAAAAAAAATTTGCATGCTTTGGATCTTCGGATAAAATAAAATTGGCCTCGTCCCTCCACCCAGCCAAAGAGGAAAAGCACAGCTGGAGAGCCCTATCTTCTCTAAGGGAGAAGCAGATGCCTCTGAGCAAGGGCAGAGCGCTTTCCTTGCCTGGCCTCCCTTCCTATGGAGCCTGGCTTGATGAGTTGGGTGGTTCTAGTGAATTGTTATTGGGCTCATCCTCCAACCCCATAAAAGAGGAAAGAAACCGATTTATGCCCCTATCTAACAGAGACGCCAATGCCTCTGAACATGTGCAGAGTGCTTTCTCTGACTGGCCTCCCTTCCCAGCTGCTGCTCCCAGCTGGCCGGGTGGGTTGGGTAGGTGCTCAACCTCCAACCACAGAGAAGAGGGAGGGAGGAAGGAAGGAAAGAGAAAGAAAGAAAGAAAGAAAGAAAAAGAGAAAAAAAGAGAAAAAGAAAGAAAAAAAGAAAAAAGACAGGAAGGAAGAAAGGATGGAAGGAAAGAAAAGGAAGGATGGAAGGAAGGAAGGAGAAGGAGAAAGAGAAAAGAAAAAGAAAGAAAAAGACAGGAAGGATGGAAGGAAGGAAAGGAAGGAGGGATGAAGGAAGGAAGGAAAGGAGAAAAAGAAAAAGAAAGAGAAAAAAGACAGGAAGGAAGAAAGGATGGAAGGAAGGAAAAGGAAGGAAGCGGAAGGATGGAAGGAAGGAAAAGGAAGGAGAAAGAAAAAAAGACAGGATGGAAGGAAAGGAAGGAGGGATGGAAGGAAGGAAAGAAAGAAAGAGAAAGAAGAAGAGAAAAAGAGAAAAAAGACAGGAAGGAAGAAAGGATGGAAGGAAGGAAGAGGAAGGAAAAGGAAGGAAAGGAAGGAGAAAGTAAGGAAAGAAAGAAAGACAGGAAGGAAGAATGGAAGGAAGGAAAGGAAGGAGGGATGGAAGGAAGGAAGGAAAGGAGAAAGAAAGAAAAAAGACAGGAAGGAAGGAAGAAAGGATGGAAGGAAGGAAAAGGAAGGAAGAGAGGATGGAAGGAAGGAAAAGGAAGGAAAAAGAAAGACAGGAAGGAAGGATGGAAGGAAGGAAAAGGAAAGAAGGAAAGGAAGGAGAAAGAAAGAAAGAAAGAAAGAAAGCCCTCTCTCACGGGGAAGATGCCTCTGAGCATGTGCAGAGAGCCCTTTCCCTGACCGACCTCCCTTCCCGAGGGAGGGGGGGAGGGAGGGAGAAATTGGGCGGTTGCAGTAAGTCCTCCGCACCTGAACGGCGCTGGAGCTGCGCCCTTCCGGTTCCCCTTCCAGCCCACCCCGGAAGCTGCGCCTTGTCTGCTCCACACGTGCTGGGCGTTTGGAGGCTGGGCAACCGCTGCTGGCAGCGTTCCGCTTGGGCAGCCCTCCGCCTTCCTCGCCCCCTTCGCGGGGACTGTGGGGCCTCCTCCGCCCCCTTTCCCTCCCCTTTCCATGCCCCCCGGCCCGGCCTTCCCTCGCGTCCCCCGCCTGCCGCCTCCATGGCAGCCCAGCCGGAGCTGGAGCAGATCCTGGCGCTCTTGCTGCAGCCTGACAATGCCGTCATCCAACAGGTAGAGCGGCGGGCAGGGGGGGGGGACAGAAAGGGGACAGAGGGGCGTTGGGGGCTTGGTGGGTGTGGGGGGGCTGCTGGCTTTGGGGAGGCGGGAGTGGGCGTACACGATTCACTTAGGGACCCAAGTGGGGAAAAAGGGGACTTTAATGACGGTTATTCACACTTAGGACCATTGCATCATCCGCCATTCACACGTGTTGGAGAAGAGACTGGACAGCCGCTCGTCTGAAATGGTATATAGCAGTGGTGGCGAACCTAGGGGACCCCTGCCTCGCCTTGCCTCACCTGAGCCTCCTGCCCACCGCCCCACCTGCCAGAGACCCCCCCCCCGGATTTCCCCCAACCCTGCCCGGCCCTCACAGGTGACCCTCCCCACGAGCAACATCAAGGTGGCCACGCCCACCCAGTGGGTTACGCCCACCTGGCACCCCGCAATAAATAAGTGGGTTTTGGGTTGCAGTTTGGGCACTCGGGTCACTAAAAGGTTCGCCATCACTGGTATATAGAGTTTCCTGCCTGGGCAGGGGGTTGGACTAGATGGCCTCCAAGGTCCCTTCCTGCCCTATTCCATTCTATTCTTATTCCATTCTTATTCAGTTCCATTCCATTCTACTATTCTATTCTATTCTATTCTATTCTATTCTATTCTATTCTATTCTATTCTATTCTATTCTAAAATTTATACTAAAATATATAAAAAATATATAATATATATATATATTTAAAATATATAAAAGCAACAAGATAAAAGATTGAAACAATTCTTATTCTACTTAGTTCTAGGTTGCTTGGTTGCAGTCGTGCTCAAAATTTCTGTTGCCAAACAAGGCGGTTGTTAATGTTCGTTTTTGCACAGTTTACGACTTTTTTTGCCCTGTTGTTAAGGGAATTGCTGAAACTGATAAGTAAATAAATGGGGGCGTTAAGCGAATCTAACTTCCTCGATTGAAGCTGGCTGGGAAGGTCACAAGTGGGGAATCACAGAACCGGAGAATTTTGATCACATGACCATGGGGATGCTGCTACGGTCGTAAGCGTGAAAAACAGCCATAAGTCCCTTTTTTGGTGTCTTTGTAACTTCAGTCGATGTCTGTCTATATCAGGGGTCTTCAAGCTTGGCCCTTTTATGACTTGTGGACTTCAATTCCCAGAATTCCTCAGCCAGCGTGCTGGGAGTTGAAGTGCACAAGTCATCAAAGGGTCATAGTTCCCTCACGCTGGCTGAGGAATTCTGGGAGTTGAAGTCCACAAGTCATCAAAGGGTCATAGTTCCCTCACGCTGGCTGAGGAATTCTGGGAGTTGAAGTCCACAAGTCATCAAAGGGCCAAGTTTGAACACCCCTGATTTATACTGATTTATTGTCTCTAGCCTCTATGTGGTTTGAAACATTCCTCCTTCTAGAGAAACTTTGGGGGCAAATCCTTCAAAAAAGGGACATTTGGAGCAGGTTTAAGGCTTTGCTGCCTGTTCTTTCATCCTACTAGGCGACAGCGCAGCTGAAAGAGGTACTGAAGCAACCGGCAGCTCTTTCCCACCTCTGCCATGTCATGACACATTCACAAGACCCTCAGGTAAGTCACAACGCACTCTTCCAGGTGAGAAGCTTAGTTGTAAATATATGTATGTGTACACTGTTTGAGAGCAGGCCACAAAATTTCATTTGTAAATGTCCGTACCTGGGATTCCAATATTCAAAATTATATATATATGTTTGTTTTCTGAGGTTTTCGTGGGTATTTGTATGTAGGTCTTTGGTTGTTCGGGTTTTCTCCCACGTAAAACTGGAAGTGTCTTGGCGACGTTTCGACGAAGTCCCATTCGTCATCTTCAGGCTGGTGCTTTCAGCTTCGTGCTTTGAGCAGCAATGTGTGGTCTTTGGAGAGCAGGCAACAGAATTTCATTTTTTAACGTGGGCCAGTGTGCTTGTAGGAAAATATGACAATAAAAGTTATCTTCTCTTAAGATAAGATCATCTTTATTTCCTTCACTTGGATTGAGTTTTGCTGTTTGTGTTTTGGACTATTTGGCAGGTTTGTCACCCATATTAAAAGGGGTTTGTTTTGTTTTAAAGTCTCCAGCCTCTTTTATCAACAGGGGTTTGGTCCTTGTGCCTTTAACAAGGACGGCTATAGGCTGGGATAGAACAGATTGCTAACAAAGAGTTAAAGGGGGACTGGGATAGCTATTTCGACCTCAGAGCCTGTGGCCTAGGTATCAACACAGCTACCTAACGTGCAAGCAGCCCAGATTCGAATTTCAGAAGGGTATGGCTGGCTGATGAGAGCTGTTAGCTCAAAATAGCTATCCCAGTCCCCCTTTAACTCTTTGTTAGCAATCCCCAAAAAATTTAGCATACACACACACACACACACACCAATACATGTGTTGTTAATTGCGAAGTCGTGTCCGATCCATCGCGACCCCATGGACAACGTTCCTCCAGGTCTTCCTGTCCTCTACCATCTTCTGGAGTCCATTTAAGTTCACACCTACTGCTTCAGTGACTCCATCCAGCCATCTCATTCTCTGTCGTCCCCTTCTTCTATTGCCTTCAATCTTTCCCAGCATTAGGCCCTTCTCCAGTGAGTCCTTCCTTCTCATTAGGTGGCCAAAGTATTTGAGTTTCAACTTCAGGATCTGGCCTTCTAAAGAGCAGTCGAGGTTGATCTCTTCTAGGACCGACCAGTTGGATCACCTTGCAGTCCAGGGGACTCGCAGGAGTCTTCTCCAGCATCATAGTTCAAAGGCCTCAATTCTTTGGCGCTCAGCCTTTCTTATGGTCCAACTTTCACAGCCATACATTGCCACTGGGAAAACCACGGCCTTGACTATACGCACTTTTGTTAGCAAGGTGATGTCTCTGCTTTTTAGTACGCTGTCTAGATTTTCCATAGCTTTCCTCCCCAGGAGCAAGCGTCTCTTAATTTCTTGGCTGCAGTCCCCATCTGCAGTGATCTTGGAGCCCAGAAAAATAAAATCTGTCACTACCTCCATTTCTTCCCCATCTATTTGACCAATACATGTGTATACGTATAAATATTAATCACTGTCCATTTTTAATACAAAGAATAAGACTCTGCTCTGTTTGAGCGCTACCCTTCCTACGTTCAGGTGTGGGCGTTCTGGCTTTCCCCATGCTCTGCTTTTATTTCTCAGGACCTGCTCTTTGGATCCTTTCAAATTCGCAGCCTTCCCGTTTTCTCTCTTCCTTCGTTCCCAGATCCAGCAGTTCGCCGCCGTGTTGCTGAGACGGCGGCTGAGCAAACACTGGAAGAAAATTGCCGCAGCGGATCAAGAGATGTAAGTCCAGGGAAGGCCAATCTATGAATCCGTTATCGTGACTATTGTAATTAATATGCGGTGCGTCGCACAGACGCGGAGACTGGATTTGGCATTTTTGGGGGACTCCCGATCCAGTCCTCCCCATGGACCATTATAACGGGATGAAAACATTGGAATCGGAGAGACCCGGTTCACAAAATGTGTAGGGTGTTCCACAACGTGGCTCACTCGCTAAGCCAGGACTGTGTGTTTTCATTCCAAAACTCAAATCATCCCCCAAATCTCGTCTCTTCCAGGCTCAAAACCCTGGTGCTAAACAGCTTGCAACGGCAGACAGAGTGAGTTATTCCTGCTGGGGAGGCACTGAGGGGGTCAGTTTAGCCTCTCTGCCTTTCCCCCCCCCCCAAAGATAAACCCTCTTTTCCAGTCATAAAGTCTCCCTGGGCTTAGCCCAGCTGGCGGCCGTCATCTTGAAGAACGAGACCTTGGAGAAGTGGCCCCAGATGCTTCAGAGCATTCAGCACGGGGCCCGCTCCCGAGACCCCAGCAGGTGCCAGGTGGGTAGAGACTGGGCAGGGGGTGCAAAGTGAGGGAGGGGGGCGTCTCGGGGTCGCTTGTGAACCCCCCATCAGTCCCACACCTCTGTCTGCCTATCTCTCTACCTTCCTACCTACTTACCTACCTGCCTCTACCTACCTGTCTGTCTGTCTGTCTATCTATCTATCTATCTATCTATCTATCTATCTATCTATCTATCTATCTATCTATCTAATCTTTCCATCCATCCATTACATCCATTCTGTCTGTCTGTCCATCCATCCATTACATCCATCCATCCTGCCTGCCTACCTGCCTGTCTGCTTATCTATCTGTCTGTCTGTCTATCTATCTATCTATCTATCTATCTATCTATCTATCTATCTATCTATCTATCTATCTAATCTTTCCATCCATCCATTACATCCATTCTGTCTGTCTGTCTATCCATCCATCCATTACATCCATCCATCCTGCCTGCCTGCCTGTCTGCCTATCTATCTGTCTGTCTGTCTGTCTGTCTATCTATCTATCTATCTATCTATCTATCTATCTATCTATCTATCTATCTATCTATCTATCTATCTCCATTCATCCATTACATCCATCCATCCATTGTGTCCATTCATTCATTCATTCTGTCTCTCTATCTCTCTATCTTTTCCTACCTTCATTATTTTTAACCCGAGTTGGGGAACATACCTAATTATACTCCTTTCATCCTCCTAGTTTCCCCACAACAGCCCTGTGAAATGGGTTAGGTTGAGAGAAAGGGATTGGCCCAAAGTCACCCAGCCGGCTTTCATGCTTAAGTTGGGACTAGAACTCACCATCTCCTGGTGATTGGGCCAGAGTCACTGAGCAGGCTTCTGTGCCTAAGGCAAGACTAGAACTCACCGTCTCCTGGGGATTGGCCCAAAGTCACCCAGCTGGCTTTTGTGCCTAAGGCAGGACTAGAACTCACCGTCTCCTGGTGATTGCCCAAAGTCACCCAGCCAGCTTTTGTACCTGAGGCGGGACTAGAACTCACCATCTCCTGGTGATTGGCCCAGAGTCACCCAGCTGGCTTTCATGCCTAAGGCGGGACTAGAACTCACCGTCTCCTGGTGATTAGCCCAAAGTCACCCAGCTGGCTTTCATGCCTAAGGCAGGACTAGAACTCGGCATTGCCTGGGTTCTAGCTAGACCACTTTGTCTCTCAACCTCCTTGTGATCACAGATGGCATTGCTGCTGCTGCAGTCGGCTCTGGATCTGGACCCCGACCAGTTCTCTCGCTACTACAAAGATCTCCTGCGCCTCTTCCATCAGACGCTCAACCACCGGAGTCAGCCGGCCGTCCTTTACTACTCTCTCCGGAGCTTGACTGCCGTGGTAGGAGGGCTGAGCTCTGACGAAGTGGTGGGTGCACCATCCTCTTCCTCTTTCGTCCCACCTGCCCGCTTCTCCTCCTCCTCCTCCTCCTCCTCCTGTTAACGGAGGCCGAAGCCTCACTGTTGCTGGTAGAAAGTAACTCAAAGGGTCTGCGGAACTCTCTGCCACCAGATCCAAGTTAAAATCTGCGGCCCTCCCAATGTTCCCGGATTGGCAGTGGCTGCTGGTCTAGAAAGCCACTGATTTCCCCCCCCCATTCCCCCCCCCCTCTGGACTACCCAATGCCCTGTGTTTGGGAAAAGGATTGTTTTTTGAAACTGGATTTCTGGCAGGTCGATTTTGACCGATGGATCCTAATGCTTTTAATTTACCGATTGGTAAAACGGCGAGCTTAAAGTCGAAAGCCTCTTTGAATCCAGGCGAACTCTGGGAGATTTAATAGCCGCATCCAGGGCTGGCTGGGGAATTCTGGGAGTTGAAGTCCAGCTGTTTTGAAAAGGGACCGAGGCGGAGAAGCAGTGCACTACTGTGCATTTAATTTTTAAATGGCTCTCCAATCTTCTTCTTCCAGACTCTGATGTCTTCCATGGTGCCCAAGGTGATAGCAGCCATCCGGGAACTCATTCACGTGAACGAGGTGCGGTCTTGTGTCTGTGTGTGTGCGTGTAAAGTGGGGGTCTTCCAGCTCGGCCCTTTGATGACTTGTGGACTTCAACTCCCAGAATTCCTTAGCCAGCATGCCTGGCTAGGGAATTCTGGGTGTTGAAGTCCACAATCAGGGGTCTTCCAACTTGGCCCTTTGATGACTTGTGGACTTCAACTCCCAGAATTCCTTAGCCAGCATGCCTGGCTAGGGAATTCTGGGTGTTGAAGTCCACAATCAGGGGTCTTCCAACTTGGCCCTTTGATGACTTGTGGACTACAACTCCCAGAATTCCTCAGCCGGCATGCCTGCCTGGGGAATTCTGGGAGTTGACGTCCACAAACAGGGGTCTTCAAACTTAGCCCTTTGATGACTTGTGGACTTCAACTCCCAGAATTCCTCAGCCAGTGTGCCTGGTTGAGGAATTCTGGGAGTTGAAGTCCACAATCAGGGCTCTTTAAACTTGGCCCTTTTTTGACTCGTGAACTTCAACTCCCAGAATTCCTCGGCCAATGTGCCTGGCTGGGGAATTCTGGAGGGTTGAAGTCCACAAGTCATCAAAGGGCCAAGTTGGAAGACCTGGTGTAAAGGCTTGCTTTTAGCCGTACCTGGCTGGGAAGTCTGGGAGTTGAAGTTGATAAGTCATTAAAGGACCATCATTCCCCACTCATGATCTAATGCTCAAAAGGCAATGTCTTGTCTCCCCCCCCCTCCTTTCTCTTTTCTAACTTGGCCCACCCACCGACCCACCTGTCCATCCTCCAGGTCCAGGCAAGCGAAGCGATGGAGGTTTTTGACGAACTCCTGGAGACGGAAGTCGCCATCGTGGTCCAGCATCTCTCCGAAGTCGTGAACTTCTGCCTGGAAGTGAGCGGGGTGGGCGGATGACCGGCCACACCCCATTCCTGCCACCTGCTCCAATCCCCTGGCGCCCCCTCCTGGCCGTGCCTCTTTCCTGCAACTTCTGCAGATGCTGGCGCCCCCTGCTGGCCATCCCTCTTTCCTGTGCATGACCCACTGCCATGGTGCCCCGTACTGGCTGGCCACGCCTCTTTACTGGCACTAACTTCACCCCCCTGGCCACGCCTCTTTCCTTTCACTCCACCCCCTGCTGGCCACGCCTCTTTCCTGACACTTATTCCACCCCTTGGACCCCCCTACTGAGCATGCCTCTTTCCTTGCACTCCACCCCCTGGCATCCCCTGCTCATCACGCCTCTTTACTCACACTTATTCCACCCCCTGCTCGCGCCCCAGTGGCCACGCCTCTTTCCTGGCACTTACTTCACCTCCCTGGCCACGCCTCTTTCCTGAAACTCCACCCCCTGGGACCCTCTGCTGGCCACGCCTCTTTCCTGACACTTACTTCACCTCCGTGGCCACGCCTCTTTCCTGAAACTCCACCCCCTGCTGGCCACACCTCTTTCCTGGCACTTACTTCACCTCCCTGGCCCCGCCTCTTTCCTGAAACCACCCCCTCCGCCCTGGCCACGCTTCTTTCCTGAAACTCCACCCCTGCTCCCTGGCCACACCTCTTTCCTGGCACTTACTTCACCCCCCTGGCCACGCCTCTTTCCTGAAACTCCACCCCTGCTCCCTGGCCACACCTCTTTCCTGGCACTTACTTCAACCCCCTGGCCACACCTCTTATCTGAAACTCCACCCTGCTCCCTGGTCACACCTCTTTCCTGGCACTTCACACCCTGGCCACGCCTCTTTCCTGAAACTCCACCCCTGCTCCCTGGCCACACCTCTTTCCTGGCACTTCACCCCCCTGGCCACGCCTCTTTCCTGAAACTCCACCCCTGCTCCCTGGCCACACCTCTTTCCTGGCACTTACTTCAACCCCCTGGCCACGCCTCTTATCTGAAACTCCACCCTGCTCCCTGGCCACACCTCTTTCCTGGCACTTACTTCACCCCCTGGCCACGCCTCTTTCCTGAAACTCCATCCCTGCTCCCTGGCCACACCTCTTTCCTGTCACTTTCTTCACCCCCTGGCCACATCTCTTTACTGAAACTCCACCCCTGCTCCCTGACCACGCCCCTTTCCAGGCACTTACTTCACCCCCTGGCCACGCCTCTTTCCTGGCATTCCACCCCCTGGCACCCCCTGCTGGCCACGCCGCTTTCCTGCCTACTCCTATGGCGCCTCCCTCTGGCCACGCCTCTTTCCTGCGCCCCCCCCCCCGCTCCCTCCCCATGGCACCCCCTGTTGGCCGGCCACGGATCTGGCCGCTCCCCTGATCCAGCCTTCTCTCCCCCAGGTGGCCTCCGACCGGCAGCTGAGCGACGGCCTGCGGGTGAAGGCGCTCTCCTGCATCAGCTACCTGGTCAAGCTGAAGAGCAAGGTCAGGGCTGCCCCCCCGCCTTCCACTGCCCCCCCCTCGGGCAGCATCCTGCCCCCCTGCCAGAGATGCCCCCTCACCCCCCCTGCTTGTCTCTCTCTCCCCCCCCCCATCCAGGCCATCCTGAAGCACAAACTCCTCTCGCCCCTCCTGGCCGCCCTCTTCCCCATCATGAGCGCCGAGCCTCCCCCCGGCCAGATGGACACGGAGGACGAGCTGACGGAGGAGGAGATCGAAGACCAGGCCGAGGTCCAGAAGCCCAAACACTTCGCCGTCCAGGTCCGCCTTGTTTTTTTGGGGAGGGGGGGCAGCAATCTCTCCCTTTCAAGCCCCCCCTCCCTTCCCAGGATGCTCTGGGCTTGGCGGGCTCCGCCTCCCCCCTCCCAGAATCCCCTGCGTTCGTGCCCAGTTCGCCGCTGTTTTCTAAGCCTTTGGGTCCTCAACTCCCAGCATGCCCTGGGCTCCTTTCTCCCCCCCCCCAGTTTAATTCCCAGAATCCCTTGCGGGCAGATCCCAGCTGGGTCTTTTGCCTTGGATCTTTTTAAGACGGGTGGACTTCAGTTCAGTTGGCACTTTTGCTCAAGTTTCGAGAGCGTGGAGTTCATCCGGCACAGTAAACCACAAATCGTGGCTTATTCCCAGCAGAGCTACAAGACATCCACAAAGCAAAGAAACTACAGATTATGGTTTAGGGTCAGGTGGGAGTTTAGAGCAGCAGGTGAGATGTGATTCCATTGGTGGAGTTCACACAGCACAGGAAACCACAAATCCTGGCTTATTCCCGGCAGAGTTACAAGACATTATGCCCAAAACAAACTACAGCAGATTATGGTTTAGGGTCAAGTGGGAGTTTAGAGCAGCGGGTGGGATGTGATTCCATTGGTGGAGTTCACACAGCACAGGAAACCACAAATCCTGGCTTATTCCCGGCAGAGCTACAAGACATAATCCCCAAATAAAGACACTACAGCAGATTATGGTTTATTTAGGGTCAAGTGGGAGTTCAGAGACGGGGTCTCCCATCTTGGCAACATTAAGACACATGGAGTTTAATTCAGTTGCTATTTTTGTTTAATTTCTGGAGTGTGATTCCATTGGCGGAGTTCACTCAGCACAAGAAACCACAAATCCTGGCTTATTCCCGGCAGAGCTACCAGACATTATGCCCCAAATAAAGAAACTACAGCAGATGGTGGTTTTAGAGTCGTGAGAGTTTAATAGAAAGGGTTTCCAATCTTGGCAAAGGTTAAGATGGGTGGACTTCAACTCCCAGAAATCTGGGAGTTGAAATCCACCCGTCTTAACGTGGCTAAGATGGAGACCCCTACCCTACAGGATTCCCCAGTCAAATCTTCCTTTTGCCTCCCCCCCCCCCAACAGGTGGTGGACATGCTGGCACTCTACCTGCCCCCAGAGAAGCTCTTCCCCCAGCTGGTAAGTGGGAGCACTTTGGAGGGGGGGGGGGCAGTTTCAGAATGATGACAAAGAGGAGGGCAGTCACACCTTAAAAGTACTCTTTTTTTTTTCATTCTTATTTTTATTAATTTTTTTTTCCTCATCAACATATGTTAATTTTTCCAATCAACAAGTTGTCTGGAGTTTGCTAAGCTAATGCATGTTCAATTCCTAATCCTTCATTCTTTTCTCTAACCAAGAATAAAATAAATTCCAAATTTTGATAGTAGTCTGTATCTTCTTTGTCTTTCAACCTCCTAGTTCAGTGGTTCTCAACTTTTTTAATGCCGTGACCCCCAACCGGTCGTAAGTCGAGAACTACTCAACCGGTCGTAAGTCCAGGACTACTCAACTGGTGCAGCACCATTTGCAGAAAGGGACTTTTGGCGGGCTCAGCAGGGCAGAGACAGCCTGGACAATTCCTATTGGCTTTTGAAAGCCAATAGAACTAGACTCTGTTCAAGAGAGTCTATTCTATTGGCTTTCAAAAGCCAAAAGAATAAAAGGGAGTAGCACAGCTAAGGAAAAGGGGAAAAGAAAATGGCGGACAGCGTTGTTTGGCGACCCCCGTGAAATGGTCGTCCGACCCCAACTGGGGTTCCGACCCACAGGTGGAGAACCACTGTCCTAGTTAATCTGTCCATCTCTGCACATTCCAGCATTTTCCTGATTATTTCTTCCTCTGATGGCAATCCTTCATTCTTCCAGTATTGTGCAAAAATTATTCTCGCTGCTGTGGTGCTGTGTAAAATTAAATAATATAATTTCTGCTTATTAGTCTTTTCAGGCATAATGCCTAGTAGAAAAAGTTCAGGTTTAAAATCCACTTGTTCGCCCAATATTTTTTCTAACCACATATGTATATTTTTCCAATAAGCCTTTGCCACAGGTCCACCAAATATGATAATACGTGCCTATGTGATGTTTACACTTAACAGTACTCCTGTTGCTTTGCCCCCAGACCCCTCTAATGGAACCGGCGCTTTTGAGTCCCAATCCTTACCACCGCAAGGCTGGGCTCATGTGCTTGGCGGTGCTGGCCGAAGGCTGCGGGGATCACATCCGCAACAAGTATGTATTCTCCCTCCCCCCCCCCCCGGGTGGTGGTGGGGTTGGGATCAAGCCCTGTTCCGTTCACAAGTAGTCCTCGTCTTAATGACCATGGAAGGGAGGCGACGGCGGTAAATCGGGCGACGCCTTTGACCGACCCGATTTTACAACGTAAAAACCAAAAACCAAAATTTTTGGTTTCGTTTTGCGGAAGTCGTGTGAGCGAACGTGGCGGTGGATAAGAGACTCACTCCCATGATTAGTCGTGGGGCGGTTTTTGCTGGGAACTAGAAGAAATAATAATGATAATGATGATGATGATAATAATAATAAATAAAATAATAATAAAAAAGGAATAGAATAGAATATAAAAGAATAGAATAATAAAATACAGAATAGAATAGAATAGAAATAAGGAATAGGATAGGATAGAAATAAAAAATAATAGTTAATAACAGAATGATCTGGAATAGAATAGGATAGAATAGAATTATGGGATAGAATAGAATAGAATTACAAAATAGAATAGAATATAGAATACAATATAGAATAGAATATAGAATAGACTAGAACAGAAATAACTAATAGAACAGAATATAGAACAGAACAGAACAATAAAATTAGAATAGAATAGAATAACAGAGTTGGGAGGGACCTTGGAGGTCCTCTAGTCCAACCCCCTGCTCAGGCAGGAAACCCTATATACCAGGAGTAGGCAACCTTGGCTCTTTTATGACTTGTGGACCTCAGCTTGGAAACTCTCCTTTTCCCCTCAGCATGGCTGGCTCAGGAATTCTGGCAGTTGAAGTCCACGAGTCATGAAAGAACCAAGTTTGAAGGAACATATGAAAGCATAATTAATGTTAATTAATGTAGACTTTATTAGTTTAGAGCAGGGGTAGGCAACCTTGGCTCTTTTATGACTCGTGGACTTCAACTCCCAGAATTCCTGAGCGAGCATGGGGGAACTATGGCCCCTTCATGACTCATGGACTTCAACTCCCAGAATTTCTGAGCCACCATGAGGGAAACTATGGCCCCTTCATGACTGGTGGACTTCAACTCCCAGAATTCCTGAGCCAGCATGAGGGAAACTTTGGCCGCTTCATGACTTGTGGACTTCAACTCCCAGAATTCCTGAGCCAGCATGGGGGAACTATGGCCCCTTCATGACTGGTGGACTTCAACTCCCAGAATTCCTGAGCCAGCATGAGGGAAACTTTGGCCGCTTCATGACTCGTGGACTTCAACTCCCAGAATTCCTGAGCCAGCATGAGGGAAACTTTGGCCCCTTCATGACTGGTGGACTTCAACTCCCAGAATTCCTGAGCCAACCTGGCTCAGCTTGGAAACCTCTCCCTTTCCCCTCAGCATGGCTGGCTCAGGAATTCTGGGAGTTGAAGTCCATGAGTCATAAAAGAGCCAAGGTGGCCTACCCCTGCCCTAGACCATTTCAGTAAAATGCCAAATCATCAATTGTGGTTACGTGACCGTGCGACATGGCAAGCGGCCCTAAATGTGGGCTGGCTGCCAAGCACCCAGATGGGGGTGATGTGACTGCAGTGGGGCAGCTACCGGAACTTCAAACCGGGGTAGTTAGTCCACTTTCAGAGATCTGTTGTAATTTTCAACGGTCCCTAAGTGACCTGTTGTAAGTCGAGGACATCCTGAGCAGAAATAATTATAACCAATAGAGAGCGACCTCTAGAGCAGGGCTGTTCAACCGTGGCAACTTTAAGACTTGTGGACTTCAACTCCCAGAAGTCTTCAGCCAGCCAGCTAGGAACGTCAAGGGGATGTCATTGGGATCAATCTAGGGACAGCTCGGAGATCTCTTGAGACGAGTCCTGTGTTCGTGTCCTCCCGTCCACAGGCACCTTCAGCCCATGTTGCAGGTGGTGTGTCGAGCATTGGCAGACGACAGCCAGGTGGTACGCAACGCTGCACTCTTCGCCTTGGGCCAGTTCTCTGAGAATCTGCAGGTGAGCCATGCTGAAAGGCGAGAGCAATTTATAATATTAATAATTAGGTTACTAATTGGAAGGGACCTGGGAGGTCTTCTAGTCCAGCCCCCTGCTCAAGCAGAAGACAAATGACTGTCCAGTCTCTTCTTGAAAACTTCCAGTGTTGGAGCACCCACAACTTCTGGTGGCAAGCAGTTCCACTGGTTAATTGTGCTCCCTGTTAGGAAATTTCTCCTTAATTCCAGCTTGCTTCTCTCCTGGATTAGTTTCCATCCGTTGTTTCTTGTCCTGCCCTCTGGTGTTTTGGAGAATAGCTTGACTCCCTCTTCTTTGGGGCAGCCCCTCAGATACTGGAAAACTGCTATCTCTAGACCAGCCATTCCCAAATCCTGCAAACGTCCTTCCCGTGTTTTAGTCTCCGGGCCTTTAAATCATCTTAGTTGCTCTTCTTTGCACTTTTTCCCAAAGTCTCAACCTCTTTTTTGTGTGATGTGGTGACCCCAAACGGTGCAGGATTCCAGGTGTGGCCTCACGAAAGGCTTTATAAAGCGGTACTAACACTTCACGTGATTTTGATTCTACGAAAACAGTGACTCCCCAGTCCTCGCGCTTATGACCGTTGCAGCATCTTCGTAGTGACACGATCAGCATTCGGACGAGCCGCTTCCCGAGTGCCCAAATTGGGATTAAGTGACTGTGGGAAATGTCGCGACGGTCCTAAAGTGAGGACCGTTCACCAGACACCTGCAATTTCAAACGGTCATTAAACAGAGGGCTGTTTACCAAGGATCCTGAGCCGGCCGTGTGCAGCAGCAGCCAAAAAAGCTAATACAATCCTGGGTTGTATAAACAGAGGTATAGAATCAAGATCACGCAAGGTGTAAAACCCTAGTGAGGCCACCCCTGGAATACTGCAGCCAATTTTGGTCACCATATCCCAAAAAAAGATGTTGGGAGTCTAGAAAAAGTTCAGAGAAGAGCAACTAAGAGGATCCAAGGCCTGGAGACCAAAACATACGAAGAATGGCTGCGGGACTTGGGTTTGGCTAGTCTAAAGAAAAGAAGAAATAGGGGAGACACGATAGCAGAGTTCCAGTATTTTGGGGGGCTGCCACAAAGAAGAGGGGGTCACATTATTCACCAAAGCACCAGAGGGAAGGACAAGAAACAATGGTTGGAAACAGACCAAAGAGAGAAGCAACCTAGAATTAAGGAGAAACTTCCTGATAGCAAGGACAATTAATCAGTGGAACTGCTTGCCACCAGAAATTATGGAGGCTCCATCACTGGTTCTCCTGCTTGAGCGCAGGGCTGGACTAGAAGACCTCCAAGGTCCCTTCCAACTCTATTCTATTCTAGTGACTACTTGCGCTCTCAAACCCAAGCGTTAGTTTTTATCAAGTTGCTGAATTTTGTCTTAATGTTATTTTATTTTTTTAACTCTTCCCTAACCGTAGCCGGACATTGCTCGTTTTTCGGACGACATCATGCCCCTCCTACTGCATTACCTGGAGGGGGTCCAGCTGGCCAACACCACCCACCTGGCGAAGGCTTACTATGCTCTGGAGAACTTTGTGGAGAATCTGGGTAGGACCCCCCGCAAACCTTATTTCCAAACACAGGCAGTCCTCGACTTACAACAGTTCATTTAGTGACCGTCCCGAGTTACGACTTAAGTGGCCCGTGACTGGTTTTCACACACAATGACCGTCGTAGCATCTCCCACGGTCCCGTGATCAAAATTGAGATGCCTGGCCGCCGACTCATCTTTACGACGGTGGCCGCATCCCCTTTTACGACCTTCTGACGAGCAAACTCAATTCATTTAACGACAGCTTGACTAATTTGATAGCCGCTGTGATTCACGTAAGGGCAAGAAAGGTCGCAAAATGGGGGCAAACCGACTTAAATCTTGCGCTTAGCGGCAGTGGTCATAAATTGAGGACTACCCATGGAGCCATTTCACGACCGTAGTTGAGCCTGGGATTGACGGTCGTTAAGCGGGTCCCCTCACCTGGACAGCCTGATTTTGAGTTAACAACTTTATTATTATTATTATTATTAGTTGATCAAAATATTAGTTGAGCAAAACGTAAGAAAGAAGAATAAAAGAGGATGGAAAGATAAGGAAAAGGAGAAGATTAAAGAGAAAAAGGAGAAAGAGAAAAAAAGAAAGAAAGAGAGAAGAGAAGAGAGAAAGAAAGAAAGAAAGAAGGAAAGAAAGAAAGAAAGAAAGAAAGAAAGAAAGAAAGAAAGAAAGAAAGAAAGAAAGAAAGAAAGAAAGAGAAAAAAGGCATTGACTTCTGATTACTTTTTGGTCCAGTAGAATCAAATCTCAACTTTTTACTTTTATATAATAAAATATACTAGCCCAGGGCTAGGCAATCTGGGCTCTTTTATGACTGGTGGACTTCAACTCCCAGAATTCCTGAGCCAGCCATGCTGAGGGGAAAGGGAGAGGTTTCCAAGCTGAGCCAGGCTGGCTCTGGAATTCTGGGAGTTGAAGTCCACGAGTCATAAAGCGGCCTAGGCCTAGGCCAGGGTTAGGCAACCTTGGCTCTTTTATGACTCATGGACTTCAATTCCCAGAATTCCTGAGCCAGCCATGCTGAGGGGAAAGGGAGAGGTTTCCAAGCTGAGCCAGGCTGGCTCTGGAATTCTGGGAGTTGAAGTCCACGAGTCATAAAGCGGCCTAGGCCTAGGCCAGAGTTAGGCAACCTCAACTGTTTTATGACTCATGGACTTCAATTCCCAGAATTCCTGAGCCAGCCATGCTGAGGGGAAAGGGAGAGGTTTCCAAGCTGAGCCAGGCTGGCTCAGGAATTCTGGGAGTTGAAGTCCACGAGTCACAAAAGAGCCAAAGTTGCCTAGCATGAAACCTACCTCAAAACCCAAAGTCCAAGTTTCGTTTTGTTTTTCCACCACAAGCATTAATTGTGTCCTTTTCTTTAATCCAAGCGGTTAATTCCAACTCCCTCAGTTTTTGCAGCCATTCGTCCGTTGTGGGAATCCATTTTGGGGCCTAAAATAGCCTTTTTTTTTTCTGTCAGCATGTGGAACATCGAGTGACTGACCTGGTTTTATGACATTTTTTTTTTTTTGCAGTGGTCACTAAGAGAATAGTTGTAACTTGAGGATTGCCTGTAATGGATTCACAAGAGGCCCTAAAGCTGTGTTTCTCCACTTCAGGCAACTTGGAAGAAGAATGGACTTCAACTCCCAGAATTCCCTAGCCAGCATAGCTGGCTGGGGAATTCTGGGAGATGAAGTCCACCCCTCTCAAAATGGCCGAGGTCTGAATGATTAACAATTAACCATTTCTCTCTCCTCCCAACAGAAGATAAGATTGCACCCTACTTGCCAGCATTGATGGAGAGGATGCTCAGCACCTTGACCTCTCCTGGGACTCCGCGCACCAAGGAGCTGGCCGTTAGCGCCATCGGAGCCATTGGTAGGCTGATCTGCACACACACACAAAACACACACACAAACACACACAAACCCTGAGCGTGGAACTGGCCCACAATTACTCAGCCACCTTTCACACCTAAGGCGGGACTAGAACTCCCAGTCTCCTGGTCATTGGCCCAAGGTCACCCAATTGCCTTTCACGCCTAAGGCGGGACTAGAACTCCCAGTGTCCTGGTCATTGGCCCAAGATCACCCAATCGCTTTTCATGGCTAAGGCGGGACTAGAACTCCCAGTGTCCTGATTGTTGGCCCAAGGTCACCCAATCACCTTTCACACCTAAGGCGGGACTAGAACTCCCAGTCTCCTGGTCGTTGGCTCAAGGTCACCCAATCGCCGTTCACACCTAAGGCAGGACTAGAACTCCCAGTGTCCTGGTCGTTGGCCCAAGGTCACCCAATCGCCTTTCATGCCTAAGGCGGGACCAACTCCCAGTCTCCTGGTCATTGGCCCAAGATTATCCAATTGCCGTTCAAGCCTAAGGCAGGACTAGAACTCCCAGAGTCCTGGTCATTGGCCCATGGTCCAAGGACTGGAACTCCCAGTCTCCTCATGATTGGTCCAAAGTCACCCAAACGTCTTTCGTGCCTAAGGCAGGACTAGAACTCATCGTCTCCTGGTGATTGGACCAAAGTCATCCACCCAGCTTTCCTGCCTAAGGTGCCCAAAGTCACCCAGGCAGCTTTCCTCCCTCAGGCGGGACTAGAACTCACCGTCTCCCGGTTTCTAGCCTGGTGCTTCCCTCACCGGGCCAAACCGGCTCACAGATCTGGCTGCGGCAAGGCCGAAAGCACGAACCAGATCCTTAGAGCATTTCTGGTGGCGCCCGGTCCCTGCTGATCCTCATCCCTTGTGACCTCCAGCCCAGGCTGCCAAGGAATCTCTTCTCCCGTATTTCCAAGCCATCATGGAGCACCTCACGAGTTACATGCTGACCACCCGCGAAGACCTCAGGCCTGTCCAGATTCAGTCGATCGGTAAGGAAAAGCCTTCGGCAACCTAGCAGCCATTGTTGAAATGGGAATGGGAAGAATAGAATTAGGGAATAGAAATAGAATAGAATAGAATAGAATAGAATAGAATAGAATAGAATAATAACGGAATGATCTGGAATAGAATAGAATTATGGGATAGAATATAGAATAGAATAGAATTACAGAATAGAATACAATATAGAATAGAATAATAACGGAATGATCTGGAATAGAATAGAATAGAATTAGGGGATAGAATAGAATTACAGAATAGAATAGAATTATGGGATAGAATATAGAATAGAATAGAATTACAAAATCGAATAGAATAGAATAATAACAGAATGATCTGGAATGGAATAGAATAAAATTATGGGATAGAATAGAATTACAGAATAGATTAGAATTATGGGATAAATGTAGAATAGAATAGAATAATAGCGAATGATCTGGAATAGAATAGCATTATAGGATAGAATAGAATAGAATTACAAAATAGAATAGGAATAGGAGTTGAAAGGGACCTTGGAGGTCTTCTAGTCCAGCCCCCTGCTCAAGCAGGAGGACCTATACCATCTCAGACAAGTGACTGCTCAGCCTCTTCTTAAAAATCTCCAGTGATCGAGCGCCCACGATTTCTGGAGGTAAGCCGTTCCATTGGCTATCCAGCCTTTTGGCCTAGGACAGAGGTCCCCAAGCTTTTGACTGGGGAATGCTGGGCGTTGAAGTCCACATATCTCAAAATGGCCAACGTTGAGAGAAATTCTGATTTATGCCTCTCTTCCCTGTTCCCTTTGCAGAGACAATGGCTATCCTGGCCAACGTCCTGGATAAAGACATCTTCCAGCCGCTTTCCGAGAAGTGCTGCCAGCTTGGTCTGGACCTCTGCGACAGAGTGGACGACCCAGACTTGCGACGATGCACGTAAGTCTGCTAGGGCCTCTCCCATCACCTGGTGGTCACTTTTCCCTCTCATCTTGACTAACCTTGTTTCATTTTAAACAAGTTAGACCCCAGTCTACCACAAGATTAATTAGCTAAATAACTAATAAATAAATATTTTACAATATAGATATAGATACAGATACAGATATAGATATAGATATAAATTTATATCATTTAAATTCATATAAATATAAAATTATATAAATATATCAATTGATATAAATTATAAATTGATCAATAAATGATAAATTGATCAACAGATTACAAATTGGTATATTATAAATTATATAAAATAGATTCATATACATATAAATTATATAAATATACATTTATGCAAATTATCAATGTATAAATATAAATTTATGTAATGTAAATTTATGTGAATACAAAGTTATATAAATATATCAATTGGTATAAGTTAGAAATTGATCAATTATAAAGTGATATAATTTAAATGCATGTAAATGTAAAATATAAATATATAAATTGATATAAGTTCTAAATTATAACTTGGTAAATTATAAATTATATAAAATAAATTTATATAAATATAAAATTATATAAATATATATATTTATGCAAATTATCAATGTCTAAATATAAATTTATGTAATGTAAATTTATGTAAATATAAAGTTATATAAATATATCAATTGATATAAATTATAAATTGATCAATAAATTATAAACTGATCTAATTTAAATGCATGTAAATGTAAAATATAAATATATATATAAATATAAATTCAGGCATGCCTGCTGAGGAATTCTGGGAGTTGAAGTCCACAAGTCATAAAAGGGCCAAGCTTGAAGACCCCTGTTGTAGATAGCGTACGCTAAACCACCATTTAATACAAACCACTGTTTTTACTGTGTTTACTCCTGGATTATCTCCGTGCAATAAGACTGGGCACGCTCTCATATCCTCGGCTTACAACCCCAATGGACCCCAGAATTTCCGTCGCTAAGTGAGACATCCCTTATGTGAATTTTGCCCCCTTATGTGCCATGGTTGTTAAATGAATCACTGCAGCGGTTCAGTTAGCTGGTCGTTAAGTGAATCCGGCTTCCCCCATTGACTCTGCTTGTCAAAAGGTCGCAAAAGGGGATCAAAGGACACACACACACACATACACGGGACGCTGCCACCGTCATAAATAGGAGTCGGTTTGCCAAGCGTCCGAATTTTGATCAGGGGGAAGGCTGCAACGATTGTGTCAAATACGGCCACGTCATTTTTTTTTTCCAGTGCCTTTGTAACTTTGAACGGTCGCTAAATGAGCTGTCGTAAGTCAAGGACTAGCTATAAGGTTAAATTTTTTATTTTTTTTTGGGTTGCCAACTCCCAAAAAAACAAGGATTATTTTTAACCCCCAATTCTCTTCAGGTACAGCCTTTTCGGATCTCTGGCGAACGTGATGGGGGATTCGATCAGCCCGTACCTGCCTCGCATCACCACTCTTCTGATTTATTCCCTCAAATCCACCGAGGGCATCAAGGTGAGAAGGCCACACACACACACACACACACACGCCGTGCTGGCTGGGGAATTCTGGGAGTTGAAGTCCAAGCAGACTTCAAAGGGCTGAGTTTAGACACTCGGATGGCACTTGAAATGCAAGGAGCCGTCTCCGGAGCACTGATGGTGTTACCTAGTTGGGTCACGAGACGTCCGCAAGAAAGAAAACCAGCTGAGGGAGCAGCAGGGACCCCACAGTCCTCCTCCTCCTCCTCTCCCTTCTTCCAATTTGCAAACCCCCTCCCTTCTAGCACTGATGATGTTCCCTAGTTGGGCCATGAAACACCTACACAAAAACCAGCCATCTCAGAGACTCCACCATCCTCCTCCACTCCGAAAACCCTACTCCCCCGTAGAAGTGATATTGTTACCTAGTTGGGTCATGAGACGTCTCCAAGGAAAAAACCAAGCTCAGAGAGCACCAAGGACCCCACAGCCGCCTCTCCTCCTCCTCCTCCTCCTCTTTCCACACTCCCTTCTAACACTGATGATGTTCCCTAGTTGGGTCATGAAATGTCTGCAAGAAAACAACCAAGCTCAGAGAGCACCAAGGACCCCACAGCCCTCCCCCTCCTCCTCCTCCCTCACTCCCTTCTAGCACTGATGACGTTCCCTAGTTGGGTCATGAAACGTCTGCAAGAAAACCACGCTGAGAGACCACCCAGGACCCCACGGTCCAAAACTGGCCTACACACCTTCTCTTCTATCCATTCTTCTCATCCCGCTTGTGAGTCGCCCCGAGGGCCCTTTTCTGAATTTGCTAAATAAAAACACAAGCTTCTTTTTTGGGGGCTGTTGTTATTTTTTTAAACTCGACTTTTCACGTCCGTCCGCGGGGAACCGGATCTTAAATCTCGGGAGTCGATTTAAAGCCCGAGAAAGATCTCAGACCCGGGTTCGATTCCTGAGCCCATCCGGGAGGGTAGTGGTTTCCGCGGGCTGTTTTTTTGTCGATTCCGGATTGGAAGCGACCGGGCTGCTGCTGCTGCTGCTGCTGCGGTGACATTTTTACGAATACGGGTGGATCGTCACTAACCGAAGCCGCTCTTTCCTTTCTCCTAGCCCCCCCTGGATTCCGGGAATTCCTTCCTTCTTTTTGAAGACGAGGAAGAGGAGGCTGAGGTGGAAGGAGAGGAAACACTTACGGACGAGGAAGAGGAAGAAGATTTGGACCCCCTGGGGTAGCTTTCTCATCCGGGGGTGTGTTTGTGAGGGTTTATGAGGGGAGGGGGTCCCAAATTCGAATTCGGCCTTTGTTTCGTGGGACGGGTTTTGCTTCCCTCCTTCCCGGTTTCTGAGCTCGTACAAGTAGTCCTCGATTTACACCTGTTCCGTTAGTGACCGTACGAAGTTACCACGGCATCGAGGAAAGCGACTCAACAACCGTTTTTCCGCACTTAACGACATCACGTGATCAAAATTCAGGACGCTTGGCGAAGTGGTTCATATTTATGACGGTTGTGGCGATGTTCCGCTTTCCCGACCGTCGGACAGGCAAAGTCAATGGGGGAAGACAGGGTCCCTCAACCGCCGGGTGACTAAGTTAACCTCTGCGGTGATTCACTTAACAACTTGGGCGGGAAAGGTCGTAAAACGGGGCAAACCTCACTTAACAACGGTCTTGCTTAGCGACGGGACGTTGGGCCCGATTGTGGTTGTACGTCGAGGGCTACCTGCGGCTGAGGGCTGTCTTCCTGTTTTCGGAAAAGGTCCTCAGCCTTCCTGTGGACTAGAAACGTGACAAGCTTTCACTGGAGGCCCGGTACTCACTCGTGGCCTTCAGCTTTTCTTCCGCCCTTCCCCAGGATGTGCGTGCGAAGCGCCTTCATGGATGAGAAGGAAGACGCCTGCATAGCTCTGGGAGAAATTGCCGCCAGCGTGAGGTAAGTGGGACCGCTGTGGGTTTTCCTAAATTCTATGCCTGCGTTTATTTCTTAGATTTATTTTTTTTAATCCCGCCTTTATTACTTTATAATTAAATCAAGGCAGCGAACAGCTATTACGCGCCTTTCTCCTCCTGGTTTTCCCCAAAACAACAGCCCGGTGAGGCGGGCTGGGCTGAGAGAGAGAGATTGGCCCAAAGTCACCCAGCTGGGCTTTGTGCCTCTGACGGGACTAGAACTCACCACCTCCTGGTGATTGGCGCAAAGTCACCGCGGCTTTCATGCCTTAGGCCAGGGGTAGACAACCTTGATGTGACGTTAAGCACTCCTTTTCCTGTTTTAACCCCCAGAAAATTGGGTGGTAGAGGGTGAATACGGTAAAGGGGAAAGGCTGCATTTCTAGGGAGAACAGCCGACCGCAGGCTTGGAAAAGAGCTGATTTGCTCTAGAAATTCTTCATTTTTCCTTCCTTCCTTCCTTCCTTCCTTCCTTCCTTCCTTCCTTCCTTCCTTTACCTACCTTCCTTCCCCTCCCTCCCTCTTCTACTTTCCTTCCTTCCTTTTCCTTCCTTCCTTCCTTCCTTCCCCTCCCTCCCTCCCTTCCTTCCTTCCCTTTTTTCCTTCCTTCCTTCCCTTTTTTCCTTCCTTCTTTCCATCCTTCCTTCCTCTACCTTCCTTCCCCTCCCTCCTCTATTTTCCTTCCTTCCTTTTCCTTCCTTCCTTCCTTCCTTTCTTTCTTCCTTCACCTTCCTTCCTTCCCCTCCCTCCCTCCCTTCCCTCCTTCCCTTTTTTCCTTCCTTCCTTCCCTTTTTTCCTTCCTTCTTTCCATCCTTCCTTCTTCTACTTTCCTTCCCCTCCCTCCCTCCTCTACTTTCCTTCCTTCCTTTTCCTTCCTTCCTTCCTTCTTTCCTTCCTTCCTTCCTTTCTTTCTTCCTTCACCTTCCTTCCTTCCCCTCCCTCCCTCCCTCCCTTCCTTCCTTCCTTCCCTTTTTTCCTTCCTTCCTTCCCTTTTTTCCTTCCTTCTTTCCATCCTTCCTTCCTTCCTCTACCTTCCCTTTCCTTACTTTTTCCTTCCTTCCTTCCTTCCTTCCCTTTTTTCCTTCCTCTACCTTCCTTCCCCTCCCTCCCTCCCTCCCTTCCTTCCTTCCTTCCTTCCTTCCTCTACCTTCCTTCTTTCCTTCCTTTCTCTTTCTCTTTCTCAGTATGCCGTTCCTGCCTTACATCGAGACCTCATTCCAGGAAGTGTCCCAGTTACTGCCGGTAAGACTGGACCGACACTGGTGTGTGTGTGTGTGTGTGTGAGTGAGAGAGAGAGAGAGAGAGAGAGAGAGAGAGAGAGAGAGATGGCTTTGGGGTGGGAGGGGTCCTTGGAAAGACGATCCCTGAAGAAAACCTAAACGAGTACAAGCCACCTCAAAGTCTTTGTCCGCTTAGGGACTTTCCAGGTAGTCCTCAACTTACGACTAGCCACTTAGTGACCATTCAGAATTACGATGGACCCGGAAAAAAAAGGGAAGCTTCGGGTCTGGATTCGCCCCACCCCCACCCCTTCCCCCAGTCATGTAAACAAAAGTTTGGGCACTTGGCAACTTGGCCGCGTTTAAAAAAACCAGCCCTGACTTCCGTTTCTTGCCTAAAACTGCACCCACTGCAAACCCTCGATTCGTTTAACGACCGCTGGATTTGCTGTTTATGACTGCTGCAAAAAATATTGTCATTGTCATTGAAGATGCTGAGACTCTAGAAAGAGTGCAGAGAAGAGCAACAAAGATGATGAGGGGACTGGAGGCTAAAACATACAAGGAACGGTTGCTGGAATTGGGGATGTCCAGTTTAATGAAGAGAAGGACGAGGGGGGACAGGATAGCCGTGTTCCAGTATCTCAGGGGCTGCCCCAAAGAAGAGGGAGTCAAGCTATTCTCCAAAGCACCTGAAGGCAGGACAAGAAGCAACAGATGGAAACTAACCAAGGAGAGAAGCAACCTGGAACTAAGGAGAAACTTCCTAGAAGTGAGAACAATTAACCAGTGGAACAGCTTGCCACTAGAAGCTGTGAATGCTCCAACACTTGAAGAGACTGGACAGGCATTTGTCAAGAAATGATATAGGCAGTTATGGGCTTCAGCTGGTTTACATCGGTTTGGTAGAACCAGTAGCCAAATTTTATTGAGTTCGGAGACCCGGCTAAACCCATTCTGCTTCTGGAAGTCCGTTGGAGGCCTGGAGGAGGTCTCCCAGGCCTAGAACGGTTCACAGGAAGTGTGTGGATGTCACTTCCGGAAGTCTGTTCTAGGCCTCAGAGGCCTGGAGGAGGCCTCCGAGGCCTAGAACGGTTCACAGGAAGTGCGTGGATGTCGCTTCCGGACGTCTGTTCTAGGCCTCAGAGGCCTGGAGGAGGCCTCCCAGGCCTAGAACGTCCCACAGGAAGTGCTTGGATGTCACTTCCAGAAGTCCATTCTAGCCCTCGGCGGCCCAGGCCTGCATCCACGCAGAGAACCGGATGTTCAGGTATTTGAATCCCACCACTAGGTATAGGGTTTCCTGCCTCAGCAGGGGGTTGGACTGGATGACCTCCAAGGTCCCTTCCAACTTTATTATTATTATTAAATCAGGTCAGCTGTGCGAACAGCCCACGTTATGACTGCTATTGTCCTAAGACCATAATAGATAGGCTCCTTTCTGGCCGTACGTCAAGGACTACCTACCCCAGTCCAGAAGGCGAGGCGAGCCCGTCCCCTTTTACGACCGTGATGACATAACGACTGGAAACGGACAGGCTCTGTTCGTATATCTGTATAGTTTTACTGCCTCGTTAGAATCGTCACTGCTGTATATATTACTTTGCTTCAGCCAGAAATGGGGGGGGGAGTTTTTAGCTCTGGGTAGGGTGTCATTTTTTGGGGAGGGGGCTGCAGAAACTTTGGGGAGGGGGGGCTCCGGACCCCGTTGAACCAGGGTTTTGATCTCTTCTGCCCGGGTTTTCCCAGCTTCTGAAGCTTCACATTTGTGCTCTGATCCGTCTTGGGCTAAAGTTGGGATCACTGTGCCCGGTGCAAAGGCGGGGGGGGGGAGTTTGGGGAGGGGGGTTTCTTCTGATCTCTCTAATGTGGGGAGGGGGGCGTCTTGTCCTTTTCTAGTGTCCCCACATCCGGGTGCGGAAAGCGGCGTTCGAAGCCCTGGGCCAGTTCATCGTTTCGCTGCACCGGGTGTGCCAGCAGGAGCCCTCCGAGACTCACGCGGCGGGTGAGCGGGGTGCCGGGATTGGGGAGGGGGTGGCGTTGAAAGGGGGCGCGCGCACACACACACACACACACACACACACGCGCACACACACTGAGGTCCTGGGAGGAAAAAGACGGGCATTTTGCTATCCGGAAGGGCCTGGCTAGACTCTGGATTGAGGCAGCCTGGGAAGGAAGTCACAGTGGTCGCCCTTTGTTTTGGGGGTCCCAAGGGGAGGGGTCTGAAGGGGGGGTTCCCGGGAACCAGGGCCGGAAAGAGCTCTACCTGCCCTGGTTGGTGTGAGCTACTTAGAGGCGCCCGTTGATCCCACTGGAAGACAGGTCTGTGGTCCAAGCAAGTAAGGTTATTTTCATTCCTTTTCTCTCCTTCCTTCCTTCCTTCCTTCCTTCCTTCCTTCCTTCCTTCTCACCTCTCTTCCTTCTCTTCCCTTCCCTCCTTCCTTCCCTCCCTCCCTCCTTCTCATTCCCACCTCCCTCCTTCCTTCTTTCCTTCCGCCTTCCCTCTCTTCCTCCTTTCTTACCCTCCCTCTCTCCTTCCTTCCCTCCATCCCTCCCTCCCTCCCCCTTTCTTTTCCTCCCTCCCTCCCCTCTCATCTCTCCTCCTTCTCTCCCCTTCCTTCCTCCCTCTCTTCTCTTCCATCCTTCCCTCCCTTTCTTCCTCCTCATTCCCACCTCCCTCCCTCCTTCTTTCTTTCCCTCTTTCCTTCCACCTTCCCTCTCTTCCTCTTTTCTCATTCCCTCCCTCTCCTTCCTTCCTTTTTCCTCCCTCCCTCCGTCTCACCTCTCCTCCTTCTCTCCCCTTCCTTCCTCCCTCCCTCCTTCCATCCCTCCTTCCCTTCCTCCCTCCCTCTCTCTTCTCTTCCATCCTTCCTTCCCTCCCTTTCTTTCTTCCTTCCCTCCATCCCTCCCTCCTTCTCATTCCCACTTCCCTCCTTCCTTCTTTCCTTCCACCTTTCCTCTCTTCCTTCTTTCTCATTCCCTCCCTCCCTCCCCTTTCTTTTCCTCCCTCCTTTCCCTCTCATCTCTCCTTCTCTCCTCTTTCTTCCTTCCTTCCTCTCTCTTCTCTTCCATTCTTCCCTCCCTTTCTTCCTTCTCATTCCCACCTCCCTCCTTCCTTCTTTCTTTCTCTCTTTCTTTCCATGTTCCCTCTCTTCCTCTTTTCTCATTCCCTCTCCTTCCTCCCTTCCCTCCCTCTCACCTCTCCTCCTTCTCTCCCCTTCCTTCCTCCCTCTTTCCTTTCTTCCATCCCTCCTTCCCTTCCTCCTTCCCTCTCTCTTCTCTTCCATCCTTCCTTCCCTCCCTCCCTTTCTCCCTTGTCATTCCCACCTCCCTCCCTTTCTTCTCTATCCTTCCTTCCTCCCTTTCTCCTCTCTTCCTTCTCTCTTCTCCCTCCGTTTCCTCCCTCCCTCTCTTCTCTTCTCCCTCCTTTCCTCCCTCCCCGTTTCCTCCCTCCCTCTCTTCTCTTCTCCCTCCTTCCCTCGCTCCCCGTTTCCTCCCTCCCTCTCTTCTCTTCTCCCTCCTTCCCTCGCTCCCCGTTTCCTCCCTCCCTCTCTTCTCTTCTCCCTCCTTCCCTCGCTCCCCGTTTCCTCCCTCCCTCTCTTCTCTTCTCCCTCCTTCCCTCGCTCCCCGTTTCCTCCCTCCCTCTCTTCTCTTCTCCCTCCTTCCCTCGCTCCCCGTTTCCTCCCTCCCTCTCTTCTCTTCTCCCTCCTTCCCTCCCTCCCCGTTTCCTCCCTCCCTCTCTTCTCTTCTCCCTCCTTCCCTCGCTCCCCGTTTCCTCCCTCCCCTCCCTCCCAACCCTCTTCCCCCCCCCCAGCCTTCCAGAAGCTGGTCTCCACCCTGCTGCCCGTCTACCTGAAGGGGGCGCAGGAGGACCACGAGCGCGAAGTGGTAATGGCCGTCCTGGAGGTGCTGGCCAAGGTGGTGAAGGAGTGCAAGAAGGAGGCCCTGCCCGAGCCGGCCCACCTGACCGACCTCTGCCGGGTGGTGCGGGAGGTGCTGGAACAAAAAGTGAGCCCCCCCCCCGGCGGAGAAGGAAGAAGCGCCTCTTCCTCTGCCGTGTCCCACGTAGTCCTCGACTTTGCGACCTTTCATTTTGTAACCGCTCAGCGTTACGACCACCGCGAAAAAAGGCACCTGCGCCTGCGTTTCACGCTTCGCGGCCGCCCTGCGGTCGCGGGCTCCAAAGGCAGGCGCCTGGCGGCCGACTCGTATTTATGACGGTCGCAGCGTTTTCTGGCCTCGCTGGGATTTGCGACCTTCCGAAAAGCAGAGTCCGTGCGGCGAGCCGGGTTCGCTCAACGACCGCACGGTTCACTGCATGCCGGCGGCGGTTCGCTTAATAACGGGGGGGGGGCAAAAGTCCTAAAGCGGGCCCAAACTCACTTCACTGCCTCGCTTAGCAACAAAAATGGGGGGGGTTCCCTTGTGGCCGTAAGTCGGGGGCGACACGTATGGCCCCGTGACATCGGACCCCGACTCCATGCAACCGGACAGCCACTTGTCTGAAATGGCGTAGGGTTTCCTGCCTGAGTAGGGGGTTGGACTAGATGACCGCCAAGGTCCCTTCCAACTTCTTTCTTCTTCTTCTTCTGCTTCTTCTTCTTCTTCTTCTTCTTTTTCTTCTTCTTCTTCTTCTTCTTCTTCTTCTTATTCTTATTATTATTATTATTATTATTATTATTATTATTATTATTATTAATTTTTCCAGGCACTCTTGGGCAAACGGGGAGCCGGTTTCGTTGCCTGCGCGTGACTTTTCCTCCTCCTTCCCCTCCGTAGGTCACCTGCCAAGACAACGAGGAAGAGGAAGACGACGACGACGATGAAGTAAGACTGGCAATCCCACCCCCTCTCAGATCCCATTGAACAGCCGCGGCAATTCATTGAACAGAGGCGGCTCGCCAAGGGGATGGACGAGCCTCCATCTTCGGTGAAGGAGAGGCGGGGGGGGGAGATCCTGGGTTCGAGGAACGCCACGCCTTCACACAGCCCTCTCTCTTCCCCGGCTCCTCTGCTCTCCCCCCCCCCCCAGCAGGCAGAATACGACTCCATGCTGATCGAGTACGCCGGGGAGATGATCCCCATCCTGGCCGAAGCCACCGGAGGGGACACCTTCGCCCCCTACTTTGCCGGCTTTTTGCCTCTGCTCATCAACAAGATGGTGAGTTTATTTTATTTTATTTTTATTGAGTAAATTGGTTTGTTTACACAAACACACACACACACACACAGTCTCGGTGTCAAGTGACTCTGAGCGGCTTTACACAGGTTAAAAGTTTGCGTCCCAGGCGGGGGGCTTCCTGGCTGTTGCCCCCTCGGCTGCTCTTCCCGGAGACGGAGGATTTTTTTGACTTTTAGGCTGCCTCGAGTGGGCCTGGTGTGCGTTTGTGCTTTGTGTTCACCGGTTCCTCCCCAGAATAACTCTGGGGTCCTTCTTCAAGACCACCCTCAACTAATGGCAGTTGGGGGCTTTCTTTCTTTCTTTCTTTCTTTCTTTCTTTCTTTCTCCTTCCTTCCTTCCTTCCTTCCTCTTTTCTGTCTCCCTCCCTCCTTCCTCCCTCTCCTCTCTTTCCTCTCTCTCTCTCCCTCTCCCTCTTCTCTTTCCCTCCCTCTCTCTTTCTTCTCTTTCTCTTTCCTCTCTCTCCCTCTCTCCCTCTCTTTCCTCTATCTCTCCCTCCCTCTTTCCTTCTTTCTTTCCCTCTTTCTTTCTCTTTCCTCTCTTTCTCCTTCTCTTTCTCTCTTTTTCTCCCTCTCTCTCTTTCTCTCTCTTTTCTCCCTCTTTCTCTCCCTCTTTCCTCTCTCTCCCTTCCTCCCTCTCTCTCTTTCTCTCTCCTCTCTCCCTTTCCTCCCTCTCTCCCTCCCTCTCTTTTTTTCTTTCCTCTCTTTCCTCTTTCCTCTCTCTCTCTCCCTCTCTCTGAGAGCGCCCTCTTTTGCAGAAAGCGTCCTCGTCCAGCGCAGACAAGTCCTTCGCCGTGGGCATCATTGCCGAGACCGTCCAGGGCCTGGGCGGGGCCTCCAGCTCGTTCGTCCCCCACCTGCTGCCCTTGCTGATGGGGGCGGCCCGTGACGAGGACCAGGAAGTGCGCAGCAACGCCGTCTTCGGGCTGGGGGTCCTGGCGGAACACGGCAAGGAAGCCATGTACGAGTATCCTTGTTCCCTTCCACGGTGGTGGAGGGGTTGCCAGTATGGTGAGTGGGAATGGCCTTGGCAAAACCCGAGGAAGCGGTTAGAGAAGAGACGGCTTAGCCCAGAGCTGCATAACAGACAGAGGAAGACATTGAGAAAGGATGTATCAGGGCATAAATGAGAGACGGTGGGAGATTTACAGCTTGGGACCTCCAGGATTCTGTTAATGTATTTCAAGTCCTCATTTAGCGACCGTTCAGAGTTACGACGGCACCGAAAAACGGCGACCTCTTAACGACCGTTGCGGCGTTCCCCGCGGCCACGTGATCGAAATTCGGTCACTCGGCAACCGGCTCCTTTGCGGTTGTACGTTGAGGACTAGCGGTACGCTGCAGCTCATTTAATTGCCCTGGGAAGGAGCAGAGACGAATACTTTCTCTACACGCGCAAACACACACCTACACAAAACACAAACACACATACACACACCCCGTTTTCTTTCCTTAACCTGGCCAGACACTACCCCAAGATCCTGGCGCTTTTATCCAACCTCATTGCCCAGGAGCGCAACAAACCGAGTGACCGACAACGTGTGTGGGGCTGTGGCGAGGATGCTGATGACCAATCCCGGCGGGATGCCCGTTGAACAGGTGCGACACAATTTTATGGGTCTGTGTGTGCGTGGAGGGGACCTCTGCAGGGCGACTGCCATGGGGAGAAACTTAGAGCAGAGGCTATCCTGGCTAGTAATGTGGAATTAACGATCTGGTTTGTTTACTGTATTCAGGTGTTTTTTTTTTTAATCCTGGTTTTACTACTGTGGAAATAACTCAAGGCAGCAAAAAAACCCTCTAGATTCTTTCTTCTGTTTTCCCCATAAAAGCTACTCTGTGAGGTGGGTCGGGCAGAGGAAGAGGGACTGGCCCAAAGTCATCCAGCCGACGTTCAGGCCTAAGACGGGACTAGAACTCACCACCTCCTGCTGATTGGCCCAAAATTACCCAGCCAGCTTTCAGGCCTAAGGCGGGACTAGAACTCACTGTCTCCTGGTGATTGGCCCAAGGTCACCCAGCCATCCTTTAGGCCTAAGGTGGGACTAGAACTCACCGTCTCCTGCTGATTGGCCCAAGATCACCCAGCCACCTTTTATGCTTAAGGCGGGACTAGAACTTCCAGTCTCCTGGGGATTGGTCCAAAGACATCCAGCCAGCTTTCATGCCTAAGGCAGGACTAGAACTCACCGCCTCCTGGTGATTGGCCCAAAGTCAGCCAGCCGGCTTTCATGCCTAAGGCGGGACTAGAACTTCCAGTCTCCTGGTGATTGGTCCAAAGTCAATTAGCCAGCTTTCAGACCTAAGACGGGACTAGAACTCACCATCTCCTGCTGCTTGGCCCAAGATCACCCAGCCACCTTTTATGCTTAAGGCGGGACTAGAACTTCCAGTCTCCTGAGGATTGGTCCAAAAACATCCAGTCAGCTTTCATGCCTAAGGCGGGACTAGAACTCACCGCCTCCTGGCGATTGGCCCAAAGTCAGCCAGCCACCTTTTATGCCTAAAGCAAGACTAGAACTTCCAGTCTCCTGTTGATTGGTCCAAAGTCACTCAGCTGGCTTCCATGCCGAAGGTGGAACTAGAACTCCCGTGCTCATGATGATTCGCCCAAAGACACCCAGCCGGCTTTCATGCTAAGGCAGGACTAGAACTCAACATCTCCTGGTTTCTAGACCTGCACCTTAAGCACTGGCCAAAACTAGCCCTCTCATTTAAGTGAAGAAACACTAAACCTGCTGGCTGGGGGAATTCTGGGAGTTGAAGTCCACAAGTCTTAAACGTTGCCAAACTTGGAGGATCCTGGCTTAGATCCTGAGGAAACGTCGTCTTTTTCTTCGGGAAGGCGCCAAACCATGTTAGGAACCCTACAGGGCTCTTGAAGCTCCTCTGACTCCTGGAGTTTGCTGACTGTCCTCCGGCTTCGTCTCCGCAGGTTTTCCCCGTCCTGCTTCACGCCCTGCCGCTGAGAGAGGACTTTGAGGAATACAAAACGGTCTACCGTTGCGTCGCGTTTATTTACCAGAACGACCCATCACAGGTGAGTCCCTGTCCGGCCAGGAAGAATCGGCTTCCGCTCAGGTTGGTTTGACCTTAGCATCTCAGCTGTGCTTTTTTGAAAAGGAAGCTTGAAACTCAGGCAAGTCCTCCACTTACGATGGCAGTTGAGCCCAGGATTTCCGTGGCTAAGTGAGAAAGTTGCTAAGTGAGTTTTGCCTCATTTTTGGGGGGAACGGTTGTTAAGCGAAAACGTCCAGTGTTGGAGCATTCACAACTTCTAGTGGCAAGCTGTTCCACTGGTTAATTGTCCTCACTTCTAGGAAATTTCTCCTTAGTTCTAGGTTGCTTCTCTCCTTGATGAGTTTCCATCCGTTGCTTCTTTTTCCTGCCTTCAGGCGCTTTGGAGAATAGCTTGACTCCCTCTTCTTTGGAGCAGCCCCTGAGATACTGGAACACGGCTATCCTGTCCCCCCTCGTCCTTCTCTTTGTTAAACTAGACATACCCAATTCCAGCAGCCGTTCCTTATACTGTGTTTCCCTGAAAATAAGACCAGGTCTTTTTTTCCTTTTTTTTTTTTTTTGCCTCCAAAAGAGGCACCAGGTCTTATTTTCAGGGTAGGCCTTACCTCACCTTCTGTTTTCTGTTGTTGTTTTTTTCTCCCCACAAAAGGTATTGCAACAGATTCCGGAGATCGTGCGAAGCAGTGGCCCTGTCCTGGGTTGCAAAAATCTACCAACAGGTATGTCCCTTCAGAGTGGGCACTGTTTCCCCCGTCACTACAGCCGATCCATCTGTATTTCCTCTTCTTACGGAGGGTCTCTCTCTGGATGCGCGAAGGAGGCAGAGGTGGGCAGTGAAGGGGGCAGCTGGGCTGAATCCAGCAAGATGGAGCTGGAGCTGGGCCCCCGTCGGAATGGAATAGAATACAGAATAGAATAGAATAGAATAGAATAGAATAGAATAGAATAGAATAGAATAGAATAGAATAGGCTAAGGTAGAATAGAATAGAATAGAATGGAATGGAATAGAATAGAATAGAATAGAATGGAATGGAATGGAATGGAATGGAATGGAATGGAATAGAATAGAATAGAATAGAATAGAATAGAATAGAATAGAATAGAATAGAATAGAATAGAATAGAATAGAATAGAATAGAATAGAATAGAATAGAATAGAATAGAATAGAATAGAATAGAATAGAACAGAACAGAACAGAATAGAATAGAATAGAATAGAATATATGGAATGGATTGGAATAGAATAGAATAGAATAGAATAGAATAGAATAGGGTAAGGTAGAATAGAATAGAATAGAATAGGGTTAAGGTAGAATAGAATAGAATAGGAATAGGAAGGGTAGAATAGGAATAAAATAGAATAAGGAATAGAATAGAATAAGAAATAGAATATATAAGAAATAGAATAGAATAACATAGAATAGAATAGGAATAGGACTAGGAAGGATAGAATAGGAATAGAAATAGAATAGAATAAGAAGTAGAATAGAATAAGAAATGGAATAGAATAGAATAAGAAATAGAATAGATAAGAAATAGAATAGAAGAAGATAGAATAGAATAGGAATAGAAATAGAATAGAATAAGGAATAGAATAGAATAGAATAAAAATAACAGAATAGGAATAGAAATAGAATAGAATAAGGAATAGAATAGAATAGAATAAATAGAATAGAATAAAAATAACATAGAATAGGAATAGAAATAGAATAGAATAAGGAATAGAATAGAACCGAATATAATAGAATAATAAAATACAGAACAGAATAGAATAGAATAGAATAGGAGTCAGAAGGGACCTTGGAGGTCATCTAGTCCAACCCACTGCTCAGGCAGGAAACCCTATTCCATTCCAGACAAATGGCTGTCCAGTCTCTTCTTAAAACCTTCCCGTGTTGGAGAATTCACAATTTCTGGTGGCCAGTCATTCCACTGGTTATAAGTTACAGGCAGCCCTTGACCTACGAACGTAACGGAGCCCCAATTTTTTGTCGCTAAGGGAAACATTTATTACGCTTATTTTGCCCCATTTTGAGAGCTTTCCTGCCACATTTGTTAAGCGGACCACTGCAGCTGCGATGGCCGGCTGGGGAATTCTGGGAATTGAAGTCCACAAGTCGACAACATCCGATGGTGCGAGTAAATCTCTTTTAGGGCGAACAGAGAGAAAATATATCAGTAGTCCTCAGCTTTAAAAAAAGTTCATTTAGTGACCGTTCAGAGTTACAATGGCACTGAGAAAAAGAGACGTAGGACCAACGTAGCAGCATCCCCCCCCCCTACAGTCAGGTGATCCAACTTCGAACACTTGGCAACTGACTGGTATTTATGACAGTTGCGGCGTCCCTGCGGGTCACGTGACTCCCTTTTGCGACCATCTGACCGGCAGAATCCGTGGGGGAAATCCGGATTTGCTTAACGACCGTGTCTCTAGCTTAACGACTGCATGCGACTCCCTCAAGCAAACCGTAGGCCCGGAAGGTCCTAAAACGGGGAATTTTTTTCGGTCTCTGCAGAAGCCCGGAATCTCCTGCTTACCCTCCTGGCCAGCCTCTCAGCCCGATGCCCGGCTGAGTTTCAAACAGCCCTCCTGGCCAGCCCTGCGGAAGTCAGCACTTCGATCCAGGCGGCCATCGGCTCCGCTTGAAACGGCCAGGAAGGGGCGCTCTCCTCCCAGCTTCCGAGGACTTCCGAGGCCAGGCCAGCCAGCGACGATGACGTTGTGCAAAGAGCCCCACGTTCTTCTTTGCGGGCCAGGATCGGTCTGTCCATCGTTGGTTTTGACCCACCCCACTTTCAGTGTTTGCGCCCGATCCAAAGGCAGACTCTCCGGCGTTCCGAATTGCAGCTGGGCGGCTGCGTTTGTGTTGCATGGGTGGGAAGGGGAGAGAAGGGGGGAAACC
The DNA here is from genome assembly GCA_039797435.1 of Crotalus adamanteus. NCBI lineage: Eukaryota > Metazoa > Chordata > Lepidosauria > Squamata > Viperidae > Crotalus > Crotalus adamanteus. Next base: position 141,863,871 of record CM077936.1, on the reverse strand, counting down.
AAGCGATTGTTTGATATTTTTTCCACAGTTAAGCTCTTTCTTCCTCCTCCTCCTCCTCTTCCTCCTCCTCCTCTTTGTGTCATTTGCATTTTCCGCGTATTCCTGATGCTGGTTGCAAAACAATTTGCTCAACAACTGCTGCTAAGGGAATTTGAAACATCTGGATTTCCTTTTCGCACTTTTCCATCGGACTGTCCCGCCACACAAGTTTGTGAGCCTGGGGGGGGGGGGAAACCCCGCACACAACCTGTTTTTACTTCCAAAGGAAGTTTCTTTTTAACTCGCCCCGGAGAATAAATCCGCCAGGCGGTGAGATTTGAGGTTGAGTATCAATTTTTTATTTTATTTTTTACCGGCGAGGGAATTCGCTTTGGTGCAAACATCCCAGGCTTTCAAAAATGCACTTTAGGCCAAAAGAAAAAAAAGACAAAAAAAAAGCAGCCTGCAGAAGTGGTAACTCGTTTGCCGTTCCAGGAAGGCCAACGTTAAGATCTGGTGACTTGCTGAGTTGTCAACACACACATTGTTGGCTGGCACCTTCCAAAGTGTGGCTCCTGGTGTGGTTGAGATCCGGTTTGATCGGTTTCGTTCTGTGTCGGCACTAGCGGGCGTTCGCGCCCTGATGCAAATCGCTCTTGTGCGCAAGAGACCCACAACGGCTGCGCGTTCGTAGCCGCTGCTCAATCCACCACTTTGCCTTGTTTGTGAATAGCAGTTCCTTTTTTTCTTTCTTTTTTTTTTACAGTTATCACAACTATTATTCTGTTGATTTTTTTTGTGCATGTTGCCAAGAAAAAAAGAAAAAGAAAGCCGGGGACTTTGTCTGTCGCTCCGGGCAAAGTTTTTTCGGACCTTGACCGCCCCACGTTGTTTTGCAACGGGCCAGATTTGCTGTGCACAAAGTTCGTTAGGAGTTGTTATTTTTGCTAAAATGTGGTTTTTCTACGGGGGTTTTTTGGTTTTCCTAAGCTGGATTCCTGCCACAAAGCAACGGCGTCACAAATCAGCTCTGCTGTTGGTCACTGGTATTTAAGATTTTAACTTTCTGGTTTGGCCTTTTTTGGGGGGTGGGGAAGAAAAGATTAAAAAGTATACTGTATGCAGTACCTTGTAATAAAATTAAACACTTGTTTCTCTGAAAGCGGCTTCCCGTAACATTTCTGAACATTGCAAAGAGGGTAAGAGCCCCGAAAGGCTTAGCAGGGGATTTGTTAAGATCCTTCGTCTAAATAATTTCCTTTTTTCCCCTCAGCAGACAATTGCCAGATTAAAAAGTGAGCGGAAAGGCAGCCAAATTGCATGTGTTAGAGTAGGGGGTCTTCAAACTTGGCCCTTTGATGACTTGTGGACTTCAACACCCAGAATTCCTCAGCCAGGCACTGCTGGGAGTTGAAGTCCACAAGTCAAAAGGGTCATAGTTCCCTCACGCTGGCTGAGGAATTCTGTGAGATGAAGTCCACAAGTCATCAAAGGGCCATAGTTCCCTCACGCTGGCTGAGGAATTCTGGGAGTTGAAGTCCACAAGTCATCAAAGGGCCATAGTTCCCTCACACTGAGGAATTCTGGGAGCTGAAGTCCACAAATCATCAAAGGGCCATAATTCCCTCACGCTGGCTGAGGAATTCTGGGAGTTGAAGTCCATCATAGTTCCCTCATGCTGACTGAGGAATTTTGGGAGTTGAAGTCCACAAGTCATCAAAGGGCCGAATTTGAAGACCCCCTGCGTTAGTTAGAAAAATCTACAAAGAAATCTAGAATAGTTAATCAAGTCTCAGCTGACTGAAGTTGCTCTTGTAAAGGCTAATAAAGATCAGACTTTTGTGTTTTGTATTTTTAGTAGGCTTTTTCTCTCGCCTGTATGAGTTTATAAATAATTCAAGGGGGCGAACGTGCGTATTTCCTCCTCCTGTTTTCCCCACAACATCCCTGTGAGGTGGGTTGGGCTGAGAGACACTGATTTGCCTCAAGTCACCCAGCCGGCTTTCGTGTCTAAGGCAGGACTAGAACTCGTCACCTCCTGGTGATTGGCCCAAACTCATCCAGCCGGCTTTCATGGCTAAGGCAGGACTAGAACTCACCGTCTCCTGGTAATTGGCCAAAAGTCACCCAGCTGGCTTTCACATCTAAGACGAGACTAGAACTCACAACCTCCTGGGGGTTGGCCCAAAGTCACCGAAAAGGCTTTCATTCTAAGGCGAGACTAGAACTCACCGTCTCGTGGTGATTGGGCCAAAGTCACCCCAACTGGCTTTCATACTTCAGATGGGTTTAGAACTCACCCTTTCCTGGTTTCTAGGTTAGCAATTTATCAATTTCAGTTTATGTATGTATGTATGTAGGTCTTTGGTTATTCAGGTTTTCTCCCGCGTAAAATTGGAAGTGTCTTGGCGATGTTTTGACGAAGTCCCATTTATCATCTTCAGGCTGGTGTTTTCGGCTTCGTGCTTGCTCCTCGAAGCACGAAGCCGAAAACACCAGCCTGAAGATGACGAATGGGACTTCGTCGAAACGTCGCCAAGACACTTCCAATTTTACGCGCGAGAAAACCCGAATAACCAAAGACCTACATACAAACACCCGTGAAAACCTCAGAAAACAAATATGTGTGTATATGTATGTGTGTGTGTGTGTGTGTGTGTGTGTATAAAATAATCTATGCTAGAAATTCAAAACGACAAATCTCTGCTCGCAATTTAAAACCCAACAGATTTATTTACAAAAAAGGGGAAATGCAAAGAACCAGAATCTGAAAAATACATTGGTTTAATCCAAAATGTCACCTGAAACACCTAATGGGTCTTCTTGGCAAGGCTGAATCTTCACCAAGGAGGCGCCTTTATTTGGGGGGAGGGGTTTGGGGGGGGAGAAGGGACCATGTCAGAATGATGAAGCCCCCCCCCCTGTTGAGGAGCTAGCCAAGATCCACGGCCGAATCTGCTAGCTGTGAGGGAAACGCGCTCCTGGCTTAATGATGATCTGACCATAAGCCTCCTTTTGTTCCAAGCACAGGATCTGAGCTGCGGCAAGAACTAGGGAGAGGAAAGACGCTCTATGGAGGATACAGGGAGTCCTCAACGACCGGCGGTTCAGAGTTACGACCGTCCTACCCAGGGCTACTTAGGACCCAGATTTGAAGTTACGTGATCGCATTTAAGGTGCTCAGCAACCAGCCTGCTTTTTAATGGGTATTTTCAGCATCTCAGCGAAACAGGAGCACAATTTATGACTTTTTTTTTTTTTTTGCCAGAAATTGGTGTTTATTCTGGTTTCCAGTGGAAAATGCCCATTGGGTAAAATGGATTCGCTTAACAACTAACAGTGCTCGCTTAAGGACCTTAGTGATTCAAGTCATAGCTGTAAAATCGTGACCCGCTTAATGACCAGCACGACTTTTACGTCCGTACTTCTGAGCTGAGTTACGGTCGTGCGTCTATGTTTGAAAGATCTTTTCACGCATTCGCCTCCCACACAAAAGCCTTGACCTGTGTTTGCAAGATGGCGGTCAGGAATATGATCGCGTGCCCCACAATTCCCAGCCCTTGTGCTGCAGGGCGCAGAGACCTCCGATGGACTAGGAGATTGTTTTCTTGTAACTTGCAAAGCGGGGAGGGGGAGGATAAAGGAACGGCCTAAATGATGCATACATGAGGTTAAAACAAGCCACCCTCAATGGTGGGATCACGAGAAATACAGAAATACGCACCCAGACACATGTAGAAGACACGGCTGGCCACAGCGCGGGAAGCCGTGAGGGGCACCAGCTGATCGAAATCAACCTCTTCCAGCTGTTCCAGCTTGGCTGCCACCAACCTGCCAGGCAAAAGTCAGAGGAGACGTCGGCTCTCCTGCCGAAGGGGGTTTGGGCCTTGGGACAGAAGAGAGGAGGAGAAAGAGGGCAAAGAAAAAGAAGGGAGGGAGGGAGGGAAGAAGGAAAGGGAGGGAGGGAGGGAGGGAGGAAAGAAGAAAGAAAAAGAAAAGAAAGAAAAAAAGAAAGAGAAAGAAAAAGAAAGAAAAGAGGGAGGTAGGGAGCAGGAAGAGGAAGAGAAGGGGATGGGAGGGAGGAAGAGGGAGGGAGGGAGGGAAGAAGGAAAGGGAGGGAAGGAGGAAGGAAAGGGAGGGAGGGAGGAAGGAAAGAAGAAAGAAAAAGAAAGGAAAGAAAAAGAAAGAAAGAAAGAAAGAAAGAAAGAAAAAGAAAGAAAGAGAAAGAAAGAAAGAAAAAAAGAAAGAGAAAGAAAGAAAGAAAGAAAGAAAGAAAGAAAGAAAGAAAGAAAGAAAGAAAGAAAGAAAAGAGGGAGGTAGGGAGCAGGAAGAGGAAGAGGAAGAGAAGGGGATGGGAGGGAGGAAGAGGGAGGGAGGGAAGGAAAGGGAGGGAAGGAAAGGGAGGGAGGGAGGAAGGAAGGAAAGAAGAAAGAAAAAGAGGAAAGAAAGAAAGAGAAAGAAAAAGAAAGAGAAGAGAAAAAGAAAGAGAAGAGAAGAAAGAAAGAAAGAAAGAAAGAAAGAAAGAAAGAAAGAAAGAAAGAAAGAAAGAAAGAAAAGAGGGAGGTAAGGAGCAGGAAGAGGAAGAGGAAGAGAAGGGGACGGGAGGGAGGAAGAGGGAGGGAAGGAAGGAAAGGGAGGGAGGAAGGAAAGAAGAAAGAAAAAGGAAAGAAAGAGAAAGAAAGAAAGAAAAAGAAAGAAAGAAAGAAAAGAGGGAGGGAGGGAGGGAGCAGGAAAAGGAAGAGGAGAAGGGACGGGAGGGAGGAAGAGGGAGGGAGGGAGGAAGGTAAAAGGGAAGCAATGAATGGAAGAAGGAGGGAGGGAGGGAAGGGAAGAAGGAAGGGAGAGGAGGGGGAGGGGAGGAAGGTAAAAGGGAAGCAATGAAGGGGAGGGAAGGAAGGAATGGAGGAGGGAGGGTTGGAAGGAAGGAAAGAAAACAGGAAGAGAAAGGGGGAGAGGAGGGAGGAAAAAGGAGGAAGGTAAAAGGGAAGCAATGAAGGGAAGAGGGAGGGAAGGGAGGAAGGAAGGAAGGAATGGAGGGAGAAGAGGGGGAGGGAAAGGGGGAGGGAGGGAGGAAAAGAGAGGGAGGGAGGGATTCCTCCACCCTCTCTCTCCCACCCCTTCCTAGACCCCCTTAACAGCTTCCTCTTTTTTCCATTTTTAAAAGAAGCCGCTCTTTGGAAGCATTTTGGACCAAGGGGAGGAATTCCGCCTTTCCAAGCGGGGGGGGGCTGCCAGGGGGCGGGGGGGGTCCCCTCACCTGCGGACGTAGCCCAAGGTGATCACGTCCTTCTCCAGCGGCAACTCAAAACTTATCTCCGGGAGTTCCGGCACCACCGGTAAGATCCCATTTTCCGGTTCTAGGAGAATCCTGTTGGGGAGGGAAGGAAACGTCAGATCCATCCCCTCAGGAGAGAGCTGGCAGGGACCCTGGAGGTCCTCTAGTCCAACCCCATGCCATTTCAGACAAGGGGCTGTCCGGTCTCTTCTTAAAAGCACCCACAGCTTCCGGAGGCAAACCATTGCCCTGATGGTTGTACATCACAGATTCAGAGCTGGAAGGGACCTCGGAGGTCCTCTAGTCCAACCCCCTGCCCAGGCAGGAAACCCTGAACCCTTTCAGACAAAGGGGCTGTCCAGCCTCTTCTTGAAAAATCTCCGCTAATGAAGCCAATACAACTTCTGGTGGCAGGCGGTTCCACTGGTTAATTGTCCTCCCTGCCAGGAAGTTTCTCCTTAATTCCAGGTGGCTTCTCTCCTCGGTGAGTTTCCATCCGTCGCTTCTTGTCCTGCCTTCAGGTGCTTTGGAGAATAATTTGACCCCCCCCCTTCTTTGGGTCACCCCCCCAAATACCGGAACACCGCTATCATGTCCCCCCCCAAGGCCTTCTTTTCCTCTAGAGCGGCGTTCCCAAATACGTTTTCGTCTCCACGCCTTGAAATCATCTTCGTTGCTCTTCTCTGCACTTTTTTTTTTCCCCCTCCAAAGTCTCAAATCTGGTTTTTTTTATTTATTTCACCCAAAAAGACACCATGAAGGTTTGCTCCTCCAACCCAAAGAGACCCCCTTTTGGGGGGGGGATCATGCAAGCTTTACCTCTCTTCAGGGATCACCAAGCTTGGGCGGGCTTCTTCCTCCGTCGTCTCGAGGGAAATTTCTGCAAGGGAGACGGAGATGGAGACTCCGTCAAGAACAGGGGGGTCTTCCCAACTTGGCCACTTTAAGACGGGTGGACTTCAACTCCCAGAATTCCTCAGCCAGCCCTCAGGGCTGGCTGAGGAATTCTGGGAGTTGAAGTCCACCCGTCTTAAAGTGGCCAAGTTGGGAAGACCCCACCCTGGTCAAGAAGTCTCCAGGGTTTCCCCCCACCCTTTTGGAGCACGGGAAGGCCCGTATCCCAGAATCCCCGGAGGACTGGGGACTCACCTGAGGAGCCCACGGGGGGCCCGCTGGGTTCCTCGGCCGCCCGCAGCTCCTGGGGAAGGAAAGGGAGGAGGCCAAAGCCCATGAATTTCATTGTGAGCCAAAGACACAAATGACGCCAGAGGTGAAATCGCAAACAAAAAAAGAGAATCCGTCGGCTGATCCGCTCTCTGACCTTAGTCGGTCTTCCCGCCAAGCGGAAGCAAACCCCCCCCCCCCCCAAAAGCTGGATGTGGGATGATCCTTACGTGTAATGGTTTAAGGTGCTGGCCCAGAGACCGGGGGATTGTGAGTTCTAGTCCCGTCTTAGCCATGCAAGCCAGCTGGGTGACTTTCGGGCAATCACCAGGAGACGGTGAGTTCTAGTCCCGCCTTAGGCATGAAAGCCGGCTGGGTGACTTTGGGCCAATCACCAGGAGACAGGGAGTTCTAGTTCTACCTTAGGCATGACAACCAGCCAAGTGACTTTGGGCCAATCACCAGGAGATGGTGAGTTCTAGTCCTGCCTTAGACATGAAAGCCAGCTGGGTGACTTTGGGCCAATCACCAGGAGACGTGAGTTCTAGTCCCGCTTTAGACATGAAAGCCCACTGGGTGACTTTGGGCCAATCACCAGGAGACTGGAAGTTCTAGTCCCGCCTTAGGCATACCGTAAAAGGTGGCTGGGTGACTTTGGGCCAATCACCAGGAGATGTGAATTCTAGTCCCGCCTTAGTCATGAAAGTCTGTGGGGTGACTTTGGGCCAGTCACCAGGAGACGGTGAGTTCTAGTCCCGCCTTAGACATGAAAGCCAGCTGGGTGACTTTGGGCCAATCACCAGGAGACGTGAGTTCTAGTCCCGCTTTAGACATGAAAGCCCACTGGGTGACTTTGGGCCAATCACCAGGAGACTGGAAGTTCTAGTCCCGCCTTAGGCATACTGTAAAAGGTGGCTGGGTGACTTTGGGCCAATCACCAGGAGATGTGAGTTCTAGTCCCGCCTTAGTCATGAAAGTTTGTGGAGTGACTTTGAGCCAGTCACCAGGAGACGGTGAGTTCTAATCCTGCCTTAGGCATGAAAGCCAGCTGGGTGACTTTGGACCAATCAACGGGAGACGGTGAGTTCTAGTCCCGCCTTAGGCATGAAAGCTGATTGGGTGACTTTGGGCCAATCACCAAAGTCCCCCCCCCCCATCTTCAAGTTTTCAAAATGGAGGCCCAGTGTCTTAAAGTGTCACATCGGTCGGTTGCTGAGAGATTTTGAGTCAGAATCGTTACCTCAAGCTCACTGGGAACTTCGGCTCTCCGCTCTTCCTCCTCCACAGCTCGTCGCTTGGCATAAGTCACCTGCTGGATGTTGGCACAGCGGGCCCATAATCCACGGAGAGTGGGATGCATCCATCCTGGGTCAAGGAAAAAACAGCATGGGTGGGGTAATAGGGCAAGAGGCACCGCTTTATAGGCAGTCCTCGGCTTACGACCGCAAAGGAGGCCCGATTTTCCGTGGTTAAGCGAGGACGTTTGTTAAGTGCGTTTTGCCCCATGTTACGAAAGTGCAGTTCCTAACCTGGTTGTTAAATGAATCTGATTCCCCCATGGACTTGGCTGGTCAGGAACCCGCCAAGGGGGAATCGCGTGACCCCTGCAACCGTCATAAATACACCCCAGTTGCTAAGCCTCCAAATTTTGATCGCGCGACCGGCGGCAACAATCGTAATGGTGAAAAACGGCCCTGTCGCTTTTTTCAGTGCCGTAACTTAACCAACGGTCACTAAGTGAAATGTTGAAAGTTGAGGACTACCTGTATGTTACTTTTTTGGGTGATTCTATCTACCAGAAATCAAAACTGAGCTTGAGAAATTTAAAGCTGCATTCATTTTTCATCCCCGGCTCAGGTTTCTGTTTGTTGTGCTCATTCACACCGTGTCGATGACCCAAAGCGAAGTTTGACCTGGCACGTTTTGTTCTACATTTCATTAGTTCCTTTCGGGTTCTTCCTCCCAGCCCAATTTGGCGAATGAAATGAATTAAAACAAATTCTACCGTATCGGATCCACCCAGTGGTTGGATTCAAATAGGAGAACAACCGGTTCTCTGTGTGGTTGCCGCTTCCGGAAGTCCGTTCTGGGCGTCGGCAAGAAAAAATTAGCTGCTGGTTCTGCGGAAGGGGTGCGAACCAGCTGAATCCCATCAATCTATCTATCTATCTATCTATCTATCTATCTATCTATCTATCTATCTATCTATCTATCTATCTATCTATCTATCTATCTATATACCTACCTACCTAGCTACCTAGCTACCTTTCATCTATCTATCTATCTATCTATCTATCTATCTATCTATCTATCTATCTATCTATCTATCTATCTACCTACCTATCATCTATCTACCTGTATGTCTATCCATCTCTTTATCTATCTGTCTGTCTGTCTGCCTACCTACCTACCTATCACTATCTATCTATCTATCTATCTATCTATCTATCTATCTACCTACCTACCTACCTAGCTACCTTTCATCTATCTATCTATCTATCTATCTATCTATCTATCTATCTATCTGTCTATCTAGCTAGCTAGCTAGCTAGCTAGCTAGCTACCTACCTTTCATCTATCTGTCTGTCTGCCTGCCTGCCTGCCTGCCTGCCTGCCTACCATCTATCTATCCAGTGGTGGGATTCAGATAGGTGAATAACCGGTTCCCTGTGTGGATGCCACTTCTGGAAGTCCATTCTGCGCCTGGGCAAGAAAAAATTAGTTACCGGTTCTGCCGAAGGAGTGCGAACCGGCTGAATCCCACCACTGGATCCAACCAAAAATCTAAATTGAGTGTGCAAGCAGGAAGAGGCTGAGGCGTTGTCTTACACCGAGATAAGCCCTCTAAGGCTTATCTTTTTTTTTTTTATTATTAAAGGACAATTCAAGCATTGAAGGGTCCTTGGTGGTCTCTGAGCTTGGTTAGTTTCACACGGATGTTTCATTAGCCGAACTAGGGAACCTCATCAGGGCTGACCTGATGTTAGCACTGATGATGTTCCCTAGTTGGGTCATGAAACGTCTGCAAGAAAACCACCCAGCTCAGAGAGCACCAGGGACCCCACAGTCTTCCTCCTCCTCCTCCTCCCCCCTCCTCGTCCTCCTCACTCCATTCCCCCCCTCCTCCCACTTCTAGCACTGATAATGTTCCCTAGTTGGGCCATGAAACGTCTGAAAGAAAACCACCAAGCTCAGAGAGCACCCAGGACCCCACAGGCCCCCTCCTCCTGCTCCTCCCACACTCCCTCCTTCTAGCATTGATGATTTTCCCTAGTTGGGTCATGAAATGTCTGCAAGAAAACCACCAAGCTCAGAGAGCACCAAGCAGCCCACAGTCCTCCTCCTCCTCCTCCCCCTACCACTTTCTCCTCCTGCTCCTCCACTTCTCTTTTTCCGCTTCCTCTTCCTCCTCCTCTTCCTCTCCACATACCACACTCCCTTCTAGCACCAATTGCTGACCAGGACCTAGGGGACAGTATCAATATACAGATGGCCCCTCTGTCTCTGGTCACTTGTAGGCCTGTGAATGTAGGGGTCATGAAAGGACAGCAAGGACAACACAGAAGTGTCCTAAACCCACCCGAGAACATATGATATCTTTAGGGCAGTGGTTCTCAACCTTTTTAATGCCGCGACCCCCAACCGGTCGTAAGTCGAGGACTACTCAACCGGTTGTAAGTCAAGGACTACTCAACTGGCGCAGCACCGTTTGCAGAAGGGGACTTTTGGTGGGCTCAGCAGGGCAGAGACAGCCTGGACAATTCTTATTGGCTTTTGAAAGCCAATAGAATTAGACTCTATTCAAGAGAGTCTATTCTATTGGCTTTCAAAAGCCAATAGAATAAAAGGGAGTAGCACAGCTACGGAAAAGGGGGAAAAAATGGCGGACGGCGTTGTTTGGCGACCCCCGTGAAATGGTCGTTCGACCCCAAATGGGGTCCCGACCCACCGGTTGAGAACCACTGCTTTAGGGAGACACCCGAAGGGGAACATGTTTAGCTACTTCTGCTTTCTCCCTTCGTATCTACAGACTGACTGGGTGCAGTCTTTATCTTATGTGTGTCAGCTTTGCTGGCTGGGTTGCTTATGTAATCAGAAAGAATAAATACAAGGATCTCTTGTCATTCGTTGCCTCTCTCATTTCGAGGAGCCCGTCTGTAGTCAGCTGAATAAAAACCTAAAGCTCGAAGGCAACTTCTGGCTTCCTGGATTTCTTTATCGAGCAAAACCTCAGAACCTGCATATCACAATGATATTATCCAGTTGGGTCATGAAACGTCTGCAAGGAAACCACCCAGCTCAGAGAGCACCAAGGACCCGACAGCCCTCCTCCTCCTCCAACATCTAGCACTGATGATGTTCCCTAGTTGGGTCATGAAACATTTGCAAGAAAACAGCCAAGCTCAGAAAGCACCAAGGACTCCACAATCCTCCTTCTCCTCCCGCACTCCCTTCTAACACTGATGATCTTCCCTAGTTGGGTCATGAGATGTCTGCAAGAAAACATCCAAATTCAGGGAGCACCAAGGACCCCACAGTCCTCCTCCTCCTCCTCCTCTTCCTCCCTTTTAGCACTGATGATGTTACCTAGCTGGATAATGAAACATTTGCAAGGAAACCACCAAGTTCAGAGAGCACCAAGGACCCCACAGACCTCCTCCTCCTCTTTCTCCTCCTCCTCCTCCTCCTCCCACACTCCCTTCTAGCACTGATGATATTCCCTAGTTGGGTCATGAAACGTCTGCCAGAAAACAACCAAGCTCAGAGAGCACCCAGGACCCCTCATTTCATCCCTGAGCTACCAATATTCTCATTGTCAGTTCGAGGGTTGCATGGCTGGTGTATCCAGCAGGCTGGATAAAATGAATTTTCTTTCCTTGCTGACCGAGTTAACACCACGCGGCAAAGATTGAAAGCGGGCACCATAAACTCCCCCTTACATCTCGATTGGCATACGTTGATATTAGTGCGATAAGCACACACTGTCCAAGACAGGTCCTAAATCAATGGGGGGGGGGGAAGTCTGTGTGTTCGTGGCCATCGGTCAGCTCAGGTCCTGCTTTGTTCTGGGTCGCGGATGCGGGACGGGCCCTTTGCCTCCCGCCAGGGAGGAGAAGGGAACAGGACAACCTGGGGAATGGCAGATAAGGGGAGGTGTATTTACCGTAGGTTGGGTTACTCAACAGTTCAGCTGGAGTCTTCAGTCGCTTTGCTGGCAGGAGTACCGACTCCTAAAAAAAAAAAAAATGCAGCAAAAAAGGAAATTATTAGAATGTGTCGGGGGTGACAAAAGGCAATTGAGGGGAGAGACGAGATTTTGGAATGCAGCCACAATCCTGTAGCAAACAGGAGCAAACCGGTTTGGGCTATTCGTTAAGGCACCCGGTGAGTTCTGGTCCCGCCTTAGGCCTGGGTGACTTTGGGCCAATCACCAGGAGACGGGGAGTTCTAGTCCCGCCTTAGGCCTGGAAGCCGGCTGGGTGACTTTGGGCCAATCGCCAGGAGACGGTGAGTTCTAGTCCCGCCTTAGGCCTGGAAGCCGGCTGGGTGACTTTGGGCCAATCACCAGGAGACGGGGAGTTCTAGTCCCGCCTTAGGCCTGGAAGCCAGCTGGGTGACTTTGGGCCAATCGCCAGGAGCCGGTGAGTTCTAGTCCCGCCTTAGGCCTGGAAGCCGGCTGGGTGACTTTGGGCCAATCGCCAGGAGACGGTGAGTTCTAGTCCCGCCTTAGGCCTGGAAGCCCGCAGGGGGACTTTGGGCCAATCACCAGGAGACGGTGAGTTCTAGTCCTGCCTTAGGCCTGGAAGCCCACTGGGTGACTTTGGGCCAATCGCCAGGAGACGGTGAGTTCTAGTCCCGCCTTAGGCCTGGAAGCCGGCTGGGTGACTTTGGGCCAATCGCCAGGAGACGGTGAGTTCTAGTCCCGCCTTAGGCCTGGAAGCCCGCAGGGGGACTTTGGGCCAATCACCAGGAGACGGTGAGTTCTAGTCCTGCCTTAGGCCTGGAAGCCCACTGGGTGACTTTGGGCCAATCGCCAGGAGACGGTGAGTTCTAGTCCCGCCTTAGGCCTGGAAGCCCGCAGGGGGACTTTGGGCCAATCACCAGGAGACGGTGAGTTCTAGTCCTGCCTTAGGCCTGGAAGCCCACTGGGTGACTTTGAGCCAATCACCAGGAGATGGTGAGTTCTAGTCCCACCTTAGGCCTGGAAACCAACTGCTCGACTGACCCAATCCCCAGGAAATTGGGAGTTCTTGTTCCAGCTGAGGCCCGAAAGACAGCTGGCTGATTTTTGTGCTAGTCCCTCTCTCTCCCTCCAGCCCACCTCACAGGGTTGTCGTTGTGGGGAAAATAGGAAGGAAGGAGGAATGTTAGATATGTTTGTCACCTTAAAAAAAACAATGCGAGATATAAATTACATAAATTACAAAAAAGAGATGAAAAAGTCTACTGGAGGGCAACGGGCCTGCCGCCTGCATTTGAAGCCCACGTCTCCCTGCCTAAAAGATGCTTTTTTTCAGGATTTCCTTCTTTTTTCTCCGAAGACCTTTCCCTTCCCATCCCAGAAGCTTCTTCAGCTCCGACCGGATTCCCACGGGAAGGGGAATCCCATACCTTCCAATCAGAACTGAAGGAAGCTTCCGGGAGGAGAAGCGAAATGTCTTCAAAAGAAAAAAAAAAACAAGTCCAGGTGCCTCCTGGGGAAAAAAAAAAGCACCTTTGGGACACAACCCATGACCTGGAGGTCTCCCTAGACCAGTGGTTCTCAACCTTTTTAATCCCAACCGGTCGTAAGTCGAGGACTACTCAACCGGTCGTAAGTCGAGGACTACTCAACTGGTGCAGCACCGTTTGCAGAATGGGACTTTTGGCGGGCTCAGCGGGGCAGAGACAGCCTGGACGATTCCTATTGGCTTTTGAAAGCCAATAGAATTAGACTCTATTCAAGAAAGTCTGTTCTATTGGCTTTCAAAAGCCCATAGAATAAAAGGGAGTAGCACAGCTAAGGAAAAGGGGGGGGGGGGGGAAATGGCGGACTGCGTTGTTTGGCGACCCCCATGAAATGGGGTCCCGACCCACAGGTTGAGAACCGCTGCCGTCGACGTCTCCCCGCCTCCAACATCTACCAGGGGCTGACACTGGATGCGGGGATTTGAGATCTGTTTCTGGAAGTCCTCCCGGGAAATCTGAGTCACCACGTCCATAAAACGCAGCTGCCTTCGGCGCTTGGAGGGGCGTTGCGGCGACGGCTCGTATTCGGGAAGTCGGAGCTGGGGGAAAACAAAAAACAAAAAAAACACTGCCTGAGAACTTCTGGGCCGACCTTGAAGGGTTTTGAACCCTTCCTGGGGGCAGCCTCGGAGGGGGAGAAGGACCCGCCCTGCCCTCCTCCTTTGATCTCACCTCGGGACTCAGCGGGGCAGGTGGCCCTCTCTTGGCCCTGGCCCTGGGCGAAGGGGGAGTCGGTGGGAACCTGGGTTCCTCTCCCGCAGGAGTAATCTCTAAAGATAAGGAGAGGGATGAAGGCCAGGAGGCATCTGGAAAACGAGCCCATTTTTCCGGCCCCTAGGAAAAGGATGAGCCGAGAGAGGGAAGATGAAAGGCCAAGGGGGGGGGGGGGGGAAATAGCTCAGGCTTAATTGAGCGTTGTTGTTTTTTTCCCCTTGGCACCTCGGCCGAATCTGAACAGCTGTTTGCAGGTTTTATTCTGCATGATGTTGTACAGGCAGTCCTCCACTTGCGATCGGTGGATCGGAATAGAGCTGGAAGGGACCTTGGAGGTCTTCTAGTCCAGCCCCCGGCTCAAGCAGGAGAGCCTAGACCAGTGGTTCTCAACCTTTTTAATGCCGCAACCCCCAACCGGTCATTTCAATCAATCAATCAATCAATCAGAATGGAGCTGGAAGGGACCTTGGAGGTCTTCTAGTCCAGCCCCCTCCTCAAGCAGGAGACCCCAGACCATTTCACTCACTCACTCACTCAATCAATCATCAGTCAGAATAGAGCTGGAAGGGACCTTGGAGGTCTTCTAGTCCAGCCCCCTGCTCAAGCAGGGGGTCAGACTAGAAGACCTCCAAGGTCCCTTCCAGCTCTGTTCTGATTCTGAGTCTGATTCTAAAAAAAGCGTGTAAAATTGGGCATCTCTCACTTCACGACCGCCTTGCTTAGCCATGGAAATTGTGGTCGTAAGCTGAGGACCGCCTTCTTTTTTGTGTGTTTTTTTTTCCCCACACAGAAACGGGCCTTCTTTGAGTCAAGCGAAAGTGAGGAAGGGGGCTCCCCGGATCATCATGCCCTTTGCCCGCAGACCCCCCCCCCACTCACCCAAAGGCTGCAGAGGAACGCCGACAGAAGGCTGCCCCTCTTCTCTCAAGATCAGCCCCGTTTCTTTCGCAGTTATGGTCTCCTTCACACTCCTGCCCCCCCCCAAAAAATAAAGATAATAATTTTTAAAAAATGAAACGCACATTTTATTTCTTCCAAGTGACTCAATCTTCCTAGCTTCTAAATCAGTGGTTCTCAACCTTTTTAATGCCGCGACCCCCAACCGGTCGTAAGTCGAGGACTACTCAACCGGTCGTAAGTCGAGGACTACTCAACTGGTGCAGCACCGTTTGCAGAACGGGACTTTTGGCGGGCTCAGCAGGGCAGAGACAGCCTGGACAATTCCTGTTGGCTTTGGAAAGCCAATAGAATGAGACTCTATTCAAGAGAGTCTATTCGATTGGCTTTCAAAAGCCAATAGAATAAAAGGGAGGAGCACAGCTAAGGAAAAGGGGGGGAAAATGGCGGACTGCGTTGTTTGGCGACCCCCGTGAAATGGTCGTTCGACCCCAAATGGGGTCCCGACCCACAGGTTGAGAACCGCTGTTCTAAAATCAAATGCCCAAAGGGAAAAGGAGACCTGTGGGAAAGGGAGGGCGGAAAAAAGGCAGACTTTAGTTCTGTTTCGTTTTATCTCCAGACCAGGGGTCTTCAAACATGGCCCTTTGTTGACTGGTGGACTTCAACTCCCAGAATTCCTCAGCCACGCACGCTGGCTGAGGAATTCTGGGAGTCGAAGTCCACGAGTCATCAAAGGGCCAAGATGGAAGACTCCTGTTTGTGGACTTCAACTCCCAGAATTCCTCAGCCAGCGTGAGGGAACTATGTCCCTTTTATTACTTGTGGACTTCAACTCCCAGAATTCCTCAGTCGGCCATTTTGATGAAACTGCGGGCTTGGATCCAAACCAGGGGTCTTCAAACTTGGCCCTTTGATAACTTGTGGACTTCAATTCCCAGAATTCCTCAGCCAGGCGTGCCTGGCTGAGGAATTCTGGGAGTTGAAGTCCACCCATCTTCAAGCTGCCAAGGCTGAGAAACTCTGTATCTAGTCTAGGGGTCTTCAAACTTGGCCCTTTGATGACTTGTGGACTTCACAAGTCCTTGGTGCTCCTTGAGCTTTTTTTTTTTTTTTTCTTGCAGACGTTTCATGACCCAAGTAGGGAATATCACCAGTGCAAGAATGGAGGGAGATAAGCAGAGAGGAGGAGGAGAATTATGTGGTCCTTGGTGCTCCCTGAGCTTGTTTTTTTTCCTTGCAGACGTTTCATGATGCAACTAGGGAACATCACCAGTGCTGGAAGGGAGAGCAACTCCTCCCTTCCTTCTAGCACTGATGATGTTAGTTAGTTGGGTCATGAAACGTCTGCAAGAAAATAACCAACCTGAGAGAGCAGAGTTTAGCCCAGAGCCACAAATATTCTCTGCTATTTATTCTTTACTTTCCTGGACAGGTTTTTGAGATCCAAGAAGCCCACTGCAATTGTTTGACCAGCAGCAAACTAGGAAGTGATTGTGCAACTCCGAGGGGGGTGTGTGAATCTCCTGAAAAGCCTGCTGGCTCAATTCTTTCCTTTTTCAATTTTTTCTCTCTGCCTATTCTCCACCACTCTACACCCCCCCCCCTTTGACCCTACCCCCCACCCACTGCCCACCCAGAACCCAACTGGGAGCATCAGGAGACATCCCCAAGCTCCATTTCTTTACCCTGTGGGAGGCGACAGCCCCAAGGACACCCATGGCTCTGGCACTCTGGCTTCCTCCACGGATTCTGGGGGGGGGGGGGAAGAGAGAGAAGGCAAAACTGTAAGGAAGGAAGCAAAGAATGCAAGCAGTGGAGCTGCAAAGTGAGAGAGGGAAGCAGTTGGGAACCTGGAAGAAATTTTGGAAATGGATACGGGGAGGGGGGAGAGGACCCCTCTGGTAACCCCTTTGCAATGAAGACTTTTGTGACAAAGGAACACTTTTTCTATTCTATTCTGTTCTGTTATTTTTCCTGTTTTCTTTTCTTTTCTTTTCTATTCTGTTCTGTTCTGTTCCGTTCTGTTCTATATTCCATTCTATTTCTTATTCTGTTTGTTCTGTTCTGTTCTCTTCTCTTCTCTTCCATTCTTATTCCATTCCATTCTATTTCTTATTCTATTCCATTTCTTACTATTCTATTCTATTCTATTCTATTCTATTCTATTCTATTCTATTCTATTCTATTCTATTCTATTCTATTCCTGTCCTATGCTGTCTATATCTGTCTGCCTGTCTATCTGTTTGTCTATCTATCTATCTATCTATCTATCTATCTATCTATCTATCTATCTATCTATCTATCTATCTATCTATCCTATTTATTTATCTATCCTATCTATCTCTTCTCATCTATCTCATTTATGACTATTATCTATATATTTCATCTACTATTATCTATCATATTGTCAACACTGCTAACATCGGATGTTCTTGCTTTGACACATATATCTATTATTTATGGCCTGTTTGTCGCTCTCTCTATTATCTGTCATATATCTATTCCATCTATCTATCTATCTATCTATCTATCTATCTATCTATCTATCTATCTATCTATCTATCTATCTATCTATCTATCTATCTATCTATCTATCTATCTTGTATGCTGCCCGTCTCACCCTCTTTCTCTGTACTCAGTATGGAGATGGGACAAAGTAACCCTTCCCAATCAGGGGAATCCTCAGTTGTTCTGGCTTCTGATCCAAAACCAGGATCTTGGTAGCTAAAGAATGAAGGGACCTGCACATCTGGAGGGTCAAGGTGTTCAAAGATGATCTGCTGAGATAGAACTCCAGACTCACCAGCTGATTTGCCCTGCTATCCTATTGCTCAAGAACCACCACCTCTTTGGAAAGAGTTTAAAGACGAACCAGAGACCCTCCTTGGATTTCAAACAGGGTCTGGGATTCCAGAAAGCAACTGAGGCCACTGGGGAGAAGACCATCGGTCAATCTGATTCACCTAAAATGTTCCTGAGTTTCAGGACCAGGAAACAGCCTAAAAATCTCACCGGGCATTAGGAATCCCTCCTGCTCCACCAACAGGTCGATCTCTCCAGCTGTGATTTCAGGGAGGTCTTGCTCATCCTAAGGCGGAGGAGAAACCACTATGAACCTGTTATGTGGGCTTGTCTCCCACTCTGACATTACAAATCACATCATTACAAATCACAACTCTATTCTATTCTATTCTATTCTATTCTATTCTATTCTATTCTATTCTGTATTTTATTATTCTATTCTATATTCTGTTCCATTCCATTCCATATTTCCTATTCTATTCTATTCTGTTCTATTCTATTCTATTCTATTTTCTAATCTAGATTTTATATTCTATATTCTATTCTATATGCTATTCTATAATTCTATTCTCTTCCATATTCTGTTCTGTTCTGTAATTTAATTCTATTCTATTCTTTTCTATTCTATTCTGTTCTGTTCTATTCTATTCTGTAATTTAGTCATATTCTGTTCTGTTCTATTCTATTCCTCCATTCCCATTCCATTCTATTTCATCCCATTATTCTATTCTATTCTATTCTATTCTATTCTATTCTATTCTATTCTATTCTATTCTATTCTATTCTATTCTATTCTGTAATTTAATTCTATTCTGTTCTATTCTATTCCTCCATTCCCTTTCCATTCTATTTCATCCCATTATTCTATTCTATTCTATTCTATTCTATTCTATTCTATTCTATTCTATTCTATTCTATTCTATTCTATTCTATTCTATTCTATTCTGTAATTTTATTCTATTCTGTTCTATTCTATTCCTCCATTCCCATTCCATTCTATTTCATCCCATTATTCTATTCTATTCTATTCTATTCTATTCTATTCTATTCTATTCTATTCTATTCTATTCTGTAATTTAATTCTATTCTGTTCTATTCTATTCCTCCATTCCCTTTCCATTCTATTTCATCCCATTATTCTATTCTATTCTATTCTATTCTATTCTATTCTATTCTATTCTATTCTATTCTATTCTATTCTATTCTATTCTATTCTATTCTATTCTATTCTATTCTTATCCTTGTCTTCGCCTCTTCCCCACTTCCCAGCAGGAGGGCTTACTTCAATTTTCAGCAGTGTGATGGGCTCGGATTCCTTGAGTGTGATCGCTTCAGGAGAGACTGTGATCCCTGGTTTTCCTTTGGCATGACAAGATTTGAAAGTTAGTGGTTGATTTTGCAAACTTGCACTCTCTCTTCTGGCTCAGCGCCGTGAAAATGAATTAAAGCAGAAATTCCATTTCGACTTACAATTCATTTAGTGACCACGTGAATTCACAATGGCCCTGGAAAAAAGGGAGTTATGACCGCTTTTCACACTTATGACCATTGCAGCACCCCACCCCGTGGTCACGCGATCAAAATTCACACGTTTGGCAACTGCTTCGTATTTATGACGGTTGCAGTGTCCTGTGTGTGTGTGTGTGTGTGTGTGTGTGTGTGTGTGTGTGAGACGTGATCCCCTTTTGCAACCTTGTGACAAACAAGGTCGACAGGAGAAGCCAGGTTGACTATGACAAACTGATTACTAACTTAACCCCTGCAGTGATTCACATAACAACGGTGGCAAGAAAAGTCATAAAACAGAGCAAAACCCCCTTCACCAATCTTTCTCTTAGCGACAAAAGTTTTGGTCGAGGACGACCTGTACTGAAAAATAAAGAGTTGGCCTTGCAAAGCCAGGAAATTCAGAGAGCTGTTTTTATTCACGGCCCAGGAATGTCCTTTGCTCATCTTTCATGAGTCAAAAGATTCTGGGTTTTTTCTTTATGATTCTTATTTCTGCTGCAAACGATTACAGGGTGACAAAAGGAATTCTGCGAGGTTATTTCCGTACAACGCCTGTTCCTCGCAGCTGCAGAGACAACGGCATTCAAGCGAGCCATGATCAAAAGGAAGGAAGGGGTGTCTTTGTGCCAGTGGAATGAGTAATTGTTAAAACTGGGCTAGCTCTTGGCAAGGCAGAAACTTCTCAGCCAGAAGCAGCAGAGAAGAAAATGAAAAAGGAGAGAAGAGGACAGCTGGTTTTTGTGTCCTACGAAACAAAGAGGGTTGGGTCACAATATTCTCCCCACCACCACCTTAATTCCTGCAAAGGTCACATCTTCCTATCACAAAGTGTTTCTTTTTTCAAAAGGCAACTGGACTTTCTAGTGTTCATAATAATAATAATGATGATGATCATGATGATGATGATGTTGGAAGGGAGCTCGGAGGTCATCTAGTCCAACCCCCTGCTCAGGCAGGAAACTCTAAATACCATTTCAGACAAATGGCTATCTAGTCTCTTCTTAAAAACTTCCAGTGTTGGAGCATTCACAACTTCTGAAGGCGAGTAGAGTAGAGTAGAGTAGAGTAGAGTAGAGTAGAGTAGAGTAGAGTAGAGTAGTTGGAAGGGACCATGAAGGTCTTCTAGTCCAACTCCCTGCTCAGGCAGGAAACTCTATATACCATTTCGGACAAATGGCTGTCCAGGCTCTTCTTAAAAACTTCCAGTGTTGGAGCATTCACAACTTCTGAAGGCGAGTAGAGTAGAGTAGAGTAGAGTATAGTTGGAAGGGATCATGAAGGTCTTCTAGTCCAACCCCCTGCTCAGGCAGGAAACCCTATATACCATTTCGGACAAATGGCTGTCCAGTCTCTTCTTAAAAACTTCCAGTGTTGGAGCATTCACCGCTTCTGGAGGCAGGTGGTTCCACTGGTTAATTGTTCTAACTGTCAGGAAGTTTTTCCTTAGTTCTAGGTTGCTTCCCTCCTTGATTACTTTCCATCTGTTGCTTCTTGTCCTGCCTTCAAGCGCTGGAATTGGGTATGTCCAGTTTAACGAAGAGAAGGATGAGGGGGGACACAATAGCAGTCTTCCAGTATCTCAGGGGCTGCCCCAAAAAAGAGGGAGTCAAGCTATTTTCCAAAGCGCCTGAAGGCAGGACAAGAAGCAATGGATGGAAACCAATCAAGGAGAGAAGCAACCTAGAACTAAGGAGAAACTTCCTGACAGTGAGAACAATTAACCAGTGGAACCACCTGCCTCCAGAAGCAGTGAATGCTCCAACACTGGAAGTTTTTAAGAAGAGACTGGACAGCCATTTGTCCGAAATGGTGTAGGGTTTCCTGCCTGAGCAGGGGGTTGGACTAGATGACCTCCAAGGTCCCTTCCAACTTTATTATTATTATGGATCATCACACAGTCAGCCAGATGTTCAGACTGGATTTGGCATTTTGTCTACCTATCGAGTCTTACCAAGGACCTGGGATAGTTAGATGTGGATGTTTGATGGTATTACAGATATCGTCGCAGGATGTAAGCAGTTCCTAATAAAGCTGCCTTTTGCAATTGACTAATAGCGAATTTGTCAATGCCAATTGTGTTCAAGTGGTGCTCCAGTTGTTTTGGGATTGCACCCAAGGAGCCTATTACTTACTAATGGTACTACCCTTGCTTGCTTTTGCCACAGTCTTTCTATGTCTATTTCTATTTGTAGGTCTTTATCTTCTCCAGTTCTTTCTCATCTATTCTGCTGTCTCCAGGCACATCCAATCTCCAGACTTTTTTGTCTTTCTTATTGACAATTGTTAAGTCTGGGTTGTTGTTGTTGTTATTATTATTATTATTATGGTGTGGAGCCTTCTTGGAACTGCTGAAAGGACTCTGTTTAAACAGGAGATGTGGGTGTTGTAATCCCCCCTGGGTTGAGAAAGGGGTTCGGAAGAGGAGTCAAAGAGGCCATCTACATTAAGACGGAAGAGTCCTCTCTCAACAGAGGGGGAGGGATACGACACCACCTCTCCTCCTGTTTACCACACGGTCCTTTCAGCAGTTTCAAATAAAGTTCCACACCTATTTGCACCCTGATTCAGGTGACCTTCAGGGCACAGATAAACCTCCAAGTGGCCTCAATGATTCTCATAGGGAGTACTAATGACCAGATGACTGCAAAGGAATATCAATCCTTCCATCCTCCGCCATTCGGTCAGAACTGAAGGAAGCTTCTTGGATCGAGAAGCCTTTGGAAAAAGCACCTTTGGGACAACGGTGACCTAAAGGATTGTGGATTGACTGACTGATGGATTGCCTATGTATAGAGTAGAGTAATATTTTATTTTTCACCGGGATACTTATTTTGTAGTGGAAGAAGAAATAAGAGAGATTTGTGATAAAATCAATGATTTATGAGATTAAGAGCTAGAATAGATCTGGATTTGTATTTTAGAAGGGATACCCGAAGTGATCATATCTTTAATCTAAGATTAAATTGGACTATGGTAATTGTAAATTAATAAAGTTCAAAACGGGATTAGGATTTATGGAAATGAAATGTAGAAATGGATTGTTTTAAATATGTTAGATTATTTGAGGGAAATAGAGAGGGAACATTTAATGTATTTACTCGAGGTATTATACAGTATGATTTTGTTTCTGGATGATTGATCACCCAACCACCAAGGTGTGTCTTGAGCATTTTGTTGTAAAAATTAAAAAAACAATAAAATTTGTTATTAAAAAAAAAAAAGGATCATGGATCTCCATAGACACCACCTCTTCCTGCAATGCTTTGAAAGTGGCAGCTGAAACATGCCCCGTGAGGAGGTTTTCACACTTGGCTTCACAACTTCTGGGCAGTTTCAGTTTCACGCCCAAGCTGAGCAGAGGAGCGCGAAGCTCTGCAATGCCTCTGTGGTGCGAGTCACCACATCCTCCCACAACTCGAAGCGGTTGTCGGGATTTGCATTTGTGGGTTTTACATGTCTTCCTGAAAGACAAACCTGCTTCCTGAGCATGAGAGACTTTCTACCATCAGCCCCCACCCCCAAACTGCAGTCCTGACTTTTGGCCTCACCTGCCCTGCGAGGCGGGACGGAGGTTGGGGACCGTTCCAGAGGGCTTCTGTCAGGAGTTGGGGCCTCCAAGATGTCTCGGACCTTGGAAAAAGAGGAAGACGGTCAGTCTGACATTGTGCCAGGAATTGGATTCTTCTGCCACGTGTGGGAATTTTGGCCGCTCCGGATCAGCTAGATGACCTTAGCTGAGCTAAACAGAGCCAGGTGTGGTTAGTACGGATGGGACACCACAAGGAAACCCCGCCATTGCGAGTGATCTGCCACCGTGGCTCGTATAAATCAATCAATCAATAAAAAGTCTGCTGCCCAGGAAACTGGGTGATGCGAATTGAGCTCAAATGGGACCTTTCCCTTTCCCTGGAGAGGCCCAGCCCTGGATTGGAACTCGCTACACAGAAACTGGAAGAGCTTGCGGATTGGATCTCGAAAGCCGGATGTGATGAAGGGATTAGGGCGAAGAGAATAGCAAGGGCACCTTCAAAAAGAAGGCTCTTACATGTGGGATGGAGAAAGGACTAAGCAGCAGCGGTTCCATCAGGCCGAAAAAGGGGTCGGGGGCTTCCTCCAGAGCTTCCATTAGAGCCAGTTGATCCGGAACCAGCAGGCCTGGTCTGGAGTTGGGAAGAAGAGAATGATAAAGTAAGGTAAGATAAGGTAAGATAGATAATAGAGAATAGATAATACATATTAGATAATAGGTAAGGTAAGGTAAGATAGGATAGATAATATAGATAATAGAGAATAGAGAATGGAGAATAGACAATAGATAAGGTAAGGTAAGGTAAGATAGGATAGATAATAGATAATAGATAATAGACAATAGACAATAAATAAGGTAAGATAAGATAGAGGATATATAATATATAATATATAATAGACAACAGACAATAGACAAAGTAAGTAAGATAGGATAGATAATAGAGAATAGAGAATAGACGATAGACAATAGATAAGGTAAGATAGGATAGATAATAGATAATAGGCAATAGACAATAGATAAGGTAAGATAGGATAGATAATAGATAATAGATAATAGACAATAGATAAGGTAAGGTAAGATAGGATAGATAATAAATAATAGATAATAGATAACAGATAAGGTAAAGTAAGGTAAGATAGGATAGGATAGATAATAGATAATAGACAATAGATAAGGTATGGTAAGATAGGGTAGATAATAGATAATAAATAGATAATAGATAAGGTAATGTAAGGTAAAATAGGATAGATAATAGATAATAGATAATAGACAATAGATAAGGTAAGGTAAGATAGGATAGATAATAGATAATAGATAATAGACAATAGATAAGGTAAGGTAAGATAGGATAGATAATAGATAACAGATATAGGAACCCTGGGAGGAAGTGATCATGCAATATTAGAATTCAACATTATAGAAGCACAACCAGTAGAACACAGTCAAACTAGAGTCTTGGACTTCAAGAGAGCTAATTTCAATAAACTTAGAGAGGGCTTGGGAAGGATTCCATGGATGAGAATCCTCAAGGGGAAAACAACTCAAGAAGCTTGGGAAATTTTGAAAAATGAGATAATAAAAGCACAGTCTAGCACAATACCAACAAAGAGGAAAAATAACAGCTCTCAAAAGAAACCAGCATGGCTGCATAAAGAACTCTCTGACAAATTGAAAGATAAAAAGGACAAGTATAGAAAGTGGAAAGAGGGGAACATAACTAAGTCAGAATATCAGCAAATAGCCCGAGCCTGCAAAGATGAAGTGAAGAAAGCCAAGGCTCAAAATGAACTAAGGCTTGCGACCAAAGTCAAAAATAACAAAAAAAGCTTCTTTCAACATGTAAAAAACAAGAAAAAAGTGAAGGAAATGATTGGTCCATTAGTGGGTGGAAGTGGCAAGAAGGTGACAAGCAACAGGGAGAAAGCAGAACTATTTAACTCATTTTTTGCATCTGTCTTTACACAAAGGGAAAAAACAGACCAACCTATCAAAAATAGTGCCATAAAAAACAAAACAGAAACACAAGTTAAGATAGGCAAGAAAATCGTTAGTGAGCACCTGTCCAGCCTAGATGAGTTCAAATCGCCAGGACCAGACGGATTACACCCCAGAGTTCTCAAGGAACTGGCAGATGTGATATCGGAGCCACTGAACTATATTTTTCAAAGATCCTGGAACACAGGAGAACTACCAGAGGACTGGAAAAGAGCTGATGTAGTTCCCATCCTCAAAAAAGGAAAAAAAATGGATCCAGGAAATTACAGACCTATCAGCCTGACCTCAATACCTGGGAAGATCCTGGAAAAGATAATCAAACAACGAATCAACGAACACCTAGAGGCAAACAAAGTCATTACTAAAAGCCAACATGGGTTTGTCAAAAATAGATCATGCCAGACAAATCTTATTGCATTCTTTGACCAAGTGACAAAATTACTGGATCAGAGGAATGCTGTGGACATAATTTACTTGGACTTCAGTAAGGCATTTGATAAAGTAGATCACAACCTACTACTTGACAAGATAGAAAAATGTGGGGTAGACAGAACCACCACCAGATGGATCCGTAGCTGGCTGACCGGCTGTACTCAGCGAGTGGTCCTCAATGGAACTGCATCTATATGGAGGGAAGTGTGTAGTGGGGTGCCCCAGGGCTCTGTTCTGGGCCCAGTACTCTTCAACATCTTCATCAACGATTTGGATGAAGGGATAGATGGGGAACTCATCAAATTTGCAGATGACACCAAGCTGGCAGGAATAGCCAACACTCCAGAAGACAGGCTTCAGATACAGAAGGATCTGGACAGACTTGAACACTGGGCACTAACTAACAAAATGAAATTCAATGGTGAAAAAAGCAAGGTTCTACATTTAGGCAAGAAAAACCAAATGCACAAGTACAGCATAGGTGGCACCATGCTCAATAGTAGTAACTGTGAGAGGGACCTCGGAGTCCTAGTAGACAATCACTTAAATATGAGCCAGCAGTGTGCGGCAGCTGCCAAAAAGGCCAACACAGCGCTAGGCTGCATTAACAGAGGGATAGAATCAAGATCACGTGAAGTATTAATGCCACTCTTCAATGCCTTGGTAAGGCCACACTTGGAATACTGCATCCAGTTTTGGTCACCACGATGTAAAAAAGATGTTGAGACTCTAGAAAGAGTACAGAGAAGAGCAACAAAGATGATTAGGGGACTGGAGGCTAAAACATATAAGGAACGGTTGCGAGAATTGGGTATGTCTAGTTTAACGAAGAGAAGGACAAGGGGGGACATGATAGCAGTATTCCAATATCTCAAGGGCTGCCATAAAGAAGAGGGAATTAAGCTATTTTCCAAAGCACCTGAAGGCAGGACAAGAAGCAACGGGTGGAAACTAATCAAGGAGAGAAGCAACCTAGAACTAAGGAGAAACTTCCTGAGAGTGAGAACAATTAATCAGTGGAACAGCTTGCCTCTAGAAGCAGTAAATGCTCCAACACTGGAAGTTTTTAAGAAGAGACTGGACAGCCATTTGTCCGAAATGGTGTAGGGTTTCCTGCCTGAGCAGGGGGTTGGACTAGATGACCTCCAAGGTCCCTTCCAACTTTACTACTATTATAGCTATTATATAAGGTAAAGTAAGGTAAGATAGGATAGATAATAGACAATAGATAAGGTATGGTAAGATAGGGTAGATAATAGATAATAGATAATAAATAGATAATAGATAAGGTAATGTAAGGTAAGATAGGATAGATAATAGATAATAGACAATAGATAAGGAATGGTAAGATAGGATAGATAACAGATAATAGATAAGGTAAAGTAAGGTAAAAGGATAGATAATAGATAGACAATAGATAAGGTAAGGTAAGATAGGGTAGATAATAGATAATAAATAAGGTAAAGTAAGGTAAGATAGGATAGATAATAGATAATAGACAATAGATAAGGTATGGTAAGATAGGATAGATAATAGATAATAGATAATAAATAGATAATAGATAAGGTAATGTAAGCTAAGATAGGATAGATAAGTGATAAGCAATGAGATAAGAGATAAGAGATAAAATAAGATACCCTTTATTGTCATTTTTTACTGTGGGCACACTGGCACACATTAAAAATGAAATTCTGTTGCCTGCTCTCAAAAGTGTGCACGTACATAACACACATAACACAAGAAAAAGAATGATCTTGCCGAGGAACCCTAACCCCCCCCCCCAAATCACAGGCCTTTTAAATCAGTCAGGAAAAATCTCAATGGCTCACTGCTCAAGGTTGGTCAGATCAATCCTTATTTGTTGACGGGCACGGCTAAGGAGCTCCAAGCTGTGTTGAATTTCCTCTGAAAAGAGAGAGAGAAAAAAATCAGAACCAGGGGAATCACCCAAACGTGGAAGCAATGCTTCTCACGTTCTTAATCCAAATGTTTCCAAAACATATCAGTGATTAATTTCGGAAAACCCCGGGGGAGAAAATTCTGGAAGGGAAATAAAAGGCAGAAATGGTTTTCATTCCAATTGCTTGATTTAACTTCTTCCAGATGTGTTGCACCCAACCACTAAAAACCAAAAAGACTTTATATTTTAGCCTACACAGCAATGTTTTTCAACCTCGACCTCTTTAAGAAGGGTGGACTTCAACTCCCAGAATTCTCCAGCCAGCATGGCTGGCTGTGGAATTCTGGGAGTTGAAGTCCTCATACCTTAAAATTGTCAAGTTTGGGAAACACTGTATAAGAGAAGCAACTTTTGTGAGATGCATCTGAGATGCAAAAGGTCTGCCTTTTCATCAAACTTTTATTTTAAAGATGCTACCAGCTGCCCCTTGTCCCAAAGGTGCTTTTTTTCAGGAGGCAACTGGACTTTTACTTCTCATCTCAGAAGCTTCTTCAGCTCTGACTGGTCACCATTCTTGGAAGCTTCTGGGATGAGAAGCGAAACGTCCTCAAAGAAAAACAAGAAAGTCCAGTTGCAAAAGCCAATTTGGGATGGACCCGACCCTGGAAGACTGAGAACTTCCAGCGAGTTGGGAAACAAATCGTACCCACAAGATATTGACACTGGCGACTGTAGACCAAGATCACACCGTACTGCAACTGAGCGGAGAGGTAGAGTGAGAATCGTGGCCGGGATGACCCAGGAACTGGCGACGGGACGCGGACCAGGATGTACGCCATGATCTCCTCGCTGTAAGGAAAAGGAAATGCAGATAATATTCCTATACATTTATATACATCAAAAACCAGGTTGTTCACCAGAGCTCCAGAGGGAAGGACGAGAAGCAATGGGTGGAAACTGATCAAAGAGAGAAGCAACCTGGAACGAAGGAGAAACTTCCTGACAGTAAGGACAATTAACCAGTGGAACAGCTGGCCACCAGAAGTCGTAGGTGCTTCATCACTAGAGGTTTTTAAGAAAAGACTAAGATAGTCACTTGTCTGAGACGGTATAGGTTCTCCTGCTTGAGCAGGAGGCTGGACTAGAAGATCTCCAAGGTCCCTTCCAGTTCTATTCTATTCTATATTCCAATATCTATTCTATTCTATTCTATTCTATTCTATTCTATTCTATTCTATTCTATATTCCAATATCTATTCTATTCTATTCTATTCTATTCTATATTCCAATATCTATTCTATTCTATTCTATTCTATTCTATTCTATTCTATTCTATTCTATTCTATTCTATATTCCAATATCTATTCTATTCTATTCTATTCTATTCTATTCTATTCTATTCTATTCTATTCTATTCTATTCTATTCTATTCTATTCTGTATTTTATTATTCTATTTCTATTTTATTCTGTTCTGTTCTGTTCTGCCTTGCTTAGTAATGTCGTAGGTGCTTCATCACTAGAGGTTTTTAAGAAAAGACTACAATAGTCACTTGTCTGAGACGGTATAGGTTCTCCTTCTTGAGCGGGAGGCTGGACTAGAAGACCTCCAAGGTCCCTTCCAGTTCTATTCTATTCTATTCTATTCTATTCTATTCTGTTCTGTTCTGTTCTGTTCTGTTCTGTTCTGTTCTGTATTTTATTATTCTATTTCTATTCTATTCTGTTCTGGTCTGATCTGTTCTGTTTTGCCTTGCTTAGCAATGAAAAAATTTGGGCTCAAATGCCATCGCAAGTTGAGGACAACTTATATAAATCCTGCCCTCTTCAAAGAAATCGCAATAATTACTATTGTGAGTACAATACAAAAACATTGTAAGGGCTCAGCTTACAAAAGAACTTACAACAGATCTTTCAGTGACAGTTCAAAGTTACAACGTCACTTTAAAAAAATGACTTGGGACCGTTTTTCACTCTTAACGACCGCTGGTCACAGGATCAAAATTCAGCCGCATGGCAATTGCCTCATATTTATGACAGTCGCAGCGTCCTGGGATCCTATGATTCCCCTTTTTGCAACCTGCTGACAAGCAAAGGTCAAGAGGGAAAGCCAGATTCATTTAACAGCCATGTTACTAACTTAACAACTGTGGCAAGAAAGGTCGTAAAATGGGACAAAATTCACTTAACAGAGGTTTCACTTAGTAACAAAATTTTTGGGCTCAACTGTGATCATAAGTCTCTAGGATGACCTATAATAATAATAAAAAAACATCTACTCAGCAGGTCTCAATTCCTCTTTTAGGGAAGTCACCTGTCACTCACCAGGTTTGGGGAACGTTGACTTTCAGATATTCCCGCTTTAGGAGTTTAGCGGCACCAGTGGCTGCCAACCTGTGGGACATAAGACAATGTCAATCTGTGGGGTGGGCTTTAAGACCCCTTTAACTCTATTCTACTGCACCCAACCTCTGAATTCCCAACCAAAGCAATTACCAAATTGTAGAAAAGCGCCCGGTATGGCGTTGCAGAACGCTGGGATAGTAGAACATGGTGGAATAAGTGTTTAAGAATAAGAGGAAGAAAAACAATAAGGCTGTGTGATTTTTAGAAATATATATATATATGGAGGGATGTTTGTGCTTTCTTCGAAAGAGTGGCCCTTTTCCAGAAAAGAAAGCTATATCCTATCTATTGTATTATTGTATTATTTTATTATATATATATATATTATTCAAATTGATCAAGAGACAGATATATTTAAATCTGTTTGAAGTCAGGAGTTTGTCTGATCTCAGAAATCAAGTAATCTCAATGCCTCAGTTTGATTTGAGACAGCATCAAATTTAGGGCACTTTTTCTTCCTCATAAAGTTTAAATTATTTCATTATTTCATAAAAATTAGGCTTTTTATCGACATTTAAAGTGAAAAGATGTAGAGTGGAGTTGTGGAGATTTTTTTTTAGCAATGCTTTTAAATTAAAAGGGTCACATGAACAGGTTAATAAGCAGAATTTATTGAGAATGACCCCTTTTAGGCCTATAACTAATTATTGTATAAGAATCAATCAGAATCAGAAAGAACTGAAGCCCAATTGATCATATCATTCAAAATAAATCTTAATTGTATTAATTGTGAGAAGTAAATGAGGACAGAGTATTAGGAATTAGGCAGATTCCCCCCCCCCAAAAAAAAAGACAATTAAAAAGGGGCTTAATTAGTGCCTAATAGTAAATTAAGGTGGTTTAACTGGAGTAAAACCAATGGCTTGGAGCGTTTGACCAACTCTATCTTGTTAATTATTGCAATTATTGAGAATTAAGTTGAAAAAAACGATACACTGAAAGAGTTAAGCCATCCCCAAAATGGGGGACCTGGTTGGTGAGTGATTTTTTAAAAAAAATATGAAGTAATTAAGGGATTAATTGGAATTAAGAGAGGAAAAGGTTGGGATTCCAAATGATTCTTGTAAATTAAAGTCTCTAAATTCCCTCAGTGTATCCTAGACATCAAATGAAACAGGTGTAGGCTTTTGCCTCTAAAAGAACAACTTTGGACCAATCACTGTTGTTTTCCAAAGCTCTGGCCAATAAGAATCTCTCCCTCCTTTAACGGCTCAGCCAATCCCGGCATGAAGAAAAAGGTGAAGGTTTCTTCCAGCTTGGAGACAAGACGTTAGTTCCATAGTTCCAACCAATCACATCTCTGTACAGTATTCACTCTTCTGACCCCCACCCACCCACCCCCACTCTGTGGGCAATTGAGTAGCTCCATCCTCCTGATTGGATGGAGCCCAACCCCTGCTTTCATCCCGACTTCTTTTGGGAGGATGGACCAATAAGAAGGCTGTCTGGAGTTGTAGCCAATCACCTCTTCGGTTCTCAGGTAGCATAAATGCCATTCAGTCTTTTTTGCCCAGGTTCTTGCCCCAAGGCTCATTCACCCACCCTCTTGCTAAGCTTGACCAATGAGATGAAAGAGTTTGAGAGGAAAACCATCCAATCACAGCGCACAGTGATTTTGCCCTCCCTATTTTCCCTGGAGACAGTGTACTTCACCCCAGAGATTAATTAATTAATCAATTTATATCCCACCATTATTATGTTTACGAACAATTCAAGGTAGCCCACATGCCTAATATTGCTTCCTCTTCCTATCTTCCCCACAGCAACATGCCTGTGAGGTGGATTGGGCTAGACAGAGAATGGCCCAAAGTCACCTAGCCAGTTACCTTGGCTAAGGTGGAACTAGAATTCACCATCTCCTGGCAATAGGCCCAAAGTGATCCAGATAGTTTTCATAGCTAAGACGGGACTAGAACTCTCAGTCTCCCGGTGACTGGCCCAAAGTCACCCAGCCGGCTTTCGTAGGCTAAGACGGGACTAGAACTCTCAGTCTCCCGGTGATTGGTCCAAAATCCCTCAGCCGGCTTTCATGGGCAAATACGGGACTAGAACTCTCGGTCTCCTGGTGATTGGCCCAAAATCACCCAGCCGGCTTTCATGGGCAAATACGGGACTAGAACTCTCGGTCTCCTGGTGATTGGCCCAAAATCACCCAACCGGCTTTCATGGGCAAATACGGGACTAGAACTCTCGGTCTCCTGGTGATTGGCCCAAAGCCACCCAGCCGGCTTTCATGGGCAAATATGGGACTAGAACTCTCGGTCTCCCAGTGATTGGCCCAAATCCACCCAGTCGGCTTTCATGGGCAAATACGGGACTAGAACTCTCGGTCTCCCGGTGATTGGTCCAAAGTCACCCAGCTGGCTTTCATGGGCTAAGACGGGACTAGAACTCACCATCACCTGGTTTCTAGCCCAATTAATATGACTGTTAATATCACATGTCTGTTGTTATTATGACTATTACTCAAATAAACTTGCCATCAAACTCTCAATGACTCTGGGCAGCTCACACACAAAAAAAATTGCAATAAAATGAATAAAAACATGAAAAATAAAGACACAATACCCTATCTGTTTACACACTGACAAGGTATCGCGAGAATAGAATAATTCACAATAGGTATCCAGGACTGTCTTTCTTGGTCGGCCGAGCCCACCTTGCAAGGCTGTCGTGAGGGTTAAAACGGTTGCTCTGTAAGTGAGACGGATGGGCTCTAAATACGAAACTTACCGTAAATTAAGGAAATAAAATAAAATAAAAACAGAATGGGTTAAAAACCCATTTCCCTCCCTCCCCCTACTTTGGTCCTTATCAAAGCAAATAGTACAGAAAAATTCCAACTCAGCCATTTACATCCTGGCCTTTCTAAACAGGCTGTATTACACATTCCATTGTCCTGTATCAGAATGATAGGGAGTTGATGGGAGTTGTGGTCCAACACAACCGGAAAGACCCAGATTGGGGAAAACAGCGCTGTAAAAAAAAATCACAAAAGAAACAGCCTTTCTGTCTTCCTTTGCAATTTCCTTTTGTTAATTTAGCAGAGACAAATGGCTAAATATTTTATTAGGGGCCTTTGTTTTTCTCAGTCTATTATTCCTACAATTAATGAGCTTTATTTTGCAGCATTCAAGCTGAAAGGCTAACTTTTGCTAACTTTTTCCAGGCTTGCACTAAACAACACCTTAGGAATGCTTCAGCCAACTTTAATACGTTTTATCTTGCAGCGGATTTGCAAGGATCAAAGGGAAACTGATTAGGGAGGATAGGTTGCCTAGCAACCCTGGGAGTACAGCCTGACCTCACCATGCCAATCACACATGCCTGAAAATGGAGCTTTGATCTACGAATTGCAGGCTGATGTCATCTCGGTAGCTTAGTCCAGTAATTTGGCATGCTTTGCTTTAGATTTGTTAGCTATCTTATTTTCAGTGATTGATCCCAAAAGGCTGGGGTTCCTTGCCTGGCAGTGCTAGCCCAATTAATCATACACCAAAGTTTGAGATAAATTTAATTCTGCTGAATGGCTCGCTAAGGGTTCCCACAGCAAGTGACCAGAAACAAAACTTTCCAGCATTTTTATACCTGTGGTTGCAAGCAAGTACATTTGATCTCAGAGGTGCATGATATAAGCAATTGTTCCCTATAAGCATTCCTTAGACCTGAGATTATCCATCCATCCATCCATCCATCCATCCATCCATCCATCCATCCATCCATCCATCCATCCATCCATCCATCCATCCATCCATCTATCTATCTATCTATCTATCTATCTATCTATCTATCTATCTATCTATCTATCTATCTATCTATCTATCCATCTATATCTCCAAGATCCCTTCCAACTCTATCATTCTGTAAATCCTCAGCCGAAAATGTAAGTAACTACCCTGATCTAATAGTTTGGTGGCCACGGAATTTTTTAAAATAAACTGCATTGTTCATGAGTTCACAAGAAATCTTGCCACATTTTTGTTCGTGACTGGAAGACTGGTGCGTCCCCTCCACTTCCTGGAAACAGTTTTAAAAGTCTCAAGTTTTAAAATGAGTCAACGGCCTTTTGAGTTTCCTCTTTTTTTTGTGACAAATGGCAAACAGAAAAGGAAACCAAAAAACCTGAGAAAATATTATTTTATGTATTTTAACAGGACTAATTACTAACATGGCGATGTTATGTAATAGTAATAGTAATAAAGTTGGAAGGGACCTTGGAGGTCATCTAGTCCAACCCCCTGCTCAGGCAGGAAACCCTACACCACTTCGGACAAATAACTGTCCAGTCTCTTCTTAAAAACTTCCAGTGTTGGAGCATTTACTGCTTCTGGAGGCAGGTTGTTCCACTGGTTAATTGTTCTAACTGTCAGGAAGTTTCTCCTTAGTTCTAGGTTGCTTCTCTCCTTGATTAGTTTCCACCTGTTGCTTCTTTTCCTGCCTTCGGGTGCTTTGGAGAATAGCTTGACTGCTTCTTCTTTGGGGCAGCCCCTGAGCTATTGGAAGACTGCTATCATGTCCCCCCTCGTCCTTCTCTTAATTAGACTAGACATCCCCAATTCCAGCAACTGTTCCTTAAATGTTTTAGCCTCCAGTCCCCTAATCATCTTTGTTGCTCTTCTCTGTACTCTTTCTAGAGTCTCAACCTCTTTTTTACATCGTGGTGACCAAAACTGGATGCAGTATTCCAAGTGTGGCCTTACCAAGGCCTTGTAAAGTGGTATTAACCCTTCATGTAATCTTGATTCTTTTCCTCTGTTAATGCAGCCTAGAACTGTGTTGGCTTTATTGGCAGCTGCAGTACACGGCTGGCTCATATTTAGGTGATTGTCCACTAGGACTCCGAGGTCCCTCTCACAGTTACTACTATTGAGCAAGGAACCCCCTGGGGGAGGTATGCTGACTCAGGAATTCTGGGAGTTGAAGTCCATGAGTCATAAAAAAGCCAAGGTTGCCTACCCCTGCCCTATACTATACCTGTACATTTGGTTTTTCTTGCCTAGATGTAGAACCTTACTTTTTTCACCCTTGAATTTCATTTTGTTATATAGCGCCCAGTGTTCGAGTCTGTCCAGATCCTTCTGTATCTTAAGCCTGTAACTTCTGGAGTGTTGGCTGGAGTGTTCTTAACACTGTTGTGTTCCTAGAAACATTTTTTTTTTAAAAAAAGCAGTGAAACAGTAAAATATTTTTTTGGGGGGAAAACAAAACGCTGAATGGAAAGAACTGGAGAGAGGAAAAAATGTTATTATTATCAGGATCTTGAGTTGCCCCAAACTGCTTGGTGGGAGTATAATGTTATCAATGACATAATACTCTCAAAATCAAACATTTTATTTTGTAAAAATGTGTAAACCCGTGATATTCCCCAATTTCGTAGGGGTTGGGCCATTCCACCTTCAAGACAATCTGGACACAGCTAGTTCATTTAGTAACTGTTCAAAGTTATAAAGGCACTGAAAAAAGTCAGTTACGACCGCTTTTCATACTTACGACTTTGGTAGTATCCCGTGGTCAGGTGATCAAAATTCAACTGCTTGGCAACTGCCTCACGTTTATGACGGTCGCAGCACCCCGGGTCACGTGATCCCCTTTTACAACCTTCTGACAATCAAAGTCATTGGGGGGGGGAAGCTGGAGTCACTTAACAACCGTTACCTCAACCTATCATCTGCGGTGACTCCCTTAACAACTGAGGCGAGAATGGTCGTCAAACGGGGCAAAAGTCCCTGAACAAATATCTCACTTAAGGACGGAGATTTGGGGCTCCAATTGGCGGTTGTAAATCGAGGATCACCTATGTGATGTTTCCAAACAGACCAAGAAAAGGTGTTCCCAGAAATATTATTTATTATGGAATTCTTTCTTTAAACAGAGACTTAAGATGTTTTGGAAGGGAGCTGTTTAAACCCGGAGGCAAAATTTTAGTCCACGTATCCATTTAATTTAGTTTGAATTTTGAATCAGTTTATACTTCCGTGGGTTGTGTGAATGACGAATCCTAATTCCATAAGCCGAACAGTCCAATCCATGGAAATACCTTTCAGCAACCATTTTTGGACTTTAAACTTCTATATGCAATGTGACAAAACCGACAGTTAAATACCCTTTATCCTTCTCAAGACAGATTATAAAAATAAACTTTTCAAAACTGCTGCCGGTCTCAGTTCAAAACGCTCGATTCTTATAAAACTATCAAGACCAGAACAATTTTTTTCAGGGGCCTGTTGTTTTTTTTTAAATCCTCTAAATCTAATTTCTTTTTGTGATGCAGGCAGTCCTTGACTTACAAGCCATTCATTTAGCAACCAAATTTCCAACATCGCTGAAAAAAAGTGACTTGAAAGCAGGCCTCGCACTTACGTCCGTCGCCAAGGTCACGTGATCAGAATCCTGGCACCTGGCAACCAACGTTTACAATGGTTGCAGGGTCCTGGGATCACTATTTGTGAGCTTCGCAACTGGCTTTGGACACGCAAAGTCAATCGGGGGGGGGGGGGGAAGCCGGGTTTGTTTAAGGACTGTCTGATTCACTTAACGTCTGCAGCGATTCACTTGGCAAGCGCAGCAAAGAGGTCGTAAAACAGAGCGCAATTCGCCTAACCATCTTCTTGCTTACTAGTGGAAGTTCTGCCACCCCCCCCCCCCAGGGTGGTCGTAAGGTCCGGGATTACCTTGCTCAATACTAGTAACTGTGAGAGGGACCTCGGAGTCCTAGTGGACCATCCCTTAAATAGGAGCCAGCCGTGTGCTGCAGCTGCCAAAAAGGCCAACACAGTGCTGGGCTGCATTAACAGAGGGATGGAATCAAGATCAGGTGAAGGGTTAATACCACTTTACAACGCCTTGGTAAGGCCACACTTGGAATACGGCATCCAGTTTTGGTCACCACGATGTAAAAAAGTTGTTGAGACTCTAGAAAGAGGGCAGAGAAGAGCAACAAAGATGATCAGGGGCTGAAACATATGAGGAACGGTTGCTGGAATTGGGGATGTCTAGTTTAACGAAGAGAAGGACGAGGAGGGACATGATAGCAGTCTTCCAGTTTCTCAGGGGCTGCCCCAAAGAAGAGGGAGTCAAGCTATATTCTCCAAAGCGCCTGAAGGCAGGAGAAGAAGCAACGAATGAAAACTCATCAAGGAGAGAAGCAACCTGGAATTAAGGAGAAATTTCCTGATAGTTAGAATAATTAATCAGTGGAACCACCTGCTTCCAGAAGCGGTGAATGCTCCAACACTGCTCCAAGAGATTGGACAACCAATTTGTCTGAAATGGTATAGGGTTTCCTGCCTGAGCAGGGGGTTGGACTAGAAGACACCCAAGGTCCCTTCCAACTATTCTATTCTATTCTATTCCTATTCTGTATTTTATTATTCTATTCTGTTCTATATTATTCCATTCCATTCCATATTTTCTATTCTATTCTATATTGTTCTATTCCATTCCATTCCATATTTTCTGTTCTGTTCTATTCTATTCCATATTTTCTATTCTATTCTATTCCTATTCTGTATTTTATTATTCTATTCTATATTGTTCTATTCCATTCCATTCCATATTTTCTGTTCTATTCTATTCCATATTTTCTATTCTATTCTATTCTATTCTATTCTAAATTCTATTCTATTCCTATTCTGTATTTTATTATTCTATTCTATTCTATTCTATTCTATATTGTTCTATTCCATTCCATTCCATATTTTCTATTCTATTCTATTCTATATTCTGTTCTATTCCATATTTTCTGTTCTATTCTATTCCATATTTTCTATTCTATTCTATTCTAAATTCTATTCTATTCCTATTCTGTATTTTATTATTCTATTCTATATTGTTCTATTCCATTCCATTCCATATTTTCTATTCTATTCTATTCTATTCTATTCTATTCTATTCTATTCTATTCTATTCTATTCTATTCTATTCTATTCTATATTCTGTTTTATTCCATTCCATTCCATGTTTTCTGTTCTATTCTATTCTATATTTTCTATTCTATTCTATTCTATTCTATTTCCACTACATGTAGTTCAGCCACAAAATCTCCCCCCCCCCCGCCCCGTTTGAAGATTTATCAACCAGACACAAGATTATAACACAACTTTCACTAACATTTTATTCTAGAAATAAAATCTAGAATCAGGTAAAGTGCAAATAGTGTAAAGTGACATACTAAGAAGGGAAGCAAACAGGATGGTGGAGAAGACATTTTCCCACCGTATCTCAGCCAGGGAATAAAAGAATTTGGCAGCTTGGTCTCGGGCTACAGAAGGACGTTCCTCGCCTCGCCTCCAAAACAAAAGAGCTGGTCCCCAAAAGTGGAATTTTCTGGGTGTGTTTTAGTGTTTTACTTTGGATGTCACCGGTTTAATGCTTGCCAATCCATCGTAGGAAGCCACAGTTGGAGAAGGAGGAATCACGTAGAAGTTATGGACCTGCTTCACGTTTATGACGGTCTATAAACAGTTATGGACCTGCTTCCAGACCCATCGGATTCGGCTTCCAAACGAATAATCCCCCAGCGGATGTTGGTCTCTTCTGCTCAGGAGAAGGGAGGAACTGAAAGCTTTGAGTTCTCAGGGCGTGGGTTTTGCAGATAAGGTGACCAGGAAAACCACACTGGGGTAGGAAATGAGGATCTTCAGCTAGTGGGAGCAGCTGGAGGAAAGCAGCCGGATAGTAAAGGCCTGCTCCATCTGGGTGGATTGTGGGTTAAAAGAAAAAAACAAAGAAAAAAGGGGTCGTTAAACTTTCGGGGAGACACTGAAGAAACAGCCGTAGTTATTGGATCTAACCGGGTGTGTTCTTGTCTGCGACGTTTTTATTTATTGAATTATTGATACCATGCCTTTATTATTTTTCACACACACACACACACATACACACACACACACACACTATCTCTCTCTTTCTCTCTCTATCCATCCATCCATCTCTATATCTATCTACTTCTATCTCTATCCATCTATCTATCTATCTATCTATCTATCTATCTATCTATCTATCTATCTATCTATCTATCTATCTATCTATCCATCCATCTATCTCTATCATCTCTCTCTTATATATATATTTCCTAGCGTGTGTGTGTGTGTTTGTGTGTGTGTATCTATGTATGTATGTATGTATGTGTGTGTATGTATGTATGTATGTATGTATGTATGTATGTATGTATATATACATATATATGTAGGTCTTTGGTTGTTCGGGTTTTCTCCCACGTAAAATTGGAAGTGTCTTGGCGACGTTTCGACGAAGTCCCATTCGTCATCTTCAGGCTGGTGCTTTCAGCTTCGTGCTTTGAGCAGCAATGTGTGGTCTTAGCTGTTTCTTCCTTTTAACTGCCAGTGGGGGTATGAACTGATTGGGTGGGAGCTTGGCTGTGTTCTGATTGGGTGGAGGTGTGTTCTGAATGGTTAGGGGCTTGGCTGTGCTCTGATTGGCTGGGGGAGTGTTCTGTTTGGTTGTGCTCAGGTTAGTCTGAGTTGCAGAGGGGTTTGAGATTTTGGGCTGCCTTGTTATTTTTTGAATAAGCGAGATGATACCTCCCGCCTACCAGCCATTTGGAAACCCGCCCTTATTGACAAACGACTCCCTAACACAAAAAATGATACCAGACCCACACTCACAAAAACCACACAGGAGGTCACCACCACACATCCACGCAAAAAACAAACCCAAAGCCACACCGATGACGAGGCACGACCACAAACCAGAAGCCAGACCACAGCTGCATCATTAGCCACTTTAAGCCCCTCCAATCCATACATGAAGCAAACTGACACCCTCCATGAAGAGGAGGCACGACCACGATCGCGAAGCCAAAAAATAACAAGGCAGCCCAAAATCTCAAACCCCTCTGCAACTCAGACTAACCTGAGCACAACCAAACAGAACACTCCCCCAGCCAATCAGAGCACAGCCAAGCCCCTAACCATTCAGAACACACCTCCACCCAATCAGAACACAGCCAAGCTCCCACCCAATCAGTTCATACCCCCACTGGCAGTTAAAAGGAAGAAACAGCTAAGACCACACATTTACGCGGGAGAAAACCCGAACAACCAAAGATATAGCCAAGACACTTCCAATTTTACGCGGGAGAAAACCCGAACAACCAAAGATAAATCTTCGATCTCCGGGAAGAGTATACTCCAGTTATTTATTGTTAAAACAACATTTAAAACAATAAAAACAGTTATATACAAGATTAAAACAACTTAGCTTTCGCTGGTCCTCTGCCAGCGTCCTCAGAGTGGGGTTGGAGATCGAAGATTGCATCATTGAACAAATATGCCTGGGATTCGTATTTTTATAACCATTAAGGACTTATATATATGTATATATTTTTAGGTCTTTGGTTATTCGGGTTTTCTCCCGCGTAAAATTGTGTTAGGGACTCGTTTGTCAATAAGGGCAGGTTTCCAAATGGCTGGTAGGCAGGAGATATCATCTTTTTTGTTCATGCTGTGTGGGCGTTTTTCTATCTCGATGGCTTCTCTGATTATTCTGTTATTAAAGTGTTCAGTTTTGGCGATAGTTCTGGTCTTTTTAAAGTCAATTTCATGTCCTGTGATTTTAAGGTGTTGGACCAGGGAAGAAGTTGGTTCCTCTTTTTTGACTGAGTTCTTATGTTCTTCAATGCGTGCACTTATTTTTCAATGCGTGCACTTATTCTTCTGTCAGTGCACGCATTAAGAACTCAGTCAAAAAAGAGGAACCAATTTCTTCCCTGGGAAAAAATACAAAGTCCAAAAAAAAAAAAAAAAAAAAAATTCCAGACATTTTTTTTTACAAAATCAAAATGAGACAAATGTTAGGAGGAGGAATATTTAAAAAAAAAATTCTAATTTCATTTTGTTTTTGCAATATATTTTCCCCTTGACTCACCTGAATCACGATGAGCTCGCGGTCCATACATTTATTTCCTTCCAGCTCATATCCCACGTATAGAATGATCCGGTGATCCGGCAGAGGTGCCAAGCCCTGGCGATGCTGTTCCAGAGCTGTGAATCCAACACAGGAAGATCAGCACTATTCATTCAATGTATAGCAACAGCACATCAAAACTTATATACCGCTGACACCACTCTTCCCTATTCCGAGACAGGGAGTCCTTGACTTATGACCACAATTTCTGTTAGTTGTTGTGACTCTGGGACACTGCAGCCCACAGAAATAAAGGTGGTCCCCGACGATGCGTAAATGGGTTTTGGGTTGCAGTTTGGGCACTCGGTCTCTAAAAGGTTCGCCATCATCACTGTTCTGTTCTGTTCTGTTCTACTCTACTCTATTACTCCTACTCCATTCCCATTCCATTCTATTCTATTCCACCCCATTATTCTATCCTGTTCTGTTCCGTTCCATTCCTATTTCATTCTGTTCCAGCTTCCTTCGTTGGTTTTCCTTGTTGGAAGCCGGCAAGGAAAGCCGCAAATGGCAATCACATGACCCCAGGATGCTGCAGCCGTCATAAAATACCTGTCAAGTGCCCAAGGGCCTGAATTTTGATCACACGACTTGGGATGCTGCGACGGTTGTAAGTGCGAGGACCGTTCAAAGCCACTATTTTCAGTGTCGTCGTTAATTTCGAGCGGCGGCTAAGTGGCTGGTTGTAAGTCAAGGACTACCTGTAACCTCTCCCTGCAAGCTGACACACAAAACAGACAGGCTGTGTGTTCACAAACAGGCCTTGTTCTCACCTGCTTGAAAATCCCGGGGTTTGAACAGCTGCTGGTAAGTGTTATTTTCCAGTTTGGTTTGGTGCTCAGGGGCTAAAAATCCTGACCACGAGACGCAGACGTTGCCCCGGCACAGAATGAAGATCCCTTCGTGGTTACTGGCCACCATGATGCCTTTTACCAAATCGTTGAGGAGAGACTGGACTGCCTTCTGCTTTGCGGAATTGGCCATTTTAACCGGGTCCGGCAGAATGACACGTTTCATGCAATTGACCACGCCGTTCATCGGAGCCGGGACCGACGTAATCAGAAAATCACCTTCCGGTAGCAAATACTCGCAGATCACAACTCCCGCATAGGCGATGGATAAGGAAAGAAAATAATCCTCTAAAAAAAAAAAAACAAATCAAGGATCGACGATATTAATTGAATCGACACTGGTTTTGCCTGACCTGATCCTAGAGGTCCTCGATTTATGACCGTAATTTGGGCTGGGATTTTCGACATCAGTCACTGGGGTAGGAAGTCGAGTTGTTCGCACAACCGGACCAAATAATAATAATAATAATAGTAATAGAGAAGATAGCAACAGACAGTTAAGTGCCACCTATGCAAAGAAGCTGAAGAAACAGTGGGCCACCTGGTAAGCTGGTTTAAAAAAAAGTCACAAATGACCACAGTCGGGACTGCAATTTCCATCGTTAAGCTGTCGCGGTTGTACGCTGAGTTACATCATATCACCAGACTCAATTTTACAACTATTTTTACAGCAGTCATAAGTTGGGTCACTGCAGCCTTTAAGTCAGTGGTTCTCAGCCTTTTTAATGCTGCAACCCCAACCGGTCGTAAGTCAAGGACCACTCAGCCGGTTGTAAGTCGAGGACTACTCAACTGGTCGTAAGTCGAGGACTACTCGACTGGTGCAGCACCGTTTGCAGAACGGGACTTTTGGCGGGCTCAGCAGGGCAGAGACAGCTGGACAATTCCTATTGGCTTTTGAAAGCCAATAGAATTAGACTCTATTCAAGAGAGTCTATTCTATTGGCTTTCAAAAGCCAATAGAATAAAAGGGAGTAGCACAGGTAAGGAAAATGGGGGAAAAAAATGGCGGACTGCGTTGTTTGACGACCCCCGTGAAATGGTCGTTCGACCCCAAATGGGGTCCCGACCCACAGGTTGAGAACCACTGTTTTAAAGCATGCTGGTTGGGAAATTCTGGGAGTTGAAGTCCATCCGCCTTAAAGTGACCAAGGTTAGGAAACTGTGTTTCAGAGGATCTCACCTGTTGGTCCAGTAGTAGCCCTCACCACAGGGTTGGGATCTGTACTCAAGCTGAAGCTGATCTCGGTCACTTCCGGCGCTGCAGGGATCAAAGAAACGCAGAACAGTAAACCCAAATGATCTACCCTTCCTCATGACCCAGCGATCCTCACCTAATTTGCCGCAAACGCCATCTTTCTCCTGCGCTACGAGATGTCCCAGTGTCTCATGAGCGTCAGTTATCTACTAGGGGTGA
This sequence comes from Crotalus adamanteus, assembly GCA_039797435.1. Lineage (NCBI taxonomy): Eukaryota > Metazoa > Chordata > Lepidosauria > Squamata > Viperidae > Crotalus > Crotalus adamanteus. The sequence continues at coordinate 141,821,345 of CM077936.1, read as the reverse complement.
TCTATTCGGCTAGAATCCATTTCAGGCAGGAATCTGCTCTGAGTCTCAAAGGTGCTTTTTCAAGAGGCAGGTGGACTTCCTTGTTTTCCTTTGAAGACGTTTTGCTTCTCATCCCAGGAGCTTCCTCAGCTCTGACTGGATGGTGGGGAATGGAAGGATTGATACTCCTTTGCAGTCATCTGGTCATTTTTCTTCTTTTAGAGGACTGTTGGGGCCACTTGGAGGTTTACCTGTGTTGTCAGGATCACCTGAGTAGCGCAAATGGGTGTGGAGCAGGGGTCTTCCAACTTGGCCCTTTGAGGACTTGTGGACTTCAACTCCCAGAATTCCTCAGCCAGGCACGCTGGCTGAGGAATTCTGGGAGTCAAAGTCCACAAGTCATCAAAGGCCCAAGATGGAAGACTCCTGTTTGTGGACTTCAACTCCCAGAATTCCTCAGCCAGCGTGAGGGAACTATGTCTCTTTTATTACTCGTGGACTTCAACTCCCAGAATTCCTCAACCAATGTGAGGGAACTATGTCCCTTTTATTACTTGTGGACTTCAACTCCCAGAATTCCTCAGCCAGCGTGAGGGAACTATGTCCCTTTTATTACTTGTGGACTTCAACTCCCAGAATTCCTCTGCCAGGCACGCTGGCTGAGGAATTCTGGGAGTCGAAGTCCACAAGTCATCAAAGGACCAGGTTGGAAGACCCCTGCTTGTGGACTTCAACTCCCAGAATTCCTCAGCCAGGCACGCTGGCTGAGGAATTCTGGAAGTTGAAGTCCACAAGTCATCAAAGGGCTAAGTTGGAAGACTTCTGTTTGTGGACTTCAACTCCCAGAATTCCTCAGCCAGCGTGAGGGAAGTATGTTCCTTTTATTACTTGTGGACTTCAACTCCCAGAATTCCTCAGCCAGTGTGAGGGAACTATGTCCCTTTTATTACTTGTGGACTTCAACTCCCAGAATTCCTCAGCCAGTGTGAGGGAACTATGTCCCTTTTATTACTTGTGGACTTCAACTCCCAGAATTCCTCAGCCAGTGTGAGGGAACTATGTCCCTTTTATTACTTGTGGACTTCAACTCCCAGAATTCCTCTGCCAGGCACGCTGGCTGAGGAATTCTGGGAGTCGAAGTCCACAAGTCATCAAAGGACCAGGTTGGAAGACCCCTGCTTGTGGACTTCAACTCCCAGAATTCCTCAGCCAGGCACGCTGGCTGAGGAATTCTGGAAGTTGAAGTCCACAAGTCATCAAAGGGCTAAGTTGGAAGACTTCTGTTTGTGGACTTCAACTCCCAGAATTCCTCAGCCAGCGTGAGGGAAGTATGTTCCTTTTATTACTTGTGGACTTCAACTCCCAGAATTCCTCAGCCAGTGTGAGGGAACTATGTCCCTTTTATTACTTGTGGACTTCAACTCCCAGAATTCCTCTGCCAGGCACGCTGGCTGAGGAATTCTGGGAGTTGAAGTCCACAAGTCCTCAAAGGGCCATGTTGGAAGAGCCCTGCTTGTGGAGCCTTCTTGGAACTGCTGAAAGGACTGTGTGGTAGACTGGAGATAGATGGTGTTGTATCCCACCCCCTCGGTTGAAAGAGGGCTGTTCAATTTTGATATTGTACGTTGGGGAAACAAAACCACCACTTCACAAACACAGGGGAACAAACCCATCAGGACCAGATTCAGCCGTCCATCTGCCTTTAGAACAGTGACTCTCAACCTTTCTAATGCCGTGACCCCATAATACAGTTCCCCATGTTGTGGTGACCCCTAAGTGAGTGTGGCCACCAATAAGAGGGAGTAGGACAGCTAAGGAAAAGGGGAGAAAAAATGGCGGACAGCATGGTTTGGTGACCCCCGTGAAATGGTCATTCGACGCCAAATGGGGTCCCGACCCACAGGTTGAGAACCACTGCTTTAGAAGACCAAGGCCGCTCTTTCGAAGACAGCAAAGTCCACATTCTGGACAGAGAGGACTGCTGGCTTGAAAGAGGGGTCCAAGAGGCCATCTAGGTCAAAATTGTACAGCCCTCTCACAACTGGGGGGGGGGGGAACACGATAACATCTATCTCCAATCTATCACACAGTCCTTTCAGCAGTTCTAAGAAGGCTCCACACCCATTTGCACCACTCGGGGGACCCTGAGGACACCGATAAACCTCCAAGTGGGCCTCCACAATCCTCTAAAACAGGGCTTTGCAACCTTTTCACCCACTGTACCGCTTTTAGGATATGGAAACATCCGAGTACCACCAGTCGCCTAGCAAGGTGTCAAAAACTGGACAAAAAAAGAGGAAAAAAGCGATAAAGTACAGGTAGTCCTCGACTTACAACAGTTCTCTTACTGACTGTTCGAAGTTACAATGGCCCTGAAAAAAGTGCCCCCCAAGCCACAGCCAAGCAAGACACCTGCCGGCCCGCCTGGCCGCGCTCTTCCTCCTGTCCGAGGTTTTCATTGTTGTGAGCATTTCTGTTGAGGATTGGCAGCGGGGGTGGGGTGGGGGGGTGTTTGCTTTTTATCATTCCCCCCCCCCGTCTGCTGGGTGGTTGCAGCAGGTTTTGGTCACTTCACATGACCCCGGGACACTGTGACCGTCATAAATATGAATCAGTTGCCAAGCATCTGAATGTAAATCACAAGACCCTGGAGAGGCTGCAACATTACAGCTGATCGGCGCTTCTTCTGGGCTCAGCAGAAGCACCAGGATCAGCGCCGAGCTCCAGCTGGATCCTGGCACTGATCCGGGGGCTTCCACTGAGCCCTGACAGCCCTGCAGCTCCAGCCGTCTCTCGCTCAGACTTGTGCGGTGCTGCCCCCGATTCAGCTCATTCCCCTCCCCTGCTACCCCTTTTCTAGGATGGTCGCGTCCCACCTGCCAGGTGCCAATGTACCACCGGTGGTACCCGTACCACTGGTTGAAAAGCCCTGCTCTAAAAGAAGGCAAATGACCAGATGACTGCCAAGGCGTATAAATCCTTCCATTCCCCACCGTCCAGTCAGAGCAGAAGAAGCTTCTGGGATGAAAAGAGAAACGTCTTCAAAGAAAAACAATGAAATCCAGGTACCTCCTGAAAAAAAGCAGCTTTGGGACAACCACGTCCTGGACGACGGAGAACATCCCTAGACAATCTACTCTGAGTAGCTTCGAGGTGGCTATTCAACCTCCATTTCTAAACAGGCGACGCAGCTCGCTCCCCAACCACAGGCCCCACATAGAGGTAGTCCTCGACTTACGATCCAAAATTTCCATTGCTAAGTGAAAAGGTTGCCCTCTTTTTGACCCCCTTGCTCGCCACCATCCTTAAGCGAATCACTGCAGTTGTTAGTCACATGGTTGTTAAGTGAATCTGGCTTCCCCCCGTTGACTTGGCTGGTCAGACGGTCGCTAAAGGGGACGCCTGGGACACTGCAACCGTCCTAAGTGTGAGCCAGGTGCCAAGTGTCTGAATGTGGATCGCGTGGCGCTGCAATGGTCGTTAAGTGTGAAAACGACCGCAAGTCGCTTTTTCCAGGGCCGTCCTAACTTCGAATGGTCGCTAAACGAACTGTTGTAAGTCGAGGACTTTACCTCACTACACAAAGCTGTTGTAAGTCAAGGACTTTACCTCACTAAACAGTTGTAAGTTGAGGACTTTACAAAGCTGTTGTAAGTCGAGGACTTTACCTCACTAAACAGTTGTAAGTCGAGGACTTTGCCTCACTACACAAAACTGTTGTAAGTTGAGGACTTTACCTGTATTCAGAATCCCTTTGAATTTTTTCTCACGCACAGGTAATTTCTCAATCAATGACCTGTGCAGGTAGTCCTTGATTTACGACAGTTCCTTTAGTGACGGTTCAAAGTTACGACGGCATGAAAAAAAGGGACTCACGGCCGTTTTTCACACTTACGACCGACCGTTGTAGCATCCCCAAAGTTACAGGATCGAAATTCGGCCAACTGGTTCATATTTATGACGGGTCGCAACGTCCCAGGGGGTCACATGATCCCCTTCTTTGGCGACCTTCTGACCATGGGTAAGCCGGATTCGCTGAACAGCCGTGTTGCTAACTTAACGACTGCAAGGATTCGCCTGAACGACGGTGGCGAGAGAGGTTGTAAAATGGGGCAAAACTCACTTGACAACGGTTTCACTGGGGCTCAACCGTGGTCGTAAGCCGAGGACCACCTGTACGAAGTCTCCTCTTGGGGCCGTCTGGCCTCACAGAAGCCCTCCATGGACCCCCCCCCAAAGCTACAACTTACAGGGGCTCTGGGTATTCCCCCACCTGGTTCAGCGGCCTGAGGACTGACTTCCCCGCTCTGGTAGTTGGGCGGGTTGAAAGCGCTGGAGGCGAGGCTCACGGTGGCTTCTGGGGTGGGGGTCTCCGCCTGGGGAAGCAAGAGAGAGAGATTGGGGGGGGGGGTCTTCACATGTCTCCTAGATCCAGACCTTCCCGCTTTCGTTCACAGTGAGGCCGAGGGAGGAACAGCTTCAAAACCCTCAGAATTGGGGGAGGGAGGGAGGAGGAGGTGATGATGAAGAAAGAAAAGGAGGAGGAAAAGGAGAAGAGGAGGAATGGAGGAGGAGGAGGAGGAGAAGGAAAAGGTAGAGGAGAGGAGGAGAGGAAGAGAGGAGGAGGAGGAGGAGAAGGAGGAGAGGAGGAGGAGAAGGGGGCAAGGAGGAGGAGGAGAGGAGGAGGAGAAGGAGAAGAAGGAGAGGAGGAGAAGGAGGAGGAGAAGGAGGAGAGAAGGAGAAGAAAAAGGAGGACAGGAGAAGGAGAGGAAGAGGAGGAGAAGGAGAAGAAAAAGGAGGACAGGAGAAGGAGAGGAAGAGGAGATGGAGAAGAAAAAGGAGGACAGGAGAAGGAGAGGAAGAGGAGGAGAAGGAGAAGAAAAAGGAGGACAGGCGAAGGAGAGGAAGAGGAGAGGAGGAGAAGGAGAAGAAAAAGGAGGACAGGCGAAGGAGAGGAAGAGGAGGAGAAGGAGTAGGAGTACCAGAAGAAAAGGAGGAGGAGGAGAAAGAAAAGGAGGAGATGAAGGAGGAGGAGAAGAAAGGAGGAGGAGGGAAAGGAGGAGCAGAAGGAGAGCAGGAGAGGAGAACCAGAAGAAAAGGAGGAGAAAGAAAAGGAGAAGGAGGAGGAAAGAAGAAGGAGGGGGAGAGGAAGAGGAGGAGGAGAGGAGGAGTACTAGAAGAAAAAGAGGAGAAAGAAAAGGAGATGAAGGAGGAGATGAATGAAAAGAGAAGGAGGAGCAGAACAAGAAGAAAGAAAAGGAGGAGGAGGAGGAGGAGGGATAGAGGAGAAGCTAAAACAAACCAAGGCAAGTCATGTCCACAAAGATCACATCAGCAGTTCTCAACCTCGGCCCCTTTAAGATGCGTGGACTTCAACTCCCAGAATTCCCCATCCAGTTGAAAGCCACGCTGCTCAGAGCTGTCTCCCTAATCTGGATGTCCTTTCTCCAAGAGCGTGGCATGGGGACAGAGCAAGCCCCCCCTCCTCCATCTTGGCCCCATCCAGGCCAGGCCACCCTCCCTCCCCTCCGGGGTCTCAACCAGTTCCGTCTTCACCCCTTACCCTCTGCAGCTGCAAAAGGGAATCTGCTGGTGGCTGGATCACCTCCCTGGGACTCGCCGACGCCTCGGGGCTGCTGGCATCGCCCGTTCTCTCCTGCTTGGTCTTCCGTAGTTTGGCCTTCTTGCCTTGAAAGAAAGAGAGAAAAGCCCAATTTAAACCATATCCTGTTTCCCCTCAACAGCCCTGCAAGGTAGGCCAGGTCAGAAAAAGACAGCAAGGATTACAGGGCTCCCGTTTCTCAACTCAGCTGCTGGAAGAGGTGAGGACTTCAACTCCCAGAATTCCCCAGCCAGCTTGGAAGTGGAAGTCCACCCATCTCGAAGCACGCTGGAGTAGGGAATTCTGGGAAATGATGCCCACCCATTTTAAAGGATGTTGCCTGGAGAATTCTGGGAGTTGAACTACACACCTCTTAAAGCAAGGGACTTCAAACTTGGCCCTTTCATAACTTGTGGACTTCAACTCCCAGAATTCCTCAGCCACGCACACTGGCTGAGGAATTCTGGGAGATGAAGTCCACAAGTCATTAAAAAGGGCCAAGTTTGAAGACCCCCGTCTTAAAACATGCTGGCTAGGGAATTCTGGGAGTTGAAGTCCACCCATCTTGAAGCATGCTGTCTGGAGAATTCTAGGAACTGAGGGCCTCGGAGGATGGACTTTGCAATACTTGAAACGTGGTTTTTGTAGTACTGCCGCACAGGCTAATTAACGTGGGTTTTCTTGCATTTTAGAGTTGCTTTTTCAATTGTTTTGCCGATAATCTCCCATAAATCTTAACCTTCCAGAAAAAGGCCTCTCTTTCAGCAACTGGGCTTGGCAGGAGAGCATTCAGTACATTGTAGATAACAATTTTGTGTTTATCTTTTTGCAAGTCTCTGCCAACAAAGGAAACAGTCCAGCCCAACCTTGGGAAGCTCCCAGAATGTATCTTTAGTACCCAAACCCATTTTGAGGTTTTTTTTTTCCTTTAGCAAATGTTTCTTTTGCTTTTATTCCGAATACAAGGCCCTTTTCTAGGGCTACGCTGCAATTCTTGTGAGGTAACTTAACAGATGACGACTTCTAAACCAATCGACCTTTGCTTCGAAATTCTTTGTCGTGCTAACTATAAAAGTAAATGTAATTCATTTTGGGGGGTTCCCCCTTTTCATAGGGAGACCGTACTTTGTCAGAATATATTTTAATAAATCGCTTTTAAATGATTTTCCGACTTGGTTGCTTATTGGAAAAGGTAAACCAAAGTAGAACCTAGAACCAGATTTGGCCATCAAAGTTAAAATCTTCCTATCTTAAAGCATGGCTGGCTAGGGAATTCTGGGAGTTGAAGTCCACCCATCTTAAAGCATGGCTGGCTGGGGAATTCTGGGAGTGGAAGTCCACCCATCTTAAAGCACGCTGGCTTGGGAATTCTGGGAGTCAAAGCCCACCCATCTTAAAGCATGCTGGCTTGGGAATTCTGGGAGTCGAAGTCCACGCATCTTAAAGCATGGCTGGCTGGGGAATTCTGGGAGTTGAAGTCCACCCATCTTAAAGCAGGCTGGCTTGGGAATTCTGGGAGTCAAAGCCCACCCATATTAAAGCACGCTGGCTTGGGAATTCTGGGAGTTGAAGTCCACGCATCTTAAAGCAGGCTGGCTGGGGAATTCTGGGAGTTGAAGTCCATGCATCTTAAAGCATGCTGGGTGAAGATTTCTGGGAATCGAAGCCCATCCATTTGAGGCAATGGTGGTTAGGGAATTCTGGGAGTTGAGTTCCGCCCATCTTAAAGCTGCCTGCTTTTAATATCTGTTTCCCCAAAATGGTCGCTACTCGTCGAATGCAGCTTGTGACACGTTGCACCAAGCTTGTGCAGGCCTTGAACCAGCCAAGGTACAGAAATCCAGAGTATCTGGGCTAGTGCTCGGAGACCTGGGTTCAAATCTTCCTTCCTGCTGCTTTCTTTCCTGGCCTCGCCTACCTGGAAGGTGGTTTGGAAGGCAAAAAGTAACAAACTTTGATGGGAGCCAGCTAAACAATGTAGGAGAAAAGTGAGATACCAGATGGGATTAATAATGTGCAAATTCTGGAATTCCTATAATGGGGATCGATTGGTGAAAAACATCCACTCTCTCCCCTCCGGCCCCCCAAGATGTGTTCCTGGGCCAGACTGATCACCCCCCAAGACACATATCCTCCAGGCCCATGATGGCTGGGGCTGATGGTAATTGGAGTCCCCCGTAGCTCCACAAGGCGCAGGAAGACTCTGCAAAGAAAACCCAGAGCATTTCCTCACCCAGCACCTGCTCCAGGATCGGCACCAAGCGATACACTTTGTAAGGCTCCGTGATGTCCAGCCGGGAACGGGACTGCACTTCTTCGAACTCGGGACTTTTGCTCAAAGCGCAGCGGACCCGGGTCTTCCAAGTTGCCGGGTTGCTTTCTCCGGGGTTATACTTTCCTTTATAGATAGCCCAAGCCTAGGAAAGGAACATTTATTTATCTATCATCCATTCATCCATCCAATCTCTCTCTCTCACACACACACAAATCCACACACACTCCATCCATCCATCCATCCTAGAACTAAGGAGAAACGTCCTGTTAGAACAATTAACCAGTGGAACCACCTGCCTCCAGAAGCGGTGAATGCTCCAACACTGGAAGTTTTAAACAAGAAATTGGACAGCCCTTTGTCTGAAATGGTATAGGGTTTCCTGCCTGAGCAGGGGGTTGGACTAGATGACCTCCAAGGTCCCTTCCAACTTTATTATTATTACTATAACGACTACCGCTTCTGACTAGGGTGTAGCCACCAATTCCCGGCCTCCCCTTTCCACCCCATCTACCAACTCAGCACCTTGAAGAAGCCGGCATCTTCATCCTGGCGGAATTCGTGCTTCCCGGCGTGTTTCCACGGGATACGGAACATGGTTTTGGCCGGAGGGTCATCCCAAACCAAACCTGGGAATTTCCCGCTCTCCACCTGCTCCACGGTCCAGTCACGGAGTTTCCGGGTGGATCGTATCCCTCGCTTGGAAGTCGCCATCTACCAAGAGAGAGAGAGGGAGAGAAAAAAAACCGATAATGCAGTGGGTCCTCGACTTAAAACAGTTCACTTAACGTCTGTTCAAAGTTACAATGGTGGGGGGGGGGGGAAAGTGACCGGAGAGAGGGGTTGATAGTTCAGCAAGTTCTTTTTTTAGAGTATTTATTTATTTGTTTACTTATTTATTCATTCTTTTTTATAATAATGATAGATAGATAGATAGATAGATAGATAGATAGATAGATAGATAGATAGATAGATAGATAGATATAGATGTTTATCTATATCTATCTATCTAGACCAGGGATAGGCAACCTTGGCTCTTTTATGACTGGTGGACTTCAACTCCCAGAATTCCTGAGCCAGCCATGCTGAGGGGAAAGGGAGAAATTTCCAAGCTGAGCCATGCTGGCTCAGGAATTCTGGGAGTTGAAGTCTACCAGTCATAAAGTAGCCTAGGCCTAGGCCAGAGGTAGGCAACCTTGGCTTTTTTATGACTCATGGACTTCAACTCCCAGAATTCCTGAGCCAGCATGGCTCAGCTTGGAAACCTCTCCCTTTCCCCTCAGCATGGCTGGCTCGGGAATTCTGGGAGTTGAAGTCCACCAGTCATAAAAGAGCCAAAATGGCCTACTCCTGCTCTTGACAGACAGATAGAAATATCTATCTATCTATCTATCTATCTATCTATCTATCTATCTATCTATCTATCTATCTATCCATCCATCCATCCATCCATCCATCCATCCATCTATCTACACAATAAAATAATAATAAAAAATAAAATAAAATAAGAGCCTGAGAGAAGAATAGATGAAAAGCTCATTCTTAAAAAGAATAACAATCCAGATTTGGAAAGAACTTCAAGCAGACAAGGGCTAGCAAAAAAGGAAGTTTCGGTGAGAAAACACACCGCACACCACCCACACAATGGTTTCTTTGTTGAACTTCAAATAACCTCAGAAAATCAGAGATATGAGAGAGCAGTTCTTGGACAGCTGTACAAAGAGAGGAAGAAAGATATCAAATAAATAAGTAAACAAGAGAGAGGGGGGGGAATTCTGCTGATTATTATTATTATTATCATTAATTAATTAAAACCTAAAGCAGAGGAAAAATAAAGTAATGATCAAAAAAGACCATGTGGAGGAAGGAAAAAATAAAATACTATAAGGAATGGTTCAAACCAGAAAGATGGGTAACTTTAGAAATCAGCTACTGTTAAGTCAAGCAATACAATCTCTTCCATGGAAATCAATATGAATGAATCAATCAATCAATCAATTAATCAATCAACTAATCAAATCTCTTCTAAATAACCAGGTAAAAAAATAAATAAAAATAAAATATCTTCTAAAGAGATAGATAGATAGATAGATAGATAGATAGATAGATAGATAGATAGATAGATAGATAGATAGATAGATAGATATAATAATAATAATAAAGTTGGAAGGAATCTTGGAGGTCATCTAGTCCAACCCCCTGCTCAGGCAGGAAACCCTATAGACTAGGTGTTCACTGATTCGTTGTTTGATTATCTTTTCCAGAATCTTCCCAGGTATTGAGGTCAGGCTGATAGGTTTGTAATTTCCTGGATTCATTTTTTTCCCCTTTTTTGAAGATGGGAACTACATCAGCTCTTTTCCAGTCTTCTGGTAATTCCCCAGGGCTCCAGGATCTTTGAAAGATATAGTTCAGTGGTTCTGAGATCACATCTGTCAATTCCTTGAGAACCTTGGGGTGTAATCCATCTGGTCCTGGTGATTTGAACTCATTTAGGCTGGACAGGTGCTCACTTATCATTTTTTCTTGCCTATCTTAACTTGTGTTTCTAATCTGTTTTTTATGGTACTGTTTTTGATAGGTTGGACTGTTTCTTCCCTTTGTGTAAAGACAGATGCAGAAAACGAGTTAAATAGTTCTGCTTTCTCCCTGTTGCTTATCACCTTCTTGCCACTTTCCCCCACTAACGGACCAATCATTGCCTTAACTTTTTTCTTGTTCTTTACACGTTGAAAGAAGCTTTTTTTGTTATTTTTGACTTTGGTCGCAAGCCTTAGTTCATTTTCAGCCTTAGCTTTCCTCACTTCATCTTTGCAGGCTCGGGCTATTTGCTGATATTCTGCCTTAGTTATGTGCCCCTCTTTCCACTTTTTATACTTGTCCTTTTTATCTTTCAATTTATCAGAGAGTTCTTTATGCAGCCATGCTGGTTTCTTTTGAGAGCTGTTATTTTTCTTTCTTCGTTGGTATTGTGCTAGACTGGGCTTTTATTATCTCACTTTTCAAAATTTCCCAAGCTTCTTGAGTTGTTTTCCCCTTGAGGATACTCATCCATGGAATCCTTTCCAAGCCCTCTCTAGGTTTATTGAAATTAGCTCTCTTAAAGTCCAAGACTCTAGTTTGACTGTGTTCTATTCCTTGTGCTTCCAGAATGTTGAACTCCAATATTGCATGATCTCTTCCCCCCCCCCCCAAGGTTCCTGTGGCTTCAACACCTTCTATCATTTCATTTCTGTTAGTGAGGATTAGATCCAATATGGCTAATCCCCTAGTTCCCTTCTCTACTTTTTGGGAGACAAAGTTGTCTGCTAGGTTTGTCAGGAATCTGTTTGATCTTCCAGTTGGTGGAAGATGATATAGATTAGATAGATAGATGTAGATGATATAGATAGAGAGATGATAAAAGATAGATAGATAGATAGATAGATAGATAGATAGATAAGATAGATAGATAGACAGACAGATAGATAGATAGATAGATAGGAAGATATTTTATTTATCTATATCTATCTAAGAATGAAAGAAACAGTTGTTGTTGTTAATTGTTAATTGCGAAGTCGTGTCCGACCCATCGCGACCCCATGGACAACGTTCCTCCAGGTCTTCCTGTCCTCTACCATCTTCTGGAGTCCATTTAAGTTCACACCTACTGCTTCAATGACTCCATCCAGCCATCTCATTCTCTGTCGTCCCCTTCTTCTATTGCCCTCAATCTTTCCCAGCATTAGGCCCTTCTCCAGTGAGTCCTTCCTTCTCATTAGGTGGCCAAAGTATTTGAGTTTCAACTTCAGGATCTGGCCTTCTAAAGAGCAGTCGGGGTTGATCTCCTCTAGGACTGACCAGTCTGATCGCCTTGCAGTCCAAGGGACTGACAAAATAAAATCTCTTCTACAGAAATCCATGAAACAGACAGACAGACAAATAAATGAAACTTCTTCTGCAGAAAGCAAATAAACAACAACAGCCCAAACATTATTGATTTAAAAGAAGTTACAGGTGGACAATTTACTGCTTGCCTTTCCCCTAACTGGGAATGGCTACCAATCAACCATCTTCCACCATCCCCCAAAATGAAACATATAAAATGACTTCAAAACTCAACGGATTTTCGCTCTTCTGCAAAATCCTGTTTTAACTTGGGACGCCTCTCCCTCCCACCCGTCGCTTGACCCAAACTGAGGAAGCAAATAATAATAACAACAACAAAAACAACAATTGTTGATAAGAAAGACAAAAAAGTCTGGATAGTGGATGTGGCAGTGCCTGGAGACAGCAGAATAGACGAGAAAGAACTGGAGAAGATAACATAATACAAAGACCTACAAATAGAAATAGAAAGACTGTGGCAAAGGCAAGCAAGGGTGGCACCAATAGTGATAGGCACCTTGGGTGCAATCCCAAAACAACTGGAGCACCACTTGGACACCATCATCAGCATTGACAAATTCACCATCAGTCAATTGCAAAAGGCAGCCTTACTAGGAACTGCTTCCATCCTGCGACGAGATCAGTGATACCATCATACATCCACATCTGCCTATCCCAGGTCCTTGGTAAGGACTCGATAGGTAGACAAAAATGCCAAATCCAGTCTGAACATCTGGCTGACTGTGCAATAATCATCAACAACAACAACAATAATAATAATCCACATCTGCCTATCCCAGGTCTTTGGTAAAGAGTACTCGATGGCCGACTGTGATGATGATGATGATGATAATAATAATAATATTAATAATAATAATAATAATCCACATCTGCCTATCTCAGTCCTTGGTAAGGACTCGATAGGTAGACAAAAATGCCAAACCCAGTCTGAACATCTGGCTGACTGTGCGATGAATATTAATAATAATAATAATAATAATAATAATAATAATAATAATAATAATAATAATAATAATAATAATAATAATAATGAGATACATGGAAATTTTGAACTTATCAAACCTGAATATTCTGAGTTTGCAAACCCCAAACCCCTCCTTACTTGGAACTGCCTATATATACTCAGACGCTCCCTTAAAAGCCTTTAGGTCCTGGATTAGGACTTGAACTCTTAAGTTTTTACCAGTCCCAGACTTTGAGTCAAACGAAAGATTAAATCAATAACAACAATAAGGATAATAATAGGAGCTCCGGACGGGTGGGATCACAGCCCCCATCACCCCCAGCCAACCGAGGAGGATGGTTTTGCCCGTTCGCTGCCACACCTTTGAGGGAAGATCAAAGAAAGAAAGAAAGAAAGAGAAAGAAAGAAAGAAGGAAGGAAAGAAAGAAAGAAAGAAAGAAGGAAAGAAAGAAGGAAGGAAAGAAAGAAAGAAAGAAAGAAAGAAAGAAAGAAAGAAAGAAAGAAAGAAAGAAAGAAAGAAAGAAAGAAAGAAAGAAAGAAAGAAAGGAAGGCTAGCCACATTTATTTTTTTTTTAAAAAAAAAAAAGTCGCAGGAGACATTCAACCCCTTAATGCCTTTTCAGCAGCAGCGCCTGGTTTACTAGTATGCTGGGTTTTGGTTTTTTTTAAACAACGACAATAATAACAACAACTAGAGTCCGATGCAACCTATCCCGTAAATAGATAGATAGATAGATAGATAGATAGATAGATAGATAGATAGATAGATAGATAGATAGATAGATAGATAGATCGATAGATAGATAGATAGATGAGAGAGAGAGGGAGGGGAGAGGGAGCGAGCGAGCGCGTGGCGCAATAGTTGCATTTAAAAATAAAAATAAAAAATCAAAGCATACCCCGTTTGCAAAAAAGAATTTAAAAATCAGCCAGGCATCTTTGCCTAAAAAAACAAATGCAAACGGCTCGCGCCCGTTTGCATAGAAGCCAGCAAACCAATGAAGAAACAAACAAAGAAAGAAATAAATCGGGCACGTTTGCATAAAAAGTAAATAAACTTTTTTTTTCCAAGGGAGTTTAAGACGGTTGGGGGGGGGGAAGAAGAGGAGGAGGAGGAGGAAAGTCCTACCTGTACCCCCTCCCTGGGCTTCTCCTTTTCCTTCTCTGTCTCCTTCCCTTCTTCTTCCTCCCTTCCGATGCTCAGCCCGGTCAAAGCGGCGGCGGCGGCGGCGGCGACTCCCGGGCTGCCAGCTGACGCCCGGCCCCGCCTGTTCTCCCGCCGGTCCGCCCCCTGGGCCCCGCCCCAATCCGTTTCTTCGTCCCTTTCGCCTCCTTCCCAGAAATCACGTGCTGCGCCGGCCCACGCTGCGCCGACCACCAGAGGGCGACAGAGAGCAGGCGCTTTTTCTTTTTTCTTTCTTTTAAAAAGTGGAATATTGTATTCTGTGTATCTAGCCATCCTCTCTTTTATCTCTTTCATCCGTCTGGCATTTCTGTCATCTTTCCTGTCATCTATTTTGTCATCTCTGTCTCTATCAACAACGGCAACGGATGGAAACTCATCAAAGGGAGAAGCAACCTAGAACTAAGGAGAAACTTCCTGACAGTTAGAACAATTAACCAGTGGAACCACCTGCCTCCAGAAGCGGTGAATGCTCCAAACACTGGAAGTTTTTCAGAAGAGACTGGACTGGTCCGAAATGGTATAGGGTTTTCTGTCTGAGCAGGGGGTTGGACTAGGTGACCTCCAAGGTCCCTTCCAACTTTATTATTGATCATCGCACAGTCAGCCAGATGTTCAGACTGGATTTGGCATTTTGTCTACCTATCGAGTCCTTACCCAGGACCTGGGATAGGCAGATGTGGATGTTTGATGGTATTACAGATCTCGTCGCAGGATGGAAGCCATTCCTAGTAAGGCTGCCTTTTGCAATTGACTAATAGCAAATTTGTCAATGCCAATGGTGTTCAAGTGGTGCTCCAGTTGTTTTGGGATTGCACCCAAGGAGCCTATGACTATTGGTACTATCCTTGCTTGCTTTTGCCACAGTCTTTCTATTTCTATTTGTAGGTCTTTGTATTTTGTTATCTTCTCCAGTTCTTTCTCTTCTATTCTGCTATCTCCAGGCACTGCCACGTCCACTATCCAGACTTTTTTGTCTTTCTTATCGACAATTGTTAAGTCTGGGGTGTTATGTTGCAGGGGCTTGTCTGTTTGAATTCTGAAGTCCCAGAGCACTTTAATTTTATCATTTTCTATGACTTTCTCTATTTTATGACCCCACCAGTTTTTGCTTACAGGCAAATGATATTTTTTGCAGATCTTCCAATGCACCATTGTTGCTACTTTGTCATGCCGCTGCTTGTAATCAGTCTGTGCAATCTTCTTGCAACAGCTTACCAAGTGGTCCACTGTTTCTTCAGCTTCTTTGCATAGGCGGCACTTACTGTCTGTTGCTGTCTTCTCAATTTTGACTTTATATGCATTTGTCCTTAAGGCTTGGTCTTGTGCAGCCAGAATTAGTCCCTCGGTCTCTTTCTTCAATTTTCCTGCTCTTAGCCATTGCCAGGTTTTATTATTATCTGCTTTCCCAGCTATTTTTTTTAATGTATTGGCCATGTAGTGCTTTGTCTTCCCATGCCTCTATTCTGTTCTTCATTTGGTCTTTCTTGTAGGCTAGTTTGGTCTCTCCAGTAGTTAGTAAGCCTTCCTGATATACTAATTTCAGTGCATCTTCATCATTGTTCTTCAGATATTCTTCCAAAGCCATTTTTTCTTCTTCAACCATCTGATGTACTTGTAGCATTCCACGCCCACCTATTTGCCTTGGTAGATAAAGTCTATCAATGTCACTGCGTGGATGAAGGGCATGATTCATTGTCATTATTTTTCTGGTCTGCCTATCCATTGCTTTTAGTTCTGCTTGAGTCCAGTCCACTATTCCAGCTGTGTACCTAATGACTGGGATTGCCCAGGTGTTGATTGCCTTTATGGTATTTCCTCCATTGAGTTTGGATTATTATTATTATTATTATTGATCATCGCACAGTCAGCCAGATGTTCAGACTGGATTTGGCATTTTGTCTACCTATCGAGTCCTTACCCAGGACCTGGGATAGGCAGATGTGGATGTTTGATGGTATTACAGGTATCGTCGCAGGATGGAAGCAGTTCCTAATAAGGCCGCCTTTTGCAATTGACTAATAGCGAATTTGTCAATGCCAATGGTGTTCAAGTGGTGCTCCAGTTGTTTTGGGATTGCACCCAAGGAGCCTATGACTATTGGTACTACCCTTGCTTGCTTTTGCCACAGTCTTTCTATTTCTATTTGTAGGTCTTTGTATTTTGTTATCTTCTCCAGTTCTTTCTCTTCTATTCTGCTCTCTCCAGGCACTGCCACGTCCACTATCCAGACTTTTTTGTCTTTCTTATCGACAATTGTTAAGTCTGGGGTGTTATGTTGCAGGGCTTGTCTGTTTGAATTCTGAAGTCCCAGAGCAGTTTAATTTTATCATTTTCTATGACTTTCTCTATTTTATGACCCCACCAGTTTTTGCTTACAGGCAAATGATATTTTTTGCAGATCTTCCAATGCACCATTGTTGCTACTTTGTCATGCCGCTGCTTGTAATCAGTCTGTGCAATCTTCTTGCAACAGCTTACTAAGTGGTCCACTGTTTCTTCAGCTTCTTTGCATAGGCGGCACTTACTGTCTGTTGCTGTCTTCTCAATTTTGACTTTATATGCATTTGTCCTTAAGGCTTGGTCTTGTGCAGCCAGAATTAGTCCCTCGGTCTCTTTCTTCAATTTTCCTGCTCTTAGCCATTGCCAGGTTTTATTATTATCTGCTTTCCCAGCTATTTTTTTTAATGTATTGGCCATGTAGTGCTTTGTCTTCCCATGCCTCTATTCTGTTCTTCATTTGGTCTTTCTTGTAGGCTAGTTTGGTCTCTCCAGTAGTTAGTAAGCCTTCCTGATATACTAATTTCAGTGCATCTTCATCATTGTTCTTCAGATATTCTTCCAAAGCCATTTTTTCTTCTTCAACCATCTGATGTACTTGTAGCATTCCACGCCCACCTATTTGCCTTGGTAGATAAAGTCTATCAATGTCACTGCGTGGATGAAGGGCATGATTCATTGTCATTATTTTTCTGGTCTGCCTATCCATTGCTTTTAGTTCTGCTTGAGTCCAGTCCACTATTCCAGCTGTGTACCTAATGACTGGGATTGCCCAGGTGTTGATTGCCTTTATGGTATTTCCTCCATTGAGTTTGGATTATTATTATTATTATTGATCATCGCACAGTCAGCCAGATGTTCAGACTGGATTTGGCATTTTGTCTACCTATCGAGTCCTTACCCAGGACCTGGGATAGGCAGATGTGGATGTTTGATGGTATTACAGGTATCGTCGCAGGATGGAAGCAGTTCCTAATAAGGCCGCCTTTTGCAATTGACTAATAGCGAATTTGTCAATGCCAATGGTGTTCAAGTGGTGCTCCAGTTGTTTTGGGATTGCACCCAAGGAGCCTATGACTATTGGTACTACCCTTGCTTGCTTTTGCCACAGTCTTTCTATTTCTATTTGTAGGTCTTTGTATTTTGTTATCTTCTCCAGTTCTTTCTCTTCTATTCTGCTATCTCCAGGCACTGCCACGTCCACTATCCAGACTTTTTTGTCTTTCTTATCGACAATTGTTAAGTCTGGGGTGTTATGTTGCAGGGGCTTGTCTGTTTGAATTCTGAAGTCCCAGAGCAGTTTAATTTTATCATTTTCTATGACTTTCTCTATTTTATGACCCCACCAGTTTTTGCTTACAGGCAAATGATATTTTTTGCAGATCTTCCAATGCACCATTGTTGCTACTTTGTCATGCCGCTGCTTGTAATCAGTCTGTGCAATCTTCTTGCAACAGCTTACTAAGTGGTCCACTGTTTCTTCAGCTTCTTTGCATAGGCGGCACTTACTGTCTGTTGCTGTCTTCTCAATTTTGACTTTGTATGCATTTGTCCTTAAGGCTTGGTCTTGTGCAGCCAGAATTAGTCCCTCGGTCTCTTTCTTCAATTTTCCTGCTCTTAGCCATTGCCAGGTTTTATTATTATCTGCTTTCCCAGCTATTTTTTTTAATGTATTGGCCATGTAGTGCTTTGTCTTCCCATGCCTCTATTCTGTTCTTCATTTGGTCTTTCTTGTAGGCTAGTTTGGTCTCTCCAGTAGTTAGTAAACCTTCCTGATATACTAATTTCAGTGCATCTTCATCATTGTTCTTCAGATATTCTTCCAAAGCCATTTTTTCTTCTTCAACCATCTGATGTACTTGTAGCATTCCACGCCCACCTATTTGCCTTGGTAGATAAAGTCTATCAATGTCACTGCGTGGATGAAGGGCGTGATTCATTGTCATTATTTTTCTGGTCTGCCTATTCATTGCTTTTAGTTCTGCTTGAGTCCAGTCCACTATTCCAGCTGTGTACCTAATGACTGGGATTGCCCAGGTGTTGATTGCCTTTATGGTATTTCCTCCATTGAGTTTGGATTATTATTATTATTATTATTATTATTATTATTATTATCTCTCATCTTTTTATCATCTATCATTCATCAGTCTATCTATCCTATAACCTATAATCTATTATCTATCAATATATCCATTGTTTATCTATTTATCCATCTATCATCTATCCATTATCTATCTTATCTGTCCATCTATTCTATGCCTGTGTCTCTATTATCTCTTATCTGTCCATATATTCTGTCTCTATCCATCCATCCATCATCTTATCTGTCCATCTAGTCCAGTGGTGGCGAACCTATGGCACGCGTGTGTGGGCACGCGTGCCGTCGCCCCAGTCCTGGGCCTTCAGCTGGATTTTATAAAACCTTTTCGCATTAGGCCTCTGCCGCCATGTGCAAAAAAAAAAAAAGGGGGGGGGTTCAGTCAATTTTAACTTCTTGCGGGGAAAAAAAAATCTTGCAAAGTTGGAATTGATAGATTTAACTTTTTTAGTCCCCACCCAGCATTCGACGATGCGTAAGTGGGTTTTGGGTTACAGTTTGAGCACTGTCTCTAAAAGGTTCGCCATCACTGATCTATTCTGTCTGCCTGCCTGCCTATCTCTATCTACCCATCTATCCACTATCTATCTTATCTATCCATTTATCTTGTCTGTCTCTATTTATCCATCATCTATCCATCTATTATCTTTTATTGTCTCTAGCCATCTATCCATTATCTATCTTATCTATCCATCTATTCTATATCTGCCCATCTATCCATTATCTTATCTGTCCATCTAGCTTGTCTCTACCCATCATCTATTCATATATTATCTAGCTTGTCTGTCCATTTTGTCTATCTGTCCGTATCCATCCATCCACCAATATCTATCTATCTATCTATCTATCTATCTATCTATCTATCTATCTATCTATCTATCTATCTATCTATCTATCTAATCTTTATCTTATCTTTCTCATTTATCTGCCTGCCTATCTATCATCTATTTCTATCTCTACCTCTACCTATCATCTATTTCTTTTTCTTTCTATCATCTATTTCTATCTATCTGTCTGTGTGTACCTATCATCTATTTCTCTATCTATCTATCTATCTATCTATCTATCTATCTATCTATCTATCATCTATTTTTATCTCTACCTCTACCTATCTATTTCTCTTTCTCTATCTATCTATCTATCTATCTATCTATCTATCTATCTATCTATCTATCTATCTATCTATCTCTATCTATCTACCTACCTACCTACCTACCTACCTACCTACCTACCTACCTACCTACCTACCATCTTCCTTGTCTATAATCTATCACACATCTATTATGCTTCTTTCTCATCTCTCTTTCTATTTATCTTCTTGAAGTCCACAAATTTTAAACTGGCCCAGGTTGAGAAAAACACTGCCTCAAAGACTTAAATAACTGAAAAATGGAGAAAGCTCTTGGAAGAAATCTGAATTACCATTTTTGGGCAAGCAGAATTTCTAGAGCGATGCCGACACCCCATTCAATAACGGTGTAAGGAAGAAACCTGGGGGGAAATTGCCATTCTTTGGACAACTGACGTCCTAGAGCAGTGTTTCTCAACCTTGACAATTTTAAGGCATGTGGACTTCAACTCCCAGAATTCCACAGCCAGCAATGCTGGCTGTGGAATTCTGGGAGTTGAAGTCCACATGCCTTAAAATTGTCAAGGTTGAGAAACACTGTCCTAGAGGTATAAACCATTCAAATCATACAGAAATCCTCCCACTATTTAGGAAGAAATAGGAAAATGATCCGAAGCCGCCTGTAAGACATTGCACGTTTCATTTTATTATATAAATAAGATGGTGCCATTTAGAATTTCTCTGCGATGTAATTGCATCGGGACACGGTTCCTAAGAACCCGTATCGACGAATTCTGAATTCGCAAAAGGTTTTCCACAAATTTGGGAGAAAAGGAAAAAACACCACCCAGAAATTTTTTGGGGTGACGCCTATTTTTGGTCCATGAAAAAAAAAAAAATCTAAATGCTAGGACCTGGGGATCATATTAACCACAAAGCAAAAAGAGAGTCTCGTTTTATCAAAATAACTTTTATTCAGACCAATGCATTTCCCAGGAGATATGCAGGCTGAAAGAACAAATGGAATTAAAACTATTGGATCAATCTAAAACCGGAACAAGAAATTTTCAATTGAAGCCAAGCTTCCGTTCCACCCACCAGTACATTTTTTTCCCACCCCATAAAACCTGAACACAGTACTCAAAAACTTGTTAAAGAGAGTTAGGGCGAATCTAAAATTCTTTGTTTTCTCCATCATCACCTTCTCTGTCAGAGATGTCCAATTGTGGTGACTTTAAGACTTGTGGACTTCGACTCCCAGAATTCCCCAGCCAGACTTGTGGACTTCAATTCCCAGAATTCCTCTGCCAGAAGTCTGCCTAGAGAAATCTGGGAGTTGAAGTCCACAAGCCTGGCTGGGGAATTCTGGGAGTTGAAGTCCGCAAGCCTGGCTGGGGAATTCTGGGAGTTGAAGTCCGCAAGCCTGGCTGGGGAATTCTGGGAGTTGAAGTCCGCAAGTCTTCAAGTCGCCACAACTGGACATCCCTCTTCTAAAGGGTCACAAGGAGAAGACCTCTGGATGTGTCTCACACAAGAGAGAAGAAATAGGCTGTAGAACAACACAACCCTTAAATTCAACCTAGTGGTTAGAGCAGGGAGGGCTGCTCTTTAGGAGCCCCCCCGTAAATCATCGACCGGAAAGGACAATTCTCAAAACACAACATCTCTTCTCCATCCCTTTGGAAGAATATCACCGCTTCTCTTCCTCCTCGTATGGGTGATGATCTCGGTCTACTTCCGTCTCCGTGGGATCTCCAAGCCAAGAGGAACTTGGTCTCTTAGAACCTACAGGAGAATAACAGAATAACAGAGCTGGAAGGGATCTCAAAGGTCATCTAGTCCAACCCCCTGCTCAAGCAGTAGACCCTATCCCATTTCAGACAAATGGCTGTCCAGTCTCTTCTTAAAAAGGAGGAGGAGGAATAATAAAGCTGGAAGGGACCCTGGAGGTCATCTAGTCCAACCCCCTGCTCAAGCAGGAGACCCTATCCCATTTCAGACAAATGGCTGTCCAGTCTCTTCTCAAAAAGGAGGAGGAGGAGGAGGAATAATAAAGCTGGAAGGGACCTTGGAGGTCTTCTAGTCCAACCCCCTGCTCAATCAAAAGGCCTCCGAGCGATTGGAGAAGGAATCCAGGTGAGAGAAGAGCTCCAAACCAACAGGAAAGGAGAAGCTTCACCTGGATCAGACGCCTGCGATACGCTTCCTCGTCCTCCGTCGGTCCCTTGGGGAGCAGCTGGGGGGCGGTGAGGTGTCTCCGGCACACGATCTCCACCTCCTGCAAGGTGTAGAAGACGGCGGGATCCAGAGTGTGGCTGTTGATCAGACTGACTAGGTATTCCTTGTAGTGCGCCCTGGGGGGAGTGTGTGTGTGTGTGTCAAGAAATATGTTTTGGTTAGAAAATATATTTTTAACTGGTATCACCGATATGATTAGAAAACTGATATTCAACCGTATATCTATTAATAACAATAAGAATTGCATTTGCTTAATTTGCGGGGAAAAAGGGTACCGGATGGTATAATATTGGATTTAGGTTTTTTGTTTTTTTTAAAAAATGTTCTATTGATTTTCTAATTTTACATTTAAGTATTTGAAAAGCCACGTGGCGGCTGGGTTAATCAAAAATTCAGGAACACACAAACATCTTTAGTGCCAGTCTCAAACGACTGCCTTAAATCTTTCCTCTCTTTTCCCCTTGGTATTTACTGTCTCATGTTTAAACTAATACCATTCTTATTATATGAATAAAATAAAAATAATATTCTTACCTTTATCAACCATTTTTAGCTTATACATATGCCGATTATTTTAACATTCGGTCTTTATAGACAATCAATGTCCTAATTATTTTTCCCCATTTTTTTTTAGTTTCCCGTTAGTATTTAAATTTAACATTTAATATTTATAATTTCCAAGTTTTAAGTGACCAAAGTTCCCTTTATCATAATTCATCACAAAGTCTAGTACTCAGGATACACATCTTAACTATTTGAAGAAGCTTATATGCCCCACAGAATTACTAATGGACCCATTCAACACGTTGTTTATTAAGAACTTTTTGGTAAAAATAGAAAATTCATAATATATATATTCCATCAGTGAGGGGCAACTTTTAAGATTTGTGGACTTCAACTCCCAGAATTCCTTATGCTGGCTGGTGAATTCTGGGAGTTGAAGTCCATGAGTCTTAAAGCTGCTATGTTTGGAGACCCCTGGCCTGGTTGAAATCTTGCTGGTCCCTCCGGGATCATAGAGATGGGAGTCCAGAAAGGTCATCAAGTCTAACTCCCTTGAGAGTGCAGGATGGGCCTACACACTGTCGGGGGGGGGGGGGGGCGATCTATTCTGTTTGGAAACCTCTAAAGCAGTGGTTCTCAACCTTTCTAATGCCGCGACCCCATAATACAGTTCCCCATGTTGTGGTGACCCCAAACCACTTATACATCACTGGGTGCCAGAGGCGTGGTCAAAGAAAAGGGGGGAAAATGGCGGACAGCCTTGTTTGGCGACCCCCGTGAAATGGTCGTTCGACCCCAAATGGGGTCCCGACCCACAGGTTGAGAACCACTGCTCTAAAGGGAAGAAACACCACCATGTGGTAAACTGTTCAACTCCCAGAGTTCCTCATGCTGGCTGGTGAATTCTGGGAGTTGAAGTCCACGAGTCTTAAAGCTGCCAAGTTGGAAGACCCCTGGCCTAGTTGAGACCTTGCTGGTCCCTCCAGGATCATAGAGATGGGAGTCCAGAGAGGTCATCAACTAACTCCCTTGAGAGTGCAGGATGGGCCTACACATTGTTTTGGGGGGGGGGGGGTGATCTAGTTTGTTTAAAAACCCCAAAGAAGAGGAAGAAACCCCTCAAGGTGGTAACCCAAGGGTCTTCAAACTTGGCTCTTTTATGACTTGTGGGCTTCAACTCCCATAATTCCTGAGCCAGCGTTCCAGGCTGAGGAATTCTGGGAGTTGGTCCACAAGCAGGGATCTTCAAACTTGTCCTTTTATGACTTGTGGACTTCAACTCCCAGAATTCCTCAGCCAGCGTGAGGGAACTAGGACCCTTTTATGACTTGTGGACTTCAACTCCCAGAATTCCTCAGCCAGCATGAGGGAACTACAACCCTTTTATGACTTGTGGACTTCAACACCCAGAATTCCTCAGCCAGCGTTCCAGGCTGAGGAATTCTGGGAGTTGAAGTCCACAAACAGGGGTCTTCAAACTCGGCCCTTTGATGACTTGTGAACTTCAACTCCCAGAATTCCTCAGCCAGGCACGCTGGCTGAGGAATTCTGGGAGTTGAAGTCCATAAAAGGGCCAAGTTTGAAGACCCCTGCGGTAACCCCTTCAGCACTTCCTGTCAAGAACTCCTTCCTGATGTTCGCCCTGCTGGCTGGGGAATTGTGGGAGTTGAAGTCCCCACAAGTTGAAGTCTTGCCTGA
The DNA here is from genome assembly GCA_039797435.1 of Crotalus adamanteus. Taxonomy (NCBI): domain Eukaryota; kingdom Metazoa; phylum Chordata; class Lepidosauria; order Squamata; family Viperidae; genus Crotalus; species Crotalus adamanteus. Next base: position 141,797,570 of record CM077936.1, on the reverse strand, counting down.
GATCTGAAACTCCAGCTTCCGCCTGTGTCTCTCAAAATATTCTTGGCTTCCCTCCTCTACAAATGGACTAATGTTGCTTTTTTCCCCCAACCTACAGGCAGTCCTCGGCTTACGACCATTTGTTTGGCGGCTGCTCCAAGTTACAACGGCGCTGGGGGAAAAAAAGCAACTTTACGACCAGTCCTCGCACTTATGACCCAATTGCAACTCCGGGCCGCGGTGGGTGGGGGCAATCCGGCAGCCAAATGTTATTTACCACGATGGCGAGCGTCCCTGGGTGGGAGGGAAAGGTTGTAAAATCGGGGCCTGTCATGTGGTGATTCACTTAGCGACGGGAGCTCTGGTCGACGTAGGTCGAGGACTTCCGGTATCATGTTTCAGCTCTGCTGGATCACAGTTAGAAATTCTAGGAAAGGGCCACGATTTCCCGACTCCTCATAGAAGGATTTTACTCACTCGCAAAGGCCAGCATATTCAGCCGGGGTCTCTTTGCCACACGGTTCGTCCTTTAAACCATCCAGCATTTCTTTCTGCTCCATAACCCGACATCCCCCTGCAGGCAGAGGAAGAACCCCGACATTTAAAGCGTGCCCCTTCCTTCCTTGGACCGGCGGTCCTCGACTTACGACAATTCAGCCCCAAATTTCCGTTGCTAAGCGAGACGTTGGTTAAGCGAGTTTTTTCCCCCAACTTTTCTTGCCACAGTTCTTAAGTAAACCACTGCGGTTGTTAAATTAGTAACACCGTTGTTAAGTGAGTCAGAATGTTGACCCCGGGATGGTGCCACCTTCATAAAATGTGAGCCGGTTGTCAATCATCTGAATTTCAGTCCTGTTGTAACTTGGAATGGTCACTAAATGAGCTGTTCTAGGTTGTGGACTAGCCGCGTGGTTATTTTATTTGGTTATTTTAAGGAGGTGAGCGACCCAGGTTCACGAACGTAAAGTTGGGTGGCTGTATACAAATGGAAATAAAATTAAAAAACTGAAGTGAAGAGGTTAAAAAGTAAAGCAGTGGTAGTCCCCGATTTACAACAGTTCATTTAGTGACCGTTCAAAGTTACAATAGCACTGAAAAAGTGACGTGTGACTGCTTTTCACACTTATGACGGCTGCAACACTCCCAGGGTCACGCAATCAAAATTCGGACACTTGGCATTTGGTTCCTATTTATGACGGAGTCACACATTCCCCTTTTGCGACCTTCTGACAAACAGAGTCAATGGGGGGGGACCGGATTCACTTAACAACCGTGCTGTTAATTAACAAATACAAGTGATTTGCTGAACGACTCTCGCAAAAATCATCGTAAACCGGGGCAAAACCTGCTTAACAAATATTTCACTTAGCAACAAAACTTTGGGGTCAATTGTGGTCATACACTGAGGACGGCCTGTGAAGGCGGAAGTGAAGTGAAGTAAAAGTAAAGTAAAGTAAAGTTAAAGTGAAGTAAAAATGAAGTTAAAGTGAAGTAAGGTAAAAATAAAGTTAAAGTGAAGTGAAGTAAAAATAAAGTTAAAGTGAAGTTAAAATGAAGAATTAAAGTAAAGTAAAATAGCAACAAAGTTTGGGCTCCATTGTGGTCATACTTTGAAGACTGCCCGTGAAGGCTGAAGTGAAGTGAGGTAAAAGTAAAGTAAAGTTAAAGTAAAATAAAAGTGAAATTAAAGTGAAATAAAGTAAAAATAAAGTTAAAGTGAAGTTAAAGTGGTGAGGTGAAGTGAAGTGAAGTGAAATAAAGTAAAGTAAAATAAAATAGCAACAAACTTTGGGCTCCATTGTGGTCATACATTAAAGACTGCCTGTGAAGGGAGAAGTGAAGTGAGCTAAAAGTAAAGTAAAGTAAAAATAAAGTTAAAGTGAAGTGAAGTTAAAATGAAGTGAAGCAAAAATAAAGTAAAATTAAAGTGAAATTAAAGTGAAATGAAGTAAAAATAAAGTTAAAGTGAAAATGAAGTTAAAGTGAAGTAAGGTAAAAATAAAGTTGAAGTGAAGTTAAAATGAAGTGAAGTAAAAATAAAGTAAAATTAAAGTGAAATTAAAATGAAGTGAAGTAAAAATAAAGTTAAAGTGAAGTTAAAGTGGTGAGGTCAAGTCAAATCAAATAAAGGTAAATTAAATTAACGTAATAAAATAAAACAAAACAAAATAAAATAAAGGTCAAGTCAAATCAAGTCAAAAAGCGCAAAATATTTGAAAGTGCAATCTTTCATTCCAAACTTAAAATGAAGCCATCCCAGGACAGTTGGACTTCCCAGGATTTTTTTGGGGGGGGTCCACGCACCTCCAGGGGTAGCCCGGGTGCCCGCTGGGGGGTCCGTGTTGAAGGCAACGTTGTTATCCTGGGATGGAGAGAAGAAGGGAAACGAGAGAGAATCCCGATCAGTCTCCCAAGAAGCCTTTTCCTTAAACACCCTGGGCTTCCACGTCCCCCCACCCCACATCCCCCCCTCCCCGGTCCTGAAACCCCCCCACCCCACATCCCCCCCCGACCGCCCCCCCTGACCTGGAGGAGCTGCTGCAGGCGCGGCACGGCCCAATCCCGCAGGTAGAAGAGGCAGTCGCGTGGATGGTGGCCGTGGAGGGAACGGCGGATCGGGCAGTGAGGGATCGGGCATTTCTGGAAGGGAACAAAGTGTAGGATGGGAAAATGGCTGAGCTGCCCACCCGAGTGAAAATACAGGCAAGTCCTCGCCTTACGACCGCGACTTCCAAACTTCCAGGGTAGGAAAATGGCTGAGCTGCCCACCCAAGTGAAAATACAGGCAAGTCCTCGCCTTACGACCGCAACTTCCAAACTTCCAGGGTAAGAAAATGGCTGAGCTTCCCACCCAAGTGAAAATACAGGCAAGTCCTCGCCTTACGACCGTGACTTCCAGGGTAGGAAAATGGCTGAGCTGCCCACCCAAGTGAAAATACAGGCGAGCCCTCGCCTTACGACCACCAGCTGAGCTCCAAATTTCCAGGGTAGGAAAATGGCTGAGCTGCCCACCCACTCCTCCAAAGGGAAATACAAGCGAGTCCTCAACTTTACGACCGCAACTGAGCCAAACATTTACGTTGCTGAGGTGAGAAACTGGTTAAGTGAGTTTTACCCCGTTTAACGACTCTCCTGGCCACGTTTGTTAAATTAGTAAAATTATTGTGAGGTGAATCTGGCTTGACTTGGCTTGTCAGATCGCAAAAGGGGGATCAAGGCGACTCCCCCGGATGCTGCAACGGTCATAAATATGAGTCAGATGTCACGTGTCTGAATGTAACTCACGCCATCGTGGGGAGGCGCCAACGGTCATAAGTGTGAAAAATGGTCGTAAGTCACTTTTCCCAGCGCCGTTGTAACTTTCAACAGTCACTAAGTGAACTGTTTGTAAGGACAGTCCTCGGCTTACGACGATATTTGAGCCCAATATTTCTGTTTGGGAAAAATTCCCGCCATAAATGTCTTAGGTGGGACATTGGTTACAAAAGGTCCCTTTTACGACCGTTCCCGCCACAGTTGTTAAGTGAATCACTGCAGGTGTTAAGTTCATAAGGCGGTCGTTAAGTGAAACCGGCATGGACTTTGCGTGTCAGAAGGTGGCAAAAAGGGGATTGTGTGACCCCTCCCAGGATGCCGCAACCGTCATAAATATGAGGCGGTTCCCTAGCGTCCAAATTTGGATCACCTGACCACGGGGGATGCTGCAAAAGCAGCGTCGCAACTTGAAATGGTCACTAAACGAATTTTATTCCCTTTAATATGGAGTGCAGACAAAAGTCAGGTAACCTAACTTTGTTAGCAGACGTCTGATAAATAGCAATTTATATTATTTTTTCCCAACCCAGCTCCCTTCCTCTCCAAAACATGGAACTGAATCCTGCTCCCCTTTAAATTGGAAAAGAACAGGCAGTCCTCGACTTAGAACCGTTTTGTTTCACTTAGTGACCGTTCAAACTTAACAACAGCATTCACAAAAGCAACTTATGATCATTTTTCACGCTTAACAACCGTTGCCGCATTCTCGTGGTCACGTGGTATCCAATTTGGACGCTGGGCAAACTGGCTCATACTTACGACGGTCGCAGCATCCCTGGGGGGGTCATACGATCCCATTTTGCAACCTTCTGACAAAGTCTGTGTGTGTGTGTGTGTGTGGGTGTGAAAGCCGGATTTGCTTAATAACCGTCTTACGAACTTAACAACTTCAGGGATCCACTTCGCCGTGAAGTGGAAGGAGAAAGGCCGTAAAACGGGGCAAAAAACTCACTGAAGCGATGTCTCATTTAGCAACGTGAAATTTCGGGCTCCCTTGTGAAGACACAGGAGGGGAACATTATTCAAAGGAAAACCGGAGAGAAAGAACAACAGAGACGGCCTTGAACAGACAGGCGAAGGCCCAAAAAAATGAATTTGGCCCAGGAAGTCAAGTTGAGAAAAAAAAATCCAAAATCCTGAATTTTCACCCTGCCTTGACAATTTTGAATGTAAGAAAGAGGAAAGCCGAATAAATATAATCTTTCCGGATCCTCTGATTACACCCGCTATCAAAAGAGCGGAGTTCCAGCATTTTAAAATCCGTTCCTCACACTATGGCAGTGGTTCTCAACCTTTTTAATGCCGCGACCCCCAACCGGTCGTAAGTCGAGGACTACTCAACTGGTCGTAAGTCGAGGACTACTCAACTGGTGCAGCACCGTTTGCAGAATGGGACTTTTGGTGGGCTCAGCAGGGCAGAGACAGCCTGGACAATTCCTATTGGCTTTTGAAAGCCAATACAATTAGATCTATTCAAGAGAGTCTATTCTATTGGCTTTCAAAAGCCAATAGAATAAAAGGGAGGAGCACAGCTAAGGAAAAGGGGGGGAAAATGGCGGACTGCGTTGTTTGGCGACCCCCGTGAAATGGTCGTTCGACCCCAAATGGGGTCCCGACCCACAGGTTGAGAACCACTGCACTATGGAAAGCCCTCCACTTAACAGCAGTTCAGTTAGTGACGGTTTAAAGTCACAACGGTCCTGAAAAAAGGACGGTTTTTCACGCTTAATGGCCGTTGCACCATCAATCACAGTCACCTGATCAAAATTCGGCAATTTATGACGGTTGCAGCGTCGCCCGAGGGGGGGGGGTCCCGCAATCCCCTTTTGTGACTTTCTGATAAGCAAAAACAACGGGGAAAGCCATATTCAATTAACAACCGTGCTGTTCATGAACAAACGCAGTGATCCGCTGAACGACGGTGGCGAAAATCGTCGTAAAATGGGGCAAAGCTCACTTCACTGTCACGGAAAATTTTGGCTTCAACATTAAGTCGCGGACTCCCTGTATCTTATATTTTCCTGTGGTTTTTGTTCACCGTCTCGGCCTCCATTCTCCAAATTCACCTCTGTCGAGGCCGATAAGGGGGAAATTGAATGGCAACAGCGGACCGAGTTTCAGGCTTGCATCACACACACACACACACACACACACACACACACACACACACACAGAGAGAAATGCACAATCCCTGAGCATCCTTACGTTGGAGGCATAGAAGGTCCCGTAGCAGCCACTGCAGAAATGATGTCTACATTGGGAACACTGGAAGTGCATGCAGCCCCCTCGGGCCAGTGCATACGAGAACTTGCATTTGGGACATGCTGAAAGAAAGAAAAAAAGAGAAATGTATTTATTGGCTTGTCAATAATAATAATAATAACAACAACAACAATAACAACAACAACAAAGTTGGAAGGGATCTTGGAGGTCATCTAGTCCAACCCCCTGCTCAGGCAGGAAACCTATACCATTTCGGACAAATGGCTGTCCAGTCTCTTCTTAAAAACTTCCAGTGTTAGAGCATTCACTGCTTCTGGAGGCAGGTGGTTCCACTGGTTAATTGTTCTCACTGTCAGGAAGTTTCTTCTTAGTTCTAGGTTGCTTCTCTCCTTGATTAGTTTCCATCTGTTGCTTCCTGTCCTGCCTTCAGGCGCCTTGGAGAGTAGCTTGACTGCTTCTTCTTTGGGGCAGCCCCTGAGATACTGGAAGACTGCTATCATGTCCCCCCCTGGTCCTTCTCTTCATTAGACTAGACATCCCCAATTCCAGCAACCTTTCCTTATATGTTTTAGCCTCCAGTCCCCTAATCATCTTTGTTGCTCTTCTCTGCACTCTTTCTAGAGTCTCAGCATCTTTTTTTACACCGTGGTGACCAAAACTGGATGCCGTATTCCAAGTGTGGCCTTACCAAGGCCTTGAAAAATGGTATTAACACTTCACACGATCTTGATTCTGTCCCTCTGTTAATGCAGCCTAGCACTGTGTTGGCTTTTCTGGCAGCTGCAGCACACTGCTGGCTCCTGTTTAAGAGATTGTCCACTAGGACTCCGAGGTCCCTCTCACAGTTACTAGTATTGAGCAAGGTACCCCCTATACTATACCTGTCCTATACCTGTACTAGAACTCACCATCTCCTGATGATTGGCAAAAGTCACTCAGCTAGCTTTCATGGCTAAGGCGGGACTAGAACTCACCGTCTCCTGGGGATTGGCCCAAAGTCACCCAGTCGGCTTTCATGGCTAAGGTGGGACTATCACTATCTTTTTCTTTCTAACCTGGTGAACTGGGAAAAATTAAAATCAAACTTCCTACTTAGAGTAGGAAACTCGGTTGGTGTCCCAAAAGGAACCTGGGGGCGAAATCCTCACCGATGCCATTCTCCTGGAGGTACATCGCCAAGCCCTGCGCCTGGTATTCGGGGTCGTTGGTTCGCTTCCATTCCAGGAACGCTTCACAGCTCAGACCCTGATGCTGGGGTTCCCACTGGCGCCGCGGAAGAGAAAAGACACCCCAAATTCAGCAGTTAGCCTTGTTCTGTTCTGTTCTATTCTATTCTTATTTCTAATTCTATTCTTATTTCTTATTCTATTCTATTCTATTCCTTATTTCTATTCTATTCTATTCTATTCCATTCTATTCTATTCCATTCTATTCTTATTTCTAATCCTATTCTATTCTTATTTCTATTCTATTCTTATTCTTATTCTATTCTATTCTTATTTCTATTCTATTCTTATTTCTTATTCTATTCTATTCTTATTTCTATTCTATTCTTATTTCTTATTCTGTTACATTCTATTCTTATTTCTATTCTATTCTATTCTTATTTCTTATTCTATTCTTATTTCTATTCTATTCTAATTTCTATTCTATTCCTTATTTTTATTCTATTCTATTCCATTCCATTCTATTCCATTCCATTCTATTCTTATTTCTAATTCTATTCTATTCTTATTTCTATTCTATTCTTATTTCTATTATTTCTTATTCTATTATTTCTATTCTATTCTAATTTCTATTCTATTCTATTCCTTATTTCTATTCTATTCTATTCCATTCTATTCTTATTTCTTATTCTATTCTATTCTTATTTCTATTCCTATTCCATTCCATTCTATTCTTATTTCTAATTCTATTTTATTCTTATTTCTATTCTATTCTTATTTCAATTCTATTCTTATTTCTATTCTATTCTTACTTCTATTCTGAATTTATTCTATTCTCTTCTATTATTCTCTTCTCTTCTATATTCCATTCAATTTCTTATTCCATTCCATTCCCAACCCTTCCCTTCCCTTCCATTCTACTCCACTATTTCTTTTCTATTCTATTCTATTCTATTCTATTCTATTCTATTCTATTCTATTCTATTCTATTCTATTCTATTCTATTCTATTCTATTCTATTCTATTCTATTCTATTCTATTCATTCCAATTTCTATTCTATTCCATTCCATTCCATTCCATTTGTTCTGTTCTACTCTGTTCTGTTGTATACTGTTCTACTCTACTCTACTCTACTCAAAATATCTTAACAGAGAAGGTTCACCAACCTGGCGTTTGCACTGGACGCAAAAACTCTTGCGGCACTGGGGGCATTTGGCTTCCAGTTGCTCCGATTCATAGATGAAACCGAAAGAGCACTAAGGAGAAGGAGAAAAATTTCATTTTAGCCCAGGCTGCGATCGGATCTTCCTGCCTCCAGGAAGTGGATGCAGAGACCGTCCTTAAAGGAGAAAGAAATTGAACTGGACTGAGTCCGTGCACGTTCTCTCCATCAGCTGGGCATTTGGACGCGCCTTAAAAACAACCAGCTCCTAGTCCCCTCGGAAGTATTTATTTATCTACATGCCTTGATTATTTTTATAAATAACTGGCAAACTTATCTAATACTCCACCTTCCTCTTATTTTCCCCGTAATGACAACCCTGTCAGCTGGGCTGGACTGAGAGTGCTTGGCCCAAAATCATCCTTCCATCCAACTTTCGTGCGTAAGGTGGGACTTGAACTCACCGTCTCCTGGTGATCGGCCTAAAGCCACCCAGCTGGCTTTCATGTCTAAGGTGGGACTAGAACTCACTGTCTCCTGTTGATTGGCCTAGAGTCACCCAGCCAGCGTTTATGCCTAAGGTGGGACTAGAACTCCAGGGCTCCTGATGATTGGCCCAACGTCACCCAGTCAACTTTCATGCCTAAGGTGGGACTAGAATTCCCAGGCTCCTGTTGATTGGCCTAGAGTCACCCAGCCAGCGTTATGCCTATGGTGGGACTAGAATTCCCAGGCTCCTGTTGATTGGCCTAGAGTCACCCAGCCAGCGTTTATGCCTATGGTGGGACTAGAATTCCCAGGCTCCTGTTGATTGGCCTAGAGTCACCCAGCCAGCGTTTATGCCTATGGTGGGATTAGAATTCCCAGGCTCCTGTTGATTGGCCTAGAGTCACCCAGCCAGCGTTTATGCCTATGGTGGGACTAGAACTTCCAGGTTCCTGTTGATTGGCCTAGAGTCACCCAGCCAGCGTTTATGCCTAAGGTGGGACTAGAACTCCCAGGCTCCTGTTGATTGGCCTAGAGTCACCCAGCCAGGGTTTATGCCTAAAGTGGGACTAGAACTCCAGGGCTCCTGATGATTGGCCCAACGTCACCCAGTCAACTTTCATGCCTAAGGTGGGACTAGAATTCCCAGGCTCCTAGTGATTGGCCCAAAGACACCCAGTTAGCTTTCGTGCATAAGGTGAGACTAGAACTCACCGTCTCCTAGTGATTGGTCAAAAGACATCCAGCTGACTATCATCCCTAAGGTGGAACTAGAACTCCCAGGCTCCTGTTGATTGGCCCAAAGACACCCAGTTGGCTTTTGTGCCTAAGGTGGGACTAGAACTCACAGTCTCCTGTTGATTGGCCCAAAGACATCCAGTCGGCTTTCACACCTAAGGCAGAACTAGAACTCACAGTGTCCTGGCTTCTAGCCTGGTTCCTTAAGCAGTAGACCAATAATAACAATCCACAATTCTGGATCAAAGTTTCTTTAGATACCGAGCAAATTCAAACAGCCAGAGCAGGAAACCAATTTATTTCTACAGTCTCCCTAAGCGAGTAGGTTTGACTCAAATACCCCTTCCCCAGCCAGGAAACCTACTGAGATCCATGAGACCACGACTCCCCTCACCCCAACTGGGCTCATTAGTGGAATGATGGGCGTTGTAGTCCCCCGACTTACCTGGAAGGCTCCCAGTTGGGAAAAGTCAGCCATCTATCCCTGGACGTCCCCGTTTCTTAGAAAAACGGCCCACTCGTTTTATTGACTTTTTTGAGGGGTTCCCTTCTCATTCACACGCACCCCGACTTTTGGCTCTTCTCCCCTTTTATTTGGAAACAAAAGACACCGGGGGGGGGGGGAGGCTACTCACATGCGTGCACCACTGAAACTTGGGGTCCTGCATAAGTACGTGTTCGGTTAGTTTCTTATGGAACAGGTCGTACGTCTCTTGATCCAAACAGCTGCGCAACTGTAGAGAAGCCCAATTAAAAGAATTGAGGGTGGCAAATCTAGACAGCGTACTAAAAAGCAGAGACGTCACCCTGCCAACAAAAGTGCGTATAGTCAAGGCCGTGGTTTTCCCAGCGGCAATATATGGCTGTGAAAGTTGGACCATAAGAAAGGCCGAGTGCCGAAGAATGGAGGCCTTTGGACCAGTGGTTCTCAACCTGTGGGTCGGGACCCCATTTGGGGTCGAACGACCATTTCACAGGGGTCGCCAAACAACGCAGTCCGCCATTTTTTCCCCCCTTTTCCTTAGCTGTGCTCCTCCCTCTTATTCTATTGGCTTTTGAAATGCTTACTTCTTTCCATGTGGATGTAGTTTACTGTTGTTATATTAAGACTGTTACCCATGCTACACCATGCTTCAAGACAAAATTTCGTTTTTTTGTAATTAAAAATAAATATTTAACAATATATAATTACATATTGTTTTTGTGATTAATCACTATGCTTTAATTATGTTCAATGCAAATACATCCAGATATTTACATTGCGATTCATAACAGTAGCAACATTACAGTTATGAAATAGAAACAAAAATAATTTTATGGTTGGGGGTCACCACAACATGAGGAACTGTATTATGGGGTTGCGGCATTAGAAAGGTTGAGAACCACTGCTTTGGACTATGGAGAAGACTCCTGCGAGTCCCCTGGACTGCAAGGCGATCCAACTGGTCAGTCCTAGAGGAGATCAACCCCGATTGCTCTTTAGAAGGCCAGATCCTGAAGTTGAAACTCAAATACTTTGGCCCCCTAATGAGAAGGAAGGACTCCCTGGAGAAGAGCCTAATGCTGGGAAAGATTGAGGGCAATAGAAGAAGGGGACGACAGAGAATGAGATGGCTGGATGGAGTCCCTAAAGCAGCAGGCGTGAGCTTCAATGGACTCCAGAAGATGGTAGAGGACAGGAAGGCCTGGAGGAACGTTGTCCATGGGGCCGCGATGGGTCGGACACAGCTTCGCAACTAACAACAACCACCACCTAGGCAGACACCCCCCCAAAAAAGTTTGCAAAAATCCACCACACATACTGGAAAAATCTGACTCGTTCTGAAAGCAGAAAATATCTTTCTTTCGGATTTGATGCACAAAGAAAGAAAACGCTGCAGCTTTGCTATGAGATCCTCAACTTACAACAGTTCTCCTTAATTCATTTAGCGACCCCTGTTACCACCGCGTTGAAAAAAAATATGATGACCCTTTTTCACACCTGTGACTGTTGCAGCATCCCCAGGGTTATCAAAATTCGGACACTTTGGCAATTGGCGTGTATTTATGATGAGCTGCAATGTCCTGCGGTTCACTTTTGCGACCGTCCGACAAGCAAACTCAGTGGGGAAGCCAGATCCACTTAACAACCGTGTCACTAACCGAAGCGCTGCAGTGATCCACTTCATAGCGGTGGCAAGGAAGGTCATAAAAAGGGGGGGGGAACTCACTTCGCAACAGTTTCGCTTAGCAACAGAAACCTGGGGCGGAATTGTGGCCGTCAAGTCGAGGACTACCCGCGTGGGGAGGACGGCGGTCATTTTGGATGCGCCGGGATGGAAGGAACACATAAATTCACCTCAGGGATGGCAAAATGGATTGTTTTAATTGTTCTTTTTTTAAAGGGTTTTTTTTAAATGATATTTTGGAATTTTTTAAAAATGTTGTCAACTACCCAGAGGTCAACTAGGTTTAATAAGCTGACGTGGCTTGATAAATTCATTCAGATAAATAACTAATTAAAGACAGGAACTTTTCTAGTTTCATTTCCACTTGGAAACCGGTTTGGGGACTTTTTGCTTGAGGTGGGGAAACAAACAAACAAACAAAAAAAAATATGGAACTTTGGTTTGGGTTTTTCTTGATTGAGATCGGTTCACCGTGACAGAAATGGCCAGTCTATATTATTATGTAAAAGGAAAAAAAGTTGAGGTGGTTGAGTTGAGGCTTCTTCTACTGCGCCAACTGTCAGAAAGGGTGTAGGGCAGTGGTTCTCAACCTTTCTAATGCCGCGACCCCATAATACAGTTCCCCATGTTGTGGTGACCCCCCAACCACTTATACATCACCGGGTGCCAGGGGCGTGGCCAAAGAAAAGGGGGGAAAAATGGCGGACAGCCTTGTTTGGCGACCCCCGTGAAATGGTCGTTCGGCCCCAAATGGGGTCCCGACCCACAGGTTGAGAACCACTGGTGTAGGGTCTCCTGCTTGGGCTGGGGGGGGGGGGGGAGGGTTGGACTAGATGACCTACAAGATCCCTTCCAACTCTGTTATTCTAATTCGAATTCTAAAAAGGGCAGGAAGTCCAGGTTTTTCGTTTTCTTTTCTCGTTCGTCCTACACTTTTCCCTCTTCCCCTTTTTTCCTCCCCTATTTTCCCATTGTTTTCATTTTTTTATATATTTTATATTTTAAAATATTATAATAATGATAGTAATAATAGTAATAATAATAATAAATAAAGTTGGAAGGGCCCTTGGAGTTCATCTAGTCCAACCCGCTGCTCAGGCAGGAAACCCTGTACCATTTCAGACTAATCATCATCATCATCATCATCATAAATTGGAAGGGACCTTGGAGGTCATCTAGTCCAACCCCCTGCTCAGGCAGGAAACCTTATACTATTTCAGACAAATGGCTGTCCAGTCTCTTCTTAAAACATATATATTTATTTGTGTGTGTATAATATAATAATAATAATAATAATAATAATAATAATAATAATAATAATAATATGTGTATGTACATAATACTAATGAAGTTGGAAGGGACCTTGGAGGTCATCTAGTCCAACCCCCTGCTCAGGCAGGAAACCCTATCCCATTTGAGACAAATGGCTGTCCAGTCTCTTCCTAACCTAAAACTTATGTATTTATGTGTGTGTGTGTGTGTGTGTGTGTGTTTGTGTGTGTATATATGTTTATGTATATAATAATAATAGTAGTAGTAGTAGTAGTAGTAGTAATAATAATAATAATAATAATAATAATAATAATAAAGTTGGAAGGGACTTTAGAGGTCATGTAGTCCAATCCCCTGCTCAGGCAGGAAACCTTATACTATTTCAGATAAATGGCTGTCCAGTCTCTTCTTAAAACTTATATATTTGTGTGTGTGTGTGTGTGTGTGTGTGTGTGTGTATGTGTGTGTATATATGTATATAATAATAATAATAGTAGTAGTAGTAATAGTAATAACAATAATAATAAAGTTGGAAGGGACCTTGGAGGTCATATAGTCCAACCCCCTGCTCAGGCAGGAAACCTTATACTATTTCAGATAAATGGCTGTAGTGTGTGTTTGTATGTATCTGAGTGAACTAATAAAAATTTGAACACTCAAAAAGAAGACTGGCACCAAAATGAAACACTCTCTCCTCCCCCCGATAGAAGCCGGGACCCCCCCGTCAAATGGGGTAACGGAGCAGGAGAAACATCACCTGAATATCAAGCGTGGAAAAATAATTAAGAAGTTCCGTCTCGTCGCTGATCTCCGGTTCGGAGCAAGCCGGACACACCAAATCAGTAATGTGTTTCTCCTTCACGGCGATGGTGAAATGAAGCTCAAAACACTCCGGACAAATTGTGCACTCGCACGACGTTAGTGACTGCATCTGAAAAACAGAGAAGGAGAGATTGGTGGGAGGGTGGGGAAGCAAAAACTGGGATCTGTTTTCTGTCCGAAAGCATCCAAGGATTCCCGAGAAACCCCCCCCCCCATTTGCTCTTAAATACAAACAGTCCTCGGCTTACAAGCATTCGCTTAGTGACCGTGCAAAGTTAGAACAGCATTGGGGGGGAAAAAAAGTGACTCACGAGTGGTTTTTCGCACTTATGACCGTTGTCGCGCACCCATGGTCACGTGATCAACATTCAGATGCAAATGGATGGTGGGGAAATGGAAGGATTTATATTCCTTTGCAGGCAGCTGGTCATTTGCATCGTTTTAGAGCAGTGGTTCTCAACCTTTTTAATGCCGCGACCCCCAACTGGTCGTAAGTCGAGGACTACTCAACCGGTCGTAAGTCGAGGACTACTCAACTGGTGCAGCACCGTTTGCAGACTGGGGCTTTTGGCGGGCTCAGCAGGGCAGAGACAGCCTGGACAATTCCTATTGGCTTTTGAAAGCGAGTCTATTCAAGAGAGTCTATTCTATTGGCTTTCAAAAGCCAATAGAATAAAAGGGAGTAGCACAGCTAAGGAAAAGGGCGAAAAAAAATGGCGGACTGCGTTGTTTGGCGACCCCGGTGAAATGGTCGTTCGACCCCAAATGGGGTCCCGACCCACAGGTTGAGAACCACTGTTTTAGAGGGCCGTTGAGGCCTCTTGGAGGTTTATCTGTGTCCTCAAGGTCACCTGTGCAAGGAATATCAAATCTTCCATTCCCCACCATTCAGTCAGAGCTGAAGAAGCTTCTGGGATGAGAAGTGAAACGTCTTCAAAGAAAAACAAGGAAGTCCAGTTGCCCTTTCAAAAAACCTTTTTGTGACAACTGAGGACACAGACAAACTTCCAAGTGGCCTCAACGGCTCTCTAAAAGAAGGCAAACGACCAGCTGTCTGCAAGGAGTATAAATCCTTCCATTAACCCCCCATCCAGTCTGAGCTGAAGAAGCTTCTGGAAACCTCTTCAAAGAAAAACAAGAAAGTCCAGTTGCCTCTTGGGAAAAAAAAAATAACACCTTTGGGACAAACGTGACCCTGGACGACTGAGAAACCCCCACCGACAATTCAGGCAAAAAGGAGGAACAATTGTCAGCGCTCAAACCAACAACGAAAAAGTGGACTTAGTTATGGATCGGAGCCAATCCAATCGGCAAAAACCGCCCGTCGGTACCTTGTTCCTCGGCAAGGCCAGGCTGCAGACGGCGCACTCCCAGCTCAGCCAGTGTCTGATGAAGTCGCGGTTCGGGGAGGCCTTGACGGCTTCCACGATGTCAGCCAACTCCCAGCCTTCGTTTGGTTGTTCGAGCATCAGCGAGACCATCAACTCGGCCCGGCCCCAACTGGGCAGAGACAGCGAGGCCAGGAGACGCCGCAACAGCGCCTGGCGAGGAACGAGACGAGAAAGGACAAGTGGTACCTCCCGCGGCCCAGCCAGCGACGATAAGAGGCTCCTGATCCTTCCTCTTCCTCTCTCGCTCACCTGTCGGTCAGCAGAGTGGAAGTCCACGGGAGGGTCTTCGCTCTCCCACAGCCGCTGGTGGAACGGCGCTAAGCGGGCCTGCTGCAGCTGGACCAGCGTGCGCCATAAGTCCCCGTTGTTCTCGTACAGGGCTTGCAAGACGGAGCCCCGCTCTTCGAAGCCCAGAGATTTCAACTCCCGCACCTGTTGAGCAAAGTTCAAGATCCAAAAAAAAAACACCAGGTCCTTATTAGCATATCTGGTGGACATGCCCTAAAGCTAAATGTTGTTGGTCAAAAATACACCTATAGTTGGAGAAAATGACTCAAAAACACGTAGATTTTAAGCCAGAATTGTTTCTGTTAGGACTAATAGGAGGAAACTATGAGAACGATTGTATATACTTAATTTTAGATGTACTAACCGCAGCAAGAATTGCATTTGCCCAATATTGGGAAAAATGAAAACTTACCGACGGAAGAAGAACTCATTAAGAAAATTTTAGATGGTGCAGAAATGGGACAGATTGACATTAAAGACAAAAGAGAAAGAAGACTCCGTGTACTTTAGAACATGGGACAATTTTTATCAATGGCTAGAAAAACGAGTTAGAGAGAAAGGGTATTTATATTTATATTGCTTCTCTCCTTGATTAGTTTCCATCCATTGTTTCTTGTCCTGCCTTCAGGTGCTTTGGAGAATAGCTTGACTCCCTCTTCTTTGGGCAGCCCCTCAGATACTGGAAGATTGCTATCATGTCACCCCTTGTCCTTCTCTTTTTAGATTAGACATACCCAGTACAGAACAACAGAATTGGAAGGGATCTTAGAGGTCTTCTAGTCCAACCCCCTGCTCAAGTAGGAGACCCGCTACCATTTCCAACAAATAGCTGTCCAATCTCTTCCTAAAAACCTCCAGTGATGGAGCACCCACAACTTCTGGTGGCAAGCAGTTCCACTGGTTAATTGTCCTCACTGTCAGAAAGTTTCTCCTTAATTCTGGGTTGCTTCTCTCTTTGGTCAGTTCCCAACCATGGTTTCTTGTCTTGCCTTCTGGTGCTTTGGAGAATAACGTGACCCCCTTTTCTTTGTGGAAGCCCCTCAAACACTGGAACTCTGCTATCATGTCTCCCTTATTTCTTCTTTTCTTTAGACTAGCCCAGTGGTTCTCAACCTGTGGGTCGGGACCCCATTTGGGGTCAAACGACCATTTCACGGGGGTCGCCGAACAACGTAGTCCGCCATTTTTTTCCCCCTTTTCCTTAGCTGTTCTCCTCCCTTTTATTCTATTGGCTTTTGAAAGCCAATAGAATAGACTCTCTTGAATAGAGTCTAATTTTATTGGCTTTCAAAAGCCAATAGGAATTGTCCAGGCTGTCTCTGCCCTGCTGAGCCCGCCAAAAGTCCCATTCTGCAAATGATGCTGCACCAGTTGAGTAGTCCTCGACTTACGACCGGTTGAGTAGTCCTCGACTTACAACCGGTTGGGGGGTCGCGGCATTAAAAAGGTTGAGAACCACTGGACTAGCCAAACGCAAGTCCTGCAGCCGTTCTTTGTATGTTTTAGTCTCCAGGCCTTGGATCCTATTAGTTGCTCTTCTCTGAACTTTTTCCTAAGTCTCAACATCTTTTTTGTGACACGGGGACCAAAATCGGCTAATGTCTGGTTCCCTTTTCCCACGCCTCTCGTCCAGGCTCACCTTGCTCCGACGGGCACTGAGGCATCGGCTGACGGCGTCGTCTACGTCCCCCCGGCTGGCCACCCAGGCGGCTTGGACTTCTTGAAGTGTGATGGCCCCCAGCCCACCGCCGGGCTCCTCCGCGCCCCGCTGAGTGGCCATCTCCGCCACGCCTTCCAGGACGCAGGGCAGCTCCGATTTCAGCCAGGCCAGGGGCAGCTCGGCTCCCGAGTAGCACAAGGCGGCCGCCACCATTTCGGGGGCCACGCCCACGCCCTCCGCCTCCTGCGGGGCCAAGGGACAAAGCCAGGTCAACGGGGGCCGAGACGGCCCAGAGAGGACGCCGAAGCTGGTTGGCAACTATCTCGGCCGGGAAGAAGAATAAGTTGGAGGCAGTCCTCGGCTTAACGACCGTTTAATAACCCCTCGAGGAGACGGCCACAGCTAATGAAATGGATTTGGAGATCCTTTTTTTTTTTTTTTTGCAGGCGGGATGGGTGGATCCACCTGGCATCGGTTGGGGGATTCTGGGCCAGTTGTTCTTTCTCACGTCACAGGGTTGTTGTGGGGGAAATAGGAGGAGGAAAGAGTATTGTGTATGTTCACTAATTGGAGTTCGTTTTTTTAAAAAAGGATAAATATAGACACCCCCACATACAGGCAGACATACCGAGGTGTCTATCTACCAGTATAATCTGTGTATGTATAATTGTATCTATACATATACAAACACATACATACTATTTCTGTGTGTGTGTGTGTGTTGGTGTGTGTATCAAATCTCTCTTATCTATCTATCTATCTATCTATCTATCTATCTATCTATCTATCTATCTATCTATCTATCTATCTATCTATCTAACTATTTATTATCTACAGTATATCTATCTATCAAACTCTATCTATCAAACTATCTATCTATCAAACTCTATCTATCAAACTATCTATCTATCTATCAAACTCTATCTATCTATCAAACTATCTATCTAATTCTATCTATGTATCTATCTATCTATCTATCAAACTATCTATCTAATTCTATCTATGTATCTATCTATCTATCTATCAAACTATCTATCTAATTCTATCTATCTATCAAACTCTATCTATCAAACTCTATCTATCTATCTATCTATCTATCTATCTATCTATCTATCTATCTATCTATCTATCAAACTCTATCTCTATCAAACTATCTATCTATCAAACTATCTATCTAATTCTATCTATGTATCTATCTATCTATCAAACTATCTATCTAATTCTATCTATCAAACTCTATCTATCAAACTCTATCTATCTATCTATCAAACTCTATCTCTATCAAACTCTATCTATCTATCTATCTATCTATCTATCTATCTATCTATCTATCAAACTATCTATCTCTATCAAACTCTATCTATCAAATTATCTATATCTATCTATCTATCTATCTATCTATCTATCTATCTATCTATCTATCTATCTATCTATCTATCTATCTATCTATCTATCTAATCTTTCCATCCATCCATCCATCCATCCATCCATCCATCCATCCATCCATCCAGTCTGTCTGTCTGTCTGTCTGTCTATCTATCTATCTATCTATCAAACTCTATCAAACTATCTATCTATCTATCTATCTATCTATCTATCTATCTATCCATCCATCCATCCATCCATCCATCCACATCTATCTATATCTATCTATCTGTCTGTCTGTCTGTCCGTCCATCTCTATCTAATCACCTGCCTCAACTACTACATAAGTAATCAAAGGCAGCAAACATTCCTAATAGCACTCCCATGTGTGTTTGTGTATACACTAACATGTACACAAACAGAGTTGCATAAAAACAAGAGAAAAAAAAAGAGTTTGGTCAGGCTTGCTCTCCAAAGGCCCCTGGACCCCCAAAGTTGGCACCCCCGCTAGATGAACTACAGTTCCCACAATTCCCCAGCCGGCGTTCGATTGGAAGGAGACGCCTTTTAAGGGTTGAAAAGTGATTGTGGGGGGGACTCGCTTGGCGGGTAGGGGGAGGGCTCACCCTGATCATGGCCACCATCTTCTGCCCGTCGTCCCGCAGCTTCGCCTGCCTCTGATGCTCCGCCTCCTCGGGCGAGGCGGGCGGGGCTTTCCACAGGCCCTGGGGCTCCCCGGGGGCTTCCACCACCTGTCGCTTCAGCCGGCCCACCTCGTCCTTCTCGGCCCGGGACGGGGGCTGGGGATCACCGTGCAGGCTGGTGCAATTGCACATCTCGCAGATCCGTCGGTGGGCGCTGTTGCGGAAAGTGCAGTGTTCGCACTGCCAGCTGGGGGCCTGTGGGAAGAGAGGGGTCTGGGTTCTAGATCAGCGGCAGGATGCAAGATCAGGCTCTGCTTAAGATCGGAGCTCGAGATTGAGCATGGGGAAGATCAGACACAGAGCCGGCCTTTCTGAGGTCTGATCAAAGCCGGGAAGGTGACTTTGGGCCGATCACCAGGTGCCGGTGAGTTCTAGTCCGACCTTAGGCATCAAAGCCGGGAGGGTGAGTTTGGGCCAACCACCAGGAGACAGTGAGTTCTAGTTAGGCCTTAGGAATGAAGGTTGGCTGGGTGACTTTGGGCCAATCACCAGGAGACGGTGAGTTCTAGTCCTGCATTAGGCACGAAAACTAACTGGGTGACATGAAAGCTGGTTGGGTGACCTTGGGCCAATCACCAGGCGACAGTGAATTCTAGTCCTGCCCTAGATATAAAAGCCGTCTGGATGATTTTGACCTTAGCCATGAAGGTTAGCTGGGTGACTTTGGGGCCAACCACCAGGAGACGGGGAGTTCTAGCCCCACCTTAGGCATGAAAATTAGCTGGGTGACTTTGGCCCAACCACCAGGTGACGGTGAATTCTAGTCCCGCCTTAAATACAAAAGCTGGCTGGGTGACTTTGGCCCAACCACCAGGCGACGGTGAATTGTAGTCCCACCTTAAGTACAAAAGCTGGCTGGATGACTTTGGGCAAACCACCAGGTGATGAATTCTAGTCGTGCCTTAGATATGAAAGCTGGCTGGGTGACTTTGGCCCAACCACCAGGCGACGGTGAATTCTAGTCCCACCTTAAGTACAAAAGCTGGCTGGATGACTTTGGGCAAACCCTCAGGCGACGGTGAATTCTAGTCCCGCCTTAAATACGAAAGCTGGCTGGATGACTTTGGCCCAACCACCAGGCGACGGTGAATTCTAGTCCCGCCTTAAATACAAAAGCTGGCTGGATGACTTTGGCCCAACCACCAGGCGACGGTGAATTCTAGTCCCGCCTTAAATACAAAAGCTGGCTGGGTGACTTTGGCCCAACCACCAGGCGACGGTGAATTGTAGTCCTGCCTTAAATACGAAAGCTGGCTGGATGACTTCGGGCCAACCACCAGGTGATGAATTCTAGTCGTGCCTTAGATATGAAAGCTGGCTGGGTGACTTTGGCCCAACCACCAGGCGACGGCGAATTCTAGTCCCGCCTTCAATACGAAAGCAAGGGGGAGGATGACTTTGGTCCGGTCCCTCCCTCCCTCCCAGTCCAGCCCACCTCGCAAGGTTGGAGAAAATCGGCAGCGGAATGGATATTGAACACGTCCACCCCCTTGAGTCGTCTGTCAGGAGACAAATCAAGAAATAAAGTCACCCATTTGCCGTACTGGCTACCCAGCTCCCGATTATCTCCGGCTGGCATTTTCCAAGGGTTAAAAAAAAAAAAAACAAACCAAAGTTCTAAAAGCAAAACTTTGAAAACTTAGGGAAGCCCCCCCACCCCTCCCATCCCCCCAGCACTCACATCTTCCTGCTGGGGTCCGCTCTCCTCCCCCCAGGCTATCAGGGGCTTGGCGTCACCCGTGCCCGGTCTGCCGGCCAGGCGCGGCCTCTCGCAAACGGCGCAGAGGACGGTGGCCGACTCGTTCTCAAAGGTGCAGGTCTGGCAAGACCAGCGCCCTCTGGCCAGCTGGCCTTGGTGGGTCAGCTCGTCCTCCAGGCCGAGGGTCTGGGGGGTCTTGCACCCCCGAGGCCGGTCGCAATTGATGCAAAGGACGGAGGAGGCATCGTTGTTCTTCTGACAAGCCGCGCAGCGCCAGGGCGGGCGCGGACTGGGCAGGCTGTGGGAGGCGGAGAGTGGGGGGCGGCTGGGGGGCCGTAGAGAAGCCGTCTCCGAGGGGATGCTGGAGAGGCTGCAAAAAAAGGGGAGAATTTCCATTTAAATGGAGATTTAAACGAATCACAACGGAGTGATTCATCGATAAACTAATAAACCCAACTGAATAAAGCTTTTGGTGCATCCTTGGCTTACAGCAGGGGTTTTCAACCCTGGCCCCCTTTATGACTGGTGGACTCCAACTCCCAGAATTCCTCAGCCAGGAAGATGGATGAGAACAGAGGTGGGGAACTATGGACCCTCTTATGACTGCTGGACTTCAACTCCCAGAATTCCTCAGCCAGCGTGCCTGGCTGAGCAATTCTGGGAGTTGAAGTCCTTAGATCAGTCGTCTTCAAACTTGGCCCTTTTATGACTGGTGGACTTCAACTCCCAGAATTCCTCAGCCAGCAAGGTGGATTAGAACAGGGGTGGGGAATTCTGGGAGTTGAAGTCCACCAGTCATAAAAGGGCCAGGTTTGAAGAATTCTATTCTATTCTATTCTATTCCTTATTTTATTATTCTATTCCATTCCATTCTGTATTTTATTATTATTCTATTCTATTCTATTCCTTATTTTATTATTCTATTCTATTCTATTCCATTCCATTCCATTTTGTATTTTATTATTATTCTATTCTATTCTATTCTATTCTATTCTATTCTATTCTAATTCTATTCTGTATTTTATTATTCTATTCTATTCTAATTCTATTCTGTATTTTATTATTCTATTCTATTCTATTCTATTCTATTCTATTCTATTCCATATTTTCTATTCTATTCTATATTCCATTCTATTTCTTATTTTATTCTATTTTATATTCCATTTCTTATTCTATTCTGTTCTATTCTACATTCTACATTCTATTATTATTCTATTCTATATTCTAATCTATTCTATTCTCATTCCATATTTCCTATTTTCCATTCCATTCCTTATTCCATTCCATTATTATTTGTACCCCGAGCCTACCTGGGGTTAGGTGGTGGTGGGGGACTCTGCCATGCTCTGCCAGGGTTTTTCATAGGCACCCGATGGTGATGCGTCCGGGAAGGATGCTTGTGAAACAGCCAATCACAGTTAGGACACAAACTCTGATTGCAAGCCTCACAGTGCTGCGACGGAGCTTCTAAACCACAAAGCAGGCAGGTGTCTGGAGGGAGGTTCCCTGCAGGCCAGAAAAAGGGGAGGGGGGGGTGGGAAAAAAACCCACAACAGTCTCAAGTGTTGTTCTGCTTATGTCTGAAAAAAACCAACATTCAGTTCCATCTCTACATAGGATGCAGCTTTTATTCCACGGGTCTTCAAACTTGGTCCTTTTATGACTTGTGGACTTCAACTCCCAGAATTCCTGGCTGAGGAATTCTGGGAGTTGACGCCCGCAAGTCATCAAAGGGCCCAGTTTGAAGACCTCTGCTTGTGGACTTCAATTCCCAGAATTCCTCAGCCAGGCATGCTGGCTGAGGAATTCTGGGAGTTGAAGTCCGCAAGTCATCAAAGGGTCATAGTTCCCTCATGCTGGCTGAGGAATTCTGGGAGTTGAAGTCTACAAGTCATAAAAGGGCCCAGTTTGAAGACCCCTATTTTATTCCAAAGCTGGGCAGGAATTAATACAGGATTTACAAGTAGTCCACAACTGAGCCCAAAAATTTCGGTTGCTAAGTGAGACACTTATGAGGAGAATTTTGCCCCATTTTACAAACCTTTCCCGCCAGTTTTGTTCAGCGAATCGCCGCATTCGTTAAGTTAGTCACACGGTCGTTAAGCAAATCCGGCTTACCACCCCGTTGACTCTGCTCGTCAGAAGGTTGCAAAAGGGAATCACGTGACCCCGGGACGCTGCGACCATCATAAATATGAGTCAGTTGCCAAGCGTCAGAATTTCAATCACGTGACCACAGGGAGGCCACAACCGGTCATAAGTGTGGAAAACATTTTTTTAAAGTGGCGTCGTAACTTGGAACAGTCATTAAGTGACTAGGAAGCCTTCTAGAGCTGTGTTCCTTAACTCGCAACTGCTGGAAGATATATGGACTTCAATTCCCAGAATTCCCCAGCCAGGCTCATATTTATGACAAATTGCAGTGTCCGGGGGGGGGGGGGGCTGGTCACGTGATCCCCTTTTGCGACCTCTTCTGACAAACAAAAATCAGCCAGGAAGCCAGGTTCAGTTAACGACCGTGTGACTGAAGCGATTCACTTAACAACCGCAGCAGGAAAAGTCGCAAAATGGGGCAACCCCCCCCTTAACCGCTGCCTCGCTTAGCAACGGAAATTTCGGACTCCCCCGTGGGCGTAAATCGAGGCTGGCTGGGGGATTCTGGGAGTTGAAGTCCACAGCTCTTCCAGTGGCCGAGGTTGGAGAAACGCCGCTCCGGATGTCCTGCCATTGGTTCAGAAGAACCTTGAAACGTCTGCCCCTGCCTCTCGTCTAAACGGCATCTCGGTTTGATGATGATCCTGGCTTGCAGGACAAAATAAGCCCCGCGAACGTGGCTATAACCCTAACCGCCAATCTCTTTTCTCCCATTACCTGCGTGAGAGATGGCCAAAAGCGGATTCAGAGGTCCGGCATCAGCGGGCTTGTGGACCTGGAGAAAGACAGAAGAATGAGGACCACCGAAGGAGGAGGACCTAAAGGGGCTTTTCTTTGGCGGGCAGCTGGACTTCCTCCTTTGTCTTTGAAGACGTTTCGCTTCTCGTCCCAGAAGCTTCCTCAGGGTCTGACTGGAGGGAGGGGGGAAAGGGAAAGATTTATACTCCTTGCAGACAGCTGGTCATTTGCCTTCTTTTAGAGCAGGGGTGTCAACCTCAATTTCATTGAGGGCCACATCAGCATTGTGGTTGCCCTGGGGTGTGGCCTACTGGGTGGGTGTGGCTGGAGGGCGTGGTCTATGGGGTGGGCGTGGCCAGCTCGACAATCACTTGCTTCAGGGGTAGCTGGGCAGGACTGGGGCAAATCTGAGGGTCTCTGGCGTAGGATGGGAGAGCACTGGGACATGGTCCCTCCCACCCCCCTCTGTTTGTTCCTCCCTCCCTCCCACCCTCCCTTCCTGTTCCTTCCTTTCTTCCCTCCTTCCATTCCTTCCTCCCTTCCTTCTTGTTCCTTCTTTCCTTTCTTCTCTCCCTCCCACCCTCCATTCCTTCCTCCCTCCCTCCCTCCTTCCCACCCTCTATTTATTTTTATTTTTTTTATTTTATTTATTAAAATTTATAGACCGCCCCACTCCCGCAGGACTCTGGGCGGCTAACAATAAAAACACTCCCTCCCTCTGTTCCTTCCTTCCTGTTTTCTTTCTTCTCTCCTTCCCACTCTCCATTACTTCCTCCCTCTGTTCCTTCCTTCCTTCCTTCCTTCCTTCCTTCCTTCCTTCCTTCCTTCCTTCCTTCCTTCCTTCCTTCCTCCCTGTTCCTTTTCTTCCCTCCCTCCTTCCCACCCTCCATTCCTTCCTCCCTGTTCCTCCCTCCCTCCCTCCTTCCTACCCTATACCTTCCTTCCTTTCTTCCCTCCCTCCCACCCTCCATTCCTTCCTCCCTGTCCCTTCTTTCCTCCCTCCCTTTTTCCCTCCTTCCCACCCTCCCTTTGTGGCTTCCAGGCTGGAGGTGCTAGTGGGGGGAGGGGGGTTGGCGCTGATCAACAACCTGGTTGCCTCCATCAACGCCAGAAGGCGCTCAGCCTAAGATCCACTGGAACCCGCCAGGAGCTCCAGAGAATAAACTTCCCGCCTCGCTCTCCCTCCTTTTGGCTTGTCCCTCCGGAAAAGAGAAAATAAAATCTCCTTTCCCCCAGTCAATCTGCTCTTCCCCTTTACAAATCCCTCCCCAAGCGCCCCCCCCCCCAGCCAGCCAACGTGGAGCTCCAGGCCTCTCTGCCGAAAAAGCCTCCCCCCCCAATTCCACTCTCCGCTACACTTCCTTCCTTCTCATCTCTTTCCTTCCTCAGCGCTCAGGAAGGGCTGATGGGAGGGGGGAGACTGCCAGCGCTGCCATGTTGCCACCGGTCTCGCTATCCCGCATGTGGGGGGGTCTGTGCCGGTGAAACTATCCCGCATGTGGGGGGGGGGGTCTGTGCTGGTGAAACTATCCCGCATGTGGGGGGGGAGTCTGTGCCGGAGAAACTATCCTGCATGCGAGGGGGTGTGTGTCTGTGCCGGTGAAACTATCCCGCATGCGGGGGGGGGGGGTCTGTGCCGGTGAAACTATCCCGCATGTGGGGGGGAGTCTGTGCCGGTGAAACTATCCCACATGCGGTGGGGGGAGTCTGTGCTGGAGAAACTATCCCGCATGTGGGGGGGGAGTCTGTGCCGGTGAAACTATCCCACAGGTGGAGGGGGGGGGTCTGTGCCGGTGAAACTATCCCGCATGCGGGGGGGGGGGAAGTCTGTGCCGGTGAAAGGAAACCCTCATAGCTTCTTCGGGTTCTGACTGGATGGAGGGGAATGGAAGGATTTATCCTCCTCACAGATTTGTTCTCCTCGCAGCTGGTCATTTGCATTCTTTTAGAGAGGCGTTGAGGCCACCTGGAGGTTTACCTCAGGGTCAACAGGGAAAAGACCCAGGGCAGAAAACATCCTGCAGCCAAGATGGCTCGACCCCCATTTGCACCACTCAGGTGACCCCGAGGACACAGGTGGCCTCAATGGCTCTATAAAAGGCAATGACCAGCTCTCTGCGAGGAGTATAAATCCTTCCATTTCCCCACCATCCAGTCAGAGCCGAAGAAGTTTCTGGGATGAGAAGCGAAACGTTTTCAAAGAATAACAAGGAAGTCCAGTTGCCTCAGGACTCAGATAAACCTCCAAGTGGCCTCAACGACTCCCTAAAAGAAGGCAAATGACCAGCTGTCTGCGAGGAGTATAAATCCTGCCATTCCCCACCATCCAGTCAGAGCCAAAGAAGCTTCTGGGATGAGAAGCGAAACGTTTTCAAAGAACAACAAGCCCAGTTGCCTCAGGACTCAGATAAACCTCCAAGTGGCCTCAACAACTCTCTAAAAGAAGGCAAATGACCAGCTGTCTGCGAGGAGTATAAATCCTTCCATTTCCCCCACTATCCAGTCAGAGCCGAAGAAGCTTCTGGGATGGGAAGTGAAACGTCTTCAAAGAAAAACAAGGAATCTCCCGAGACAGAAGGGAGGAGGAGAAACTTCACAGAAGTTTCATCCCTCGCAGGTCAAAGAACCCCCTTGAAGAAAATTTGGAAGCCATCTTGAAGGGAGAAAGATCGACCCACAGACCAGCTGATAATCCTGCTCACTCCGGAGTCCTCGATTTATGGACCACAGTTGAGCCCTTTTTGTCGCTAAGTGAAACGCTCGTTCCGTGAATGTTGCCCCATTTTGCAAACTGTTCTCGCTAAATGAATCGCCACAGTTGTAAGTCAACAATGCCGTTGTTAAATGAATCTGGCTCCTTCGTTTTGCTAGAAAGATTGCAAAATGGGGTCACGTTACCCCGAGACACTACAACCATAAATACGAACAGGATTGCCAAGTGTACGAATGCAGGGGAATGCTGCAACGCCATAAGTCCGAGGACCGGCTGTAAGTCACTTTTTTCCCAGTGTCATCGTTAACTTGAACAGTCACTAACTGAACTGTTGCTAAGTTGAGGACCACCTGTAAGGGGGACTTTCTCCATCATCCGCAGCCAGCACGTTTGGTGGGGGATGATGGATCCCAGATGGAGAAGCTGAAGGAACACAGCTGATTTCTCCAAGGCTAGACCACTCAAAACAAAATGGGATTTAGACACTCACAACCACAATTGCAACTCACAAGCCCTGCTGGTTGTTAAATAAATTGAGCCTGATTTTATGATCTTTTCTCCCCACGGTCGTTAAGTGAATTGCCAGTCATTAAACGAATCACATGATTGTTAAGCAAATCCACCACTGACTTTGCTTGTTGGAAGCTGGCTGGGAAGGTGGGAAATGACGATCACGTGACCCTGGGAGGCGGCCACTGTCCTAAATCCACGCCTAGCTTTGATCACAGGAACGCTGTGACGGTCGTAAGTGCGAAGCCTGGTCAACAGTCACTTTTTTCAGTCCTGTGGTAACTTCGGATGGTTCCTAAATGAATGGTTGTTAAGTCGAGGACTAACTATGCCAATGTTTCTCAACCTTCAAGTCCCACAATTCCCCAGTCACCAAATAGCCATCTTTAAGATGTGTGGACTTCAACTCCCAGAATTCCACAGCCAGCCAAGCTGAAGTCCCCACATCTTAAAGGTGGCCCTTTGGTGGCTGGGGAATTCCAGGAGTTGACATCCCTACATCTTAAAGTTGGCAATTTGCTGGCTGGGGCATTCTGGGAGTTGAAGTCCCCACATTTTAAAGATGGCCATTTGCTGGCTGGGGCATTCTGGGAGTTGAAGTCCCCACATCTTAAAGATGGCCATTTGCTGGCTGGGGCATTCTGGGAGTTGAAGTCCCCACATCTTAAAGTTGGCCATTTGGTGGCTGAGGAATTCTGGGAGTTGAAGTCCCCACATCTTCAGGGTTGAAAAATGCTATTATAACAAAACCACAGGCAGCAAGGGCCCCCATCCCACCCACTCGAAAGCCTGCAGGACCCACCTCACTCCATTCTTTAACCCCCCCCCCCAGCCTGCCCCATAGCGCTACTCACCTGTAAGGCCTGGCCCCCTTGCATTAATTCTTGCAACATCCGAGGATTTGGATGCGTTTCCTATACCAGGAAAAAGAATCACAAGCCTCCTTCAACTCTTAGCAGGGACCCCCGGGAGGTTACATAGCCCCCCCCCCAGCCCAGCTTGGTCTCAGCCCCCCCCCCCAGCCCTCTATACCGAGAGGAGAAGGTTCAGCTCTGCACGGAGTAGCATGACATCCACTGTGACGGATGCCACGTGAGGAATGTCTGGTTCAGCTTGATGATCCGGGAAGTAAAGCCCATCGGCCTTTTGTTCCAAATAGCCGTACAGCCGGAGGACGTCTCGTCCACCCTGCCGGAACAGAAGGCGTTATTTTGGCGGGCAAAGGGGTGACATGTACAAAAAAAAAAGAAAAAGAAAGAGAGAGGGAGAGAGAGAGAGAGGAGAGAAAGAAAAAAAAGAGAGAAAGTAAGAGAGAAACAAAAAAGAAAGAGAAAGGGGGGAGAGAGAAAGTATGAGAGAAAGAGAGAGAGAAAGAAAAAAGGAGAGAAAGGGAGAGAGAGAGAAAGAGAGAGAGGAGAGAAAGAAAAAAGAAAGAAAAAAGAAAGAGAGAAAGGGAGAGAGAGAAAGAGAGAGAGAGGAGAGAAAGAAAAAAGAGAGAGAAAGTAAGAGAAACAAAAAAGAAAGAGAAAGGGGGGGAGAGAGAAAGTATGAGAGAAAGAGAGAGAGAAAGAAAAAAGGAGAGAAAGGGAGAGAGAGAGAAAGAGAGAAAGAAAAAAGAGAGAAAGAAAAAAGAGAGAAAGGAAGAGAGAGAAAGAGAGAGGAGAGAAAGAAAAAAGAGAGAAAGTAAGAGAGAAACAAAAAAGAAAGAGAAAGGGGGGGAGAGAGAAAGTATGAGAGAAAGAGAGAGAGGAGAGAAAGAAAAAAGAGAGAAAGGTAGAGAGAGAGAGAAAGGTAGAGAGAAAGAGAGAAAAGGAGAAAGAGAGAAAATAAGAGAGAAAGAGAGAAAGGGAGAGAGAGAGAAAGAGAGAGAAGAAAGGGAGAGCGAGAAAGGGAGAGAGATAGAAAGGGAGTAAAGAGAAAGAAAGGAGAAAAAGAAAGAAAGGGAGAGAGAAAGAGAGAAGAAAGGGAGAGAGATAGAAAGGGAGAGTAAAGAGAAAGGAGAAAAAGAAAGATAGAAAGGGAGAGAGAGAGAGAAAGAGAGAGAGAGAAGAAAGAGAGAAAGAGAGAGGGAGGTAGACTCTTGCAAAATTCGATACCAACTCTTATTTAAAACGTTTGGAAATTGCTGGAAAAGAAAAGATAATTTCAGCCGATCCAGAAGGCAAGCAAAAAAGAGCGACACACCTACATATACAAACACATACACAAACAGACACACGGAGAGACAGGTGGCCTTTTGTAAACGGTTACACAATGCCGATCCTTATTTAAATCGTTTGGAAATTGCTGGAAAAGAAAGGATAATCTCAGCAGATTCATTCATTCGTTTCCGAAGAAGCGGGGGAAAAAAAGCTGTCTTTAAAAAAATAAACCTTTGATGACTTGTGGACTTCAACTCCCAGAATTCCTCAGCCAGCGTGCCTGGGCTGAGGAATTCTGGGAGTTGAAGTCCACAAGTCATCAAAGGGCCAAGTTTGAAGACCCCTGTTCTAAAGCCAATTATTTCTCAACCTGGGCGACGTTAAGAGGGATGGACTTCAACTCCCAGAATTCCCTAGCCAGCATAGCTGGCTGGGGAATTCTGGGAGTTGAAGTCCACCCCTCTTAAAGTGGCCCAGGTTGAGACACACAATTTATCTGCAATAAATTGAGAAGCCCAGTAAAGCTTAACACACCGATTCTGCTTATAAAAAAAAATCTGGGACATTTCTTTGCTCAACATAGACAGCCCCGTGGGCTTGGTGGATTCCTCAGGATTCCCAGAACGAGATTCTTTCCCTCAAGAAAGGATCCCAATTACGAAGGGCCTGCCCTGAGGCAGGAAATAGTATCCACAACATTGTCAGTCCCTTCCCTGCAAATGCACCAGAGAGGAAAAAAGAAAATCGGAATTGAAAAGTTTCCAGTTTCATTTTGGCAGCTGCTGAGAAAAATGTCCGTCGATCTTATTTTTTTTTTTTAAAGCCTCAGGAATCTTCTCCGGAAACAAAACTCAATTTAAATACAGCGGGATCCCCATCAAGATAGGGGGATCCAGCTTGGAGATGGGGGGGGAGCTTACCTGGATAGTGTCCACCGTATCCCGGAAAACGGGATTATTAAATTTGACCATGCGCCAGAAATAAGGTTTGCGAGGATGCAGAAGGTTGCGCCCGTATTTCTCCAGGATCTGGAAGGCGGTGGAGACCAAGCGGAGATCCACCTGGAACTGAAAGGGGATTGGTGGTTTTATGCCTTTTTTTAAAAATTTAAATACAGAAGCTGGTGCCGGGTTCGAATGCAGCCGGCTTACGAGGCGTCCCAGAAGTACGGCCCTCGACTTGCTCCTACTCGTTTAGCGACCGCTGGAACTTATAAGGGCGTGGATGAAAGTGAGCTACGACCGGTCCTCGCTTTTACGACGGTCGTAGCCGTCGCCCATTCTGTTGCTCGGCAACTGACGTGTTATTGAAAATGGTTACGGTGTCCCAGAGTTGCGTGATCACCGTTTGCGACCTCCCTACCTAGCTGTTTTTTTTTCGACTAGCCAAGTCAACGGGGGAAGCCAGATTCGCTTAAGAACCGTGCGATCCACTTAGCGACGGTGGTGATCCGCTTCAAAAAAACGGAAAAAAAAAAGGACGCAAAGTTGAGCGCGAGTCACAACAACCGCCTGGCCAAGCCAGGGAAATCCCGGTCACATCTGTGCTCGTGATTCGAGGACTATCTGCAATGAGCCCTCTCAAACGGTTTTCTCTTGAGGACTAGAAGCCTTGCTTTTTGGAAATGGAAGCTGGAGGACCGTGTCGCTAAATCGGGGTGATGCCCATCGCCACGGAAAGAGAAATGACTCGAGCAGGATCCCATCCTTCCATCCTTGAACCCCTGATCCTACCTGGCCCCTTACGCCCAGCTCCCTTAAACTCCATTCCGCTTCCAAGCTGGGTTTGATTGCATTATTTATTTATTTCTATTTATTTGTTAATTTATAGGCCGCCAATCTCACTGTCAAGAGACTGGGGGGGGGGGGCGGGGAGAGGGCTGAAAACAATATAAAAAACATAATATAAAACAATAAATACATTTTAAAAAAAGATTCGTTCACTTCTGCTTAATTGTCAGCCTTTACATCAGGGGTCTTCAAACTTGGCCCTTTGATGACTGGTGGACTTCAACTCCCAGAATTCCTCAGCCAGCATGCTTGGCTGAGGAATTCTGGGAGTTGAAGTCCACCAGTCATCAAAGGGCCAAGTTGGAAGACCCCTGCTTGTGGACTTCAACTCCCAGAATTCCTCAGCCAGGCACGCTGGCTGAGGAATTCTGGGAGTTGAAGTCCACCAGTCATCAAAGGGCCAAGTTTGAAGACCCCTGCTTGTGGACTTCAATTCCCAGAATTCCTCAGCCAGGCACGCTGGCTGAGGAATTCTGGGAGTTGGAGTCCACCAGTCATCAAATGGCCAAGTTTGAAGACCCCTGCTTTTTCCCAGTGGGGAAAAAGTACCATCGCAGGCAGACATTCAACAGGTAAAACATCCAAACCAGGATCTACCCTCCCTCTTACTCCACTCCTCACCTGCCCCTTGACACTGAGAGTAGTTTCCTCTCCCCCAATGGGGGAAAAAAGAGCATTACAGGCAGACATTCAACAGGTAAATCATCCAACACAAGATCTATCTTCCTTCTCACCCCATTCCTCACCTGTTCCTTGGCATTCAGGGTGGCTTCCTCTCCCCCCCCATGGGAAAAAAGAGCATTGCAGGCAGACATTCAACAGGTAAAACATCCAAAGCAGGATCTACCCTCCCTCTCACCCCACTCCTCACCTGCTCCTTGACGTTGGCTCGCAAAATGCCCCTGGCATCAATCTCCAGATATTTCTGGGCGGGGGGCAAGGGCGCTTCCACCAGGCGCTGCAAAAATTCGGCATTCTGTTCGGAAGGATTCCGGATCAAGGTGGTGACCAGCTCCTGTCGGAGGGCTGCAAACTTGCGTGTGGCCTCCCCCATTTCTGAGCCCCCTTGCGAAAAATAAAAATAAAGTGAATCACCAAGATAAAACGGGAGATGCCAGTTTTGCAACCTCCCAGAAAATTGGCGAAGAAAAAGCAAAATTTCTTTGGAAGAAGCCAAATCGTTACGACAGCCCTTGCAGGTAGGCCAAAGGCGAAGCTTCAGGCCAGGGGTTTGCAAATTGGGCCCTTTGATGACTTGTGGACTTCGACTCCCAGAATTCCTCAGCTAAGCATGCTGGCTGAGGAATTCTGGGAATTGAAGTCCGCAAGTCATCAAAGCGCCCAGGTTGAAGACCCCCTGCTTGTGGACTTGAACTCCCAGAATTCCTCAGCTAGGCATGCCGGCTGAGGAATTCTGGGAGTTGGAGTCCACCAGTCATCAAAGGACCAATTTGGGACTCCGTAGGACTACAATACTGGTGATCTACATCCGAACCAAATTCTGCAAACTGACTGGGGAGAACTTGAAGTTGGAAAAACTCAAAAATGTTTTTAGAGCCCCCCCCCCAAAGTTATAAATTATAAAGCCAGCTAGGATGATTTTGGGGCCAGTCTCTCTCTCTCTCTCTCTTTTTCTATCTTTTTTCTTTCTCTCTTTCTTCCTTTTCTCTTTCTCTCTTTCTTCCTTTTCTCTCTCTCTCTCTCTCTCTCTCTCTCTCTCTTTTTTCTTCCTTTCTGTCTCTCTCTCCCTTTCTCTTTTTCCTTTTTCTCTTTCGCCCTTTCTTTTTCTCTCTCCCTTTCTTTTTTCTTTCTTTCTGTCTTTTTCCTTTTTCTCTTTCTCCCTTTCTTTTTTTCTCTCTCTTTCTTTTTTCTTTCTGTCTCTCTCCTTTCTTTCTTTATTCTTTCTCTCTCCCTTTCTCTCTTTTCTTTCTCCCTTTCTCTTTTTTCTCTTCTTTCTCTCTTCCCCTTTCTCTCTCTCCCTTTCTCTTTTTTCATTCTCTCATTCTTTTTTTGTTCTCATTCTCCCTTTCTCTTTTCTTTCTCTCCCCTTTTTTCTCTTTCTTTGTCTCTCTCCCTTTCTCTTTTCTTTCTCCTCTTTTTTCTCTTCTTTCTTTCTTTCTCTCTTCCTTTCTTTTTGTCTCTCCCTTTCTCTTTTCATTCTCTTTCTGTTTTTTTGTTCTTTCATTCTCCCTTTCTCTTTTCTCTCTCTCCCTTTCTTTTTTCTTTCTTTCTCTGTGTCTCTGTCTCCCTTTCTTTTTTCTTTCTCCCTCTCTCCTCTTTTCTTTCTTTTTTTCTTTCTGCCTCTCTCCTCTTTTCTTTCTCTCCCCTTCTCTCTCTCCCTCTCCCTCTCCCTTTCTTTTTTCTTTATCTTTTTTCTTTCTCTCCCTTTCTCTCTCTTTTTCCTTTCTCTCTCTCTCTCTCTCTCTTTCTCCCCCCCCCAGCCCACCTCACAGGATTGTTGTTGTGGGGAAAACAGGAGGAGGAAAAGAAGAATTAGGGATGTCTCTCCCCCCCTTTAAATTACTTTACAAAGTCGGGATAAACATCTAATAAAGAATAATAAATAAATCTCAGGCGGAAACGTGGGAACTCCTAAAGGGGAGGGGGGAGAACAACACGCATCTTTCGCTCTGTCATCTTTGGACCTCCCTGAAGTCACGATCGGGGAAAGGGGGGAAATTACAAAGACCCCACCCCACCCCCACCCAAGACCTTGAGTCGGGGATGATGGGAGAGGTAGTCCAACCCGCCTAGGGAGCCCCAGCAAGTCGGAGAACCGTTACTGCCAAGAGCGAGAACCAGCCTGGGGGGAAGATCCGACTCCGGAACAAGCAGCCGTTGCTCCCAGGAGCAGTTCGATCCGGTTCCTCTGGGTCCGCCCCCCCACCCACTAGCCTTCCATCCGATTCGAACCCAAGGCAGGAAAAATTGCATCGGGGGAGGGGTGTTGAATTGGGAGGGGGGTCTACCTTGCAAACGGGGGGTCTTTTCTTCCCCCGCCTTGCAGGAAGGCGCCGCCGAAGGGAAGAGCCGCCCGCTGGAAAACGAAACCGGAGCGAAAGCGAAGCGAAAGCGAAGCGACCTCCGGGGACGCGGAGGAAGAACTACAGGAGTCGGGAGGGAAAAAAAACGGCCGCGCCTCTGAGCGTACGCAGAGCGCCGCCGGGGGGACCCCCCCACCCCACCTGCCGTGGCAATAGACGCGCGCTTGCAAAACGCCGTGGCGGGGATCGGAGCGCCGATGCGTGTCAAAAGGGGAACGTGGGAAAGGCGTGCACGGGGGAGGGAAGAAGAGGAGGAGGAGGAGGAGGACACGAGGTGTGGGAATGCAACCTCTCCCCTCCACCCCTCCAGGGGAGGGGAAAGGGAGAGAGGGAAGGGGAGGGGA
Organism: Crotalus adamanteus; assembly: GCA_039797435.1. Classification (NCBI taxonomy): domain Eukaryota; kingdom Metazoa; phylum Chordata; class Lepidosauria; order Squamata; family Viperidae; genus Crotalus; species Crotalus adamanteus. The sequence goes on along the minus strand of CM077936.1, from coordinate 141,763,697 downwards.
GGGGCGAGGCCGGAACGGAACGTGGGAATGTGAAAGCGAAATCGATTTCGCGGCGAGCCGAAAGCGAGTCTCCCCTGCGGCCCAGCTCTGCACCCCGGACACCATGGCCAAATCCTGCACCGCCAACATCCGTGTCGCCCAAGAGACGCGCGAGAAGGTGAGGGGTGGGGGGGGGAGAACGTGTGAATGGGGGAACGGGAATGGAGTCGCAAAGGAAGGCAGTTTGCAAAAAAAAAAAGAAAAAAAGAAAATGGGGGGGATCAGGCCCCAGCCACGGACCTCTTATTAGATCTTCTTTCTTTTACCTTGCCGGCCTCTGAGCACGTGCAGAGCGCGCCCCTTTCCAGTTGCAAGTACCGTGGGAAGGTCGGGATGCGGGATCGAATCTCGGTTGCGAGAAGCACTCTGCGCTGGCCCAGCGGGCTGTCAGCTGGAGGCCTGGAAAGATCCACAGGAAAAGAAAAGAAAAGAAAAGAAAAAGATAACATTTTGTTTGTTTTTTTGCATTGTAACAAAACATTGCGACTTTTTTGGTTTTTCATTTTATTTTATTTTAAAAGAGGGGATCGGTTTCGTTAATTCACGTGTGAACGGGGTATGGGGTTTCTTGGACCCAACTTTTAAAAGAGTTGCGGGGGGAAAGGAGGAGGAATAGAAACTAACTGGGGAACTTTAAACCAGTTTCTTCCCCCCAATCTTGGCTAGTTTAAGATTGTGGACTTCAACTCCCAGCATCCCTCAGCCAGCATGACGGAACTGACCGTTTGGTGACTTGTGAACTTCAACTCCCAGAATTCCTCAGCCAGCCTGAGGGAACTATGACCCTTTGATGACTTGTGGACTTCAACTCCCAGCATTCCTCAGCCAGCCTGAGGGAACTATGACCCTTTGATGACTTGTGGACTTCAACTCCCAGAATTCCTCAGCCAGGCGCGCTAGCTAAGGAATGCTGGGAGTTGAAGTCCACAAGTCATAAAAGGGCCAAGTTTGAAGACCCCTGTTGTAACCCCTTCAGCATTTCCTGTCAAGAACTCCTTCCTGATGTTCACCCTGCTGGCTGGGGAATTCTGGGAGTTGAAGTCCACAGATCTTAAACAGGCCAAAGTTGAGAAACGGTGCCTTAAATATTGAATATTACTTGCCCGGAAATGAAGAATAATTTGAATAAAAGGCAGAAGCCGAAGTTTAGGCAAATTTCTTAGCTGGAAAAAGCACTGCCAAATTCTTGTTTTCTAGCCACGGTTGATTAGCTACGCCCTGACTTTTGTTCTTTGAGAACAAACCCCTGGGGCGTTTCTGAAGCAATCCAGAATTGCAGTGTCAGTGTGACAGGTCACTCTGCTTGTAAAAAAATTTTTTTTTTCCCTCCCTAGTCACGCAAACCAATTTCAAGAATACTATAGTATATTTTCTGCTGCAAACTATTAACCCTGTTTGCAAGAACCGCCTTTGGAAACGAAAGGAAAACTTATCCCACCCTTTTGAGATCAAGCAATATTTCCAGACTGTTTAAAAGCATTTCAGTTGTTATTCTCTTGATCTAAATTATATTTTCTGGAAAGCGCTTTATTGCTAGCATTAAACTTCCAAAGGAAATTTTGCTGTTCAATGCAAGCAATGCTGTGCTTGCATTTTTTTTGGGGGGGGGGGGTTATAAAACGAAGGCCGGAAGTCAATTTTTCTAATTCTATTTGGGATTTTAAAAAAAAAAAAAAAAAACCTCCAGTAGAGGGGATTTTAAAAATTCCCAGTACGAGGAGAAGACTATCCACTTCTGTTAATTACGTAGAACAAACAGGGAAATCCCAAAAGCCAAACTGCACCCTTTGCAAACACGTCCTCGACTTATGACGACAGGTGAGCATTTATATTGCTAAACAAAACATTTGTTAAGTGTCCCATTCCTTGCCACTGTTGTTAAATGAATCACTGCAATTGTTAATTTAGTTAACACGGTTGATAAGTGAATCTGGCTTCGCCTATTGACTTAGCTTGTCACAAGGTCACAAAAGCGGATCCTGCGACCGTCATAAGTATGAAACAGTGGCCAAAAGCTTCTGAATTTTGATCGTGTAAACCCCGGGGACACTGTGACGGCCATCAGTTGGTTTGCATTAAGGATACGAGAGGCAATGTGGTATCCCGCAAATATCCTTTAGGGAATTCCTGCGCTGGACAGGGGGTTGGCTTAGATGACCTCAAAGATCCCTTCCAAGTATGAGTTTCGCCTAGTCCCCAAATGTTCTTGGTGGGGCTGTGGATCAGCAGGATTCCAATACAGCTCTAAACCTAAAGTTTAAATTGAAAACAAGTTTGATTGCTTTGTTCTATAGCTCGGGTTTCTCGTGTGTTTCCAGATTCAATTTCATTGGTTTTTTGTTTTTTTTTTTCCCCTGCAAAACTCTCTTTGCATTTGGGGAATTAGTGAGAATTTTCAGCATGGGAAGTAAAGACCTTGTGTGATCTTTCTGGGTTGCTCCAACGTTGGTTACAATTTGTCTCATAATTTCCTTTTATTGTTTTAGATGGCTCTCTTCAGAGAATTGCTGTTGAAAGAGGTACTGTAAGTCTCCATTGCACGTCAAACGTTACTTGTTCACCAATTATTGAATATTTTCCCTTTTCCAAGATAACTAACCTTCCTTCCTTCCTTCCTTCCTTCCTTCCTTCCTTCCTTCCTTCCTTCCTCAATTCCTCTTCCCTCCCTTCTTCCTTCCTTCCTTCCTTCCTTCCTTCCTTTCTTCCCTCTTCCCTCCCTCCTTCTTTCCTTCTCTCTCTCTTTCTCTGTCTTTATTTCTTTCTTTCTCTCTCTCTCTCTTTCCCTGCAGGGTGAAGAGTTTCTCTGCACATTTTTACCTGCAAAGATATTTCAGTTGGATAAGTTTCTTAAGGTAAGTGAACGTCTAAAAACAAAGTTTCACGGGCAGAAGATCTCTGCGTGTTTTTTTTTTTTAAAGTGTAGCTCCTTCTCCGCCCATCTAGGAAAATTCACTGAACGTTCAAGATCTGACCACTCTGAAAGCTCCTTTGGATATCCCTATTCCAGACCCCCCACCCAAAGAAGACGAGGTGAGTTTTTGGGGTACCTCTCTCCTTGCCGCCCCCCCCCCCCCGTATTTGGTGCAACTTGTAAGGGGGTGGAAAATGATATTTATGGATCAGTGTATTTTTATTCCTTGCAGATGGATACAGAAAAAGAGGAAAAGGAAGGTAAGGAAGAGAGGGAGGGAGGGAGGGAGGGAGGAAGAAGGGAAGAAGGGAGGGGGGAGAGAAGGAAGGAGAGAGGAAAGGAAGGAAGGAGGGAGGGAGGAAGGGAAGGAAGAAAGGAGAGAGAAGCAGAGAGTGAAGGAGAGATAGGGAAGGAAGGAGGGAAAGGGAGGGAAGGAAAGGGAGGGAGGGAAGGAGGGAGGGAAGAAAAAGAGAAAGGAGGGATTAAGGAAGGAGAGAGGAAAGAAAGGAGGAAAGGAAGAAAGGGAGGGAAGGAAGGAGAGGGAGGCAGAGAGTGAAGGAGAGAGAGGGAGAGAGAGGGAGGGAAGGAAAGAAAGGGAGGGAAGGAAGGAAGGAAGGAGAGAGGGAGGGAAAGGGATGGAAGGAGGGAGGGAGGGAAGGAAGGGAAGAAGGAAGGAGAGAGGAAAGAAAGGAGAGAGGGAGGAAAGGAAGAAAGGGAGGGAAGGTAGGAGAGAGGGAGGCAGAGTGAAGGAGAGATAGGGAGGGAAGGAAGGAACGTAAGGGAGGGAAGGAAGGAAAGAGGGAAGGAGGGAGGGAGGGAAGAAAAAGAAAAAGGAGGGAGGGAGGGAAGGAAAAAGAGGGAGACAGAGTGAAGGAAAGATAGGGAGGGAAGAAAGGAGGGAGAGAGAGGGAGGGAAGGAAGGAGAGAGGGAGGCAGAGAGTGAAGGAGAGATAGGGAGGGAAGGAAGGAGGGGAAGGAGGGAAGGAAAGAAAGGGAGGGAGGGAAGAAAAAGAAAGAAAGGAGGGAAGAAAGAGGGAGGGAGGGGAGGGAGGGAAGGGAAGGGAGGGAGGCAGAGAGTGAAGGAGAGATACGGAGGGAAGAAAGGAGGGAGAGGGAGGGAAGGAAGGAAAGAGGGAGGGAAGGAAAGAAATGGAGGGAGGGAAGAAAGAAAAGGAAAGAAAGAAAGAAAGAAAGAAAGAAAGAAAGAAAGAAAGAAAGAAAGAAAGAAAGAAAAGGGGAATGAATTTTAAAGCATTTCTCAGCATTTTATGGACTTAATTTCTCTTCTCCTTCAATTCCCCAGCACCAAAATGTGGTTTTCTCAAAGGCAACGAGGTTCTCATTTCACTTCTGGATCGCGTGAAACCTGAAGTTCGTGAGTTTAAAGAAAAATGCATTTTGGTAAGTTGGCAACGGGGGGGGGGGGACGGTCTCTTCCCTCCCCCGGTTCTGATTGGGGATTTCCTTGCGTTGATCGTGTATCTGGTGGAAAAAAAAAAAACTACGTGATTTTTTTTTCTTCCTGCAAAGTAACTTCCGCCTTCTTTCTCCTGATCTCCCCCCCCCCTCAGGTCACCACCTGGATCCAGTTCATGATCCCCAAAATTGAGGACGGCAACGACTTCGGGGTTGCGGTTCAGGTAAAAAAAGAATTGGGGAACAACGGAGGCTTTTTGCCGTCCCCAACATTTTTATTTCTCCTTGTGAGTTGCGAAGTCGTGTCCGACCCATCGCGACCCCATGGACAACGTTCCTCCAGGTCTTCCTGTCCTCTACCATCTTCTGGAGTCCATTTAAGTTCACACCTCCTGCTTCAGTGACTCCATCCAGCCACCTCCTTCTCCGTCGTCCCCTTCTTCTCTTGCCCTCCATCTTTCCCAGCATTAGGCTCTTCTCCAGTGAGTCCTTCCTTCTCATTAGGTGGCCAAAGGACTTGAGTTTCAACTTCAGGATCTGGCCTTCTAAAGAACAGTCGGGGTTGATCTCTTCTAGGACCGACCAGTTGGATCGCCTTGCAGTCCAGGGGACTCGCAGGAGTCTTCTCCAGCACCAGAGTCCAAAGGCCTCCATTCTTTGGCGCTCAGCCTTTCTTATGGTCCAACTTTCGCAGCCATACATTGCAACTGGGAAAACCATGGCCTGGACTATACGCACTTTTGTTGGCAGGTTGACGTCTCTGCTTTTTAGTGCGCTGTCTAGATTTGCCGTAGCTTTCCTCCCCAGGAGCAAGTGTCTTTTAATTTCTCGGCTGCAGTCCCCATCTGCAGTAATCTTGGAGCCCAGGAAAATATTTCTCCTGGCTGTGGGAATTTTTTCTGTGGCCCACCAACCGTTTCCTTCCTGTGCAGGAGAAAGTGCTGGAACGCATCACGGCGCTGAAGACGAAAGCTGAAGCTTTCCAAACCACCATTGCCAAGTAAGTCGTCAAGAAGGGCCGGCAGGGAAAGGAGACAAAGCAGAGAGCCACCACGTGGGATCTTAGTGTTCCAGAGTGTCGGGCATCGTGCGCCGCACTCGGGCGCCGTTCGCTCCTGTTGGTGTTTCCCCACGCCAAAACCTCCGTCGAGCTTCGTGGGGGGGTCCTCTCCCGCCTTCGTAGCATAATAAATCCCAGAATCTGGGCTTGTTGGGGGTATATCATGGATGGCCCTTCCTTATTATCTGGGCTTGCTGGCATTCTGAGCAATATTTCCCTTAGCCAAGGTGCTTTCTCCGCATCGGTAACAGGCAAAGATAGGAGAAAGAAAATCAGAATTTGCATTACTGATAAAGAGAATCTTTGTAGCTCAGAATTGAATTGTGGGGGTCCTTTGGTGCTTTCTTGAGACTGGATGTCTTCTTGCAGACGTTTCATGACCCAGCTAGGTAACATTATCAGTGCTAGGAGGGAGGAGGGGTTGAGGAGGAGGAAGAGGAGGAGGAGGAAAAAGGAAAGGGGAAGAAGAAGAAGATGAAGTAGTAGAATGAAAAGAAGGAGGAGGAGACAGGTGGGAGACGAGAAAGGAGGAGGAGAAAAAGGAAAATAAGGGGAGAAGGAAGATGAAGGAGAATGAAAAGGAGATGAAAGAAGGAGGAGGAGACAGGTGGGAGAAAGAAGAGGAAGAGGGAAAAGGAAAGAGGAAGTAGAATGAAGAGGAGGAGAAAAATGAAAGGAGGAGATAGAGGTGGGAGAAGAGGAGGAAGAGGAAAAAGGGAAGGAGAAGATGAAGTAGAATGAAGAGGAGATGAAAGGAGATAAAGGTGGAAGAGAAAGGGAGGAGGAAGAAGGAAGAGGAAGTAGAATGAAAAGGAGATAAAAGGAGAAGAGGAAGAAGGGGAGGAGGAAGAGGAAGAGAAAAGGAAGAGAAGAAGAAGCAGAATCAAGAGGAGGAGAAGGAGATGAAAGAAGGAAGAGGGGAGAAATGAAGAAGAAGGAAAGGGGAAGAAAGAGAATGAAGTAGAATGAAAAAAGGAGAAGGAGATGAAAGAAGAAGGAGGAGGAGATAAAGGTGGAGGAGGAGGAGAAAAGGAAAGAGGGGAGACCTTAGTGCTCTCTGAGCTTGGTGGTTGCAGACATTTCATTACCAAACTAGGTAACATCATCTGTGCACGCCACGGAATAGACATTCATAGGTCAATTCTGGGTCTCTGGAGCCATGACGCAATAAACAAAGCCAAATAAATAAATGGGAGTAGGATAAATTGATATTGAAGTCACAAAATGAGGGTTTAATCCATCTGGAAACAGTGATGGGGGATGTAGTCCTGGAATTCTAGGACACATATAATGGGTCCCCTATGTGCTTTTTCATCTAGGAAGTTTATAGCTTGTGTATTTTATTTTATTTTATCTCTCTCCCTCTCTCTCTCCCTCTTTCTTTATTCTTTCTCCCTTTCTCTCTTTTTTCTCTCTTCTTTCTTTCTCTCCCTCTTTCTTTCTGTCTCTCCCTTTCTCTCTTTTCATTCTCTCATTCTCTTTTTTCGTTCTCTCATTCTCCCTTTCTCTTTTCTCTCTCTCCCTTTCTTTTTTCTTTCTTTCTCTGTCCCTCTCTCCCTTTCTCTTTTCTTTCTCCCTTTCTCCTCTTTTCTTTCTTTCTCTCCCCTTCTCTCTTTCTCTCCCTCTCCCTTTCTCTTTTTTCTTTTTCTTTTTTCTTTCTCTCCTTTCCTTTCCTTTCCTACAAAGAAAACTAGCATGGGGTGTAGTTAAGGCGCCAAGCTGGAAACTGGGAGACTGTTGACTTTTAGCTTTGCTTTAAGCATGAAGCCAGCTGGGCAGCTTTGGGCCTGTTCCTCTCTCTCTCTGAACCCTGGGAAGGACCCAAGGAGAAACTGCTTCCAAAAATCTTGTGAAGCATACCGAAGAGATTTGCAACACATACAAAAAAATAAAAATAAAATTCCCTAGTCCTAATGCTATAGATTCCATATACTTTCTTGTTCTTTTAGGTACTTTTTGGAGCGTGGCGATGCAGTGGCCAAAGCCTCCAAAGAAACTCACGTGGTAAGTGATGGAGAAAGAAGGTTGCAATTATTTGTAATGGATGGCAGGTCTGGTAGGAAAATTTGGGGGGGGGGCTCCTTGTTTCTCTTCCCCCTGACTCAAGGCAAGGAGAAGACCTTCCTGGACGCCAAAATAACTTGTACTGACCACGACAAGGCCAAAAACAAAAACAAAACCCAACACAATTGCAGATGGAGTCAAGATCTTGACTCACTCATGGCAAGGTTTAACACCATAGTTCTTGGAGATGGGAAAGCCTCTGCAATAATTATTCCCATTAATAAAGTTCCTGCCTCATATAGATTTTGAACTGAGACAGGCAGTGTACAAATTTAAATCAGCACCCCCGCCAAGAAATAACGCCAACGACATCTCTTGAAACGTTGCTCCTGCTTAACTGGTTCCACCGCGGTATTTTAAATAAATCAAAGTCTCTGAGCTCGGAGAAGGGTTTAAGCTGTAAACCTGGATTTCCGTACCAGTGGCTGGATTCACATGACGTACCAAGTAAAGCCAGGCAAACTAAGTTGTGTCTAAAACTGTCCTGGAAACTTAACCTGGTTGTAATTTGTGGGGTCCTTGGTGCTCTCTGAGCTTGGTGGTTTTCATGACCCAGCTAGGGAACATCAACAGTGCTTGAAGGGGGTGTGGGAGGAGGAGGACTGTGGGGTCGTTGGTGCTCTGTGAGCTTGGTTGTTTTCTTGCAGACGTTTCATTACCCAACTAGTTAACACCATCAGTGCTAGAAGGGGTTGAGGGTGGAGGAGGAGGAGGACTGTGGGGTCCTTGGTTCTATTCTATTCTATTCTAATTCCTATTCTATTCTAATTCTATTCTATTCTATTCTATTCTATTCTATTGTTCTATTCTATTATTCTATTCTATTCTGTTCTATTATTCTATTCTAATTCCTATTCTATTCTATTCTGTTCTATTATTCTATTCTAATTCCTATTCTATTCTATTATTCTATTCTAATTCCTATTCTATTCTATTCTATTCTATTGTTGTTGTTGTTAATTGCGAAGTCATGTCCGACCTATCGCGACCCCATGGACAACGTTCCTCCAGGTCTTCCTGTCCTCTACCATCTTCTGGAGTCCATTGAAGCTCACACCTACTGCTTCAGTGACTCCATCCAGCCATCTCATTCTCTGTCGTCTATTGCCCTCAATCTTTCCCAGCATTAGGCCCTTCTCCAGTGAGTCCTTCCTTCTCATTAGGTGGCCGAAGTATTTGAGTTTCAACTTCAGGATCTGGCCTTCTAAAGAGCAGTCGGGGTTGATTTCCTCTAGGACTGACCAGTTTGAATGCCTTGCAGTCCAAGGGACTCGCAGGAGTCTTCTCCAGCACCATAGTTCAAAGGCCTATTCTATTCTATTATTCTATTCTAATTCCTATTCTATTCTATTCTATTCTATTCTATTCTATTCTATTCTATTCTAATTCCTATTCTATTATTCTATTCTATTCTATTCTATTCTATTCTATTCTATTCTATTCTATTTTCTATTCTATTATTATGAGGTAACTTCCCTCAGGGCTAGCCAGTTGTAATTTCCTTCTTTGTTCCTGCAGATGGATTACCGGTGTTTGGTTCACGAACGTGACGAAGCCATTTACCGAGAAATGCAGATCATGGTGCTTGATATCCGTGGATTTTATGTAAGCGAGCTGAACCAATTGTGGTGAATTTCTATTAGGGGAAGATTAAGAGGGCGGGAATAAAGGAACGGGGGCAGATTTCTTTCGGTGTTTAATCCTTTCTCGTTTCTCTTCACCACAGGCTGAGCTGTACCACATCCTAAGCAAAAACCTGGAGAAAGTGACCAATCCCAAGGGCGAAGAGAAGCCGTCCATGTACTGACAGGAAAAAAGCATTTAAGGGCAAACAGGCAAGGGCTGTTATGCGGGTGATGGTATCCTTGTGCAGATAACACAATTAGCCAGAATCCGTGACCGCCTGTCTTTTTGGAGGGCCAACATAAAATACAGGGTTAGAAAGAGACCTGAGATATTTAGAACCCAGGAAGATGGCTGGGAAAGAAGCAAATAGTGTAACAAAATAAAATGTTTGAATCAATTTGGTTGTGTCTTTTTATGAGAAAGCCATCAAATGCACCTTGCCAAACCAGGAGAAAATCTTTTTTTCTCAGCTAGAATTTCTACCATTTTTCCAAATAGCTTTCACGGTAAGAATATGTAACCTTCGTACTTAAGGATACTTAATACCGTCCCTAGAAGATTGTTCTAATCACGTTCATAGAGGTTATCTCTGCCTGTGTCCGGTGTAAAAATCAATAGAAAGAAAGCTGAAATTCAAGCCTGAAACAAGATCACTTTAAAGTCTGAATTAGCATGTCTGATAAACGTGCTGTTTTAAATAAATAGCTAGATGATCTAGTTAATTTTCCCTTAACTAGAGCCGACCTCTTGGTTTTTTTTGTTTTTTGTTTTGCCTTGATCTTTCCTGATGGATATTAAAATATAAATACCTATGTATTTTCTCACCCACTAAAAAGTAATAGCAACTGTCTGTGAGTAGTTTAGAATAGAAAAATAAGGAAGTAGCTTATGGGTGGATTAAAGTAGCAGTAGTTAGCTGTTGTGGTCTATCAGGAGGTGAAAATGCCAATTTCTTGAGGGAGTCATCTGGCTTTTCACTAGTCCAATTTCCAAATCATAACAATGTCTTTAAATAAAAATGAGGTTGTAACCTGAAATAGTCTTGACCAACATCTTGAAACATCTTGACCAACAAAAGAAAAATGGGAATATAGGATATAAGGCTATAGAAATTGTCTTCAGTTTTTGTCCTTTGAAAAGTGAAATAGTTTTACTGCTATTAGGATATCTATTGTATAGTGGAAGAAGAAATAAATGAGATTGGTGATAAAATGAGGGGTGTGAGAGATTAAGAATTAGAATTGGTAATTTTTTGTTTTAAATTTAAACTATTGTAATTGTAAACTGATAAAAGTTATAATACAGGTTTAATAGTGATAGAAATTTAAAACAGAAATGGAATATTTTAATGTATCATGTTAATTGAGGGGAATAGAGAGGGGATAGTGAAGTTTATTGAGTTGTGTTGTTGATGTATATTTTTACTTTTGAATGTTTGACCACCCAACCACCACGGTGGGTCCTGAGTACTTTTTCTTAAGAATTTAAAAAACCCAATAAAATGTGTTAAAAAAAAAAAAGAAAAGTGAAATAGTTCTTAGAAATCGTATAAAATCATCATTCTAAATCAAGTGTTTTTCAAGCTGGGCAACTTTTAAGATGGATAGACTGCAACTCCCAGAATTCCCCAGCCAGTCCCTCCATCTTAAAAAGTCGCCCAGCTTGAAAAACATTTAAATGAAATGGTTGATACTGCAAGGAAGCAAACGCTTCATTTTTACTTCATAGGCAACTGGATTAAGCCATTTTCAAGCTTTGCACCATACATTAAATGCACTAGACATATATTAAATGTCTAAATAATTAAAAAGAGGGACTTAAACTCATTTTGTGGAAACTTTTGGCCTTAAATGTAGCCTAAAGCTCAACAGGTGCAGCTTTTCTAGATATAGACAATATGCTTTCAAAAGCTCCATTTGTTAACATTATATAACCCCAAACTGGCACTTCGGAAAACTCTGGGTTGACTACAAATCCCATCATTTCAGACCTGCCAGTGATTGATGGGTTTGGGGGGGGGCATGTTTAAGGGCTGTCAAACTCTATCGTTTTGGGGGGGGGTTGCCCACGGAAGCCACTCTGGTAGCTTACTCTATGGTTCCGGGACGGCGAAGAGACATTGAAAGGAAGTGGGAACATCAGTACAGATAGTACTTCCGGTAATACAGTCCTTCTAGACATTTTACCTCTATGGTCGATTCTCTTTCTGTATGGGAAATTCCGAGTGAGATAATCATAGATTCTCCACGAACAAATAGAGCGGAGGCTGTTTTCCTGTCTGTATTTGGAGAGGAGGAAGGAGAGGGAGAGGTCAATTCAAGACCCGGAAATGATGATTATGTGGCGCCTCGTGTTGTCACATGGTAGAGCCAAAAAACCGTTAAGCACGTCAGTTAAAAAAAAAAACAACTTCCGACCAATCAGAGTGCGGGCTGAGTGCGCCCAATGAGCGAAGAGAAACAAACAAAAAAAAAGGGCTGCCGCGAAAGCTGTGCTCGGATTGGATCGTTGCTGACCAATCCGTAGGCGCTCAGTGAAACATTCTACAGAAGGCGGAGCTTGTGGCGGCAGTCGGTAACTGCGCAGGGACGGCGAGGAGGAGGGGGAGGGGGTAAGTGTGCGTGGGACTAGCGCGCCCATCATCCTCGGGTGGGCTGTGAGTGATGGGCATTGTAGTCTGTAAAGATCCGGGGTGGGGGGGGATTTCAGTGGATGGTTTGGGGCTCACACTGGAAGTTACCCAACCCTGGTTATCATATCATATTACATTGCTATTATATCATTACATTATATTGTATTAATTAGAGTGTATTGTATTTGTATTGTATTGATTATATATATATATATAATCATTACATAATACTCTACAGGTAGTCCTCGACTTATGACTACAATTGAGCCCAAGATTTATGTTGTTAAGCAGGGGTTTTCAAACTTTGCCCTTTGATGACTTGTGGACTTCAACTCCCAGAAGTCCCCAGCCAGCGTGCCTGGCTGACGAATTCTGGGAGTTGAAGTCCACAAGTCATCAAAGGGTCGTAATTCCCTCACGCTGGCTGAGGAATTCTGGGAGTTGAAGTCCACAAGTCATCAAAGGGCCAAGTTTGAAGGACCCCTGTTGTTAAGCCAGACATTTGTTAAGTGAGTTTTGCCCTGTTTCACCGCTCAGTTGCTAAGGGACTCACTTCAGTTGTTAAGCAAGTCACACGGTTGTTAAGTGAATCTGGTCCCCCCCCTTGACTTTGCTTGTCGGAAGGATGCCAAAGGTGATCGATCATATGATCCCGGGACAGTGTAACCGTGATAAATATGAATCAGTTGCCAAGCGTCAGTCTGAATTTTGATCCTGTGGCCTTCAGTGGTCGTAAGAGTGAATAGCGGTCCTAGGTCATTTTTTTTCAGTGCCGTTGTAACTTTGAACAGTCACTGAACGAACAGTTGTAAGTCGAAAACTAACTTGTATGTAAGGGTGTAGATCTATACCAGTGGTTCTCAATCTTTTTAATGCCACGACCCCCCCCAACCGGTCGTAAGTCGAGGACTACTCAACCGGTCGTAAGTCGAGGACTACTCAACTGGTGCAGCACCGTTTGCAGAATGGACTTTTGGCGGGCTCAGCAGGGCAGAGACAGCCTGGACAATTCCTATTGGCTTTTGAAAGCCAATAGAATTAGACTCTATTCAAGAGAGTCTATTCTATTGGCTTTCAAAAGCCAATAGAATAAAAGGGAGTAGCACAGCTAAAGAAAAGGGGAAAAAATGGCGGACTGCGTTGTTTGGCGATCCCCGTGAAATGGTCGTTCGACCCCAAATGGGGTCCCGACCCACAGGTTGAGAATCACTGGTCTATACATATGTTGTATATAATATATTTTAAATGTGTGTTATGTAGATAAGATAAGCTGTATTGTCATTTTTTTTACTGTGGGCACAACAGCACACATCAAAAATGAAATTTAGTGGACCGCTCTCAAAGTGAAACACATACATGACGCACACCTAAAATATACTATATACAAGTACTGTGTATCTGAGCAGGGGGTTGGACTAAATGACCTCCAAGGTCCCTTCCAACTTTATTATTATTATTAAGTCACAACATATTTATAGACCCGCACCCCTACATATACATAACAAATAAATATTAAATACTGTCCATCTTGAATACGTAACGGAAGGAGGAAGCTTGAGAGTTCACGAGGTTAATGTTGTATGGAATGAAACTATGGCTGAATCTGGATGTTCTGCTACGGTTACCACGAAGCCTTCTTCCCCCAGAAGGGAACAAGGAAAACAGGTCGTGAAGAGGATGTGTAGCGTACACTTTGAGAGGAAGCAACTAAAATTTATTTTTAATGTGTGCCATGCCCACAGGAAAAAATGACAATAAAGGTTATTAAATCTAAATCTAATCTGTACTATACTAATATTTCACTACCCTATACCGATCGTATATTATATTCATTGCACAGTCATCCAGGTATTCAGACTGGATTTGGCACTTTTGTTATATCATATGTTGTATTATATTTTAATTTTATATCACCGGATGTTGTCCTTACCATCCCAGGTTTCCCCATTCGGACATCCAAGGCGCCTTTGGAACAGGTGGAAGAGAGGAACCTCTGAGGAACTCAGGTGAGGCGGTCCTATCCAGCTGGGGCCAACTACAACTCCTATCAGCCCCAGCCATGGGGGCATTGAATGGGGGAGACTTTGGAGGCCCGGGGCTTGGGGGTGTTAGGATAACCTCCTGAAGCAGCATCACAGCAAGGCTTCTGTGCTCGGCAGGATGGGCGAAGTGGAGATCTCGCCTCGGGCGTACGTCAAGATGTGCCTCCATGCGGCTCGGTATCCCCACGTGGGGGTGAACGGACTCCTCCTGGCTCACAAGCGCCGGCCCACAGCTGGGCCCCCAGAATGCCTCTACATCATGGACTGTGTCCCCCTTTTCCACAGCAACCTGTCGCTCACAGTGATGCTGGAGGTGGCCCTCAACCAGGTGTGTCATTTCAACATGAATAGACTAGAAAATAAGAATAGAATAGAATAGAATAGAATAGAATAGAATAGAATAGAATAGAATAGAATAGAATAGAATAGAATAGAATAGAATAGAATAGAAAATATGGAGTGGAGTGGAATGGAATAGAATAGAATAGAATTAAATTACAGAACAGAACAGAATATGGAATAGAATAGAATAGAATTATAGAATAGAAAATAGAATAGAATAGAAAATATGGAGTGGACTGGACTGGAATAGAATAGAATATATGGAGTGGAGTGAAATGGAATGGAATGGAGTAGAATAGAATAGAATAGAAAATATGGAGTGAAGTGGGGTGGAGTGGAATGGAATAGAATAGAATAGAATAGAATAGAATAGAATAGAATAGAATAGAAAATATGGAGTGGAGTGGAATAGAATAGAATAGAATAGAATAGAATAGAATAGAATAGAATAGAATAGAATAGAATAGAATAGAATAGAATAGTGGAATGAAGACTAGGACAGAACAGAGTAGAGTAGAGTAGAATAGAATAGGGGAATGAAGAATAGGATAGGACAGGACAAAACAGAACAGAATAGTGACTTAAGACTGTTTTTCACACTTAACGACCGTTGCAGCCTCTCCCGCTCAACAGGAACAAAATTCAGATGCTTGGCAAGTGACTCCTATTTATGACCGTTGTTTATCACTTAGCCCTAGGATTAAGGGATCCCCTTTTGCGACCAGCAGACAAACCAGAGTCAAGCCAGATTCACTTAACGACTGTGTTACGAACTTAACAACTGCAGGGATTCACAGAACAACTGTGGCAAGGAAGGGCCGTAAAATGGGGCAAAATTCACTGAAACGCTTTGTCTTGTTTAGCAACGGAAATGTTGGAATACGGCATTCCAGTTTTGGTCACTGTAAAAAAGATATTGAGAGACTCTAGAAAGAGTGCAGAGAAGAGCAACAAAGAGGATTAGGGGACTGGAGGCTAAAACATATAAGGAACGGTTGCTGGAATTGTGTATGTCCAGTTTAATGAAGAGAAGGACGAGGGGGGACAGGATAGCAGTCTTCCAATCTCTCAGGGGCTGCCCCAAAGAAGATGGAGTCAAGCTATTCTCCAAAGCGCCTGAAGGCAGGACAAGAAGCAACGGGTGGAAACTCATCAAGGAGAGAAGCAACCTTGAACTAAGGAGAAACTTCCTGATAGTTAGAACCATTTAACCAGTGGAACAACCTGCCTCCAGAAGCAGTGAATGCTCCAACACTGGAAGTTTTTAACAAGAGATTGTACAACCAATTTGTCTGAAATGGTGTAGGGTTTCCTGCCTGAGCAGGGGGTTGGACTCAATGACCTCCAAGGTCCCTTTCAACATCATCATCATCATTATTATTATTATTATTATATCAAAGACTACTTTTTATTGAACAGCCAAAGTAAAGTAAAGGGCAACGAGAAGCTTTATTTTTAATTCAAGAAACCTTGGCATAACAGGATGGGTAAACCTGGCCAGTTATTTACAGGAACACAGTCTTAACAATATCTCTTTTGCAATTTGCAAACAGTCAGGACTGTGTTTTTTTTTTAACCTTGGCCACTTGAAGACGGGACTTCAACTCCCAGAATTCCCCAGCCGGTTTTGGCCCATTTTAACGACTTGTCTTGCCATCGTCGTGAAGAGAATCCCTGCAGTTCTTAAGTGAGTCGTGTCGTTGTTCTGGATTCCCCACTGACTTTGCTGGTCTGTCAGGGCCCCCTTCAAAACCTCATCCTAAGGAAGCAGCACTCGTGGAAGCCGTTTCTTCCAAAAGGAACTTTTATTAGGAGACGCTGATGGCAGGCATAATAGACAGGATCTGAGAGTTTCCTGCTCAGATCAATAGGTTAAAAGTGTCCCAAGCAAAAAAACCCACCCGGTTTTCATCCGGTCAGTTCACATGGGCCAATCCCCAGGTGTTAAGACTGTTGTAGGAAAGACTAGATGATGATGCCATGCTGTCTTAGGGTTGCAGCGATGCTTTGTCGGCTCTTCACACCTTCCCTTCCCAGCACGGAGATAAACCATTTGCGGGAGGCACATTCCTTTCTCTTTCCCCCCATCCCTTTTACTAGCTGACATCAAGAGGAGAGATAGTTCACAGAGGAAGTATGCAGAAACAGCGAAGCGTTTCAATGCAGCGACAGAGGAAAATAAAGCAATAGCCCGCAGTGCTCCCTCCCCTTCCCTCCAGGAGCATGGCAGAACCCAGAAATATAGAGAGAACAGAGTTTGAGTTTAAAGCAAGAAAGGGTCCACTTAGTATATTGGTTCTGACATCCTGCCTCCCTTAAAAAAAAGAGAGATCCACCTATGGAAACATAGAGAGAAATGTAGGCATAGGATCCACCTGTGGAGACAGAGGGAGAAATATATGCATAGGTTAATCAGGTTTGTTTGGGTATTCGGCGCGGAATTTTCTTACCAATTTAGGAGCTTTCATATGGCCTTTGTGGACCCACTCGTTTTGGGAGGATGGGTGGTGTTTCCATGCCACTAGATCAGTGGTTCTCAACCTGTGGGTCGGGACCCCATTTGGGGTCGAACGACCATTTCATGGGGGTCACCAAACAACGCCGTCCGCCATTTTTTCCCCCCTTTTCCTTAGCTGTGCTACTCCCTTTTCTTCTATTGGCTTTTGAAAGCCAATAGAATAGATTCTCTTGAACAGAGTCTAGTTCTATTGGCTTTCCAAAGCCAATAGGAATTGTCCAGGCTGTCTCTGCCCTGCTGAGCCCGCCAAAAGTCCCATTCTGCAAACGGGGCTGCACCAGTTGAGTAGTCCTCGACTTACGACCGGTTGGGGGGTCGCGGCATTAAAAAGGTTGAGAACCGTTGCACTAGATATTGAGTGGAGCCAGGGTATTTCCCGGAGTCCAGAATTTCTTTGATTTCGGAATGTTGTTCCCCTTCAACCATAATGGGAGGAGGGGCATCCCCCCCCCGCTATGGACCCATCTAATTCACCAAATGAAACCGGTTTCTTCAGCCTGATAAGGCAGCGGGTGCACCCAGAGTCAATTAATGCCCTAACTTCTACAGCTTTGGCCAGGGTCGGAGCTAGTAAAGTCGCTGTCCTGGTGAGGGGCGCAGTGGGTCCACTTACCAGGGGTTCATCCTCGGAATCGTCGTCGGATGAGTTGGATGCTCCTGCTGTGTAGGCTCCTCGCCGGGCTGAGGCGGGGAACTCAACGGTATCCGTGTCTTTCATGGCCGTCTCCTTCAGCTTCGCTGGCGCCTTTCCGGACTTCCCAGCCAGGGTCCGGTCTGGTTTTCCAGTCGGGGTGCGGGAACGGCACATGGCGGCGCGGTGCCC
Source organism: Crotalus adamanteus (assembly GCA_039797435.1). Taxonomy (NCBI): domain Eukaryota; kingdom Metazoa; phylum Chordata; class Lepidosauria; order Squamata; family Viperidae; genus Crotalus; species Crotalus adamanteus. The sequence goes on along the minus strand of CM077936.1, from coordinate 141,746,224 downwards.
TTCCTTGCCACATTTGAAGCACCCGATGGTTCTTTTGGAGGTTGACGGCTGCTTTGCTGGCACGCGGGCCGATTCCGGCGGCCATTTCCCCCATGGTCTTCTCCCTCTGCGCTGCCTCTTGGCTAAGTCAATCTCGGCTTCCTCGGCTAGGACGTACCAGTCCTGCAGCCGGTGAGGATCCCCACGAGGAAGGCAAGCGTCGTAGAGGTCGTAGTTTAGGCCATCCTTGAAGTAGCTAAGCAAGATGTCCTCTGGCCAATTTAGTTTGCTGGCCAGCGTCCGGAACTCTTGGGCGTATTCGGCCACCGGTCGCCTGCCTTGCTTCACCGTCTTTATCCGCTCTCGGGCCTTCCGCTCTGCCAACGGGTCCCCGAACCGGCGCCTCAGAGAGAGCATGAATTGGTTGAAATTCAGCAGCTCTGGAGCATCGGCCTCGTACAGGCCCACGACCCAGTCGGCTGCGACGCCGTCCAGGGCGGCTTGCACGACGCGGATTCTGGCGCGGTCGGTGGGGATGTCCCGGCCGTACTCCGCCATGTAGTTTAGCACCTGGGTTAGGAAGACTCCCAGGCGCTGTGGCTCTCCACGGAATTTCACATCTAGCGGAGGGAACGTCTGGATGGAGTGTGTCCTCCGTTTGTGTCGTCTCCCCCCTCTCGCTGCGGCTTCGACGCGGGGTGGCCGCAGCAGTGGCGATGGCGGCGGGCTCGCCGGTTCCTTCGGCTGGGTCCAAAATGTCAGGTTTAGGCCCCGCTCCGTTTCCCAGGCGGAAGGTGTCCCGGTACGGTTCGTCTTTCTCCTTCATGCGGTCAAGGGCTATCTTGATCATGCCCATTGCCTGTTCCAACAGCCGGGTGGAATGCCTCGGCCGATCCTCCTCGCCCTCGCTGAGATGGAGAGACCGTTCCATCTCCTCCTTCCAGCCTGGTTGATGACTGAGTGTCACTTTCCTAGCTTTCTTCTCCCAGTTGTCCTTCTTCCCAACGCCCATCGACCACCTGGGCTCCACCGTGGGGCCGCGCTCTCTCACCGCCTCCTCTTCCGACGAACTGGAGGATCCGGAACTGGAGTATTTACAAGGGTCCTCCCTGCAGGAGGGTTCCCCCACTGCTGCAGGTTCCTCTTTCTCTGCTCCATTGTTCCACATGGTTTGCTAAGTCCCCGGCTAAGGGTTTTCCTTCCAGGCTGACTATTGCTGCAGATCCCGTCTAATGGCAGACCCCCCCTTCAAAACCTCGTCCTAAGAAAGCAAAACCGGTGGAAGCCGTTTCTTCCAAAAGAAACTTTGATTAGGAGAAGCTGACGGCAGGCATAATAGGATCGGAGGGTTTCCCGCTCAGATCAATAGGTTAAAAGTGTCCCAAGCGCAAAACCCCACCTCATAGTTTATCCGGTCAGTTCACATGGGCCAATCCCCAGGTGTTAAGCCTGTTGTGGGAAAGAGTAGATGATGATGCCAGCAATGCTTTGTCGGCTCTTCACACCTTCCCTACCGAGCGGCGGAGATAAACCATTTGCTGGAGGCACATTCCTTTCTCTCCCCCCCCTCCTTTTACTAGCTGACCCCCCCTCCCTTTTACTAGCAAAGTGTTACAACACAGCAACAGAGGAAAATAAAGCAATAAAGCAATAGCCCGCAGTGCTTCCCCCCCCCCTGCTTCCCTCCAGGAGCATGGCAGAAACCAGAAGAATAGAGAGAACAAAGTTTAAAGCGAGAAGGGGTAGGTACTGTTTGTATCCCATATCAAGGACTGCTTTTTATTGAGCAGACAAAGTAAAGTCTGAATTCCTACGCAGGGCGAAGAGAAGCTTTATTTTTAATTCAAGAAACCTTGGCTTAACCCAGTGGTTCTCAATCTTTTTAATGCCGCGACCCCCACTAACCGGTCATAAGTCGAGGACTACTCAACCGGTCGTAAGTCGAGGACTACTCAACTGGTGCAGCACCGTTTGCAGAATAGGACTTTTGGCGGACTCAGCAGGGCAGAGACAGCCTGGACAATTCCTATTGGCTTTGGAAAACCAATAGAATTAGACTCTATTCAAGAGAGTCTCTTCTATTGGCTTTCAAAAGCCAATAGAATAAACGGGAGTAGCACAGCTAAGGAAAAGGGGGAAAAAATGGCGGACTGCGTTGTTTGGCGACCCCCGTGAAATGGTCGTTCGACCCCAAATGGGGTCCCGACCCACAGGTTGAAAACCACTGGCTTAACCGGATAAACCTGGCCAATTATTTCCAAGAACACAGCCTTAACAATATCTCTTGTGCAGTTTGCAAACTGTCAGGACTTTGTGTGTGTGTGTGTGTGTGTGTGTGTGTGTGTGTGTTTTAACCTTGGCCACTTGAAGATGGTGGGACTTCAACTCCCAGAATTCCGCAGCCGGTTTCACCCCATTTGAACGATTTTTTCTTGCCATCGTGGTGAAGAGAATCCCTGCAGTTCTTGTGATTTGTTTTCGTCGTTCACTGACTTTGCCGGTCGTAAGGTCGCAAAAGGGTATCTTGCAGGATCCCGGGACAGTGCAGTCGTCGTAAATGTGGGTCAGTTGCCAAGCGTCTGAATTTTCCCCGCATGAGCACACGGGAAAGCTGCAATGGCCGTATGTGCAAAAACGGTCATAGGTCACTTGTTATCTGTGCCGTCGTAACTACGAACGGTCACTAAATGAATGTATGTCGAGGAGTAAGTTAAACGTAAGTCAGGACTCTTACGATACCACATCAAGGACTACTTGTGTGGCTGGATTACCTTTGTCACTTTTTTTGATAGGGTCACTTTCTTAACAGATGATAGGAATGCGGTAGATGTAATATATTACAGGGCTCTTCCCACTTGGCCCTTTGATGACTTGTGGACTTCAACTCCCAGAATTCCTCAGCCAGGCACTGCCGTCATCAAAGGATCATAGTTCCCTTGCGCCAGCTGAGGAATTCTGGGAGTTGAAGTCCACAAGTCATCAAAGGGCCAAGTGGGAAGAGCCCTGTAATATATCTTGACTTCAGCAAAGTGAAAACATAACCTGCCACAAGCTAGATCAGTGGTTCTCCACCTGTGGGTCGGGACCCCATTTGGGGTCGAACGACCATTTCACGGGGGTCGCCAAACAACGCAGTTTGCCATTTCCCCCCCCCCCTTTTCCTTAGCTGTGCTACTCCCTTTTCTTCTATTGGCTTTTGAAAGCCAATCGAATAGACTCTCTTGAATAGAGTCTAATTCTATTGGCTTTCAAAAGCCAATAGGAATTGTCCAGGCTGTCTCTGCCCTGCTGAGCCCACCAAAAGCCCCATTCTGCAAACGGTGCTGCACCAGTTGAGTAGTCCTCGACTTACGACCAGTGGAGTAGTCCTCGACTTACGACCGGTTGGGGGTCGCGGCATTAAAAAGGTTGAGAACCACTGAGCTAGATTAATAAATGAATTAAAGGTGGGCTGGATGACAGGACAATTAAATGGGAAACTGAAGTGCTGGCTAGGGAATTCTGGGAGTGGAAGTCCACCCCTCTTAAAGCAAGCTGGCTGGGGGATTCTGGGAGTGGAAGTCCACCCCTCTTAGAGCAGGCTGGCTGGGGAATTCTGGGACTTGAAGTCCACCCCTCTTAGAGCAGGCTGGCTGGGGAATTCTGGGACTTGAAGTCCACCCCTCTTAAAGCATGGCTGGCTGGGGGATTCTGAGACTTGAAGTCCACCCCTCTTAAAGCATGGCTGGCTGGGGGATTCTGGGACTTGAAGTCCACCCCTCTTAAAGCAGGCTGGCTGGGGGGTTCTGGGACTTGAAGTCCACCCATCTTAAAGCAGGCTGGCTGGGGAATTCTGGGACTTGAAGTCCACTCCTCTTAAAGCAGGCTGGCTGGGGAATTCTGGGACTTGAAGTCCACCCCTCTTAAAGCAGGCTGGCTGGGGAATTCTGGGACTTGAAGTCCACCCCTCTTAAAGCAGGCTGGCTGGGGAATTCTGGGACTTGAAGTCCACCCCTCTTAAAGCAAGCTGGCTGGGGGGTTCTGGGAGTGGAAGTCCACCCCTCTTAGAGCAGGCTGGCTGGGGAATTCTGGGACTTGAAGTCCACCCCTCTTAAAGCAGGCTGGCTGGGGAATTCTGGGACTTGAAGTCCACCCCTCTTAAAGCATGGCTGGCTGGGGGATTCTGGGACTTGAAGTCCACCCCTCTTAAAGCAGGCTGGCTGGGGGGTTCTGGGAGTTGAAGTCCACCCCTCTTAAAGCATGCTGGCTGGGGGATTCTGGGAGTGGAAGTCCACCCCTCTTAAAAGTGGGCAAGGTGGAAAAACGCTATCCCAACCCTCCCCCTGAATCTAACAGACTGCCAACACGGGCATTCCTGCTTTTGACAGGTGGATTCCTGGAGCTCCGAGTCCGATTTGTTCCTGGCTGGCTATTACCAGGCAAACTCTGGGCTGGATGACAAAAGGTGAATTTGATGAGGGAGGAAAACGTTGGGCGAAGGGGTGGGTGTCTTGCCTGACCAAAGTTTCTCTGACTCCTTCCCTTCTCCCCCCCCCCACAGCCCTACCTCCCTGGCAGAAAAGACTGCAGCGCGGATTGCCGATCTTTGTGGCGAGGCCGTGCTGATCATGGTGAGGATCTCCCTGGATTTGGAAGTGCTGGGTGGACCGATCTTTGGGATAGCGATAGAAGACAATATTTGCACGAAGGAAGGCAACTGTACGTGTCCCAGGATAACGTAGCGGGATCCAAGATGTCCTCCAGGCACCACACCAATAGCACGCAAAGGACAGCCCCGTGCATGCACCCATGTCTGGGGATAGAGAAGGGGACGTGCCCTGAGGATGGGCTCCAGCATTAAGTCGGAAAGCCTGGAAGGTTAAACCTCTGGTCCCCGTGACCGACTCAGATTGGATGCTGCAGAATATTTATAGCTCAGGGTTGAACTGTGGGGTCCCTGGGGCTCTCTGAGCTTGGTGGTTTTCTTGCAGACGTTTCACGACCCAGCTAAGGAACATCATCAGTGCTGGGAGGAGTCAGGTTTGCGAGGAGGAGGAGGAGAAGGAGGAGGATAGGAAAAGGGCTGTGGGGTCCTTGGTGTTTTCTAAGCTTGGTGGTTTTCTTGCAGACATTTCACGACCCAGCTAGGTAGCATCATCAGTGCTAGGAGGAGTCAGGTTTGCAAGGAGGAGGAAGAGGAGGGGGGAGGAGGAGGAGGAAGAGGGGGGAGGAGGAGGATAGGAAAAGGGCTGTGGGGTCCTTGGTGCTTTCTGAGCTTGGTGGTTTTCTTGCAGACATTTCACGACCCAACTAGGTAACATCATCAGTGCTAGAAGGAGTCAGGTTTGCAAAGAGGAGGGGGAGGAGGAGGAGGAGGAGAACTGTGGGGTCCTTGGTGCTCTCTGAGCTTGGTGGTTTTCTTGCAGACATTTCACGACCCAACTAGGGAACGTCATCGGTGCTAGAAGTTTACTCCAACCTCCCTCCCTTCTAGCACCGATGACGTTCCCTAGTTGGGTCACGAAACGTCTGCAACCGAACCACCCAACTCCGTGATCCCCAAGGACCCCCCCCCCCCCAGTCCAGCCTTGAGCGACAGACATTCTTCTCTTCCCGGCTCACGCTGCCTCCTGCCACGGGATTGCTCCAGAGAAAAAAAAGAGGCCTTGATTTGCTTTCTCCTACCTTAATTCCTTCCCCAGTTGGATAACCGGAAGTTCACGATAAACCCTCGGCTTCCTCCCCTCACCGTCTTGGAGCAGAGAGATCGCCAGTGGGTTCCTAAAGACAAAAACCTGTGAGTTGCAGCTACCGATGGCTTACACAACCCTGACTTACAAGTGGTCTTGCAGTAGTGTTCACACACACACACACACACACACACACACACAAGATCCTCATACGGTTTCCTTTAAGCAACGTTAATACAGAGCGCAAATGAGGGGGAAGAAACGACAGGGGTAAAACAATAAAAAAGGCCCGAGATAAAAAGGGAAATATAAAAATAAAAATGACGCCAACGCCATTCGCGCGGGGGGGGGGGGGAGAAGAATGTCTTTTATTTCCATACCATTTCACACACTCCTTGACTTTACGGCCACAGGGCAGCCCGAAATTTCTGTCCCTTGGCTGTCCAAAGTGGGTTTTGTCCCGTTTTACGACCTGCCTTCTTACGGTCGTTAAGCGAATCTCGCTTCCCCCCCCCCCCCCGCTGACTTTGCTTGCTCGGAAGGTCGCAAAAAGGGGAATCACGTGACACACACATGCTCTGCCCCCGGGACGCTACGACCGTCGTAAATAGGAGTCAGTTGGCCAAGGATACGAGTTTGGGTCACATGACCATAGGGAAATGCTGCAGTACTTATGTGAAAAAGAGTCATAAGTCGTTTTTTGGGTTTTTTTTTGCAGTCACTAGGCAAACGCTTGTAAATTGAGGACTGTCTGGATCGGTATTCCGTGCCCAAGGATTATTTAGTCCAGGGGTAGGCAGCCTTGGCTCTTTTATGACTCGTGGACTTCAGCTCCCAGAATTCCTGAGCCAGCCACGCTGAGGAGAAATGGAGAGGTTTCCATGCTGAGCCATGCTGGCTCAGGAATTCTGGGAGTTGAAGTCCACGAGTCATAAAAGAGCCAAGGTTGCCTACCCCTAATCTAGGGGTATTGTGCTTTATCCAGCCCTATAGATTCACCTCTCATCTTAGGGCAGGGGTAGGCAGCCTTGGCTCTTTTATGACTCGTGGACTTCAACTCCCAGAATTGCTGAGCCAACATGGCTCAGCATGGAAACCTCTCCATTTCTCCTCAGCATGGCTGGCTCGGGAATTCTGGGAGTTGAAGTCCACGAGTCATAAAAGAGCCCAGGTTGCCTACTCCTGTCTTAGGGGTTCATGTCTCCCCAGTTTATAAGCCCTCAGGGGCTCCCTAGGCTTCCAATGATTGTGTATTATGAACCAAGCCCTTAAGATGGGTAAAAACATCCTTTGCAGGCAAGTCCCATGTCAGCTCAGCCAACTCTGGTTTAGAATACGATAGACTGACAGAGTTGGGACCTTGGAGGTCTTCTAGTCCAACCCCCTGCTCAGGCAGGAAACCCTATACCAGGGGTCTTCAAACTTGGCCCTTTTACGACTTGTGGACTTCAACTCCCAGAATTCCTCAGTCAGTGTGCCTACCTCAGGAATTTTGGGAGTTGAAGTCCACAAGTCATGAAAGGGCCAAATTTGAAGACCCCGTGTCCTATACCTTTTCAGACAAATGGCTGTCCAGTCTCTTCTTAAAAACGTCCAGTGTTGGAGCATTCACAACTTGTGGTGGCAAGTTGTTCCACTGGTTAATTGTTCTGTCTGGAAATTTCTCCTCAGTTCCGGGTTGCTTCTCTCCTTGATTAGTTTCCATCCGTTGGTTCTTGTTCTGCTTTCAGGTGCTTTGGAGAAGAAGTTGACTCCCTCTTCTTTGAGGCAGCCCCTCACATATTGGAAGACTGCTATCATATCACCCCTGGCCCTTCCCTTCATTAAACTAGACATATCCAATTCCAGCAATCGTTCTTTGCTTAATAAGAGAGTTAAAAGTCAGTTATGTCTTAACCAAGAGGCAATCTGGCAGAAGGAGGGAATTATCCCTGCCCCACCAGTTAAAATTCAAGTCCCTTTTTACAGAAATCCAGAAGAACAAATTGGAAGGGACCCTGGAGGTCCTCTAGCCTGACCCCCCCCCCTGCTCAAGTAGAAAATCCTATCCCCATTCAGGACCAATCGCTCTTCGATCTCTTCTTGATGGATCTTTTTGACGTTTTCAGGGTCATGTGGACAGACTGGGAAGCGTCTCGCTACATTTGCAAATCCCTCCTGGAGGCCAAAGTGTACTCCCGATTGGTCGACTTCGACAGCCACCTGGATGACATCAGACAAGACTGGACCAATCAGCAGCTGAACGTGGAAATCGCCCAGTTGGTATCGGTAGCCAATGGCAGTGCTTGAAGGAGGAGCTGGGCCAATTTGTAAGGATCTTTAAACCAGCTTCGTTAGGAGCATCCGGGATGCCGGATTAGCCCAGATAGAAGCCAGGATCACGTAATCGAGGCCCCGCCCCTTTCTAACGGCAAGGCTGCCATCTTGACTGTCTTATCTCCTCCTGCCCCAACGAGACGCTCTTTTGAAGAAGGATGAATTTGCTTCGAAATTTGTGGTGTTGTTTTTAATTTATTCCATCTCTGCAAAAGCAATTTGCCCCAACCAAATTCTTGTTTTTTAAAAAGGAGGGATTTAACCCCCTCCCCGTTTTATACAGGTAGTCCTCAAACTTACGACCACACTTGAGCCCAAAATTTCTGTCGCTAAGCGAGACATTGGCTAAAATTAAGTTTTGCCCCATTTTAACACCTTTCTTGAATCACTGTTATTTGATAAGTTAGTAACCTGGTCGTTAAGTGAGGCTGCAAAAGGGGATCCCGTGACGCGGCGACCGTCGTAAATATGGACCCTCTGAATTTCGAGCGCATGAACGCGGGGTAGCTGCAACGATCGTTAAGTCTGGAAAAAAGTCGTACGTCCCTTTTTTTCAGCGCCGTTGTTAACTCTGAGCGGTCGCTAAACGAAATGTTGTAAATCGGGGACTACCTGGAATTTCAGAAGATTTTATTTCATCGGTGCGGTTTAAGATTTTATATGTATAAAACCCGTCGGATTCCAGAGAGAGAAGCCCAACTGCAATTCTTCGCCTAGGACCTGAATTAAACATTTCCTCTCGCCAGGTTTTAAAGATCTGTTTATTGAAAGAGGATCAAGTTGATCAGGGAAGGAAAAAAGGGTCTGGGAGGTGACCTGATTGCTGACTGAACCCTTTAGTAGATCATCCCTTTGTTTTCATCCCGGGGCTTCTTAATCTTGTCAAAATTCTTCAGGATGCTGTCGTAGGTCACAGCCTGGCAAGAGAGAGTAGAGGGGAGATCACGGGGGTCCTGGCCAGAAGGATAATATAGAATTAGAATAGAGCAGTGGTTCTCAACCTGTGGGTCGGGACCCCATTTGGGGTCGAACGACCATTTCACGGGGGTCACCAAACAACGCAGTCCGCCATTTTTTCCCCCTTTTCCTTAGCTGTGCTCCTCCCTTTTATTCTATTGGCTTTTGAAAGCCAATAGAATAGACTCTCTTGAATAGAGTCTAGTTCGATTGGCTTTCAAAAGCCACTAGGAATTGTCCAGGCTGTCTCTGCCCTGCTGAGCCCACCAAAAGTCCCATTCTGCAAACGGTGCTGCACCAGTTGAGTAGTCCTCGACTTACGACCGGTTGAGTAGTCCTCGACTTACGACCGGTTGGGGGTCGCGGCATTAAAAAGGTTGAGAACCACTGGAATAGAGAATAGAATAGAACAGATAATAGAACAATAAGAATAGAACAGAACAGAATACAATATTAGAATAGAATAATATTAGGGTAGGATAATATTAGAATAGAATAGAATATTAGAATAGAATTAGAATTACAACAGAAGAACAACAGAAAATATGGAATGGAATGGAATAGAATAAAATTAGAATAGAGAACCACGGAAAGAATGGAAAGGAATAGAAAATATGGAATGGAATAGAATAGAATAAAATTAGACTAGAGAACAGAACAGAAAATACAGAATGGAGTGGAACGTGGCAATTTTAAAAGGCGTGGTGGACTTCAAATCTTGAGATTATTTTTCTCCTGTATTCACCATAACAGAATAACAGAGCTGGGAGGGACCTTGCTTAGGCAGGAGACTTTATATACCATTTCAGACAAAGGGCTGTCCAGTCTCATCTTAAAATCTTCCATTGTTGGAGGAGGGAGGGAGGGAGGGAAGGAGGAAGGGAAAAAATAACAGAATAACAGACTTGGAAGGGACCTTGGAGGTCATTTAGTCCAGCCCCCTGCTCAGGTAGGAGAACTTATAGCAGGAGTAGGCAACCTTGGCTCTTTTTATGACTCGTGGACTTCAACTCCCAGAATTCCTGAGACAGCATGGCTCAGCTTGGAAGCCTCTCCCTTTCCCCTCAGTAGTTGGGAGTTGAAGTCCATGAGTCATCAAAGGGCCAAGTTTGAAGACCCCCGGTCTTAAGTGTGAAAAACGGTCATTAAGTCACTTTTGTCAGCGCCGTTGTGACTTCGAACGGTCACTAAACGAACTGTTGTAAGTTGGGGACTAGAGTCATTAATAAGAAATAAATGAATTCATTAAAAAAAACAAGAACAAATTAAAAAAAAAAAAGCCAAGGGCTGTCTTGATGGACCACCGGGTCTTTTTCGGCCGTTCGGTTTTCTCTCTTTCTAAATTTCCCCGAAGTTTCTCGGCCGATGGATCAAGCGGAGGATTAAGAGAGGAACACTTATCTCTCCGTGACATCCTTGGATGGGACGGGGTTCCCGTTTGGCCAATTTTGGAGAGATTTGTGTGAAAGGTGGCAGGTTTTGGGGTTATTTTTTTTAAATTTGTGGAAACTCCTGTACAGTATTCTGCAACTCTTGGGGGGGGGGTTGAGATCATCGTTCAGGTTTTTTTGGTGGGGGGGGGGGAATAAAAATGTTGGGTGAAACAGCCTCAGCATTGACCTCCCCACAAGGACTCACGTAAATGTTTCTCAGTTCATTGACCATGAATCGGATTTCGGCATATTCCGCTTCGTCGATCTCGTGGACCAGCTGGCGGTAGTCGCCCTGTAAGCGACGGAGAGAAGGAACAAACAAACGTTTGAGCAATGACACCGTTTCGCGTTCGATCCCGGCACGCAAAGATTTAACGGAAAGGGAGGGAGACGTACCACGTGGGGAGTCTTAGCAGCTTTGGCTACGGCGTCGCCCCGTTCAGAATAATACCTTGAGACACGGACGAGAAAAGAGAATTTAAACCTCAGAGAATTAAGGGCACATTTTCACCGTGAAAAAGAGCGGGGTGAAGTCAGTGGCGTCTCGGGTTCTAGTCCTCCCACAACCATAAAAGCTCCCAAGGGGAACTCCGGGCTGGTCCCTTCCTGTCAACCCAGCCTACCTTGCAGGGCTGTTGTGGGGAACAGGCTAGAAACCAGGAGTCAGTAAGTTCTAGTCTTGCCTTAAACAAGAAAGTCGGCTGGGTGACTTTGGGCCAATCACCAGGAGGCAGTGAGTTCTAGTCCCACCTTAGGCATGAAAGCCAGCTGGACGACTGGGCCAATCACCAGGAGACGGAGAGTTCTAGTCCCGCCTTAGGTATGAAAGCCAGCTGGACTGGGCCAATCACCAAGAGACACTGAGTTCTAGTCCCGCTTTAGGTATGAAAGCCAGCTGGACGATTTTGGGCCAATCACCAGCAGACGGAGAGTTCTAGTCCCGCCTTAGTCATAAAAGCCAGCTGGGCGACTTTGGGCCAATCACCAGCAGACGGTGAGTTCTAGTCCCGCCTTAGGCATGAAAGCCAGCTGGACGACTGGGCCAATCACCAGGAGACGGAGAGTTCTAGTCCCGCCATAGGCATGAAAGCCAGCTGGACTGGGCCAATCACCAGGAGACACCGAGTTCTAGTCCCGCTTTAGGTATGAGAGCCAGCTGGGTGACTTTGGGCCAATCACCAGGAGACAGTGAGTTCTAGTCCCGCCTTAGTCATGAAAGCCAGCTGGGCGACTTTGGGCCAATCACCAGGAGACGGTGAGTTCTAGTCCCATCTTAGGCATGAAAGCCAGCTGGATGACTGGGCCAATCACCAGGAGACGGAGAATTCTAGTCCCGCCTTAGGCATGAAAGCCAGCTGGACTGGGCCAATCACCAGGAGACACCGAGTTCTAGTCCCGCTTTAGGTATGAGAGCCAGCTGGGTGACTTTGGGATAATCACCAGGAGACGGAGAGTTCTAGTCCTGCCTTAGTCATGAAAGCCAGCTGGGTGACTTTGAGCCCATCACCAGAAGTCAAGTTCTAGTCTAGACCAGGAGTAGGCAACTTGGCTCTTTTATGACTCGTGGACTTCAACTCCCAGAATTCCTGAGCCAGCATGGGAGAACTATGGCCCCCTTTAGGACTCGTGGACTTCAACTCCCAGAATTCCTGAGCCAGCATGGCTCAGCTTGGAAACCTCTCCCTTTCCCCTCAGCATGGCTGGCTCAGGAATTCTGGGAGTTGGAAGTCTGTGAGTCATAAAAGAGCCAAGGTTGCCTACCGCTGCTCTAGAGGATGGCGTTTCCCATCCCTGCCAGGAAAACTTTTTAAATAAATAAAAAAAAATCTGCATTTTTGCCAGCTGCAAAGCTGCAGAGAGACTGGATCCGAGCTGCAGACTGAGGCCTCGGTTCTCTCGGCATCCTGAGGCAAGAATTCATCGTTCCACCGGTCCCTCTTGTTGGGCCAGATCTGATTGTTCTATAATCTGACCGATCTCTGGGACGCGTCTCCGTTTTATCGCCGCTGGATCTCAGGGCAAGATGATTAGTGCAGTGGAAGAAGGCAGCTTCCTTGGGAGTGACTTGCAGTTGAGGCATAAAGCAAGGTCCAAGGTTGAACTACTAAAACTATTAAAATAGATTTTCACGCCTAACAAGTTCAGCTCACCAGCAGCAAAAAGTTCTATTCTTTTAAATTGGGGCAAGGCATTTTTTTTTTTTTTTTTTAAGCCTAGGCGCAGGCAACCTTGGCTCTTTTATGACTGGTGGCCTTCAACTCCCAGAATTCCTGAGCCAGCCACGCTGAGGGGAAAGGGAAAGGTTTCCGAGCTGAGCCATGCTGGCTCAGGAATTCTGGGAGTTGAAGTCCGCGAGTCATAAAAGAGCCAAATTTGAAGACCCCTGCTGGTGGACTTCAATTCCCAGAATTCCTCAGCCAACATGGCTCAGCATGGAAACCTCTCCATTTCTCCTCAGTGTGGCTGGCTCAGGAATTCTGGGAGTTGAAGTCCACGAGTCATAAAAGAGCCCAGGTTGCCTACTCCTGTCTTAGGGGTTCATGTCTCCCCAGTTTATAAGCCCTCAGGGGCTCCCTAGGCTTCCAATGATTATATTATGAACCAAGCCCTTAAGATGGGTAAAAACATCCTTTGCAGGCAAGTCCCATGTCAGCTCAGCCAACTCTGGTTTAGAATAGGATAGACTGACAGAGTTGGGACCTTGGAGGTCTTCTAGTCCAACCCCGTGCTCAGGCAGGAAACCCTATACCAGGGGTCTTCAAACTTGGCCCTTTTACGACTTGTGGACTTCAACTCCCAGAATTCCTCAGCCAGCGTGCCTGGCTAAGGAATTCTGGGAGTTGAAGTCCACCAGCTGGGGTCTTCAAACTTGGCCCTTTTATGACTCGCGGACTTCAACTCCCAGAATTCTTGAGCCAGCCACGCTGAGGGGACAGAGAGAGGTTTCCAAGCTGAGCCATGCTGGCTCAGGAATTCTGGGTAGTTGAAGTCCGCATTGATTTAGCGACCGTCAAAGCTACAAAAGCACTGGAAAAAAAACCCTGACTTAGGACCGTTTTTCACGCTTACGACCATTGTGGTATCCCTATGATCACGTGATCAAAATTCAGGGACGGTTTTTACGACAGTTGTGGAATCCAGGGGGTCAAGTGATCGCCATTTGCAACTTTTTTTTTTTTTTTTTGCAAAATCAACGGGGGAAGCCGGATTCGCTAAACGACCGTATGATTCACTTAAAGACGGAAACATAAGGAAGTGGCCCACTTCTTGAATCTGCATTCAGACTTACTTGGAGATGTGTGTTTGAAATCCTTCCAGCTTCGTCCGGACTGAGGTCAATAATTCATAGACTTTTTCCTAGAACAGAGAGAGAGAGAGAGAGAGAGAGAGAGATGGGGGGGAGGGAGAGAGGGAGGGAGAGGGAGAGAAAGAAGGGAAAAATAATAATTTAATTGTAATTATAAGGTAAAGTAGTGTTTCTCAAACTCAGCAGCTTTAAGATGGGTAGACTTCGACTCCCAGAATTCCTCAGCCAGCATGCTTTAAGATGGATGGACTTCAACTCCCAGAATTCCCCAGCCAGCATGCTTTAAGATGGGTGGACTTCAATTCCCAGAATTCCCCAACCTACATGCTTTAAGATGGGTGGACTTCCATTCCCAGAATTCCTCAGCCAGCATGCTTTAAGATGGGTGGACTTCGACTCCCAGAATTCCCCAGCCAGCATGCTTTAAGATTGGGTGGACTTTGACTCCCAGAATTCCCTAGCTAACTTGTTTTAAGGAGTAGAGTTCAACTCCCAGAATTCCTCAGCCAGCATACTTTAAGATGGGTGGACTTCAACATGGCTGGGGAATTCTGGGAGTTGAAGTCCCGCCCATCTTAAAAGCTGCTGAACCTGAGACATATTGATGTAACGGTGGAAGAGAGTTTCTGAAGTAGAATATGAAGGAAGAAAAATGTAAAAAAGAAACAACGGGGCAATAAGGATAAATATTCTAAAGAATAAGGCGGGAAATGTAAATAATAGAAGATTACCATTACGTAATCGCTGTTAAAAAAAAGGGGGGGAGAAGTATATACTGTGTGTGTATGTGTGTTATGTTTTGCTTTGTTTTGTTGGTTAAAAATAAAAAAAAAATGGAAAAAAAAAGGAAGATAGTTTCTGAAAATTATCTGGATATTTCCAAAGAAAAGAGAACTGAGGCGGTTGGGGAACGAGGGAAACTCACCTGCACTGCAACCCCAAAATTATTCCCATCTTCAATCCGAGGAACGAGGAGTTGCAGCCAGAGAGAAATCTGGAAAAGAGAGACCAGATCCCAGCTCAGCGTCTTTCCTGCAAACTTGCCAAGACAATCAGCCAGGGATCCCCCTGCAGTTGCTCACCACGTTAAGTTTCTCCTTGGCGCCCTGGATCTCGGGTTTGACCCGGTTCAGCAGAGCCGTGATCTTGTCGTTGTGGCAAACCGGACCACACGGTGGAGCTGAGAAAGGAGGAGAGACCAGGATTGGGTTTTTTTTTTTTTTGCAAAGGCCGCTGGGAAAAACATGGCTGCCCTTAAACACGCGATGTGGAAAAACGGAAGAGAAAATATACTATTTCCCCGATGGAAAGGTTAGCAGAGCTTTGTTGCGTTCCGTTATCAGGTAGCCCTCGACTTCGAACATCGGCTAACGGAAGGGACCCTGGAGGTCTTCTAGTCCAGCCCCAGCTCAAGCAGGAAACCCTACTACGCCATTTCAGACAAAGGGTTGAAAACCTCCAGTGATCGAGCAAGGAAGATGACTAGGAAGCCGGAGGCTAAAACGTGAAGAACAGAGTATGGTAACAGAATAACAGAGTTGGAAGGGATCTTGGGAGGTCATCTAGTCCAACCCGCTGCTCAGGCAGGAGTCCCTACACCAGGAGTCTTCAAACTTGGCCCTTTGATGACTTGTGCAACTCCCAGAATTCCTCAGCCAGGCACGCTGGCTTAGGAATTCTGGGAGTTGAAGTCCACAAATCCTAAAAAGGCCAAGTTTGAAGACCCCCTGCCTTAGACCATTCCACATAAGGCAACTAACGTTGTAAAACGGGACAAAACTGTGGATTTTTTAAACACCCCAAAAACTGAGGCTCCATTTTGGTCCTCAGGTCACTAAATGAAGAGTTTTAAGTTCAGGACCCCCTGTAAACTTGCTCAGGCTGGCACCTAGCTAATAAAACTGGGATTCGCGGTCAGAAATAATAATAATGCCTCTACTAAAAAAAAAAAAAGAGATTCAGCTTAGGAACTTTGCATAGGCAGATCTTGTTAATCAAGGAGGTATTTTTTTAAAAAATAATGGTGCAACGCTAAATTGCCTTCACGCCCTCCGCCAGAGGCCTCTTCCCGCCTTGCTAAACCCAGTTCAACTCAGCTGCTCGGCCAGAAAGCTGGTCTGCTCAGCTCCCGTCTTTTCATAAGATTGTGGTTAGTTAAAAAAATTGAAAAAAAAATTAAAAAGTCTAGAGCAGCGTTTTTCAAGCTGGGCCCCTTTTAAGATGGGTGGAGTTCAACTCCCAGAATTCCCCAGCCAGCTGGGAGCTGAAGTCCACCCATCTTAAAAGGGCCCAGGTTGAAAAAACACTCTTCTAGAAGACACGCCCCTTTTTAATTAAAAAGGGACAGAGCTTCAGTCTTGAGCCCCATCCTAACTTTTTTGACCTTGTAAAGGGCTTCTGGGCGAGGCTCGACTTGGGAATACTGCAGATTCTCTTTTCTTCCCTAAAAAGTCCTCTCAACCCCTCTGTACCTTTTTCTTCATCCTCCGACGACTTCTTAGAACTCTTCTCTTCTTTTTTGTCCTCCTTCTCTTCTTTCTGCAGGGAGGGAGGGAAGGAAAGGAGGGAAGGAAGGAGGGAGGGAGGGAAGAATGGAGGGAGAAAGGGAGGAGGAAGGGTGGGAAAGGAAGGAAAGAAGGAAGAAGAGGGAGGGAGAAAAGGGAGGAGGGAGGGAGGGAAGGAAGGGGGAGGGAGGGAAGAATAGAGGGAGGAAGGGAGGAGGAAGGGTGGGAGAGGGAAAGGAAGGAAGGAAGAAGAGAGGGAAGAATAGAGGGAGAAAAGGGAGAGGGAGAGAGAGAGGGAGGGAGGGAGAGAAGGAGGGAAGGAAGGAAGGGGGAGGGAGGGAAGGGAGAATGGAGGGAAGGAGAGAATGGAGGATCAAGAGTGGGAGAGAGAGAGAAAGGAAGGAAGGAAGGAAGGAATAATAGAGGGAGGAAGGGAAGAGGAAGGGAGGGAGAGAGGGAGGGAAGGAAGGAAGGAAGGAAGGGGTAGGGAGTGAGGGAGAAAATGGAGGAGCAAGAGTGGGAGAGAGAGCCAGAGAAAGAAAGAAAGGAAGGAAGGAAGAATAGAGGGAGGGAGAGAAGGGAGGAGGAAGGGAGGAAGGTAAAGAAGGAAGGAAGGAAGGAAAGGAAAGGAAGGCGGGAGGGAGGGAAGGAAGGAAGAACGGAGGAAGAGGGAAGGGAGGAGGGAGAAGGGAGGAAGGAGGGAGAGGGAAAGAAAGAAGGAAAGAAGAAGGAAAGAGGGAGGGAGGAAGGAAGGAGATGAGGAGAGAGAAGGGTTACATGATCAAAATGAGATTTCGCACATTAAACTGAGATGTTCCATTTAGCCACCTAAAATCGGGCCCAACTGTGCTCGTTCCATGGAGGACAACCTGTGAAAATTAATTACGGGCCGGCCAGATCCTTGAGATTTAAAACGCCTTTCGTCACGCTGAAAGGAACTGCCAGGGCAAAATCGGGGTGTGGAAGAATTAGGACACCCCACAGCCGTTTCCCAACAGGGCAGGGTGGATTAAATAAATAAAAAAAAACCCAAGTCGGTGCCAAGATATTCCTTTTCTCCCTCTGGGCAGAGGAGAAGGTAGAAATTAAATCGGACTGGAATCGTAACAGGATCGACTCCTTTTCTTCGACTGGTTGAATTCCAGCTGGAAAAAGGAGGGAGGTTTTTGCCCTTTGCAAGCTTGACTGGGTCTCTTGGGGAAAGTAGGGGGGGGGGGTGAGGGAAGGAGAGATCAACCTTCCCTGCAGGGATCTCCAGAGGGGATCCGGGATGAGAATCAGCCTTTCGTTCAAGGACACAAAAGATCCAGAACTTTTAGAGTCAACAGACTTTTCTGGGATGTGAATCTGTCCTCTAGGTCTGGATGAAGACACTTGGAGTGTTTGGCCACTTTAAGAGGGGTGGACTTCAACTCCCAGAATTCCCTGGCCAGCAATGAATTCTGGGAGTTGAAGTCCACCCCTTTTAAAGTGCCCAGAGAATAGAATAGAAATTAGAATAGAATAGAATAGAAATTAGAATAGAAATTAGATTAAAATATGAATTAGAATAGATTAGAAATTAGATCAGAAATTAGATTACATTAGAATAGAATAGAATATAAATTAGAATAAAATAGATCAGAAATTAGATTAGAATAGAATAAAATAGAATAGAAATTAGAATAAAATAATTCGAAATTAGAATAGAATAAGGAATAGAACAGAATAGAATAGAATAGAAATTAGAATAGATTAGAAATTAGATTAGAATAGATTAGAATAGAATGGAAATTAGATTAGAATAGAATGGAAATTAGATTAGAATAGAATAAAATAGAATAGAAACTAGAATAGAATAGAATAGAATAGAATAGAATAGAATAGAATAGAATAAGAAATAGAATAGAATAGAATAGAATAGAATAGAAGCTGGAAGGGACCTTGGAGGTCATCTAGTCCAACCCCCTGCTCAGGCAGGAAACCCTAGACCAGGGGTAGGCAACCTTGGCTCTTTTATGACTCGTGGACTTCAACTCCCAGAATTCCTGAGCCACCTAGACCATTTATAAGAGCCGAGGTGGCGCAGCAGTTAGAGTGCAGTACTGCAGGCCACTTTAGCTGACTGTGTTCAGCAGGTCAGCGGTTCAAATCTCACCGGCTCAAGGTTGACTCAGCCTTCAATCCTTCCGGGGTAGGTAAAATGAGGACCCAGATTGTTGGGGGCAATGTAAATATATATATACATTGCTTACTGGTGTACACCGCTTAGAGTGTGCTTGCACTTAAAGCGGTATATAAGTCTCATAAATAAATAAATAAATTTCATACAAACAGCTGTCCAGTCTCTTCTGCTCTAAGACCTCTCTGCATGCTAACCAGACTACCAAAATAGGAATTTCAAACCCCGTAAAGGACTTTTGCCAACTTACCGGCCAAACAAACCAGGATTACGAATAACTCACCCACATCCGCTTTGCAAGCCATTCAAGTCAACTGATTATTTGCATGTGGTCCAGAGAGAGGATCGGGCAAAGAGCAGCCACGTTTTCATGCGCCAAAATCGCCCATCCGAAACGCCAGCCTCGCAGCCTTCAACGCAATAATTGTGGGTTTTGCTTACCTCCTTCTGTTTGCGACGTTCCTCGTCCTTCTTGGGATCCGGCACGGGAATATCTAATTCGGCCCGGAGCGAAATGAGATCCTCCACGTTCAATTCAGGGGCCTAGAAAGAGACAGCGGAAATATTTTGCTCCCTTGTTGACGCGCTCTATCCCTTAATCTGAGCTTCGTCTTTTTTTAGATTGGGTGGCCAACGGGATTCAAACTCATGACCCGCTTGGTTTTGCCTTCCCCTTAGAATCTTTTAGGAAGAAGACAATCAAGCAAGGTAGGAAAACTCACTCGACAGGTGTAATACAAGTAGTCCTCAATTTACCACTACAATTGGGAGCAGAACGTCCATCGCTAAACAAAGCAGTTGCTAAGTGAGTTACATCCAATTTTATGACCTTTTATGTTAAGTGAATCGTTCTCCCCCACTGACATTGTCCAAAGCTGGTTGGGAAGGCAATGCCACACAATGTCACAACTGTCACAAATATAGGAGAGTTGCCAAGCGCCCAAATTTTGATCACGTGACCCTAGAAATGATGCAACGGTCGTAGGTTTGAGGACTGGCTGTAAAACTTACTTTTTTTTTAGCATCACTGTAATTTGGAACGGCTACTATAGGAATAGTTGTAACTTGGGGACTGTCTATACCAGGGGTCTTCCAACTTGGCCCTTTGATGACTTGTGGATTTCAACTCCCACAACTCCTTAACAAATGTCTCACTTAGCATCAGAAATTTTGGGCTCATTTGTGGTTGTGACTTGAGGACTAGCTGCATGGCTCGGTTGCAGATTTTGAGTTTTGGGGGTTTTTTTGCAGACAATAATTCACGGTTCTTTTTTAATCTTTTTTCATTTTCATTTCTCCATCCACCCAAAGGCCAGCCTCACCTTCAGAAAATTACTGAGCTCCACCACTTTCTCAGGAAATCTTCTGGCAACCAGTTCTTCAGCCTGAGGAAGAAAGGAAAGATTAAAAGTCTGAGTGGATTTCAAGAAGAAAAAAGGAAAAGAAGAAAAAAAAAGGGCGGGGTCCATTTCGTGGATGTGCCCAACATGGTCTTTTTACTCATGAAATGAAATTGAAAAACGTTTTACCTCAAGTGAAAATGAAAACATTTTACATTCAACAACAACAACAAAAAATTACATTCAATGAAATTAAAAACATTTTACATTCAACAAAATAAAATTTTTTACATTCAATGAAATTAAAAACATTTTACATTCAACAAAATAAAAAAAACATTTTACATTCAATGAAATTAAAAACATTTTACATTAAACAAAATTAAAAATATTTTATAATTGTAATGTTTTATGGGACTAAAACGTTTGGTGCCAGTAAACCACACCTGCAACCACCTTTAAACATTAATATGGTTGATCACACAGTCAGCCAGATATTCAGAAAATATTATTACTATTATTATTATTGTTGTTGCTTTGTTGCTGTTTAATATTGTTTTGTTGCTATTTAATTAATATTGTTTTGTTGGTTTATTGTTGTTATTGTTTGTTTGTTGCATTATTATATTACTATTATTATTATTATTATTGATTTCTGGCCCTTTCATCTGGTCTTATTTCCGTGTTTTATTTCTGTGTTTTCTTTCTTTTTTTTTATAAAGTTTTATTAAAAATTTTTTATACAATTCAATAGTAATCATTCAACAAAACGTGTTGTCTGTTTATCTTATTCACTAATACAAATTAAATTCCTAATCCCTAAATGTTTTCTCTAACCGTTGATAAAATAGGTCCCAAGTTTGAAAATGTTTCTTCTTTTTCTTTCAACCTTAAAGTCTGTCCATTTCCACAGTCTTATTATTGCTGCTATTGTTTGTTGTTTTGCATTATTATTATTATAATTATTATTATTATTATGGATCATCGCACAGTCAGCCAGATGTTCAGACTGGATTTGGCATTTTGTCTACCTATCGAGTCCTTACCCAGGACCTGGGATAGGCAGATGTGGATGTTTGATGGTATTACAGATATCGTCGCAGGATGTAAGCAGTTCCTAATAAGGCCGCCTTTTGCAATTGACTAATAGCGAATTTGTCAATGCCAGTGGTGTTCAAGTGGTGCTCGAGTTGTTTTGGGATTGCACCCAAGGAGCCTATGACTATTGGTACTACCCTTGCTTGCTTTTGCCACAGTCTTTCTATTTCTATTTGTAGGTCTATTATTATTATTATTATTATTATTATTATTATTATTATTATTATTATTATTATTATTATTGATTTCTGGCCCTTTCATCTGGTCTTTTTAGTCCTGTGTTTTATTCCTCTATTTTCTTATTTCTAGATGTTCTCTACATTTGCTGGAATGAGGGGGGGGGCATCATTAGAGGAAGCTACTAAGCCAGTGGTTCTCAACCTTTCTAATGCCGTGACCCCATAATACAGTTCCCCATGTTGTGGTGACCCCCAAGTGGGTGTGGCCACCAATAAGAGGGAGTAGGACAGCTAGGGAAAAGGGAACAAAATGGTGGACAGCATGGTTTGGCGACCCCTATGAAATGGTCGTTCGACCCCAAATGGGGTCCCGACCCACAGGTTGAGAACCACTGAACTAAGCGGAAAGCAGAGGAATTGAAGATCCCACAAGTTGCTGTGGACTCAGCAGGGCAGATTTTCTCTCTCTGTGTGTGGGTGTGTTTGTGTGGGTGTGTGTGTGGGTGGGTGTGGAGAGGAGGAAAACCGTACCCCCCAATTTCTCACCTGGATGCAAAGGTTCTCCTTGAAGGAGTTCACCTGATGAAGAGAAAGAGAAACAAGGGTGGGGAAAGAAAGCAAAAAGTGGGAAGCAGCGCAGCTGCTGGCCCAGAAGAGGACCCCGGGCGCCTGGCCAGGCGCCGGGACACCCGATCCCCGCCTCTACACCTGTTGGACGTCTCGCTCAGCCGGCCGTGTGACAGGAGACGGGATGGGGTGCCAAGATAGCCCCTCCCTGCCTGCCTACCGGCTTCTGAACTGGGGACCGTGATCTGATTCACGCACACACCTCATCCAGGCCCCTCCCCGCCTCCATTTCAGCCCCGGGGCTCCACAGCAATCCAACAGGTGAAGCTTTCTCCCTACTGACTCTCCTGCAAACACAGCCCGCCTACCCCCAAAACAGTCCAGTTCCTGAACTCTGATCTGGGATTCCTGTTCCGGTTTCTTTGCCCCTTCCCCCTTCTCCATTTTAGCAGGCTGCTTGGAACAATTCAACCGGTGAAGCTTTTTCTCCTCAAACAGGTCCCAACACCACCACCACCCCATCCTGCTCTGTTTTCTTTGCCCAATCCAAGCTCCCCCTCCTGCATTTTAGCAGGGTCCCTGCCTGGCTGCTTGGAACAATTCAACAGGTGAAGCTTTCTCTCCTCAAACAGGTCCCGAACCCCCCCTCCCCCAGATCTTGCTCTGTTTTCTTGGCCCAATCCAAGCCCCCCCTCCCTTCCCCTTCTCCATTTTTAGCAGGGTCCCTGCCTGGCTGCTGGGAGCAATCCAACAGGTGAAGCTTTCTCTTCCCCCCCCAAACACCCCCCAAAAAGAGTCGCGCTGGGCGGTTCCCGTTGGGAAAAAAGACCCCTTAGACCCGCTCAGTCACCGTCCAGGCTGCAGTCAAACAGGTGAAGCTTTCTCTCCCCCCTCCAAACACCCCAATCTCTCCCCCCCAAACACCCCACAAAGAGCCCCGTTGGACTGTTCCCATTGGAACAAAAGCCCCTTAAATCCGCTCAGCCACCCTCCAGGCGGAAGTCCCACAGGGGAAGCAGCTCCCACGCGGTTTACCTGCGCCTCGCACTCGGGGGAGATCTCCAGCGTGGCCATCGGAAGTGGGGGGGCAACGGGGTCTGGGTTTTTTTTTTTTTTGCACGTCTGAACGGCTGACCCGAGTCTGGGGGGGGGGGGGGCGGTTGCAAAGCCGACGGATCCGGGAAGCGACTGGAACAAGCTTTCGCACGAAGCGAAAACGAAAGAGAAGCCGGAGGAGAGAGAAAGAAACCGGGCAGGGCTTCCCGGCGCAGAGAGGCGGAGCCGGGGCCGGGCGGATCGGCAGGCCGACATCCAACCGGTGCAGCCGGCCGGCCAGCCTCCCCCCCCCCCCCGCTGCAAATGCACCGGCGGCTTTGCAGGCTCCCCCAATTGGCAGCAACGGGGCGAGGCGGCCACGCTGGGCGATTCCTTGGTCCTGCACACACGCACGCACGCACGCCCGCCTTGCGAGGTAGGCCGGGCGCTGCCCACGGCCCCCGCCCACCCGCGGGGCTTCCTTTGGCAGAAGCGCTTCGGATCCTCCGCGATTGCAAAAGGAAGGAATTGGGGGAAGGGGACGTGGGGATTGGGGGGGGGGGGCTTGCTGAGACCCGGGGTTCTGCATCCGTCGGGCGCGGTCCTTGGATTTGCCGGGGCGTTTCGTTTCGGTGGGATGAATTCTCTAGTCCAGGCTGAATTTCTCCGCTCTTGGCCCCTTTAAGAGCTGTGGACTTCAACTCCCAGAATTCCCCAGCCAACCAGATTGGATTGGATGGATGGCAAAATGCAGGTAGATAGATAGATAGATAGATAGATAGATAGATAGATAGATAGATAGATAGATAGATAGATAGATAGATAGAAATGGAAATATAAAAAAATGGAGATAGATATATAGATAGGTATAGAAAAATAGAAATCTAGAAAAATGGAGATAGATAGATGATAGATAGATAGATATATAGATAGATAGATAGAAATGGAAATATAAAAAAATGGAGATAGATATATAGATAGGTATAGAAAAATAGAAATCTAGAAAAATGGAGATAGATAGATGATAGATAGATAGATAGATAGATAGATAGATAGATAGATAGATAGATAGATAGATAGATATGGAAAAACAGAAAAATGGAGACAGAGACAGACACAGACAGATATATAGAAAAATGGAAATAGATATAGAAAAATGGAGACAGACAGACACACAGACATAGATATAGAAAAATGGAAATATAGAAAAATGGAGATAGATATAGATATAGAAAAATGGAAATAGAAAAATGGAGATATATAGAAAAATGGAAATATAGAAAAATGGAGATAGATAGATAGATAGATAGATAGATAGATAGATAGATAGATAGATAGATAGATAGATAAAAATGGAGATAGATGATAGATAGATCGATAATGATAGATATAGAAAAATGGAAATACAGAAAAATGGAGACAGAGACAGACACACAGACAGATATATAGAAAAATGGAAATATAGAAAAATGGAGACAGACAGATAAATAGATATAGAAAAATGGAGATAAAAAAATGTAGATAGATAGTAAAATGGAGATAGACAAATAGAATTATATTTCTGTCTCTGGCTATCCCTGTGAAGAGAAATAAACAATATCATAAGGAAATGCAGAAGAATCTTCTTTGGCTGGATTTGCACCTAATACATTTTGTCCCAACTCCTTAGCCAGCTTGGCACCAAACTTGGAAAAAATATTCCCCACTTATCCTCTTTTCTTCACCACCACCTCCTCTTCCTCCTCACCACCATTATCATTATGTTCTAGCTCAGTGTTCCTCGTGGCCCCTTAAAGATCTGTGGACTACAACTCCCAGAATCCCCCAGTTTCCCCCACCCACCCCCTTTCCAATTCCATCCCTGGAATTCTGGGCATTGAAGTCCACCCATCTTAAAGGGGTCCAGCTTGAGAAATAAGTGTTCTAGTGGTAGCTGTAGTAAGTTCACTAATTACTTAAAACTATGACGTTAATTTTAAAAAAAAAGAGTAAGGCAGACTTGGGGCTCCGAACCCCGTTTTGTGAAGTGGAACAGCAGAGAGCTCTACTTCTTCGGATCCCCCAGAAACCACAAAGAGAGCTTTGGAAAGCGTCCTCCCTTTATTTGGGCCAAACGACGGAGCGCCCCGACTTATGGCAGGCGTTCAGTTCTGCCTCAGGGCCTCTTTCGGGCTTCCCCGAAGAAAGAGGCCAGCCCCGGGTCTGCCCGGGGAGCACGGGCAGCGGTACCAACATCGGTAGGTGAGGAACCAGCACAGGGTGGCGATGGCGGCGCCCACGATTTTGTGGCTGTAATCGTACAGGTAGACCACCGTGCACGCCAGCAGGAAGTTCCAGAGCAGCAGGAGGAAGACGTTGAGCAGGAAAATGAGGCGCAGCGGGACCCCGGCGGGGTGACCCTGGGCCAGGTAACGCCGGAAGATGGCCGTCTCTTCCACCATCAGCAGGCAACAGAAGGTCAGCAGGAAAGTGTGATCCGAGACGTCGTAGCCGTGCCATTTGTGGCTATTGTGCAGGCAGGTCCACTTGTCCGGCAGGTTGTTGACCAGGATCCCCTCCGGCACGGGGTCGAAGCAGTAGCCCGTCAGGTTCTCGATCAACAGGAAGGCTTCGGTGGCGCCTAGCCAGAGACCGGCGCCCACCGCCAAGCGAGCCAGGTGTCGGAAGGTGAGCAAGATCTGGTGGGTGGCAAGGTAGACCACTAGAAGGATGAAGCCGCCGAGGAAAATGCAGCTCCAGCTCCAGGCGGATCGGACGAATTTTCTGGCCAGGGGTGGGGGGGGGTAGAGAAAAAAGAGAGCGTGGGATTGAGGAATCAGAGATCCGAAGGGGCTCAGGATGATGGACGCTGTGTGAGGAGAGGAAAAAGAAGCCAGGATCTGCTGCACTAAGCTAAGGTGGCCAGGTGCCACCTGGATATTTTGGTTCCAGGGAAGATGCTGCGAATTACAGGTAATACTCGACTTACGATCACAATCGAACCCAAAATTTCTCAGCGAGACGGATGTTAAGTGACGTTTGCCCCATTTTATGACTTTTCTCGCTGTGGGTGTTAAGGGAATCACTGCAGTCATTCAGTTAGGACAGGGGTAGGCCACCTTGGCTCTTTTTTGACTCATGGACTTCAACTCCCAGAATTCCTGGGCCAGCCATGCTGAGGGGAAAGGGAGAGGTTTCCAAGCTGAGCCATGCTGGCTCAGGAATTCTGGGAGTTGAAGTTCACGAGTCACGAAGGGGCCAAAGTTTCCCCCATGCTGGCTCAGGAATTCTGGGAGTTGAAGTCCACCAGTCATGAAGGGGCCATAGTTCCCCCACGCTGGCTGAGGAATTCTGAGAGTTGAAGTCCACGAGTCATGAAGGGGCCAAAGTTTCCCCCATGCTGGCTCAGGAATTCTGGGAGTTGAAGTCCACGAGTCATGAAGGGGCATAGTTCCCCCATGCTGACTGAGGAATTCTGGGAGTTGAAGTCCACGAGTCATAAGAGCCAAGGTTGCCTACCCCTGAGTTAGGAACACGGCTGTTAAGTGAGGCTGACTTCCCTGTTGATTTTGCGTGTCAAGACACAGAAGGGGAATCATGTGACACCATCCCCCCTCCGGACACTGCAACTGTCATAAATAGGAATCGGTTGCCAAGTGTCTGAATTTTGATCACGGGACTGTGGGGATGCTGCAACGGTAGTGTAAAAAAATGGTCCCAAGTTACTTTTTTCAGTGCAGTTGAAACTTTGAACGGTCGCTAAATGAACTGTTGTAAGCCGAGGACTTACCTGTATAGATTTTTTTTGTTCAATGTATGAAAATGCAGTCAAGTAAAGAACGGTGAGACTTTACACCAACCAGAGAATGGATTAACGGGAAAACAGGAATGAATAAATGCTGAAATCAAGGGCGGGTAGTCCTCAGCTTACGACTGTTCGCTTACCGACTATTCGAAGTTTCAGGGCCACTTACGATCTGGATTCGTCATGTGATCACATTTTGAGTGCTCTGCAACCTGTCTACATTTACGACCCTTTGCAGCCGTTGCCCAATGATTTACGAGGTTGTTTTGCTGGAAACTGGCATTTCCAGCATAAAACCCCCATTGGTGGGCAATAATTTGTTTAACGACTGCTGTAAAAAAAGGTGGTAAAGAGTCATTCAGTTGAGTTGGGTGGCCATAGAAACTGAATGACTGAATTAATTTTTTTTTTTTAAATCAGGCATGGCCATTTGGTGATCTGCTTAACGACCAGCACGGCTTACAGCCATAATTCAGGCCTCAATTACAATCATAAGTTGAGAACTTCTTTTGTCTGTTATATGAGGCTGTTAAGGATGGAAGAATGGAATGCAGCTAGTCCTCAAGTTAACGACTACAATGGAGCCCGTTTTTCCGCTGCTAAGCGTCGTAAATGAGAGCCAGTTGCCGAATTTGGATCACACGAGTGCTGCAACCGTGTGGGGAAAACAAAAGCCGTAAGCCTCTTTTTTTTCCCCGGAGTTGTCGTAACTTTGAACAGTCACAAAAGGAACGGTTGTGAGGAACTACCTGCAACTTTGGGTGACCTCACGCAAAGCAGAGTTTAAGAAAAAGATGCAAAATGTGTTTTGGAATGAGTCCTTTGCTGAGGTGGGCAACTATAGAAGTCTAATCAATAAAATTTAATCTCCCGTTTCCTCCCAAGCTGATGGCTGCCCCCACCATGCTCTCCCCTCTCCTCCTTAGGACCCAGGCCCCCCCAAGACACCCCCCCCAATCACTCACATGTTAAAGAAGTTGTGATGGTTGGCAAAGATGGCCCGGGGATTCACGTAGAACTGAAGCAAGGGCCCAAAAATGACCACGACTGCCAGCCAGAGGTGGTAAGCCCGACGGAGGCCTGGCACGCCCAAAAGCCAAGCATACTGGTTGCTCCAGAAAATCACCAGCGCCTGGGCCCAGCCCGCGCTTGTGGCCAGCAGGGAGAAAGACCTCTTGGGGACCGGTCCTTCTGCCATCCCTTTCCCCTCGGATCGGCCCACCTTAAGGAGGTCGCCGGTGGTGAGGAACGAAGGAGAGAAGAGTCAACGGAAGGGGGGAGAGAGAAAAAAAAGTCATGTAAAAATGATACCCAGCGACAGCTGCGGCCACGTTGACGAGCTTGGCTGGAACAGCTGATCGAAGGACAGAAGGGCATAAGGATTAGGGGACCGGGGAGAGGGAGGGGGGGCTGGGGAGAAGACTTGGAGTATGAGAGCTGGAAGGGGCCTTGGAGGTCTTCTAGTCCAGCCCCCTGCTCAAGCAGGAGACCCTATACCCGTGGTGGCGAGCCTATGGCACGGGTGCCAGAGGTGGCACTCAGAGCCCTCACTGTGAGCACGTGTGCCATCGCCTCAGTCCTAGGCCTTCAGCTGGGTTTTATAAAATGGTTTCTCTTTAGGCCTCCGCTGCTGTATGCAAAAAAAAAGAAAAAAAAAAGGTTCAATCAATCACTTTCTGCAGGGGAAAAAAAAGATCTCGCAAAATAGGAATTGATTGAACTTTTTAATTTCCACCCAGTCTGCCGTTACCACCGCAGCCACGCCCACCCAATGGGCCACACCCACCCAGCACCCAAGGATAAGTAAGTGGGTTTGGGGTTGCAGCTTGGGCACTCGGTCTCTAAAAGGTTCACCATCACTGCCCTATACCAGGGATAGGCAACCCAAAACACTCAAAAGAGCCATTTCAACCCGTTTCCCACCGAAAACAAAACACTGGGAGCCGCAAAACCCTTTTGATATCTACAGTGAAGATAACATTGCATATATCCTTTTTTACCTTTATTAGAGGTGTGTGTGTGTGTATAAAATAAAGGTAAAAAGGGATATATGCAGTGTTATCTTCATTTTAGATGTCAAAAGGGTCTCTCTCTCTGTCTCTTTCCTCTCCCCTCCCTTTTTTTCTTTCCTCTCCCCCTTTCTCTCCTCTTTCCTCTCCCCTCCCTTTTCCTCTTCCTTTCTTTCCTTTCCCCCTTTCTTTCCTCTCTCTCTCTGTCTCCCTCTCCCTCCAGGTGAGGAGAGAGAGAACGAAAGGGGGAGGAGGACGGGAGGCAGCAGCTCCGGTGGCGGTGGCACAGCGGCGGCCACTGCAGCATCGTCGCCGTGTCCTCGTCCACTTCGCCATCGCAAGAAAAGGGCGCCAAGGGGACGCTGCTCTCCCTGCAGCGCGGCCCCGCCGCCCTCGCAGCCCAAGTCTGCTTTTCCTGCAGCACCGAGGGGGGCAGCTCCCCGAAAGCAGCCGAGGAAGGCGCCACCGATGGAGCCGAGGTGGGGCTGGGTGGTGGAGGGCCCCACGGCCGCCAGGCGAGCTTCATGCAACGGCAGTTCACTGCGATGCTCCAGCCGGGTATCAACAAGTTCTCGCGACCGGCAGCAGCGACGGGAGGACAGCGAAGGGGCGTGGCTGCCTGGTCACCACCGCCTCTCCAACCTCGCTCAGCGCGACTGGCAGTGGTGGTGGCGGCAGCGGGGAGGACGGCAAAGGGGCGTGGCTACCCGGTTGCTGCTGTTGTGATTCCACGCCAGCCTGTGCTCCCAACAGTTGAGTCTGAGGAATCTGAGGAGGTGGTGGAGGCATTTGAAGGGCCATCAGGGGCAGAGGGAGGCTCTGATGAATTTCAGGACTCACGGTTTGATGCAGAGCCTGGGCCCTCCAGTCATGTTCCTGATGAAGCTCAGCTGTGTGAGGAGAATGAGTCAGACTCCGAGGACTCACACCTGATGGACTTGCTAATTGATGCTCGCACACGTCGTCAATTAGCGAGAGTAAATCAGCAGCAGTCAATAAGGCAACTCCAGGGTAAAAGGAGAAGGCAACGAGAGGCAACGCCTTGGGACTGCTGTATAAAAAGAGGTGGTGTGGGCGGTGCTGGTTGCTAAAGACAACCGTTTGCAAAGTGCTTCTTGGAATCCTGGTCTGTTCGTCTTGCTTCTGTTTGCATCGTGTTTCCTGTGGACTATTTCCTTCTTTTGGACTTGAGTTTTGCTGTTTGTGTTTTGGACTATTTGGCAGGTTTGTCGCTCATATTAAAAGGGGTTTGTTTTGTTTTAAAGCAGTGGTTCTCAACCTGTGGGTCGGGACCCCATTTGGGGTCAAACGACCATTTCACGGGGGTCGCCAAACAACGCAGTCCGCCATTTTTTTCCCCTTTTCCCTTAGCTGTGCTACTCCCTTTTCTTCTATTGGCTTTTGAAAGCCCATAGAATAGACTCTCTTGAATAGAGTCTAATTCTATGGGCTTTCAAAAGCCAATAGGAATTGTCCAGGCTGTCTCTGCCCTGCTGAGCCTGCCAAAAGTCCCATTCTGCAAACGGTGCTGCACCAGTCGAGTAGTCTTCGACTTATGACCCGTTGAGTAGTCCTCAACTTACGACCGGTTGGGGGTCGCAGCATTAAAAAGGTTGAGAACCACTGTTTTAAAGTCTCCAGCCTATTTCATCAACAGGGGTTTGGTCCTTGTGCCTTTAACAAGGACGGCTATAGGCTGGGATAGAACAGCCGCTGCCGCTCCGGCCTTGCTCAGCTGGAGAGACGTGGCCAGCTCGGCTTCACGGCAGTGCTCCATGGACTCAGACCCCCCTCCCTACCCCCGCCACTGACCCTGTCTCTGCTGATGCTTGGCCAACGGTCACACCGGCTGGGCAACGGAGGGGCTGCTCTCCCTCGGGGACGCCGTTTGCGGGAGAGCTGGCCCACTCAGCGGAGGCTCGGGCGGGCCGTTCCCAGTGGGGATCTTGGGGCTTCCCTGCACAGCTCCCCAGACACGTGTACCCTGGACGAGGCCAGCCCGGGAAATAGACTTCGTGGCCGCCCTTCTCCCAGGGGTGGTGGGGCACCTGGGCGCAGGGCCAATCATACGAGCCGAGGTGGCGCAGCAGTTAGAGTGCAGTACTGCAGGCCACTTTAGCTGACTGTGTTCGGCAGGTCAGCGGTTCAAATCTCACCGGCTCAAGGTTGACTCAGCCTTCCATCCTTCTGAGGTAGGTAAAACGAGGACCCAGATTGTTGGGGGCAATGTAAATATATATATACATTGCTTACTGGTGTACACCGCTTAGAGAGTGCTTGCACTTAAAGCGGTATATAAGTCTCATAAATAAATAAATCAGGAGCCCTGCGAGGGGGCAAGTCCACATGAGAGAGAGGGGAAATGCAACTGCCTCTTTCTCTCTCCTTGTCTCTCTCTGCAAATGGCAGAGGCAGCTCCGGAGCCGCAGGGGATGGCTCAGAGCCGTGGGTTGCCGACCCCTGCCCTCTACCATTTCAGACAAGTGGTTGCCCAGTTCTCTTCTTAAAAACCTCCACAACTTCTGGTGGCCAGCTGTTCCACTGGTTCATTGTCCTCACTGTCAGGAAGTTTCTCCTTAATTCCAGGTTGCTTCTCTCCCTGGATCAGTTTCCATTCGTTGCTTCTTGTCCTGCCTTCAGGCGTTTTAGAGCAGTGGCTCTCAACCTTTTTAATGCCGCGACCCCCCCCCCAACCGGTCGTAAGTCGAGGACTACTCAACCGGTCGTAAGTCGAGGACTACTCGACTGGTGCAGCACCGTTTGCAGAAGGGGACTTTTGGCGGGCTCAGCAGGGCAGAGACAGCCTGGACAATTCCTATTGGCTTTGGAAAGCCAATAGAATTAGAGTCTATTCAAGAGAGTCTATTCTATTGGCTTTCAAAAGCCAATAGAAGAAAAGGGAGTAGCACAGCTAAGGAAAAGGGGGAAAGAAATGGCGGACTGCGTTGTTTGGCGACCCCCGTGAAATGGTTGTTCGACCCCAAATGGGGTCCCGACCCACAGGTTGAGAACCATTGCTTTAGAGAATAACTTGAAACACCCCCCCCCCTTCTCTGGAGCAGCCCCTCAAATATTGCAACGTTACTATCGTTGTCTCCCCTAGTCCTTCTTTTCAAAATAACAAAAGAGTTGGAAGGGACCCTGGAGGTCTTCTAGTCCAACCCCACCCCACTTGAGCAGCAGACGCTATGCCATTTCAGACAAATGGCTGTCCAATCTCTTCTTAAAAACCTCCAGCATTGGAGCGCCCACAACGTCCGGTGGCAAGCTGTTCCACCGGTTAATTAAGTCCTCCCTGTTAGGAAGCGTCTTTTTTTTTCTAGGTCGAACCTCTCTCCTTGATCGACCGAGCAGAAATCCAAACCGTCAAATTCGAACCACTTTTATTAAAACGGACAGACGTTTCCATCGCCCCTGAAACGGGAGAGGGCCGGGCCCTCCCCTTCTACAAAAACCTAGATTTGGAAGGGAGCCTCAGCACGGCGCCCGTACCCCCCCCATACCGCAGAAGGCCGGACCCCGGGGAAAGAAGGGGGGGGTCTCCTTCTCCAACTGGAGAAAACAAACAAGGATTTCTTCAGCTCTCACACACAGAGAAGCGACACGTGGCACTTCTCACTCGCCCCTTCCATCATTTAAAAACACACACACACACAAACCTTGCAGAAGCCTCACTGTTATATTTATAGAGCAGGCGAGACCCCCGCCTGTGAGCGTTTCGGAACAACAGCCGAGGATGTAGTTAGCCCACCCCCCGAAAGGGCCAAGTTGGGGGACATCTTTTAAGGCTAAAGATGACAGCAAAGCTTGCCCCCCCACTTCCAAGGAGGGCTGCCCCCCCCCCAGAGAAGGGAGAGGAGGAGACTCCTGATTTTAGGAGGGGGCTAACAATCTCTAGAAGCTGCTGACATCTTTTGTGTGGCCCCACGAATATCCCGCAAGCCCCCCCCCCCCCGAGCCTCCTAGGGGGTCAGCAAGAATGGGGTGGAGTGGCTTTCAACTGACCCCAAAGGAAAACTTCGGAACGCCAGGGATCTTGCAGGGAAATCTCCTGTATCGGCAGCTCCCAACTGCAGCTGCCCTTAACGCCAGTCGGCCTCTCAGTAGCTCAGATCCGGAGGAAAAAGTGGATTTATTATATATATATATTTTTTCCATTCCCTGATAAGCTCCAGACCGAGGTTCAAGTCTTGTAACTATTGAGGTGCGTTGCATCCCCCCCCCCCTTTTTTTTTTTGCCAAGGTGGCCAACGAATCCTGACTTTGCTGAGAACATCTAAGGGAGAGGGAACTGGCCGGGCTAGCTAGGACCGACCGCTCTTGGGGTGACTTCCCCTTCATGATTCTGTGCACCCCCCCAAAAAATAGTAGGTTCCCTTCCAAGGACCCTCGGAGGCAACCGGCGCCAGGCTCCCCCCCCAGATGTGAATGTCAGTGGCAGCCATTCTCTCCTCAAGACCAGGATTCGTCCTCCGCTCATCCGGAGGGCTGCAGAACCAGGCCCGGCACAGACGAAAGACCTCCGGCGGAGTCACTATCCTTGGGATCCGCGCACGGAAGGACGATCCGCGGCCTGGAGCCGGTTTGCGCCCGAGGTTTCGGCGAGGGAAGAGCGGTCAGTTCCAGAGGGGTGGCAGGGTTCGCCCAAAGCTTCCCCCCCCCCCGCCCTTCCTGCCCGGGCAAAAACCCCTTGAACTATTGGCAATGCAAGACGTTAATTTCCCCCCCCCCTCTCGGCCCTGAGCGAGTCCCAAACTGGAGTCCCAACCGGCCAGGGAAAAGGGCTACTGGTGTGGGGTGCCAGCTAGCCTGGGGTACTTTTCTCGGGCGCTTAGAAGCTGCTGGGGGTCGCCGAGATCGTCTTCGTCGTAGTCTGTTTGGTGATACTCCCAGAGGCAGATGTTTCCATCCCACTGTGTGTGTGAGAGAGGGAGAGAGAGAGAGAGAGAGGGAGGGAGGGAGGGAGGACAGAGGGGAAGGAGAGGAGGGGACACAGAGAGGAGGGGGGACAGAGGGAGAGAGCAAAGGAGAGACAGGAGGGAAGAGAAGGGAGGGGAAGAGGGGAGAGAAGGGAGAGAGAAAAGGAGAGGGGGAAGAGGAGAGAAGAAGAGAGAGGAGGGGAGAGAGAGGAGGGGAGGGAAAGAGAGGGAGAGGGGAGGAGAAAGAGGGAGAGAAGAGAGGAGGGGAGAGAAGGGGAGAGAGGCGAGGGAGGGGAGAGGAGGGGAGAGGGAAGAGAGGAGAGAAAAGGAGGGGGAGGGGAGAGAAGGGGAGGGGGAGAGGAGAGAAAAGGGGAGAGGGGTGAGGAGGGCGGAGAGGAAAGGGGAGAGAGAAACAGGGAGGGGCAGGGGAAAGGGGAGAAGAGAGGGGAGAAAAGGGAGAGCAAAACGGGGAGGGGGGAAAAGAGGAGAGGGGGAGGGGAGAGAGAAAGAGATTTATTGTTTCTATTCAGAGATTACAGGTAGCCCTCGACTTATAACTTTGAGCTCAACATTTT
Organism: Crotalus adamanteus; assembly: GCA_039797435.1. Classification (NCBI taxonomy): domain Eukaryota; kingdom Metazoa; phylum Chordata; class Lepidosauria; order Squamata; family Viperidae; genus Crotalus; species Crotalus adamanteus. The sequence goes on along the minus strand of CM077936.1, from coordinate 141,712,392 downwards.
TGTTGCTAAGTGAGCCATGCGTTGAGTGGGTTTTGCCCCACTTTACGACCTTTCTTGCCGTAGTTGTTGAGAGGTTCACCTGACCCCAGGATGCTGCAGCCATCATAAATACGAGCCAGCTGCCAATTTTGTTTGAGTGCCGCCGTGTCAGGATAATAATTTCATAGCTAAACGGCCTATGTAACGATGTAGTGCAATGTAAGGTGGATGATGAACTAATAGGACTGACTCAGCAGGTGTGTGTATCCCTTTAAGAGTCTGAGTATAAAAGGGAAGGTTTTTTTTGCTGGAGTCTTTCTCTCTCCTCTGTATCCTGCTGTGATTGCTGTGTGTGGGAGTTTGCTGTTTCACCAGCTGTATGTATTTTATTTATACGGTATATTTGTAGATAAGAGTGTAATATAAACCACACTTAATACAAACCATTGTTTACTGTTATTTACTCCTGGGTCACCTCAGCACAAGAAGACTTGTGCATGTTCACTTCAAACGGGTCGCTAAATGAAACGGTTGTTAACACGAGGACAATCTCTAAAGCAGGGGTCCCCCAACCGTGGCGACTTTTAAGACTTGTGGACTTCAACTCCCAGAATTCCTCAGCCAGCCAGGTTGGGGAAACCCTGCTCTAAAGAATTTGGAGCGCTCCGGCTAGACCAGTGGTTCTCAACTTGTGGGTCGGGACCCCATTTGGGGTCGAACGACCATTTCACGGGGGTCGCCAAACAACGCAGTCCGCCATTTTTCCCCCCTTTTCCTTAGCTGTGCTACTCCCTTTTATTCTATTGGCTTTTGAAAGCCAATAGGATAGACTCTCTTGAATAGAGTCTAATTCTATTGGCTTTCAAAAGCCAATAGGAATTGTCCAGGCTGTCTCTGCCCTGCTGAGCCCGCCAAAAGTCCCATTCTGCAAACGGTGCTGCACCAGTTGAGTAGTCCTTGACTTACGACCGGTTGAGTAGTCCCCGACTTACGACCGGTTGGGGGTCGCGGCATTAAAAAGGTTGAGAACCACTGGGCTAGACAAAGAGTGAACAACCACAAACACAGCAATTCCTCCATCACCGCCACTGGACCGGAGCGCCCGATACTTGCCGAGGTGCTGACGATCTTCTCCTCGTACGGATGCCAACTCACATCCCGGACGCAGGCTTGGTGATTGATCAATTTCTTCACAATGAGGCCACTCAGGAGATCGTAGACTGGGGGGGGCGGGGCGGGGAGGGTGAGAGGAGGGGGTGGAAGAGAGAGGAGTAGCATCAGAAGCAACGTAGAGTAAGAGAGAAAAGGAGAAGGCGGCACCCGGTCTTGGAGGATGGGAGGGGGTGTACCTCCAACGTCTGGGTGAATTGGCCAATGAAAAAGGGTCTCTCCGAATCTTAAAAGCGTTAAGTAAAACCGGGTATTTCTACGTTCTCGCTTGCCCTTTACATCGGCAAGATCCCTGGGGAAAGATCTTCATGGTTTCCCAAAGCCCGACTTAAAGGAAGGAAGAATATGGCAGAGGACGTTTCGTGGCTTTACGTTTCTAGCCTAACACACACACACACACACACACACACACACACACACACACACACACACACACACTCCCAACAGTCTTGGGACAAATTATATATTTGGATCCCGCCTTTATTATTTTGAAAAAATTACTCAAGGTGACGAATGTGTGCAACATACCTTCCTCGTCGTATTTTTCCTACAACAAAGGTGTGGGGTGGAGTGGGGTGGGCCGAGAGAGACAGAGGGACTTGCCCAGTCACCACTTGGCTCTTAGGTTTAAGACGGGACTAGAACTCACCGGCACCTGGAGATAGGCCCAAAGTCACCTACTCGAGACTTTCATGCCTAAGGTGGAACTAGAACTCACCGGTACCTGGTGATTGGCCCAAATTTACCCAACCATCTTTCATGCCTAAGGCGGGACTAGAACTCACCGGCACCTGCTGATTGGCCTAAATTCATCCAGCAGGCATTCATGCGTTAAGGCGAGACTAGAACTCACCAGCACCTGGTGATTGGCCCAAAGTCAACCACTCAACTTTCATGCCAAAGGTGGGACTAGAACTCACCGGCACCTGGTGATCGGTCCAAAGTCAACCACTCAACTTTCATGCGAAAGGTGGGACTAGAACTCACCGGCACCTGGTGATCGGTCCAAAGTCAACCACTCAACTTTCATGCCAAAGGTGGGACTAGAACTCACCGGCACCTGGTGATCGGTCCAAAGTCAACCACTCAACTTTCATGCCAAAGGTGGGACTAGAACTCACCGGCACCTGGTGATCGGTCCAAAGTCACCCAGCCGGCTTTCACGCCTCAAGCGGGACTAGAACTCACCAGCACCTGTTGATTTGCCCAAATTCACCCAGCCAGCTTTCATGCCTAAGGCAGGACTAGAATTCACCATCTCCTGGTGATTGGCTCAGTCACCTAGCTGGCTTTCATGCCTTAGGCGGGACTAGAACTCACTGGCACCTGCTGATTTGCCCAAATCCATTCAGCAGGCATTCATGCCTAAGGCGGGACTAGAACTCAGCGGCACCTGGTGATCGGCCCAAAGTCACCCACCCGGCTTTCGGGCTAAAACGGGACTAGAACTCACACAATCTCTTGCTTTTTAGCCGGTTGCCTTAACCACCAGACCAAACTGGCTCTCATAGGTCCGTTGACTTTTACGTGGGAGGTCTGCGCCAGCAATCCCAAGTCGATCCCGGGATCTCCTCTCCTACCCAATCCCGCTCCCCCGCGCAGGTGAATTGCTTTATGTCTTCTCCTTGTGCTCGGAGGGCGCTCCGGTTCCCGAGCCACTTACCTACCACCCGCCCGGTGGAGCAGCCGCTGTAAATATACTGCTGCCCAGTGCTGTGAGGAGGGGAAAACCGGCAGCGGATCAGGGTGTGCAGGACTCCGTGGCCCCGGTAGGTCATGAGAGATGTGTCACCTGGAAGTTTTGATTTACGTCGGGCTGTGAGGGAAGGAAAGAAGGAAGGAAGGGAAAGCTCAATCAGAGGTATCTAACTCCGACAATTTTAAGACCTGTGGACTTCAACTCCCAGAATTCCCCAGCCAGCCTGCTTTAAGATGGGTGGACTTCAAGTCCCAGAATTCCCCAGCCGGCCTGCTTTAAGACGGGTGGACTTCGACTCCCAGAATTCCCCAGCCGGCCTGCTTTAAGATGGGTGGACTTCAAGTCCCAGAATTCCCCAGCCAGCATGCTTTAAGACGGGTGGACTTCGACTCCCAGAATTCCCCAGCCGGCCTGCTTTAAGATGGGTGGACTTCAACTCCCAGAATTCCCCAGTCAGCATCCTTTAAGATGGGTGGACTTCAACTCCCAGAATTCCCCAGCCAGCATGCTTTAAGACGGGTGGACTTCGACTCCCAGAATTCCCCAGCCAGCATCCTTTAAGACGGGTGGACTTCGACTCCCAGAATTCCCCAGCCAGCATCCTTTAAGACGGGTGGACTTCGACTCCCAGAATTCCCCAGCCAGCATCCTTTAAGACGGGGGGACTTCGACTCCCAGAATTCCCCAGTCAGCATCCTTTAAGATGGGTGGACTTCAACTCCCAGAATTCCCCAACCAGCATGCTTTAAGATGGGTGGACTTCAAGTCCCAGAATTCCCCAGCCGGCCTGCTTTAAGACGGGTGGACTTCGACTCCCAGAATTCCCCAGCCGGCCTGCTTTAAGATGGGTGGACTTCAAGTCCCAGAATTCCCCAGCCAGCATGCTTTAAGACGGGTGGACTTCGACTCCCAGAATTCCCCAGCCGGCCTGCTTTAAGACGGGTGGACTTCAACTCCCAGAATTCCCCAGTCAGCATCCTTTAAGATGGGTGGACTTCAACTCCCAGAATTCCCCAGCCAGCATGCTTTAAGACGGGTGGACTTCGACTCCCAGAATTCCCCAGCCAGCATCCTTTAAGACGGGTGGACTTCGACTCCCAGAATTCCCCAGCCAGCATCCTTTAAGACGGGTGGACTTCGACTCCCAGAATTCCCCAGCCGGCCTGCTTTAAGACGGGTGGACTTCAACTCCCAGAATTCCCCAGTCAGCATCCTTTAAGATGGGTGGACTTCAACTCCCAGAATTCCCCAGCCGGCCTGCTTTAAGATGGGTGGACTTCAACTCCCAGAATTCCCCAACCAGCATGCTTTAAGATGGGTGGACTTCGACTCCCAGAATTCCCCAACCGGCATGCTTTAAGACGGGTGGACTTCGACTCCCAGAATTCCCCAACCGGCATGCTTTAAGACGGGTGGACTTCAACTCCCAGAATTCCCCAACCAGCCTGCTTTAAGATGGGTGGACTTCAACTCCCAGAATTCCCCAACCAGCATGCTTTAAGATGGGTGGACTTCAACTCCCAGAATTCCCCAACCGGCCTGCTTTAAGATGGGTGGACTTCAACTCCCAGAATTCCCCAACCAGCATGCTTTAAGATGGGTGGACTTCAACTCCCAGAATTCCCCAACCAGCCTGCTTTAAGATGGGTGGACTTCAACTCCCAGAATTCCCCAACCAGCATGCTTTAAGATGGGTGGACTTCAACTCCCAGAATTCCCCAGCCAGCATGCTTTAAGACGGGTGGACTTCGACTCCCAGAATTCCCCAGCCAGCATCCTTTAAGACGGGTGGACTTCGACTCCCAGAATTCCCCAGCCAGCATCCTTTAAGACGGGTGGACTTCGACTCCCAGAATTCCCCAGCCAGCATCCTTTAAGACGGGGGGACTTCGACTCCCAGAATTCCCCAGTCAGCATCCTTTAAGATGGGTGGACTTCAACTCCCAGAATTCCCCAACCAGCATGCTTTAAGATGGGTGGACTTCAAGTCCCAGAATTCCCCAGCCGGCCTGCTTTAAGACGGGTGGACTTCGACTCCCAGAATTCCCCAGCCGGCCTGCTTTAAGATGGGTGGACTTCAAGTCCCAGAATTCCCCAGCCAGCATGCTTTAAGACGGGTGGACTTCGACTCCCAGAATTCCCCAACCGGCCTGCTTTAAGATGGGTGGACTTCAACTCCCAGAATTCCCCAGTCAGCATCCTTTAAGATGGGTGGACTTCAACTCCCAGAATTCCCCAGCCAGCATGCTTTAAGACGGGTGGACTTCGACTCCCAGAATTCCCCAGCCAGCATCCTTTAAGACGGGTGGACTTCGACTCCCAGAATTCCCCAGCCAGCATCCTTTAAGACGGGTGGACTTCGACTCCCAGAATTCCCCAGCCGGCCTGCTTTAAGACGGGTGGACTTCAACTCCCAGAATTCCCCAGTCAGCATCCTTTAAGATGGGTGGACTTCAACTCCCAGAATTCCCCAGCCGGCCTGCTTTAAGATGGGTGGACTTCAAGTCCCAGAATTCCCCAGCCGGCCTGCTTTAAGACGGGTGGACTTCGACTCCCAGAATTCCCCAGCCGGCCTGCTTTAAGATGGGTGGACTTCAAGTCCCAGAATTCCCCAGCCAGCATGCTTTAAGAAGGGTGGACTTCGACTCCCAGAATTCCCCAGCCGGCCTGCTTTAAGACGGGTGGACTTCAACTCCCAGAATTCCCCAGTCAGCATCCTTTAAGATGGGTGGACTTCAACTCCCAGAATTCCCCAGCCAGCATGCTTTAAGACGGGTGGACTTCGACTCCCAGAATTCCCCAGTCAGCATCCTTTAAGATGGGTGGACTTCAACTCCCAGAATTCCCCAGCCGGCCTGCTTTAAGATGGGTGGACTTCAACTCCCAGAATTCCCCAACCAGCATGCTTTAAGATGGGTGGACTTCGACTCCCAGAATTCCCCAACCGGCATGCTTTAAGACGGGTGGACTTCGACTCCCAGAATTCCCCAACCGGCATGCTTTAAGACGGGTGGACTTCAACTCCCAGAATTCCCCAACCAGCCTGCTTTAAGATGGGTGGACTTCAACTCCCAGAATTCCCCAACCAGCATGCTTTAAGATGGGTGGACTTCAACTCCCAGAATTCCCCAACCGGCCTGCTTTAAGATGGGTGGACTTCAACTCCCAGAATTCCCCAACCAGCATGCTTTAAGATGGGTGGACTTCAAGTCCCAGAATTCCCCAACCAGCCTGCTTTAAGATGGGTGGACTTCAACTCCCAGAATTCCCCAACCAGCATGCTTTAAGATGGGTGGACTTCAACTCCCAGAATTCCCCAACCAGCATGCTTTAAGACGGGTGGACTTCCACTCCCAGAATTCCCCAGCCAGACATGCCTTAAGACGGGTGGACTTCAACTCCCAGAATTCCCCTGCCAGCCATGCTGGCTCGGGAATTCTGGGAGCTTGTCCACAGGTCTTAAAATTGTCAAGGTTGGGCTCTTCTGGGCTAGATTAAGGTTGTCCTTGCCACACAGGTACAGGTAGTCCCTGACTCACAACGGTTCGTTTAGCAACTGTTCAAAGTTACAACAGGACTGAAAAAAGGGAGTTACGCCTGTTTTGCACACTTAGCGACGGCGGCAGCGTCCCATGTGGTCAACAGGCGGACACTTGGCGATTGGTTCATATTTACGACGGGCGCCGTGTCCCGGCGTCCCGTGATCCCCTTTTGCGACGTTCCGCCGAGCAAAGTCAACGGGGGGGAGGAGCCAGATTCACTTAACGACCGAGTGACTCGCTTAACAACTGCAGGGATTCAACTTAACCGCCGTGACCGGAAAAGTGGTCAAATGGGGGGCAAAACCCGCCGAACAAACGTCTCGCTCGGTAACATAAACCTGGTGGTTAATTTGAGGACTAGCGGCATAGCCTGCCCTCGTTCCGGCTTCTCCCCTTCCAGAGGTGGAGCCTACCTTTTTTGGGCACCTGCTGCCAGCGATAATCCCAAATCTGCTGCGTGACAGCGTGGCGGGAGGCTTCCAGGCCCTCCTGGCTCGAGAACTTGCGCATGTCCCACAGCTTAATGGTCTGGTCTTTGGAGTTGGAGATGAGGTAGCGCGCATCTCCCTGAGGGAAACAACAGCAGCAGCTGAAGGGAACCTTTTGACGTTCTCCATCCTAAACTTCCAAACAAATCGAAGCCTTTTTGTCCCCCTTAAGGCTGTCTCTAAAGCAGTGTTTCTCAACCTTGACCATTTTAAGGCACGTGGACTTCAACTCCCAGAATTCCACAGCCAGCGTTGCTGGCTGTGGAATTCTGGGAGTTGAAGTCCACGTGCCTTAAAATGGTCAAGGTTGAGAAACACTGCTCTAAAGGACCACATCTGGAGGGGGGGGGGGAGGAGGGTGTATCGGAAAGGACCCTTAATTTGGGATTTATTTTTTTTTCCCCTTGCCTGAAGCAGGGTTGCTTCCGAACCAGACAGGACTGCAATACGACAGGATGCCGAACAAGCCAGCCGGCTGGTTAGCTGCGTACCCAGAAACGTGATGCTGGCTAACCGCCTCCACAGGTGAATCATTGATACACGGAGGTGTCTGGCTGTGCCTGCCTTTTCTTAAATCGACAAGGATCACTTTAGTTTTTCCTATGTTTAAAACGAGCCTGTTTTTGTTTACACCAGTTCACCATATTTCCTTGCAGGAAGCACCCTTGGTAAGCATAGGAATAGAAAAAGGAACAGAAAAGTAGATAGAAGTGGAACCGGAACCGTAGAGTAGTAGAGTAGAGTAGAGTAGAGTAGAGTGAATAGAAATAGAAATAGAGCTGGAAGGGACCTTGGAGGTCTTCTAGTCCAGCCCCTTGCTCAAGCAGGAGAACCTACACCGTCTCAGACAGATGAATGTCCAGTTTCTTTTTAAAAATCTCCAGGGATGGAGCATCCACGATTTCTGGTGGCAAGCTGTTCCACTGGTTGATTGTCCTCACTGTCAGGAGATTCTCTTTAATTCCAGGTTGCTTCTCTCTTCGGTCAGTTTCCAACAATTGTTTCTCGTCCTTCCCTCTGGTGCTTTGGAGAATAGTTTGACCCCCTCTGCCTTGTGGCAGCCCCTCAAATACTGGAACGCTGCTATCATGTCTCCCCTATTTCTTCTTTTCTTTAGACTAGCCAAACCCAAGTCCCGCAGCCATTACTCGTATGTTTTGGTCGCCAGGCCTTTGATCATCTTTAGAATAGAGTAAAGTAGAATAAGAATAAAATAGAATAAGAATATGAATAGAATAGAATAAGAATAGAATAAGAATATGAATAGAGTAGAGTAGAATAGAATAGAATAAGAACAACAGAATAAGGATAACCATAGAATACAGTAGAATATAGAAAATAGTAGAATTTGTTGTTGTTGTTAATTGTGAAGTCGTGTCCGACCCGTCGCGACCCCATGGACAATGTTCCTACAGGCCTTCCTGTCCTCTACCATCTTCTGGAGTCCATTTAAGTTCACACCTCCTGCTTCAGTGACTCCATCCATCCATCTCATTCTCTGTCGTCCCCTTCTTCTACTGCCCTCAATCTTTCCCAGCATTAGGCCCTTCTCCAGTGAGTCCTTCCTTCTCATTAGGTGGCCAAAGTATTTGAGTTTCAACTTCAGGATCTGGCCTGAAGTAGAATATAGTAGAATACAATACAATACAATACAATACAATACAATACAATAAATATAATAGGAATAGGAATAAGAATGGAAATAATAATAACAGAATAACCATAGAATACAGTAGAATATAAAATATAATAGAATATAGTAGAATACAATACAATGCAATACAATATAATAAATATAATAGGAATAAGAATGGAAATAGAATAATTCCATTCCGCTCGTGGACTTCAACTCCCAGAATTCCCCAGCCAGCCAGCTAGTTGGGGAATTCTGGGAGTTGGAAGAACACAAATCTTAAAAGTTATCAGGGTTGGACCTTTCTACTTTAGGCTACAAGCAGGAGCAGCCGGGCTTACTTTGCTGTCGATGAAGGTGATACCATCCTGGTGGCCTGCCAAGATCCCCACAGGCCGGGGGTCGTCCTCTCGCATGGTACGCCGGTCCCACACTTTGCAGATGGCGTCATCACCCCCCGAGAAGACAATGTGGGAGCTGTTGTCTGCAAAGGCGACGGCATTCACGTCGTCTTCGTGGGCTTCGATCTGGAGCGGGGGAAGGGAGCCAAGTAAACCGAGGCGACGAAGGGCCGAGATTTCAGCGGGAGAGCACAGATGCACCGTCTATTTCCCAAACTGGATGGGGTTCCCTTGCCCCAAAAGGCAGCTAAACTCAGTTAGAAGCCACACTGGGCAAGCCAGAAGAGGTCTGGAGGACCCCCGCTCAACCTTGTTAGGCACTCAAGCTCTGGAGCCTCCGATGAGGCTTCCCTTATTTAGCCTGAAGGACAATGAGCTGGTCCTTAGGGAGAGAATGGCTGCATAGACCGGCACTAGTATCGGGGGGGGGGGGGAAGGGAGTGGGTGGTTTCATGCACTCACCTATTTCCACACACTCATGTGCTTGCCTGCCTTTTATGCGGCCCGGTTCCCAATGGGGAATGGAGTGGAGTGGAATGGAATAGAATAGAAAATAGAATAAAATAGAAAACAGAACAGAACAGAAATAAGAAATAGAATAGAATAGAATATAGAATGGAAAAGAATATCGAATGGAATAGAATAGAATATAGAATGGAATAGAATAAAATAGGATACAGAACAGAATATAGAATAGAATATAGAATACAATAGAATAGAATAGAATATAGAATAGAATAAAATATAGAACATAGAATATAGAATAGAATATAGAATAGAATAGAAATAAGGAATAGAATATAGGATAGAATAGAATATAGAATGGAATAGAATTAGAATAGAATAGATACAGAACAGAATATAGAATAGAATATAGAATACAACAAAATAGAATACAACAGAATAGAATAGAATAAAGAATAGAAATAAGGAATAGAATAGAATAAAATGTAGAATATAGAATAGAATATAGAATAGAATAGAAATAAGGAATAGAATATAGAATATAGAATAGAATATAGAATGGAATAGAATATCGAATGGAATGGAATAGAATATAGAATGGAATAGAATTAGAATAGAATAAAATATAATAGATACAGAACAGAATATAGAATAGAATATAGAATACAATAGAATAGAATATAGAATAGAAATAAGGAATAGAATAAAATATAGAATATAGAATAGAATAGAATATAGAATAGAATAGAAATAAGGAATAGAATAGAAATAAGGAATAGAATATAGAATAGAATAGAATAATAGAATAGAATTCCACTCGTGGACTTCGATTTCCAGAATTTCCAGAATTCTGGGAGTTGTAAGTCCAAAAGTCTTAAAGTTACCAAAGTTGGACATTTCTGCTTTAGGCTAAGCAGGAGCAGCAGTAGTATCGGGGTGTGTGTGTGTGTATGTGTGTGTGTGTGTGTGTATTAGGGTGGCGGGGGGAGTGGATGGTTTCATGCACCCAACCACCTATTTGCACAGACTCATGCACTTGCCTGCCATTTACGCGGCCCGGATCCCAATGGGCCACGGACCAGTACTGGTCTGTGAATCGGGGGTTGGGGACCCCTGTGCTAAAGAAGTCAAGGTCCCAACCCCGAGTACCTTAAGCGTCCGCTTATTCTGCTCCATGTCAAACACGTAGACACAGCCGTAGTTGGCCCTGTGGAGTGGACAGGGGATAAAAAATAAAAATGTCACTGCATGGGATTGACACACCCAATGCTCACACTGGAGGACTTAGGCAACAACCCTGCACGAAAGAAGACTAAAGCTGGCCCTTGACTTACGACCAAAATGTATGCGAGACATTTGTTAAGTGAGTTTTGCCCCATTTTTACGACTTTTCTTGCCGCAGTTGTTAAGTGAATCCCCGCAGTTGTTAAGTGAATCCAGCTTCCTCCATTGACTCTGCTTGTCGGAAGGTCACACAAAAGGCATCGTGCGAGTGAGGCTCAAGGGCCTGCAACGCTCACTCGACGAGGCTGCGAGTCTCAACGCTAAGCGTGAGTGAAGCCCGAGTGCCGACGCTGGCACGAGTGAGGCCCCAAGTGCCCGCCATAATCGAGCGAGTGAAGCCCGAGCGCTCGCGCAAGGCCCCCGAGAAACGACACTCATGTGAGTGAGGCTCAAGTGCCTGCAACGCTTGTTTGAGGAGGCTGCAAGTCTCAATACGAGTGTGAGTGAAGCCCCTGAATGTCGACACTGGCGCGAGTGAGGCCCCAAGTGCCCGCCATGATCGTGCGAATGAAGCCCAAGCGCTCGTACGAGGCCGAAAACCGACACTCGTGCGAGTGAGACTCAAGTGCCTGCAACACTTGCTCAACGAGGCTGCGAGGCTCAACGCTCGTGCGAGTGACACTCCTAAGCGCCAATACTGGTGCGAGTGAGGCCCCAAGTGCCCGCCATGATCGAGCGAGTGAAGCCCAAGCGCTCGCACGAGGCCGAGAACCGACACTCGTGCGAGTGAGACTCAAGGGCCTGCAACGCTTGCTCAACGAGGCTGCGGGGCTCAACGCCCGCACGAGTGAAGCTCCCAAGCACCGATACTGGTGCGAGTGAGGCCCCAAGTGCCCGCCATGATCGAGCGAGTGAATCCCGAGCGCTCGCACGAAACCCCCAAGAACCGACACTCGCGCGAGACTCAAGTGCCTGCAACGCTTGCTCAACGAGGCTGCGAGGCTTAACGCTCACGCGAGTGAAACTCCTAAGCGCCGATACTGGCGCAAGTGAGGCCCCAAGTGCCTGCCATGATCGTGCGAGTGAAGCCCAAGCGCTCGCACGAGGCTGAGAACCGACACTCATGCGAGGGAGACTCAAGGGCCTGCAACGCTTGCTCAACGAGACTGTGAGGCTCGCGCGAGTGAAGCTCCTAAGCGCCGATACTGGCGCGAGTGAGGCCCCAAGTGCCCGCCATGGTTGAGCGAGTGAATCCCGAGCGCTCGCATGAGGTCCTCAAGAACCAACACTCGCGCGAATGAGACGAATGCCTGCAATATTCGCTCGATGAGGCCGCGAGTGCCAGGCACGCACGTGAGGGGGGTGTGCGCACACGCAGCAGCCAGCCACTCACACGGCCTGGTTGTGAATAGGCCACAGACTGATAGTGGGCTATGGGGATCCCTGAGCTAGAAGGCTTTGCTTTTCTCCAAAGAAAAGATTTGTGGAGAAAAAAGATCTTTTCCGAACAGCCAGCTTACCCGCCGAGCACTTCTCTTCCCTCTGAGGAGACCGCCAGGGAAAAGACGGCGAAGCGGCGTTCGTCGGGCCTGCAAAAAAAGAGAGATTCGTTATACCAGTTGTGGGGGTCTCGGCCGTTCAACGGGGCCGGCCGGGGTACCCCTCTTTACCTCAAGTCCAGGGCTGTCTGGGTCTCGCTCTCCCCGTAGATGTTGCAGATGTGAACTAAGAGAGAAGAGAGCAAGGGAATCTGTTAGTACGGACTACCTGGAGGCAACCCAGTTCCCCGTGGTGCTATAACTCACTGTAGTCAGACCAGCTGGAGTAGAGGAAGTGGGTCCTGTCAGGGGTGAAGGCGACGTCCAGCACGCTCCAGCCTACGTCTCGGGCTTTGATACTCCGGATGTTCCGGAAGGCTCCGTAGGCGCAGTCGTACAAGCGGATTCGCTGGTCTGAAAGGAGGGGGGGGGGGAAGAAAGGGAACAGAAAGTACGCTCTTGAGCCAAGCAAACGACGACGTCAGTTTTCCTACCTTCCCGCACACGTCCTCGACTTAGGACGGTAACCGAGCCTGTTCGTCCCAGTTCCAAGTCGTGACGGTTGTAAAAAAAAATGGTTTTGAGTTTCCATTTCTTTGTTTGTAGACCGTCTTTTATTATTTTTACGAGGAGCGCGAATGGTGCCTCGAATGCCTGGAATGCTGGCCAGGTTAGCAAAGAAAGGGGGAAAAGATTAAAGGAGCCCCCAAACGGGGCGTCCCCAGGGCAACAGTGACGTCCCTGGCTAGTCGTCCCAAAGGTGCTTTTTCACGAGGCAACCGGAACTTCTTGTTGTTGTTTTTTAAACCATTTTTGTTTTAAAAAAAAGTTTGCGAGGTACCTTGACAAGCAGACATAAAGAGTTGCCCATCGCGGGAATAGATTCCGCAGAAGGCTTTCTGCGAATAGGAGTCTGTGATGGTCAGGTGATTGGGAAGGAAGCTGGGAAAAGAGCAAACAGGAGGCGAAGATTATTCTGGCAGAGATTCTCATCTAAAACTACTCTTTCTTCTTGTTTCTCGCCCTGAGAGTTTACATTTAACACACACACATACACACATCTGTCTCTGATCAGATGCTTACTGTGACACGATCCGCGAACATTCCCCGGCTGAGAAGCTGCTGTTATGGCAAAGGCCTCGCTCCCTCTGCGGGAAAGGAAAAGAGGGAGCGTTACATTGCACTTCCTCACAATCTCTTCTAAGAGCAGGAAAACAATCCGGAAAACCCAAGTTAGCGTTAGGGTTGATTCTGCCCCAGAACTTGGATGGCAGAAGACTCTTTTGGGGGGTACCAAAAAATAGCCCAAAGATATGAGTTCTGAAATCTTCCTCTCCGTTTCTTGACAAAATGTAAGGTTCTTCCTCACGAATAAGGACGTCGCTGACCTATTCTGAAGCCGCAAAGCACTTTTAGGGCAAAACTAGAATAGAATAGAATAGAATAGAATAGAATAGGAATAGAATAGAAATAATAATAATAATAATAATAATAATAATAATAATAATAATAATAATAATAATAAGAAGAAGAAGAAGAAGAAGAAGAAGAAGAAGTTGGAAGGGACCTTGGAGGTCATCTAGTCCAACCCCCTGCCCAGGCAGGAAACCCTACACCATTTCAGACAAATGGCTGTCCAGTCCCTTCTTAAAAACTTCCAGTGTTGGAGCATTCACCGCTTCTGGAGGCAGGTTGTTCCACTGGTTAATTGTTCTCACTGTCAGAAAGTTTCTCCTTAGTTCTAGGTTGCTTCTCTCCTTGATGAGTTTCCCTCCGTTGCTTCCTGTCCTGCCTTCAGGCGCCTTGGAAGACAGCTTGACTCCCTCTTCTTTGGGGCAGCCCCTGAGATATTGGAACACTGCTATCATGTCCCCCCTTGTCCTTCTCTTCATTAAACTAGACATACAGAATAGAATAGAATAGAATAGAATAGAATAGAATAGAATAGAATAGAATAGGATAGGATATTGGAATGTAGAATAGAATAGAATCTGGAAGGGATCTTCGAGGTCTTCTAGTCCAGCCCCCTTCTGAAGCAGAAGCACCGATAGTACCATCCCAGACAAGTGTCTAGCCTCTTCTTAAAAATCTCCAGTGATGGAGTGCCCACGATTTCTGGTGGCAAGCTGTTCCACTGGTTGATTGTCCTCACTGTCAGGAAGTTTCTCCTTAATTCTAGGTTGCTTCTCTCTTTGGTTAGTTTCCAACCATTGTTTCTTGTCCTACCCTCTGGTGCTTTGGAGAATAATTTGACGCCCTCTTCTTTGTGTCAGCCCCTCAAATACTAGAACACTGCTATCGTGTCTCCCCTATTTCTTCTTTTCTCTAGACTAGCCAAACCCAAGACCCGTAGCCGTTCTTGTATGTTTTAGTCTCCAGGCCTTGGATCCTCTTAGTTGCTCTTCTAAAAGCTATTGATTTAATAGAAAATAGAAAGCAGACTTGACCAGCAACCTCACAATCAGACTGAGGAAAGGAATATGGTAGTCAGATCAGAGGCTTTCCTTCCGTAGAAGACCCATTTTAAACGACGGCTTCCTTCTGTTTCCACCCTGATTATTTAAGGCAAAACGAACCAATTTGTTTCCAGCATCTTCGAACAGCGAAAACAGGATACCTGGCAAAGTAGCCTTGGGATGCTACAGGCGCCTCGCCCTGGCCCAAGTCTGCCGGTTGCTAACTGGATGCGTGTTTTGATCTCGTTGTACTCCAGTTCCTGTGTGTCTGGGGTCAAATCCACTGCAGAAGATCGAAAGAAAGAGAGAGACCGCGTTATAAAATAAATCCCAGGCAAACTTTGGATCTTTTTTTTTTTTATGGAAATCTATGTAGTTTCAGTCTGATGACTGTCTGAAATCTCGGGAGTTCTGCCTGAGGCCAAATTTAGCGTTTCGACAGAATTCTGGATCACTAACAGCCCTGGCGGGCTAAGGTCGAGAGTTTTCAGAGCGAGGAGAAATTACAACATTCAGAATCCTGAGATCTAATTTTGCATAGCCAGCTTTTCCTTAAGTATGAATTTTCGTTTATTGCTGTTATTGCTGTTAATGAGCCGAGGTGGCGTAGCAGTTAGAGTGCAGTACTGCAGGCCACTTTAGCAGGTCAGCGGTTCAAATCTCACCGGCTCAAGGTTGACTCAGCCTTCCATCCTTCCGGGGTAGGTAAAATGAGGACCCAGATTGTTGGGGGCAATGTAAATATATATATATACATTGTTTACTGGTGTACACCGCTTAGAGAGTGCTTGCACTTAAAGCGGTATATAAGTCTCATAAATAAATAAATAAATAAATCCACATTAGGAAAACGACTCTTGGTTTCTCAGCGATACCTGGGGGTTTGTACTGGTCTCCTAAACGTCCTTCCCAAGCACTGTCGGTGTCGTCGTCGGAATCCGAAACAGCCTGGAATACCCGGGCGCTGGCTGCCCCCCCTCCCTGCATGAGGTGAAACTGTCCTCTGGGGAAAGCAGGAAGGAGACAAAGAGAAGCGTTAAGCCATGACAAACCTGTTGCTCCGCGAATGTATTGACCCACGTACTAAAGTCCTTCGAAACCGTAGAGCAAGGGTAGTCAACCTTGGCTCTTTTATGACTCGTGGACTTCAACTCCCAGAATTCCTGAGCCAGCTGTGCTGGCTCAGGAATTCTGGGAGTTGAAGTCCACGAGTCATAAAAGAGCCAAGGTTGACTACCCCTGCCGTAGAGTTTGCATGTCACTACAGTCCATTCATAGGAACGGAGCAATATTTTCGCTTCCTGTTTTCTCTCATTCTCCAATCATGTTAACCGAGCAGCCGTGGGACTATTTCACCTGAAGCAAACCCTGTTCTGAAGGCTTCCAGGAGAAGACTTAAGAAAAATGAAGCCTCCGTTCAAGCTTTCAGAGGCAAGACAGGAGTTCAACCCAGACTGGTCCTTGGGATCAGAGTTTTAAGACTTCTGAGCTTTACGACTCCGTGCCAAAGCCTATCCCTAGGAACTTTTCTCTACCAGAATTATAGAGTCTACATTCCAGCAGAGAGGAAGAGTCTACAAGACATATTCTCCACACGAAGTTCAGGCACTAAAATGGAAGCTGGTCTCCAACTTTGTAGTGATATAAACCCACGACAGCAAACCGGGAAAGACGGAATTATCCTAATTTATTTAGTGCGTGGTAGGCACACCCTGCTTTTGAAGCATGCTCAGAACTTCCATGCCCAGGAAACTGAACGCACCCAGGTTTTCTTGACAGAAAGCTAATTAATCAGAAAGGCTTCTTGGATTTGGCACGACCAATCAGCTGCTTTGATTCCTGCACATCGCAAGTTGAAAAGACAGGAAGGATGGCCGAGATCTTTCCGACTAACCAAGATCACGAAAGGAATCAGTTTAGGGAAGTGCCAAGCCCAAATGTCTTCCTTCTCAGTCAGGCCATTGTCCACAAGGAATGGTTATTTCTCGTACGTATTTGATCCCTTGGTCCAAATTCTTAAGTGTAACAGTACTTCATATGCTTAAAAAGTTCTCCTATCCTATGCAATGTAGCTTAGAGGGGCATGCTTTATCAAAACTGAATGCAAGAGTGGGTACAAAGGCACAAACAAAATTCTTCGTTAAGAAAACATAACCATGTTAAGGGATTGAGGATTTTAGGGTGCACGGTCACTGCAAACAACAGAACACGGCATAAACACCAACGGCTTCTGGTGAGAGTTCAACTCAACCCTTAGGAAGGCAGTTAAATCAAAGTTATGACTCTTGTGACCATCATGGATTCTTTCTATGATGTATGTGTCTTCTGGGAAATACATAAACCTCACTTTGGCTCAGCCAACAGTATTAAATGCACCCTTTAGTTCAGTGGTTCTCAACCTTTTTAATGCCGCGACCCCCCCCACCGGTCGTAAGTCGAGGACTACTCAACCGGTCGTAAGTCGAGGACTACTCAACTGGTGCAGCACCGTTTGCAGAATGGGACTTTTGGCGGGCTCAGCAGGGCAGAGACAGCCGGGACAATTCCTATTGGCTTTTGAAAGCCAATAGAATTAGACTCTATTCAAGAGAGTCTATTCTATTGGCTTTCGAAAGCCAATAGAATAAAAGGGAGTAGCACAGCTAAGGAAAAGGGGGGAAAAATGGCGGACAGCCTTGTTTGGCGACCCCCGTGAAATGGTCGTTCGACCCCAAATGGGGTCCCGACCCACAGGTTGAGAACCACTGCTTTAGTTCCTTGTGGAAAAGATTTGTTACAGGTAACCCTTGATTTTTGACCACAGTGGAGCCCAACGTTTCTGTTGCTAAGCGAGACAGTTGTTAAATGAGTCTTGCCCCCGTTTTATCAGCTTGCTTGCCACAGTTATTAAATGAACCACTGCTGAATCACACAGATGTCAAAACTTAACACAGTTTGCTAACTGAATTTGGCTTCCCCCATTGACTTTGCCTGTCAGGTCGCAGAACTTGATCACATGACCCAGGACACGGCAACTGTTCATAAATAGAGTTGCCAATTTTGATCACGTGACCACAGGGGTGCTGCGACGGTCACCAGTGTGAAAAACGGTTGTAAGTCACTTTTTTCAGCGCTGTTGTTATTTCGAACAGTCGTTAAATGAGCTACCCTGTACTCAGCACATCGTTCTGTTACTAGCCTGGTTTAACCAATAAAGGAGAATTTTGTAGCTCAGGGTTGAAATGAGGGGTTCCTAGGTGCTCTCTGTGCTTGGTTGGTTTTCTTGCAGACATTTCATGACCCAAACTAGGTAACATCATCAGTGCTAGAAGGCAGTAGGGTTTGCGAGGAGGAGGAGGAGGAGGAGGAGGAGGAGAAGAAAGAAAGAAAGAAAGAAAGAAAGAAAGAAAGAAAGAAAGAAAGAAAGAAAGAAAGAAAGAAAGAAAGAAAGAAAGAAAGAAAGAAAGAAAGAAAGAAAGAAAGAAAGAAAAGGGTTGTGAAGTCCTTGATGCTCTCTGAGCTTGGCTGTTTTCTTGCAGACATTTCATGACCCAACTAGGGAACATCATCAGTGCTAGAAGGAGTGGAGTTTGCAAGGAGGAGGAGGGGGGAGGAGGATGGAAGAGGAGGAAAAGGGCTGTGGGGTCCTTGATGCTCTCTGAGCTTGGTGGTTTTCTTGCAGATGTTTCATGATCCAGCTAGGTAACATCATCAATGCTAGAAGGCAGTAGGTTCGCAGAGAGGAGGAGGATGACTAGGGGGTCCTTGGTGCTCTCTGCCTGGTTGCTTTTCTTGTGGATGTTTCATTACTCAAACTAGGTAACATCATCAGTGCTAGAAGGCAGTAGGGTTTGCGAGGAGGAGGAGGAGGGGCTGTGGGGTCCTTGATGCTCTTTGAGCTTGGTGATTTTCTTGCAGATGTTTCATGACCCAGCTAGGTAACATCATCAGTGCTAGAAGCAGTAGGGTTTGCAGGGAGGAGGAGGGGGAGGAGGACAACGACGACTATGGGGTCCTTGGTGCTCTCTGTGTTTATTTGGTTTTCTTGTAGATGTTTCATGACCCAAACAAGGTAACATCATCAGTGCTAGAAGCAGTAGGGTTTGCAGGAAGGAGGAGGAGGAAGAGTTGGAGGAGGAAGAATTGGAGAAGGAGGAAAAGGGTTGTGGGGTCCTTGATGCTTTCTGAGCTTGGTGGTTTTCTTGCAGATGTTTCATGACCCAGCTAGGTAACATCATCAGTGCTAGAAGGAGTAGGGTTTGCAGGGAGGAGGAGGAGGAGGAAGAGGAGGGGGACGACGACTATGGGGTCCTTGGTGCTCTCTGTGTTTGTTTGGTTTTCTTGCAGATGTTTCATGACCCAGCTAGGTAACTTCATCAGTGCCAGAAGTTCACTCACACCTCCCTCCCTTTTAGCACTGATCACGTTCCCTAGCTTGAGTCACGAAACGTCTGCAATTCTGATCACGTGACCACAGGGATGCTGCAGCGGTTGTAAGCGTGCAAAAAGTCAGAAGTCACTTTTTTCAGTGCCGTTGTCACTTCGTACAGACACTAGACAAATGGCTGTAAGTCGAGGACTACCTCTATTCTCTTCTTGGATGAGCAGCAGCATTTTTTTTTTCCAAAGAAAGAAGGCAAGGAAGTCCAGTTTCCTTTTGGAAAAGCCCCTCTCGAGACCTCCCCCCCCCCCGGGAAGCTGCTTTCCCCCAAGCTAGGATTGGACAGGAAGGGGGCAGGGGGGAGGTGGAGTTACCTGCGCAGTAGGTATGCCAGTACCTGGGCCAGATCCACATCCTCGTCGTCCTCGTCTTCGCCGCGCACGATGCCCGAGTCCCTCTGAGACCAGCCGCCTTGGTTCTCCCGGCCCCCAGAGCCAGCGTTGCTACTGCTGCGGGAGCCCATGGCTTATCAGGGCATTCTCCAGCTTGGCCCCACACTCACACTCTGCCCCTCCTGGGGTTCAGAAAGGAGAGGGTGGTGAAAGAGGAAAGCCACCCAAAAGAAAGCCGAGGAGGGGCAGGGAGGAGAGGACACGGTGCGCTTCCTCCAAAGCCCATCCAGGCCCTCCTTACTGAGGACTAGCGCCTCTGAGCCGCCTCAGAAGCATCCAGAAACCTCCCTGTTCAGCCCTCCCCCCCCCCACAGAGCTGTAGAGGATATGGCGGGCTTCCTGCAAAGCCCACCGAGTCCCTTCTTATTGAGGACTAGCACCTTTGAGCCAGTTCAGGAGTGCCCAGAAACCTCCCTGTTCAGCCCTCCCCCCCAGAGCCGTAGAGGACATGGGCTTCCTCCAAAGCTCATCAAGTCCCTTCTTACTGAGGACTAGCGTCTTTGAGACACTTCAGGAGCGTCCAAAAACCTCCCTGTTCTGCCCTCCCCCCCCCCCCGAGACGTAGAGGACATGGCAGGCTTCCTCCAAAGCTCATCAAGTCCCTTTTTACTGAGGTCTAGCGTCTTTGAGGCACCTCAGGAGCGTCCAGAAACCTCCCTGTTCTGCCCTCCCCCCCAGAGCCGTTGTCCAAGCCCATCAAGTCGCTTCCTACTGAGGACTAGCGTCTTTGAGACACTTCACGAGTGTCCAGAAACCTCTGTTCTGCCCTCCCCCCTCGCAGCCATATCCCAAATTTTGCCCCCCCCCCCAATCCCAGCATTCCAGGCTGGAAAAGGCTTACGGGCTCCCCTAAGTAAACAACCCATGCCGGAGGGGCCTCAGGAGCAACTGCCCCCCTCTAACCTTTCACCTCCGCTCGTCCACAGCTCCCACCAATCGAAAAACAGCTTGTTAGAATGTTTCCCCCGACCGCCGCCGAGTCTCCGCCAATGGGCGGCGTGCTCGGGCCACGCTCCTCCAATCAGCAGGCGCCATACTGGGGGGACACTCTGGCTGCCCAACTGCCCTTTCTTGCCCACCAATCAGGAGGGTTCTTGGCATTTTTATTTCTAGCCCCCCCTTTTTGGTGCTGTTTCCCCCCCCACTACCCCCTCCTCGGAGTGGTGTCAGTTGGCCAATGAAATGCCTCCCGCTGTTCCTTCGGCTGCTCTTTCCTCCCCCCCGCGGTGAGCGCGAGACCCTCCTCACCCGCTAACGGTCGGAGCGCGAGGCCTTGTTTACATCTTACAGGGGCCGCCGCTCGAACCCAAGTGGAACAGGGGCCAAGAGGCGGGGCGAGCCTACTGCGAAGACGATTGGCCACCACTCGTGTCACCTGGTCGTACGTGAGGCTTTAAAAAGAGGCCTGCCCTGCTTTGATTGGTTGTTGCTACGGCCCTTCCTCGTCCCGCCCACTCTGTAAACTAGGTGATAAGGTAAAACGCGTCACCGGCTGCAAAACACGGGCGGAAGGCGGGCGATGGGCGGGGGAGTTGCTCTCCGATTGGCTTCCTTGAGATTGACCGACAGCTCCCGTGGAAACGCTCTGCTCGAAGTGATGAAGTCGTAGGTAGAAGGCGGGCTCTAGAGGAATTTTCTCGCTCTCTGATTGGACAATAGTGAGGCAGGTGATGTTGTGGCGGTTCTTGGTCAAACGCTTATCAGGGAAACATATTATCATTATTTGCTGCTGACGTATTTAAATATCTTTTAAATTGCAATAAAAATTTCTCAACCATGGCAACTTTAAGAGGGCTGGACTTCCACTCCCAGAAATCAAGAGGAGTGGACTCCAACTCCCAGAATTCCTCAGCCAGACATGCTGGCTGAGGAACTCTGGGAGTTGAAGTCCACTCATGCTGGATGGAGAATTCTAGGAATTGAAGTCCACTTATGCTGGCTAGAGAATTCTGGGATTTGAAGTCCACAAGTTGCCAAGGTTGAAGAAACACTGCAGCAGAAGAGCAGCCTCACAAAATTGTGAAACTTTGCAAATTGCGCATTCGTGACATACACACTTAACTCCTTTTACGCCATGCTGGCACCTGAGCTTGTAGCCAGCAAATGCATGGACATTTTTGCTGTAATTTTCCCTTATTGGGATTCTTCCAAATATATTAGATGCCTTTGGCTGTGGATTAAGGGGGTTGTAATCCAATAGAACCAAAGAATATCATGAGAACATAAAGAGCTTCTGGGAAGAGATGCTTAAGCATCCTGCAAAGCAATTGCTCACACTAACTGGCCGGGTTCCTACAACATGCTTAACCTGCTTATAAAACTTGGCCTTTTGATGACTTGTGGACTTCAACTCCCAGAATTCCTCAGCTATGTACACTGGCTGAGGAATTCTGGCAGTTGAAGTCCACAAGTCATCAAAAAGCCAAGTTTGAAGACCCCTGCCCTAAAGTCTCCAAAGAAGCCAGCAGTCAAACTAAGATTAGTTTAAAAGCTGTGAATCTATATCTATTGACACACAAACCCAGACAGCATTCTTTCTTATCTCTGCAACACACACAACACAAACACAAACACACCCCGACATGTACACAGACAGACACCATTCTTTTCCCACTCTGCAAATCATACATATACACCACACAATGTTTACCATCAACTAACTTCTCAGCAACAACCAGCTAGCCAGGAATTCTGGGAGCTGAAGTCCACACATCTGTTGGCACAATTGTTTATTTCTGCTACTCGCAAGGGTCTTCAAACATGGCCCTTTTATGACTTGTGGACTTCAACTCCCAGAATTCCTCAGCCAGCATGCTTGGCTGAGGAATTCTGGGAGTTGAAGTCCATAAGTCATAAAAGGGCCAAGTTTGAAGACCCCTGCTTGTGGACCAACTCCCAGAATTCCTCAGAAGCATGCTTGGCTGAGGAATTCTGGGAATTGAAGTCCACAAGTCATAAAAGGGCCAAGTTTGTACACCCCTGTGCTACTGTTTCTAGCGCTCCTTTGCACACACTTCCAAGTACACACAAATCCTGCCACTGACTTGGAATAACAATGAAAAAACCAACAACCACCAGTTATTATTATTTGGGTTTATTATTAATAAAATATGTTTTTTTTCTGTTTCAGAATCCTCCCTGCTAAGGACAACAATTACATTTCAATCAATCATTTATTTTTCTGGGTTTTATTTGCAGATGTTGGCTTGTTTCTGGTCAAAATGCCATCATAAGAACTCTACCCAAAAACGTTGACCAGTTTTATTTTTCTCGGCCTTTTCTCTTCCACAGCGTGTCTTTCTCACCGTAACAGTAAAATCCAGCACATTATTGGAAATTTTAAAAAGGCAAGACATATAAACCTGTTATCTGGGGTCTAGATGTACTAGGAATGTACAAAAATAAGAAAAAATTGACTTCATATTGAGCACCAATTCTACTAACATTC
Organism: Crotalus adamanteus; assembly: GCA_039797435.1. Taxonomy (NCBI): domain Eukaryota; kingdom Metazoa; phylum Chordata; class Lepidosauria; order Squamata; family Viperidae; genus Crotalus; species Crotalus adamanteus. The sequence continues at coordinate 141,689,537 of CM077936.1, read as the reverse complement.
TCAACTGATTAAGTGTAACAGGCCCATCATTTTAATGTATAAAGAGTAGGCACACTTTATAATTTATTCCCCTCACTGGATGTAATGTTCATTAGGCTAAAAAGTGAATTCTTCATTAGCATTGTTGTGATGTCATGAAAACATGACATCATGTTTAAACTTAAAACTCAAACTTTAAGATGTTTGGACTTCAATTCCCACAATTTCACAGGCAGCCATGCTGGCTGGGGAATTCTGGGAGCTGAAGTCCACAGATCTTTAAGAGACCATGTTTGAGAAATTCTGATCTAAACATTATTTCCCTTATTTCAATGCAATATTAAAAGACACAGATCCCTCGCCCTGATCTGAATCCCATCCAGGGCTGATAATCATGGGGGATTAGGTTATTTCCCATCTGATTAGTCCTCACAACGACCCTGTAGGGTAGCTTTTGTCTGAGGCCACATGTCCTGAAAGAGCTGAAGACTCGAAGCCATATTCGTGTTAAGAGGAATGGCGAACTTAAACCAGGGGTCTTCAAACTTGGCCCTTCATGACCAGGCATGCTGGCTGAGGAATTCTGGAAGTTGAAGTCCACAAGTCATCAAAGGGCCAGGATTGAAGACCCCTGACTTAAATCTTTCAACCAAATTATCAATGCTCCTCAAGCCAATGTGAATTTAGCTCTTTTGAAAGAAGAAAACTTTATTCAGCTTTATTATCCTCAGTCCACTTTGACAGGACTTTGGTGAGCGAGTCATGTCATTGCTATAAACTTCTGCCTTTGGGCTCACTCCTCTTCTGTAGACAATCTTCATCGGTCTTATAAAAATCAAAACCCGTGTCCTCATGTGATCAAACACTGACAAACTTTCTAACATTGATAGGAAAGCTGGAGAACAGCGAGACAGGGTTGAAAATACAGATGAATCTTTTTACAGACTCTTTTACGTCTGATTAGTAGAAAGAAAACTTCAACAGATAGCAACGTAGTTCTGCTTTTGCTTAAGAGCTGGACAACCTGGGGGTAAGGTTGCTCAGACTAGGGGTGACATTATAGCAGCGTTCCAATATTTGCCACAAAGAAGAAGGGGGGTCAACTTACTCTCCAAAGCACCAGAAGGCAGGGCAAGAAGCAACGGATGGAAACTGATCAAGGGAGAGAAGCAATCTGGAATTAAGGAGAAACTTCCTAAGAATGAGGACAATTCACCAGTGGAACTGCTTGCCACCAGAAGTTGTGGGTCTTCAAACTTGGCCCTTTGATGACTTGTGGACTTCAACTCCCAGAATTCCTCAGCCAGCGTACACTGGCTGAGGAATTCTGGGAGTTGAAGTCCACAAGTCATCAAAAAGCCAAGTTTGAAGACCCCTGGGATAGGGTCTCCTGCTTGAGCAGGGGGTTGGATTAGAAGACCTTCAAGATCCCTCCCAACTCTGGATGGGTGGGTGGATAAGTTACAGATTGTCCTTCACTTATGACCCACAATGGAGATCAGAATTTCCATCGCGTCATCACAGGACTGCCCCCAATTTCATCACCTTGTTTGCCAAGGCCGTTAAACGAATCTCATGTGCGTTAAGCCAATCGGACGGCCGTTAAGCGAACCCAGCTTCCCCCGTCAACTTTGCTCATGGGGAAGGGCGACCAATGGCAATAAGGTGATTCTGGGATGCTACCAACCCCTTGTCAACACATTTCGGTTGCACCCAAAATGATGATCCCAGGATCGTGGTGGTGGGGGGAGGGAACACACTGTGATGGCCGTAAGCACGAGGACTTGTCGCGAGTCACTTCTGTTCAGCACTACAAGGGTGAGGTGACTTCATTGCTTTGATTCAACATTATGCCGCCTTCGTTTTTCTGGCTTTTCTCCAGCATGCCGAAAACCACGATTTGTCTCAATTTGTGAGGGATCTATAGATCCCGAGCCAACCCGCAACCATCGTTCACACACCAGTCGGGCAAGGTAAGGAATGGATCAGGTTAAAACTTCCTCCTCCTCTGGGCTTAAGCAAGGAATCTTGCCTTGAAGACAGATCAACTTCAATCTCAGGCAGTGTGAATCATGAATCCAGGTTGAAAGAGACAGAAGGACGAAGGCCTGGACCATATTCTAACTAACATGGATGTTAACGACAAATGTAGGACCTGCAAATGAGGTGAACGGATGTCCTAATCACGGTAGGATTGAGAAGTTCTCATAGGTCACGCCTGTTCCTGCCTCCAGAAATGTAAGCATTGGAGAGACATCTTGGAAGAACCCTCCGTGTCAGCCTCAAATGTCTTTTTCCCCCTTCACCGTTCCTTCTTCCCTCTCTTCCAATGATTTTTCCAAGTTTTTTATTATTATTGTTATTATTTTTATTATTAAAAAGACAGCTGGTCAAAGACCCAACCCTCTCAGAAGCTCCGACAGAGAAGATGCAGGGAGGAGAAGCAACATCTGAGGAGGCATCACCATCCTTAACGATAGCTTTCAAGATGCAAGGCCACCCGCCTTCCCGTCTCCCCAGAGCTGAAAGAAGGACAGTGTCAGGGAGGAAGGAAGCGAAAGAGAGGTATCAAGCAAAGCGACGCTGGTCAAAGAAGGTAGACAAGGCCGAAGAACGCTAGGTGGCCATCAGCTGACCTAGGAAACATGATATGGGACACCTGAGGCTGGAAAGACTTTAGCTGGTAAGAAAAGAGGAATGGGTTGTCTGTAAACAAGGCCCCTGATATCTCCTTTCCCCCCCCCACCCCAAAAAACAGGGGAAGAATCTTTGGACGTCTTTGACGGTTGAGGTTCCTCACATCTTCTTCACCCGGGTCTCCAAGGCTTCCAGTTCTTTCAAAACTTCCTTGGGCAAGTCTTGGGGTACTTGTTCCGTCAGATATTGTCTCACTTCTCGGACCTCCTGTTCCCAGAATTCCTTGGGCAGGGAAAAGAGCTCCGAATGGTTCACCTGGATGAGCCCTGACAGGTCTAAGGCACCTTCTTTGGGGACGTACCCAATGGGCGTCTCCTTCGCGCTCTCTTCTCCGTCCGCCCGGCGGAAGATCCACTCCAGGACCCGCGAATTCTCCCCGAAACCTGGCCACAGGAAGTTCCCGGCGGCATCTTTCCGGAACCAATTGACGTGGAAGATTTTGGGAAGGCGGACGCCTTTCCGCCCTTCCATGCTCAACCAGTGCTCCAGGTAGCGGCCGAAGTTGTAGCCGAAGAACGGGCGCATGGCGAAGGGGTCGTGCATGATGACCTTGCCTGCGGAGCCAGGTTGGAGAAGAGAGAAGAGAACGGGAATGGCAGAGGTGAAACATTCAGGCCCCAAACCCAGCAAAACGGGACTGCTAAGCAAAGGGGTCGTTAAGGGAAGCGCAACCCATTCTATGACATTTTTTTGGGGGGGGGCAGGGTTGTTAAAGGAATCTCTGAGGACTAGCACTGACGTTCTTAGTATTGGTAACAAAACATCTGCAAGAAAACAGCTAAGCTCAGAGAGCACCGAGGATCCCACAGTCCTCCTCCTCCTCTCTGCAAAGCCCACTCCCGTCTAGCACTGATGAGGATACCTAGTCGGGTCATGAAATGTCTGCAAGAAAAACCACCAAGCTCAGAGAGCACCAAGGACCCCATTGTCGTCTCCTCCTCCTCCCCCCATCTCACACTGATGATGTTCCCTAGTTGGGTCATGAAATGTCTGCAAGAAAAGCCTCCAAGCTCAGAGAGCACCAAGGACCCCACAGTCCTTCTCCTTCTCCTCCTCCTCCCTCCTCCTCTCCACAACCCCCTCTAGCATTGATAACAGTCCTTAGTTGGGTCCTAAAACATCTGCAAGAAAATAACCAAGCTCAGAGAGTACCAAGCACCCCATCGTCTCCTCCTCCTCCTCCTCCTCCTCCTTCTCACACTGATGTTGTTCCTAGTTAGGTCATGAAATGTCTGCAAGAAAAGCCTCCAAGCTCAGAGAGCACTAAGGACCCCACAGTCCTCCTCCTCCTCTCTCCATAAACCCCCCCTTCCTTCTAGCACTGATGATGTTCCCTAGTTGGGTCATGGAACGTCTTCAAGGAAAACCACCCAGCTCAGAAAGCACCAAGGACCCCACAGTTGTCGTCGTCATCCTCCTCCTCCCATTCCACAACCCCCTCCTCCCTTCTAGCACTGATGATGTTACCAGTTTGGCTAACGAAACGTCTGCAAGAAACCCCCCCCCCTCAGAGATCACCAAGGACCTCTCATCCCTTTGGTTGTTAAGCGAGTCGGCTTCCCCCCCACTGACTTTCCTTGCCAGAAGCCAGCTGGGAGATTAACTAAGGGGAGATCATGTGACCTCGGGATATGACAACTATCGTCTAGGACAAGGGTGGGCAACCTTGGCTCTTTTATGACTCGCGGACTTCAACTCCCAGAATTCCTGAGCCGGCCACGCTGAGGGGAAAGGGAGAGGTTTCCAAGCTGAGCCATGCAGGTTCTGGAATTCTGGGAGTTGAAGTCCACCAGTCATCAAGGGAGCCATACTTCCCCCATGCTGGCTCAGGAATTCTGGGAGTTGAAGTCCACGAGTCATAAAAAGGGGCCATCGTTCCCCACCTCTGGTCTAGGGCAGGGGTAGGCAACCTTGGCTCTTTTATGACTCGCGGACTTCAACTCCCAGAATTCCTGAGCCAGCCACGCTGAGGGGAAAGGGAGAGGTTTCCAAGCTGAGCCATGCAGGCTCTGGAATTCTGGGAGTTGAAGTCCACCAGTCCTAAAAGAGCCAAGGTTGCCCACCCCTGGTCTAGACATGCCGGTTGCCAAGCTCACGAAGTCTGGTCACCTGACATGGAGATCCTGCAATGGTCATTAAGTGTGAGTCCCTTTTTTCAGCACCATTGTGGCTTTGAACGGTCACTAAACGAACGGCTGTAAGTTGAGGACTCCCTGTAGGTGCGTTTTCGGCCCCTTTCCATATATATATCTAGAATGCTGTATGTTACACCCTAACCCTAACCCTAACCATATCATGTATGTGCACACACACACACACACACACACACACACACACACAAAGGCCTCAATTCGAAGGCGAGGGGCTGGCTGGAACGCTCAAGCTTATCAGCTTATCTTCCTTCTGATCAATATGGGCCAATTCCTTTTTTCTTCTTCTTTTCATTGCTATTAGGATTAACTTTTCTCTTCCGACTTCGCAAACGACGGGAAGTCGTGCCCCGTTTCGAACCCAGAGCCCCCACCTTTGTGCTCAGCCGCCGCCGTGGACTCCGACCGCATGGCGCTGCCCACGAAGACCCCGTGGCGCCAGTTGAAGGCCTCATACACCAAAGGCACCCCTGTGGAAGGAGGGAAAAGACACCAAGAGGTGATCTTGAGAACATCCAAAAATCCAGAGGTCTGGGAAGACCATCCGGTGGGGGTGGGTGAGGGAGGAAGGGGGGGGCAGGGCTCCTAACCTGCTGGTCTCCTGCCTCCAAAAATGATGGCGTCAATGGGGACCCCTTGCGGGGATTCCCAATCCGGGTCCATAATGGGGCACTGCCGAGCCGGGGCACAAAAGCGGGAATTTGGATGAGCAGCAGGCGACGGATCCCCTGGGGAGGAAAAAAGAGAGAAAGACAGAAGAATTGAGACGATCAGATCCCGACAATGATCCACTGCAGGAATCTAGGTAGGCCTAGGCTGCTTTATGATTCGTGGACTTCAACTCCCAGAATTCCTGAGCCAGCATGGCTCAGCTTAGAAACTCTCCCTTCCCCCCAACATGGCTGGCTCAGGAATTCTGGGAGTTGAAGTCCACGAGTCATAAAAGAGCCACGTTTGAAGACCCCTACCCTAGGCCTAGAGTCTAGGCCAGGAGTAGGCAATCTTGGCTCTTTTATGACTGGTGGACTTCAACTCCCAGAATTCCTGAGCCAGCATGGCTCAGCTTGGAAACCTCTCCCCTCAGCATGGCTGGCTCAGGAATTCTGGGAGTTGAAGTCCACGAGTCATAAAAGAGCCACATTTGAAGACCCCTACCCTAGGCCTAGAGTCTAGGCCAGGAGTAGGCAATCTTGGCTCTTTTATGACTGGTGGACTTCAACTCCCAGAACTCCTGAGCCAGCATGAGGGAAACTTTGGCCCCTTCATGATTCGTGGACTTCAACTCCCAGAATTCCTCAGCCAGCATGGGGGAACTATGGCCTCTTCATGACTTGTGGACTTCAATTCCCAAAACTCCTGAGCCAACATGGCTCAGCTTGGAAACCTCTCCCTTTCCCCTCAGCACAGCTGGCTCAGGAATTCTGGGAGTTGAAGTCCACGAGTCATAAAAGAGCCAAGGTTGATTACCCCTGAGCTAGGACCTTGTAGGCTCCCACCATTGGGCCCCCCTCCTTTGACTCCAGCCACCCAACTCAGCCCATTTACGGCCAGCTTTCCTTCTCCGCTGGACCTCCTCCGGCCATCCTTTTTTTAAAAAATATATTTTATTGATTTTTTTTAACATAAACACCTTAATATTTTAGTAAACAGCGTGTTGTCCAGGCTTATATTTACAAAGTAATCCCTAACAATCAGTTTTTATTTTCCAAAGTCCACCTAGATTTTCTCTCCTTCCAATAATATTCCCCTTGCCCACCTCGACTTAATGCGATTCTGATTAGTTTAACACAGTGTTTCCCAAACTTGACAATTTTAAGGCATGTGGACTTCAACTCCCAGAATTCCACAGCCAGCATTGCTGGCTGTGGAATTCTGAGAGTTGAAGTCCACATGCCTTAAAATTGTCAAGTTTGGGAAACACTGGTTTAACAGGTAACCATTTAAATGTAAAGATTTTTTTTTTCTAAAATTTCTCCCCAGAAGCATCAGATCAATATCATGCTTCTTTTCTATCTTGGTTGCCTCGTCACGAATCCTCTTTTACCATTCTTACTGAAATTTGTTTTCCCCTACAATGTTCAAAACATTCTTACTGGATTAAAATTTTCTCAAGGTTAATTGCGTTGAAGTATTTAAATCTATTTTCATGCCTTAAAAAGGAAGTTAAAAAAAAGAAAAAAATAAGAAAAAAAGGAGAGGGAGAGAGAGAGAGAGAAAGGGGGAAAAAGGGAGAAAAAAATAAGAAAACAATATACTACTTAAAATACACATCCCTCTTAAACTAGCAAACATTTGTTTCCATTTTTTTTCTATTCCTTTTAACCATAATTCAATTTAATTTTTAGATGTCTTGGTGGCCGATGGGCCCCTGGCCTTCCACCCCTTTTGCCCTTTGGTCCGGCCCATTTGCCCAAAAACTTGACATTTGCCCACATACTTGAGACTTGACAAGCCTCCTTTTATTGATTGATTGATTGATTAGCCCTTAGGCCATATCAAAGTGCAAAGTTCCAGAAACAAATTATTACTAAAATTTGAGAAAAACAAGTTACTGATTGATTGATTCATGGATTGATTAGCCCTTGGGCTGTAACAAAGTGCAAAGTTCCAGAAACAAATTATTACTAAAGTTTGAGAAAAGCAAGTTAAAATGGAATTAGATAAAATACAATTTAAAATGAAATTGGAATACAATAAAATGAAATTGGAATAAAGTATAGAAATAGAATAATTCCATTCCACTCGTGGACTTCAAATCCCAGAATTCCCCAGCCAGCCAGCCAGCTATTCTATTCTATTCTATTCTATTCTATTCTATTCTATTCTATTCTATTCTATTCTATTCTGTTCTGTTCTGTTCTGTTCTGTCCCGTCCCATCCCATCCCATCCCATCCCATCCCATACTGTAATTCTATTCCATTCCATTCCACTCCACAATACTCTACTATATTCTATATTCTATTCCTGCTTTAAGATGCTTAGACTTCAACTCCCAAAAATCCCCAACCAGCCTGCTTTAAGATGAGTGGACTTCAACTCCCAGAATTCCACAGCCAGCCTTGCTTTAAGATGCTTGGACTTCAACTCCCAGAATTCCCCAGCCAGCCTGATTTAAGATGGGTGGACTTCAACTCCTGGAATTCCTTAGTCATCTTATTTTAATATACATGGACTTCAACTCCCAGAATTCCCCAGCCAGCATGCTTTAAGATGCGTGGACTTCAATTCCCACAATCCCTTAGCCTTCATTTGAACACTGTTTCTCATTAGCTGGTCCTCTCTCCTCCAAGCTCCGCCTCCTTCTGGCCCACCCTATGCCCTGCACAGCCCTGTATCCGTGTATGTGTTTGTGTGTGTTCGTGATTTTGTACCCAACAGCTGAACACACCTGGCTTCCAAGGTTTTCCTTGCCAGGTGCTGATGGTGACCCCTTCCGGAATCCTCTGATCGATCCCCTCCCAGTAGACGCCCCCTTCGCTAGTCTCGGCCACGTTGGTGAAGATGGTGTTGCGCTGGATGGTGTGCATGGCGTTGGGGTTGGTCCGAGTGGATGTGCCCGGGGCCACCCCAAAGAAGCCATTCTCGGGGTTGATGGCCCGTAGGCGGCCTAGAAAAACGGAAGAAACACCAGGCGGTTGGTTATTCTTAATAATAATAAAGTCGGAAGGGACCTTGGAGGTCATCTAGTCCAACCCCCTGCTCATGCAGGAAACCCTAGACCATTTCAGACAAATGGCTGTCCAGTCTCTTTTTTAAAAAGTGTTGGAGAAGGAAGGGAGGGAGGGAGGGAGAGGGGAGGAGGAAGGAAGGAAGGAAGGAAGGAAGGAAGGAAGGAAGGAAGGAAGGAAAAATAACAGAATAATAAAGCTGGAAGGGACCTTGGAGGTCATCTAGTCCAACCCCCTGCTCAGGCAAGAAACCCTAGACCATTTCGGACAAATGGCTGTCCAGTCTCTTCTTAAAAACTTCCAGCATTGGAGCATTCACAGCTTCTGGAGGCAGGTGGTTCCACTGGTTAATTGTTCTGTCAAGAAGTTTCTCCTTAGTTCTAGGTTGCGTCTCTCCTTGATTAGTTTCCACCCATTGCTTCTTGTCCTGCCTTCAGGCGCTTTGGAGAATAGCTTGACTGCCTCTTCTTTGGGGCAGTCCCTGAGATATTTGGAAGGCTGCTGTCATGTCCCCCCACGTCCTTCTCTTCGTTAAACTAGACATACCCAATTCCAGCAACCGTTCTTTGCATGCTTTAGCCTCCAGTTCCCTAATCATCTTTGTTGCTCTTCTCTGTACTCTTTCTAGAGCAGTGGTTCTCAACCTTTTCAATGCTGTGACCCCCAACCGGTCGTAAGTCGAGGACTACTCAACCGGTCGTAAGTCGAGGACTACTCAACCGGTCGTAAGTCGAGGACTACTCAACTGGTGCAGCACCGTTTGCAGAATGGGACTTTTGGTGGGCTCAGCAGGGCAGAGACAGCCTGGACAATTCCTATTGGCTTTTGAAAGCCAATAGAATTAGACTCTATTCAAGAGACTCTCTTCTATTGACTTTCAAAAGCCAATAGAATAAAAGGGAGTAGCACAGCTAAGGAAAAGGGGGAAAAAATGGCGGGCTGCGTTGTTTGGCGACCCCCGTGAAATGGTCGTTCGACCCCAAATGGGGTCCCGACCCACAGGTTGAGAACCACTGGTCTAGAGTCTCAACATCTTTTTTACGTCGTGGTGACCAAAACTGGATGCCGTATTCCAAGTGTGGCCTTACCAAGGCCCTGCAGTAAAGTGGTATTAACGCTTCACGTGATCTTGATTCTATCCCTCTGTTAATGCAGCCTAGCACTGAGTTGGTCTTTTTGGCAGCTGCAGCACACGGCTGGCTCCTTGCCAGGAAGATCTCTGGATCTCCTCGCAAACTCACACCCAAATTCTTGGGCCCAAATTTGTGCCCTGAGGGCCCCTGAGGGGGGGTTAGAAACTCAGTTTATGTTGTTCCAGAACAACATAATCTTTGGGCAAAATTGGTCGTCTTTGCTGTATCACTGCTTCACTTAGTGACGGACGTCCCACCGACGTAAAGCGAGGACTGCCTTTTTCCCCTAAAACAGCAGGCCCCCAACTTTTCGGGCACCAGGGACCAGTTCTGTGGAGAAAGGTTTTTCCGTGAACCGGAGGGGGACGTGGTTTCGTGCACTGCCTGTATCCCGCGGACGGGCCTTCGTTCTAGTGTGCCGCGCACCGGTGTCGGTCCACAACCCCGGGGGGTTTGGAGACCCCTGCCCTTAAAACACACCTCCCTCCCGCCCTCTCAGCCCCAACACCCCGGGTCACCTTCGCTGTCGAACTTCATCCAGGCGATATCGTCCCCCACGCACTCCACGCGCCAACCTGGCAAGGTAGGATTCATCATGGCTAAGTTGGTCTTCCCGCAGGCACTGGGGAAGGCGGCCGCCACATATTTTTTCTTGCCTTCCGGGTTGGTGAGTCCCAGGATCTGCAAGAAAGCGAGAGGGGAGCGTGCCATGATTGGACAAGATGCCAAGCCCAGAGGCAAAATCGGTTTCTTCGCAATAAGCCAGGTTTGCACAGCATGGGCCGCCAGGTGTAGCTAACCCAAATCCAGGTAACCATCATAGTTAGAGGCTTCTGCATCTCTCCGTTAGCACGGAGGTCTCTCCCAGTTTCCCAGTCCAAAAGTGTGAACTCAAGTGTTTTGCAAACTTGGTAAGTTTAAGACGGGTGGACTTCAGCTCCCAGAATCCCCCAGCCAGCCATGCTTAAAGCATGCTGGCTGCGGAATTCTGGGACTTGAAGTCCATCCATCTTAAAGCATGCTGGCTGGGGAATTCTGGGAGTTGAAGTCCACCCATCTTAAAGCAAGCTGGCTGGGGAATTCTGGGAGTTGAAGTCCACCCATCTTAAAGCATGGCTGGCTGGGGAATTCTGGGAGTTGAAGTCCACCCATCTTAAAGCATGGCTGGCTGAGGAATTCTGGGAGTTGAAGTCCACCCATCTTAAAGGATGCTGGCTGGGGAATTCTGGGAGTTGAAGTCCACCCATCTTAAAGGATGCTGGCTGGGGAATTCTGGGAGTTGAAGTCCACCCATCTTAAAGGATGCTGGCTGGGGAATTCTGGGAGTTGAAGTCCACCCATCTTAAAGCATACTGGCTGGGGAATTCTGGGAGTTGAAGTCCACCCATCTTAAAGCAGGCCGGCTGAGGAATTCTGGGAGTTGAAGTCCACCCATCTTAAAGCATGCTGGCTGGGGAATTCCCATCTTGAAGCATGCTGGCTGGGGAATTCTGGGGGTTGAAGTCCATCCATCTTAAAGCAGGCTGGCTGGGGAATTCTGGGAGTTGAAGCCCACCCATCTTAAACTCGCCGAGTTTGAAAAAACACTCTGCTAGCTGCATGTCTCATGAAGTGGGTGAAGTTATGTGGGTAAAGCACTTTTCTCAGGCTTGACCACTTTAAGATTGGCAGACTTCAATTCTCAGAATTCTGCGAGTTAAAATCTTTACGTCTTTAAGTGGCCAAGCTTGAAAAAAACAATGAGTTTAGGATTTTTAAATACAGTCTGGGGAAGAGTTTCACCTTCTTTCTTCACATCTATCCTGACAAGAAAGAAGTGAAGACTGCGCAATGCGATTTATTTTCCTCAGAGAGTTTGTGTTCAACTGACATGCTGCCATTTTAAAAACAGAGCTGTTCCTTTCTCTCCGATTCCAGCCTTTTCGTCTTAAATCTTTTGCTCTACGCATGACTAAAATGTTAACCTTCACGGTCGTTGCTTTCCCTTAAAGGAAATACTCATGTTCCTTACTAGGAAACGGGGGATCAGTGGGAAAACGCTTTCCCACGGTACATTATTATTATTTTTTTTTTAAATAAAATTTAAATTCCAACTCCATGCTTCCATGTTGTACGACACGCACTTGAGGTCAAAACCCTTCAAGGCTTCACAGCCAAGCTTGCTCCACAAAACTACGTTGACTGAATTAATGTTATTTTTTTTTTTCTCCGTGATGTAAGCTCAGCCTGTTCAATTTGCTGAAAATTCAACATCCTGGGCTGAAAATCAGAAGACCGATGAATTAATTTGTGAATTCATGAATGCTCTGAATCCTGGCAAATCCACAGCGAGTTATCCCCCAAAATCTCTCCTCTCATTCCCACAGCCTTTGCACTGCCCCACCCCTTGCAGGTCTTTCCTGAGACTGGGGGTCCTGCTGCAACCCAAACTACGGCTCCCATCATCCCCTCTGATCGTGCCGTCTTGAGCACGATGGGCGTTGCAATCCTGCTCAGGGAGATGGCCGCCCGGTCAGCTGGGAAGCTGTTTTTTCCAAAACCAGCAACTCCTGCCCATGACATGCCAGTCTTCAGGAGAATGCCCCCCCCACCTCACCTCCATTCCCAGCTGTATCTTTCCTACGTCAAACGCCGCCTCCCGATTGGCTTGGCGTTTCAGCCAGCGCCTGTCACTCATTAACCCATCAATGTTTGCTCATTAAATATCACTCCCAGGCAGTGCAAACAGGCCTCTGTCCTTTGGCCTGGTGGACCCAGTTTTCTGTTCCCCCCCCCCACCTCATCGCCGGCTTCATCCCAGCAATCAAGCCCTGTGTTCCCCCCCCCCCCCCGTGCTCCTAATGCACCACACAACTGTTTGCACCCGTCCCCCAAATTCCACGGGCCTACTTTGCAATGCTCCAGCGAGACACACCCAGATGCAAAACCCCGGGCTGCATGCTGGACTTGCTCCGTGGTTAGGTGGCTTCAATGGCAGATCAGAACAAATAAACCAGTATATCCCAAAGATGCTTTTTTTTTTCCTTTCAAGAGGCAACTGGAATTTCTTGGGTTTTGCCTTGAAGAGGTTTCGCTTCTCAATCCAAGAAGCTTTCTTCAGTTCTGATCGCATGGTATAATAATAATAATAACAACAACAACAACAACAAAACAACAACAACAACAATATAGTTGGAAGGGACCTTGGAGGTCATCTAGTCCGACCCCCTGCTCAGGCAGGAAACTCTATTCCATTTCAGACAAGTGCCTGTCCAATCTCTTCTTAAAAACTTCCAGTGTGGGAGAAGGGAGGGAGGAAGGAAGGAAGGAAAAGAATAACAGAATAACAGACTCGGACGGGACCTTGGAGGTCATCTAGTCCAACCCCCTGCTCAGGCAGGAAACCCTATCGCATTTCGGACAAAGGGCTGTCCAGTCTCTTCTTAAAAACTTCCAGTGTTGGAGCATTCAAAGCTTCTGGAGGCAGCTTGTTTCACTGGTTAATTGTTCTAACTGTCAGGAAGTTTCTCCTTAGTTCTAGGTTGCTTCTCTCCTTGGTTAGTTTCCACCCACTGCTTCTTGTCCTGCCTTCAGGCGCCTTGGAAAATAGCTTGACTCCCTCTTCTTTGGGGCAGCCCCTGAGATATTGGAACACGGCTATCATGTCCCCCCTCGTCCTTCTATTCATTAGACTAGGCCAGGGATAGGCAACCTTGGCTTTTATGACTTCAACTCCCAGAATTCCTGAGGCAGCCATGCTGAGGAGAAAGGGAAAGGTTTCCATGCTGAGCCACGCTGGCTCAGGAATTCTGGGAGTTGAAGTCCACAAGGCATAAAAGAGCCAAGGTTGCCTACCCTTGGACTAGACATCCCCAATTCCAGCAACTGTTCCTTATACGTTTTAGCCTCCAGTCCCCTGATCATCTTTGTTGCTCTTCTCTGCCCTCTTTCTAGAGTCTCAGCATCTTTTTTTACACCGTGGTGACCAAAACTGGATGCCGTATTCCAAGTGTGGCCTTACCAAGGCCTTGTAAAGTGGTATTAACACTTCACACGATCTTGATTCTGTCCCTCTGTTAATGCAGCCTAGCACTGTGTTGGCTTTTCTGGCAGCTGCAGCACACAGCTGGCTCCTGTTTAAGAGATTGTCCACTAGGACTCCGAGGTCCCTCTTTTTTGAAGACTACACTTTGAATATTGCGTCCAGTTTGATCACCACAATATAAAAAAAAATAAAAAATGTTGGGATTCTATAAAGTGCAGAGAAGAGCCGCAAAGATGATTGGGGGGGGGGGGGCTGGAAGATAAAACATACGAAGAACGAATTATTAGAAAATAAGAATATGATACTGTACTATTAATTGGTGGATGTAAGATGATGAGAATTCAAATAGATCAGATGTGTATCCCGAACATTAGACCTTGTGGTGAATTTTGTGATGAAGGGAATTGGCATTAATTAAAACTTGGAAATTATAAAGACCCAACGTGAAATTTAAATATTAATGGGGAATGAAAAATTGGGGAAAACTAACCAGGACATTGATTGTCTAAAAAAAAAAAAAAAAGATCGAATGTTAAAACAACTGGGATATGCGTAAACAAAAATTATTGATAAATGCAAGAAAGTTATCGGCTCTTATCGAAGGGATTGTCCACGAGGACTCCGAGATCCCTCTCGCAGTTGCTGCTATTGAGCAAATAATACCGGTGGAGGATGAAAGGGTTTATGTTCCTTTGCAGTCATGCAGTCGTTAGTACTCTCTCTGAGAGTTATTAATTTCTGCCTTCAGGGTCATCTGAATGGTGCAAATGGGTGTGGAGCCTTCTTGGGACTGCTCAAAGGACGGTGTGGTAAACCTCCAAGTGGCCTCAACGACTCTCAGAGGGAGTACCAACGACCAGATGACTGCAAAGGAATATCAATCCTTCCATCCTCCGCCATTCGGCCAGAACTGAAGAAGCTTCTTGGATGAGAAGTGAAATGTCTTCAAGGAAAAACAAAGACAGTCCAGTTGCCTTTTGGGGAAAAAAAAGCACCTTTGGGACAACCAACGACCCTGGATGAATCTCCACAAACCGGTAGATCAGCCCCCGACGGAGGGAAAGAGCGACCCCGAGCGCGTGCAGAAAGCGCAAAGGGTGCCCGACGTCCCCCTCCGAGCCGCAGACGAGAAGGAAAATTAAAAAAATAGAAGAGTTTGCCGCTTCGGACTACAGACCGTCCTCAAACTTATAACGATTTCTTTTAAGGACAGTTTGAAGTCAGGGCGTGTGACCGTTTTCAACTCTTACGACTGTCGGGATCATGTGATCAAAATCCAGACACCCAGCCATGGGCTCGTATTTACGACGGTCGCCGCATTCCCCCCCCCCTGGGTCACCTGATCCCCTTTTGCGACCTTCCGGATGGCTACGGCGACGGGGAAAGCCAGATTTGTTTAGCGACCAGCTTATACTAACATCAGCGGCAGCAACTCACTTCACAACGGAGGCAAGGAAGGTCGTAAAATGGGGCAAAACTGACGCCACAAAGGCCTCGCTTAGCTACAGAAACCTTAGGTTCAGTTTTGGTCGTAAGTTGAGGACCCACCTGTAAAATGCTTGGCCCTGACCAGCTTTTTGGGGGGATGGGGGCAGAAAAGTCAAGATGGCCACTGAAGCCACGCCGTCAAAGACCCCCCCCCCCTTTGAGCATTCCGAAGAGGCAAGGGGGCAATTCTGCAAGCAACTGGGATCCCCGGGTCTGCCCCCCCCCTTCCAATGCAGAAAAAGGCACCCCCCCCCTTCAACCTCAGCTCTTCCCCCCCCCCCTGCTTACCAGCATGTGCTCGGCCAGCCAGCCTTCGTCCTTCGCAATGCAAGAAGCGATCCGGAGGGCGAAGCACTTTTTCCCCAGCAGGGAGTTGCCCCCGTAGCCGCTCCCAAAAGAGACGATCTCCCGGCGATTCGGCACGTGGGCGATTAAGGTCTTCTCTGGATTGCAAGGCCAGTTGTTCACGAGGTCTTCTGCTGAAGAATAGAATAGAATAGAATAGAATAGAATAGAATAGAATAGAATAGAATAGAATAGAATAGAATAGAATTATGGGATGGGATAGAATAGAATAGAATAGAATAGAATAGAATAGAATAGAATAGAATAGAATAGAATAGAATTATGGAATGGGATAGAATAGAATAAAATAGAATAGAATAGAATTATGGGATAGAATAGAATAGAATTATGGGATGGGATAGAACAGAACAGAATAGAATTATGGGATAGAATAGAATAGAATAGAATTATGGGATAGAATAGAATAGAATAGAATAGAATAGAATAGAATAGAATTATGGGATAGAATAGAATAGAATATGGGATAGAATAGAATAGAATAGAACAGAACAGAAAGAATAGAATAGAATAGAATAGAATAGAATAGAATAGAATAGAATAGAATAGAATAGAATAGAATAGAATTATGGGATAGAATAGAATAGAATAGAACAGAATAGAATAGAATAGAATAGGAATATTGTCCAGTCTTTTCTTAAAAACCTCCAGTGATGGAGCGCCCAAGAAGACATGTTAGGGCCCGCACATCAGGATTTCAACTCAAAAGGTCTTCTAGCATGTTTGAATCCCCCAGCATGCTGGGGATTCCAACATGTGCCTGGCCCTAGAAACATGGAATTCTGGGAATTGAAGTCCCAAACCTCTGGAATAATGGCCTCCAGCTTTGCACATCTGGAAAATGTGGGTATCCATAACCACAATTCCCAGTAAGCTAGTTCAGGAATTGTCTACCCCAGTGTTTCTCAACCTTAGCAATTTTAAGATACGTGGACTTCAACTCCCAGAATTTCTCACCCAGCCTGCTTTAAGATGGGTGGACTTCAACTCCCAGAATTCTCCAGCCTGAATGCTTTAAGATGGGTGGACTTCAACTCCCAGAATTCCTTAGTCAGTATGCTTTAATATACATGGACTTCAACTCCCAGAATTCTCAGCCAGCATGATTTAAGATGCATGGACTTCAACTCCCAGAATTCTCCATCCAGAATGCTTTAAAATGGGTGGACTTCAACTCCCAGAATTCCCCAGCCAGCCTGTTTTAAGATGCTGGCTGAGGAATTCTGGGAATTGAAGTCCACATATCTTAAATTGGAGAAAGCCGAGAAACAGTGTCCATTGTGAGGGTGCCAAATCAGACAAAATTATTCTTTTTTTCTCTTTTTTTTCACGCCTCCTCTTTGCTAGCCTCGTGGCGCACCCACGCACCCACTTTGTGCCCCCTCCCGCCTTCACACACGTCGCACAAACGGAGAGACCCCCGAAAAAGAGGGGCTTACCGCTAAGGGGCAGGGGCCGTCCCACCGAATGCAGGCACTTGACGAACTCGCCGTCCCCCAGCGCGCGGAGGGCCGCGGCGCCCATCCGCGTCATGATGCGCATGCTGGCGACCACGTAGGCCGAATCCGTCAGCTGGATCCCAATTTTGGAGAGCGGTGAGCCGAGGGGCCCCATGCTGTAGGGGATGACGTACATGGTGCGCCCTGCGGAGAGGCGACAGAGCCAGGACAAGAAGAAGAGTTGAGCGAAGGACGAAAGAATAAACAAAGAATAAAAATCTGCTGGCCTGGGTGTGTCTCAGCGTCTCTTTCGATTAAACACAAGTCAGTCCTCGCTTTACGGCCACAATTTCGCTCAACATTGCCACTGCTGAGCGAAACAGTCGCGAAGCGAGTTTTGCCTCGTTTCACGACTTCTGTTCCCACCATTAAGTGAAACCCTGCAGTTGTTAAATTAGTAAATCCGGCTTGACCCCCATCTTGACTTCAGAAGGACGTAAAAGGGTAACACACTCACACACGGGATCGTCGTAAATAGGAACCCCGTTGCCGAGCACCTGAATTTGGATCGCATGACCATGGGAGACGCCAGGACCGTTCGTTCGGTGTGAAAAACGGTCACGAGGCCCCCCTTGTTTTTTCCGAGCGCCGTCGTCACTTTGGGCGGTCACTAAATGAACCGTTGTAAGTCAAGGGCCACTTGTAAGGTCACGGCGTGGCTTCTCTGTGGAATCACCACTTCCGTGTGGCTCCCACCCCCGGCGACGTTCAAAACAGTCCGTGAAATCCTGAAAACTCAACGTACGACCGTAATGGGAGTTGGGCCCATTCCAGTCGTACGTCGAAGACGGTCGTAAAATGGGTGGGTCCACAGCTTGCCTTCTGGACCTGTACAGACAGTTCTTGACATACGACCGTGAGGATGTCCAAAGGCCGATAAACAGTGCCCATGTTGCTGAGCGCCCATAGTCTGGTCATGTGACCTTAGAGCAGGCCAAATCTTCAGAACTGGAAAACTGGGTTGTACAACCCCCCCCCCCCCACTTTTGGGGTCAGTGTTAACTTTGAATGGTCACAAAATGGCTGGTCGTAAGTCAAGGACTACGAGTTTGAGGTTTTCCCCTACTTTCTAAACACTTGTTTTTAAACGTAAGTGCCAACTGGAAGATAACAGTAACAATAATAGAGCTGGAAGGGGCCTTGGAGGTCTTCTAGTCCATCCCGCTGCTCAGGCAGGAGACCCTATCCCATTTCAGACAAATGGCTGTCCAGTCTCTTCATTTAAAAACCCTCCAGTGATGGAGTACCCCCGACTTCTGGTGGCAAGCTGGTTAATTGTCCTCACCCTTAGGAGGTTTCTCCTTAAAACTTCCAGGGTTGGAGCATTCACCGCTTCTGGAGGCAGGTTGTTCCACTGGTTAACTGTTCTAACTGTCAGGCAGTTTTTAGAAAAGGGTTTTTCAAATTCGGCAAGTTTAAGACTGGAGGACTTCAACTCCCAGAATTCCCCTCCTCTTCCTCCTCCCTCCCTCCCTCCCTCCTTAACTTCCCCTCCTCCTCTTCCTCCTCTCCCCCCATTCTCCACACTCTCTTCCTCCTCCTCCCCCTCTTCCCTCCCCCCCTCCTCCTCCCAGAATTCCATCTCCCAGGATTCCACAGCTGGCTGGAGAATTCTGGGAGTTGCAGTCCCCCCATCTTAAACTCGCGGCGTTTGAAAAACACAGCCTCCAAAGGGCATCAGCGAATCAACCGAATTAAGAAATCACAAATAAGGAAATGAAACGGTTTAGCAAGGATGGATAAATCGATTCCGTTCTCTCCAGGGGAGAAAGTCGGGAAGAGGCATTTGAATTTGGCCCAGATCCAGTTGATCCGTCAGGGAAACGGACGAAATGGCTGGACAGGAATTGCCCCCGGGGTCCAATTCCCCCCCCCCCCCCGTTGATCCTTGGCTCAGTCTCCAAACCGTATTTTTTTTTTTTTTAAAAAGGAACTTTGTTGGGAAAAACACACACACACACACACACACACACCGTCCCATTTACCTTTCATGCAACCAGGAAACCGATCAGCCACTGCCTCTTCAAAGGTTTGGGGGTTCATCCAATTGCCCAGCTGCCCTTTGACCCCCGGGGCCGTGACGGGGATCGTGTCCCTCTGGTTCTCTGTAACGATGACCGTCCGGCTCTCCACCCTGGCGACATCCTTGGGGTCGGTTTTCGCCAGCCAGCTGCGGAAGGAAAAGGAAGGATTTCCGAATTTCGGGGGGAATGTTGGCTGTCGGCGAGCCGGACTCCAGTACCCATCCTTCCCGGGGAGGATGGGAACTGGTACACTCCCCACACCCCAAGAGAGACGGGAGAGGCGGCTTACCAGTTCTCGTATTTGGTCAGCGGCTTGATGACTCCTTCGGATTCGAGGAAATTCAGGATTTTGCTGTTCTCCTTCTCCGTCCCGTCGCAAATGTGAAGGCTGTCCGGCTGGCAGAGGCGCACCCCTTGCTCAATAAACTCCTGGGCCCGGCCGGAGAGTTTGGCCAAGTCGCCGTGGAGCACCCGGGGAGCGTGGGCCCAACGCACTGGCACAGTGGACCATCTCCTCAGCGAGAAGGCTCCTCGGCTGGAAAGAGGAAAGAGCGTGAAAAGAAGGGAAGAGGAAAGAGGGTGAAAAGGAAAGAGGGTTAGAAGAAGGAAAGAGGGTTAGAAGAAGGAAAGAGGAAAGAGAGAAGGAAAGAGAGTTAAAAGAAGGAAGGAGAGAAGAGAGAAGAAGGAAAGGGTTAAAAGGAAAGAGTGTTAGAAGAAGGAAAGAGGAAAGAGAGAAGGAAAGAAATAGAAGGAAAGAGGGTTAAAAGAAGGAAAGAGAAAGAGAAGAAGGAAAGGGTTAAAAGAAGGAAAGAGAGAAGGAAAGGGTTAAAAGGGAAGAGGGTTAGAAGAAGGAAAAAGGAAAGAGAGAAGGTTAAAAGAAGGAAAGAGGAAAGAGAGAAGGAAAGAGGAAAGAGAAGAAGGAAAGAGGGTTAAAAGAAGGAAAGAGAAAGAGAAGAAGGAAAGGGTTAAAAGAAGGAAAGAGGAAAGAGAGAAGAAAGAAAGGGTTAAAAGAAGGAAAGAGGAAAGAGAAGAAGGAAAGGGTTAAAAGAAGGAAAGAGGAAAGAGAGAAGGAAAGAGGAAAGAGAGAAGAAGGAAAGAGGGTTAGAAGAAGGAAAAAGGAAAGAGAGAAAAAGGAAAGAGGGATCAAAGAAGGAAAGAGCGTTAAAAGAAGGAAAGGGGGTTAAAAGAAGGAAAGAGGGTTAGAAGAAGGGTTAAAAGGAGCCAGAAACCACCATTAGCACCTCTCCCCCCCCCACACTACAGGTAGTCCTTGACTTACAATATTACGTTGAGTGACTGAAAAAAGGGAGCAAGGGCCATTTTTCACGCTTACGACCGTTTGCAGTAACCCCCTGGTCACGTGATCAAAATTCGGACGCTTGGTAACTGATTCCTATTTATGACGGCTGACTGTCCTGGGGGTCACGCGATCCCCTTTTGCGACTTTCCGACAAGCGAAGTCAAGGGGGGGGAGAAGCCAGTTTCACTTAACAACCACGTCACTGGCTTAACAACTGCAGTGATTCCTTTAACAACTGCGTCCAGAAAGGGTGGTAAAATGGAGGCAAAATTCATTTAACGCATGTCTCACTTAACAGCAGAAAGTTTGGGGCATCACAGAAGCGGTGAATGCTTCAACACTGGAGGGTTACCTGCCTGAGCAGGGGGTTGGACTAGATGACCTCCAAGGTCCCTTCCATCATCATCATCATCATTATTATTATTATTATGGATCATCGCACAGTCAGCCAGATGTTCAGACTGGATTTGGCATTTTGTCTACCTATCGAGTCCTTACCCAGGACCTGGGATAGGCAGATGTGGATGTTTGATGGTATTACAGATATCGGCGCAGGATGGAAGCAGTTCCTAATAAGGCCGCCTTTTGCAATTGACTAATAGCGAATTTGTCAATGCCAATGGTGTTCAAGTGGTGCTCCAGTTGTTTTGGGATTGCACTCAAGGAGCCTATGACTATTGGTACTACCCTTGCTTGCTTTTGCCACAGTCTTTCTATTTCTATTTGTAGGTCTTTGTATTTTGTTATCTTCTCCAGTTCTTTCTCTTCTATTCTGCTGTCTCCAGGCACTGCCATGTCCACTATCCAGACTTTTTTTGTCTTTCTTATCGACAATTGTAAAGTCCGGGGTGTTATGTTGCAGGTGCTTGTCTGTTTGAATTCTGAAGTCCCAGAGCAGTTTAATCATCATCATCATCATCACTATTATTATTATTATTATTATTATTATTATTATTATTATTATTATTATTATTATTATTGTGGTCTTGCCAGCCGTGGAGTTGTTGAACCGAACAACCGTAGTGCGCTCCACTCTCAAAAGCCCTGAGTCTCTTTGGCGAGAGTTGTGTCTTAATCTTGCCCAACTTTGCACTGGCTTGGAAAACCAGGATGTGAACTTTGTGCGCGCTCAAGAGAGTGAGGCAACCTCACTTGAAAGAGTTTTGTATGTGTGTGTACAAACCCAGACCGGAGGCTGCAAATGGACACGTAGAAAGGAGGATAAACCAACCAACCAACAAAAAAAAACACAACTCGGCAGGCTTCAATTTAAATTTAAACAGCCTTCAATTTAAATTTAAATCCAATTTAAGTAAACTGATCTGGTTGGACCAAGGAGAGGCAGCGAGCGCGAGAGATAGCCAGCATCTGCAAATATGCAATTTAGAAATCATTTTACTTTGTGCGTGTTCCACGTACACGCAAGAGTATTGTACAGTCTCCTTATAGTCTAATTCTGTGGTTTTTCCGTCAGAAAAACACACGATTGCAGGGTTTGGCAACTTTAAGACGGGCGGACTTCAACTCCCAGAATTGAAGTCCGCCTATCTTAAAGGGGCCAAGGTTGGAAAAAAAACACCGCATTATTGTGTTCACGAAGGTCCAGCTTTGCAACACCCTTAAAAGCACCAGAGGGCAGGACAAGGAGCAACGGATGGAAACGAATCAAGGAGAGAAGCAACCTGGAATTAAGGAGAAACTTCCTTAAGGGTGAGGACAATTAACCAGTGGAACAGCTGGCCACCAGAAGTCCGGGGTGCTCCATCACTGGAGGGTTTTAAAAGAAGAGACTGGACATCCGTTTGTCTGAAATGGCATACGGTCTCCTGCCTGAGCAGGGGGTTGGACTAGAAGACCTCCAAGGTCCCTTCCAGCTTTATTATTCCTCCTTCTCCTCCTCCTCCTCCTCCTTTTTAAAAAGAGACTGGACACCCACTTATCTGAAATGGCATACGGTCTCCTGCCTGAGCAGGGGGTTGGACTAGAAGACCTCTAAGGTCCCCTTCCAGCTCTATCCTCCTCCTCCTTTTTTAGAAGAGATTGAACATCCACTTATCTGAAATGGCATACAGTCTCCTGCCTGAGCAGGGGGTTGGACTAGAAGACCTCCAAGGTCCCCTTCCAGCGGTATTCTGATTTGTCACCTGCCAGAAGCACGATTCAGCGTTACTGCATTCTGCACATGCTCTATAAATGCACGGGTGTGTTTCAGCTTGGCCCACGTAGTTCTGACCTACGGGCCCCATCCTGAGCAAGCTGAAACGCAAGGGGGGGGGGGAAACCCTGAGAAAACTGGAGGTTGGCAATAGCTAAAAAGTGTCTCCTTAATTAAATAGGCACAACACCAGATTTAATCTGTGTTTGGGGAGGCTTTGAGGAACAGGGGCAAAGTTTGAGATAAGACTTTGGCAGAGTTCCTCACACTGCACAATTCTCACAACGGGGTGAGGGGGGGGGAAGGGAAGGGGTAGGAATCCCTAGCAGGCACCCTTTGCTCGTGGGGAAGTTTTCAGGCGGGCCTCGTGGGGGTGTCAACATCGGCATATGTCCTCCCCCCAAAATTGTTATCTCGGATTATTATTATTTTTTTTCAGAAGAACGGAACGAGATGCACAAATTGCACACACAAATTGCCTACACCAGTACGAACACGCAGCGGCAAACCTGCCACGCTGGCAGGCCCGTTCCCAAGAGGGCGTGCAATTCCCACGCCCGCTGCTCAAGGCTGCCCACGGATCCAGGGTGCTTTTGCAGGTCGTCCTCAACTTACGACCACAAAAAATTCAGCCCCAAACTATGGTCGCTAAGGGAGGCTTTTGTTAAGTGAGCTTTTGCCACAGTGGTTAAGTCAATCACTGCAATCGTTCATTTAGTAACCTGGTTGTTAAGCGAATCCGGTTTTCACCAGGGCGTTTTGCCCCACTTTACAACTGTTCTCACCCCCATTGCTAAGTGAGTCGGTGCCATTGTTATGCGAGCCAGACGGCCATTAAGCGAATTTGCCTTCTCCCGTTGACTTTACTTGTCACAAGGTGACTCCGGGACGCTGCGACCGTTGTAAATATGAGTCAGTTGCCGAGCGTCTGAATTTTGATCAATCTGTCCACGGGGATACTGCGATGGTCGTAAGTGTGAAAAAACGGTCATCATAGGTCACTTTTTTCAGTGCCGTCGTAACTTTGAACCGTCACTAAATGAACTGCTGTAAGTTGAGGGCTTCCTGTGTTTTTAATTTTAATTTTTAATCTTGTTTTCGGGGGCCCAGCTCTAGAGCAGTGGTTCTCAACCTTTTTAATGCCATGACCCCCAACCGGTTGTAAGTTGAGGACTACTCAACCGGTCGTAAGTCGAGGACTACTCAACTGGTGCAGCACCGTTTGCAGAATGGGACTTTTGGCGGGCTCAGCAGGGCAGAGACAGCCTGGACAATTCCTATGGGCTTTTGAAAGCCAATAGAATTAGACTCTATTCAAGAGAGTCTATTCTATTGGCTTTCAAAAGCCAATAGAATAAAAGGGAGTAGCACAGCTAAGGAAAAGGGGGGAAAAAATGGCAGACTGCGTTGTTTGGCAACCCCCGTGAAATGGTCGTTTGACCCCAAATGGTGTCCCGACCCACAGGTTGAGAACCACTGCTCTGGAGGAACGCCGGACCCTTTTTTTGCCGCTCAATTGCACTCCAGAAAGTCCTCCACTTACAACAGCCCCCTTTAGCGACCGTTCAAAGTTACAACGGCACTGGGACCCTTTTTTCACCCTCACGACCGCCCCAGCCTCACCCTGGGCCCGCGATCCAAAATTCAGACACTGGGGCAACCGACTCGTGTTTACGACGGTCGCAGCCTCCCCGGGACTCACATGATTTCCCTTTTGCGACTTTCCGATGGGCAGAGTCAGAAATGTCGGGCTCCATTGTGGCCGTAATTTGAGGACTCGTAGGCTGTATAGGGCACGCTGAGCCGTGACGCTCGTTTCCTGCCCTCCAGGATCTTCGGAAGGGGGAGGAATCCACGCCACGGATCTGCTGGGACCGGTCGTGCTTGCAACCACTCCTTGCACGCCGGATCCTGGTTTAGCAGCGAGCTGTCATCGTCGTCCTTCCTCCCTTTCCCATTGGCTGCCTGCCCGGGAGGGACGCAGGTTTGGCCAGGCACCAAGAAACCAAGTTAAGAGCAAGGGGCATCGGGTGGACTTTCACCCCAGGCAAACAGCTCCACTGCAAACGAGACCGTGTTCCACGGCAAGCGGGCTGATTCCTGAGATCCAGGAACATGTTGTTCCCAATTTAACCAGAATTCCCGTGCTCCCCCCCTCTTCGTGAATTAAAAGTAAGCTGGCATCCCGCCACGCTTTGCAATTACACACAACGCTTCAGGGCAGAGGGGATCTGTTCTGCTGGCGTCTTCCTTCGCAGGCCGCCGCCGTTTGATTTTTTTTTTCGCAGGAGGATACACAGGCTGTCCTCAAGTTACGACCACAATGGAGCCTCAGGTTTACATGGCTAAGCGAGAAATCGGTGCACGGAGTTTTGGCCCCGTTTGACGATCCTCCTTGTTGGGTCCTTAAGCGATTCAGTGCCGTTGTTCAGTCAACCACTTAACACAAGGTTGTTAAGCCAATCTGGCTTTCCCCCCTCATGAGGAGATTGTAAAAGGGGACGCCGCGACCGTCGTAAATGTGAATCACTTGCCGAGCGTCTGTTGTAAGCCGAGGACTGCTTGTAAAATTTTGTGGATGGCTCTTTCGCCTTTGCAGCTAGGCCCTTTACAAGCCGTCCTCGACTTACAACGGTTCACAAGCGCCCTGGAAAAAGGGGACTTATGACCGTGTTTCACACTTACGACCGTTGCAGCATCTCCCACGGTCACGTGATGAAAAATCAGACGCTTCGCAACCGACTCGTATTTACGGCGGGGATCACGCGATCCCCATTTGCAGCCTTCTGACAAGCCGAGCCAACGGGGGAAGCCAGATCCACTTAACGACCGTGTGATTCCCTTAGCAACCGCGGGGATTCACTTAACAACGGTGGCAAGAAAGCTCGTCAAATGGGGCAAAAGGCACTTTACCACTGTCTCGCTTAGCAACGGAAATTTTGGTCGCAAGTGGGGGACTATCTGCACGCAAGGCCCCTTAAACGGAGAGTGGAGGATCCATTCTTGTGGCAGTCTTCGCAGGCCACGGATTTTTTTTTTTTTTTTGGCAACAGGATATAAATCTTGTCAAGGGATTTACGTTAAAGTGTTTATGTGGGGAAAAAAACACGGGACAGCTGAGGAGGGAAAGAAATTGACTCAGATAGAAGTCAGTTAGATAGGATTAGCTCAACCTGAGCAACCTGAAGCGGGGCAGAATTCAACTCCCAGAATTCCTGAGATGCAATGGGGATTAGAACCCTGAGCTGCTTTATGAGAGATGGACTTCAACTCCCAGGATTCCTGAGGCAGAATGGGGATTAGAACCCTGAGCTGCTTTATGAGAGATGGACTTCAACTCCCAGAATTCCTGAGGTAGAATGGGGATTAGAACCCTGAGCCGCTTTATGAGAGATAATAATAATAATAATAATAATAGTAGTAAAGTTGGAAGGGACCTTGGAGGTCATCTAGTCCAACCCCCTGCTCGGGCAGGAAACCCTACACCATTTCGGACAAATGGCTGTCCAGTCTCTTCTTAAAAACTTCCAGTGTTGGAGCATTTACTGCTTCTGGAGGCAGGTTGTTCCACTGGTTAATTGTTCTAACTGTCAGGAAGTTTCTCCTTAGTTCTAGGTTGCTTCTCTCCTTGATTAGTTTCCACCCGTTGCTTCTTGTCCTGCTTTCAGGTGCTTTGGAAAATAGCTTAATTCCCTCTTCTTTATGGCAGCCCCTGAGATACTGGAAGACTGCTATCGTGTCCCCCCTTGTCCTTCTCTTCGTTAAACTAGACATACCCAATTCTAGCAACCATTCCTTATATGTTTTAGCCTCCAGTCCCCTAAGATGGACTTCAACTCCCAGAATTCCTGAGGCGCAATGGGGATTAGAACCCTGAGCTGCTTTATGAGAGATGGACTTCAACTCCCAGAATTCCTGAGGCAGAATGGGGATTAGAAACCTGAGCCACTTTATAAGAGATGGACTTCAACTCCCAGAATTCCTGAGGCGGAATGGGGATTAGAAACCTGAGCCGGTTTATGAGAGATGGACTTCAACTCCCAGAATTCCTGAGGCGGAATGGGGATTAGAACCCTGAGCTGCTTTATGAGAGATGGACTTCAACTCCCAGAATTCCTGAGGCGGAATGGGGATTAGAACCCCGAGCAACTTGAAGATGGGTGGACTTCAACTACCAGCATTCCCCAGCCAGCATGGGGATTAGAAACTTGAGTTAAGTTTAAGAAGAGTGGTGATCAACTCCCAGAATAGCTGGCTGGGGAATGCTGGGAGTTGAAGTCCACCCCTCTTCAAGTTAATCAGGTGGAGAAATACTGAATTAGCAACTGTAAAAGGAGACCACCAGGAAATATTTTGGCGCTACATTCTGTTCAAGAGTCAAAAAAACATTGCAGAAGACTGAGGCACACCCTTGGCCAGAAGATGATGATGATGATGATGATGATGATTATTATTATTATTATTATTATTATTATTATTATTATTATTAAATTAATTAATTAAGATGACACATCTGTGCAACCAGCTCACCCCCGAAAGAGACATTTATTTCCTTTGCAAATTTCATACAGCCCATTAGGATCGCCCACTGAATTGAAGCATTAGGAAAGTCCCAATTGCAGGGCGCAAAGGTCTTCCGGACAGGTTCTGCAACATTGGTGCCTCTTCGACCCATTTTACAGCCTGGGAAACTGAGGCTCGACAGCCCCCCCCCCTCTCCTGTTCTTCCCTGCTCCACTTGGCTGGCTTTGGATATATATTCTCTCTCTCTCTCTCTCTCTTAAAACAAAGTTTTTGTTGTTTCCCCCCCCCCTCCAAAGATTGCACAACTGCCTTGGCTAGGAATTTTGCAGCCAAAGTGTACTTCGGCTGCAGATGACAATGTCCAAGTTGTGCCATCGCCTTTGTGTAGTTTTGTGTCCAAATGCCACACCGGGGATGCGGGCGAAGACTAAGATTTTAGGCGCAAGCAAACCCACCCACCCCTCCCCAAAGTCATAACTTACGGGGTTCAAACTGAGTGCAAAGGAATTTGGGTGCAAAGCTGAGGTGGCAGGGTGAAGAGTCGTTTGTGTGTGTGTGTGTCTCTGTGTGTGTCTGCGTGGGTGTAAATGGCGCGAGAGGGACGAGGAGGAGAAGAAGGAAGTTAAAGTATCTTCCGGCTTTTTATATCCAACCCAGATTAACTGATCCAAACTGGAGAATCATTGCAAAGAAAATCATTTTGAACAAGAGGAGGAGAGCTGACATGACTTTAGGAATGAATTTGTGGGTGAAAGGTTACGAAAGGGGGGGGCTAGTCCCTGGTGAGGAGGGTGACGTGGAGAAGAAGGGAGGCTGAGCGGTTGTAGCAAACCAAGCGGGCATTTCTTTTTAAACAAACAAACAAAAAAAACCAAAACAGCCAGATGTTACAGACAGCAAACCGGAACAATCTAGCTTCCAGTTCTCTCCTTGGGGGGGGGGGGCTATTCACCTATTCACACAACCCCGGGTTTTCTCTCTGCACCCTCAACTTTTCGGAGACCTGCCTACAGCACCCAGCAGCGGGAAGGGAGGAGAGCGGAGCATGCAAAGAGGGCAGAAGCTGGGAAAATAGGCAAGGAAGGAGGCCAGCTGGGCAAGTGAGAAGGGGAGGCAGGAGGTCAGGTCGAGGGAGGACGGGGGGGGGGCAAGAAGCCCCTGAAATGAGGAGTGGGGGGGGCAAGGTGCCAGAAAGGACACTGGCAGACCTTCTGGATCCTACCGGACATCACAACATTGTTGTGCCCATTTCACAGGCAGCAAACTGAGGCTGCAGCACAGAGGAGGGAGGGAAGGAAGGAAGGAAGGAGGAAGGAAGAAGGGACAGAGGGAGGGAGGGAAGGAAGGAAGGAAGGAAAGAAGAAAGGAAAAAGGCAGGCAGGAAGGAAGGAGAAAGAGGGAGGGAAGGAAGAAAGAGAGAGGGGGGGAAGATAAAAGAAAGGGAGGGAGAAATTGGGGAAAGAAGGAAGGAAGGAGGGAGAAAGAGGGAGGGAAGGAAGAAAAAGACAGAGAGGGAAGGAAGAAGGAACGGAGGGAGAAATTGGGGAAAGAAGGAGGGAGGGAAGGAAGGGAGAGAGAGAGGGGGAAGGAAGAAGAAACGGTGGGATAAATTGGGGAAAGAAGGAGGGAGGGAGGGAAGGAAGGAAGGAGGGAGGGAAGGAGGAAGGAAGGAAGGAAGGAAGGAAGGAAGGAAGGAAGGAAGGAAAGAAGAAAGGAAGAAGGGACGGAGGGAGGAAGGAGGAAGGAAAGGAGGAAGGAAGGAAGAAGGGACGGAGGGAGGGAGGGAAGGAAAGTAGGAAGGAGGGAGGGAAGGAGGAAGGAAGGAAGGAAGAAAGGAAGGGACGGAGGGAGGGAGGGAAGGAGGAAGGAAAGAAGGAAGGAAGGAAGAAGGGACGGAGGGAGGGAGGGAAGGAAAGTAGGAAGGAAAGAAGAAAGGAAGAAGGAAGGAAAAAGGCAGGGAGGACGGAAGGAGAAAGAGGGAGGGAAGGAAGAAAGAGAGAGAGAGAGGGAAGGAAGGAAGAAGGAACAGAGGGAGAAATTGGGCAAAGAGGGAGGGAGGGAGGGAAGGAAGGAAGGAAGAAAGAGAGAGGGAACGAAGGAAGAAGGGACGGCGGGAGAAATTGCGGAAAGAAGGAAGGAAGGCGGGAGGGAGGGAAGGAAGGACAGCAGTCTGACCCGGGTCAAGCGCGCCGTCTGAACCAGGCAGATCTCCACGCAGCGCAGCAATGCCAGCAAACCGCGGGACCCCCCCCCCTCCGCTCTGCCCACCCCCGGGAGGATGCAAGCGAGCGGGGGGGAGGCGAGGGGACCCCCGAAAGAGGGAAGTGGGGGGGGGGCTTGGCTCACCCCAAGATCCGCGTGTAGGGCGCCGGCATCGCGTCCCCCGGATCGGCAGCAGCAGCAGCAGCAGCCCGCGCGGCTCCGGCTGGCGCGGGGCGTCGGGTTAAGAAGGCGAGGGCTGGGCAGGCAGGGCCGGGCCGGGCCGGGCGGGGAGGCGCGAAGCCCGGCCCGGGCTCCGGAGCCCGCCCGCCCTTCTCATAGGCTGCCCGGGCCAGGCCCCCCGCCGGCCCCCCCCCTCCCCGCGCACGGCGGCCGCGTCGGCATCTGATGTAACCCCGCCCGCCTCTTGCTCGGCGATCGCGCTCCGGAAAAGGGGGACTCCTGCCCACGTGCAGAGGGCAGGGCGCCTGTCTCCGCCAATACAGGCAGCCCTCGACTTAGGGCCGCGAATGAGCGATCTCACCAAAGGAAAGGAGAAAAGTCAGGTTCTGCACTTAGGCGAGGAAGCAGAACAGAACAGAACAGAATAGAATAGAAATATAGAATAGAATAGAAATACAGAATACAATACAATACAACAGAAATACAGACTAGACTAGACTAGACTAGACTAGAATAGAATAGAATAGAATATGTGGAATTAGAAGGAATAGAATAGAATATATGGAATTAGAATAGAAATAAGGAATAGAATAGAATAGAATAGAATAGAATAGAATAGAATAGAATAGAATAGAATAGAGTGAAGAATAGAATAGAATAGATAGAATAGAATTACAGAATAGAAATACAGAATAGAATAGAATAGAAATACAGAATAGAATAGAATAGAATAGAATAGAATAGAATAGAATAGAATAGAAAATATGGAATATAATAGAATAGAATAAGAAATAGAATAGGATAAGGTAGAATAGAATAGGAATAAGAAGGGTAGAATAAGAATAAAATAGAATAAGGAACAGAACAGAATAGAATAGAATAGAATAGAATAGAATAGAATAGAATAGAATAGAATAGAGTGAAGAATAGAATAGAATAGATAGAATAGAAATACAGAATAGAATAGAATAGAAATACAGAATAGAATAGAAAATATGGAATATAATAGAATAGAATAAGAAATAGAATAGGATAAGGTAGAATAGAATAGGAATAAGAAGGGTAGAATAAGAATAAAATAGAATAAGGAACAGAACAGAATAGAATAGAATAGAATAGATTAGAATAGAATAGAATAGAATAGAATAGAATAGAATAGAATAGAAGCGGTGAATGCGCAACATTGGAAGTTTTTAAGAAGAAACTGGATGGCCATTTGTCAGAAATGGCATAGGGTTTCCTGCCTAAGCAGGGGGTTGGACTAGATGACCTCCAAGGTCCCTTCCAACTTTATCATCATCATCATTATTATTATTAGAATATAGAGTAGAGTAGAGTAGAATAGAATGGAATGGAAATACAGAATAGAATAGAATAGAATAACAGACTTGGAAGGGACCTTGGAGGTCATCTAGTCCAACTACCTACTCAGGCAGGAAACCCCTATACCATTTCAGACAAATGGCTCTCCAATCTTTCCTTAAAAACGGCAAGTGTTGGATTTTGGAGTCCTAGTGGACGGTCCCTTAAGCATGAGCCAACCGTGTGCAGCAGCTGCCAAAAAAGCCAACACAGTGCTGGGCTGCATTAACAGAGGGATGGAATCAAGATCACGGGAAGTGTTAATACCACTTTACAACGCCTTGATAAGGCCACACCTGGAATACAGCATCCAGTTTGGGCCGCCACGACGTTAAAAAAAGATGTTGAGACTCTAGAAAGAGTGCAGAGAAGAGCAACAAAGAGGATTAGGGAACAATTAAGCAGTGGAACAGCTGGCCTTCAGAAGTTGTATGCGCTCCATCACTGGAGGTTTTTAAGAAGAGACTGGACAGCCATTTGTCTGAAGTGGTCTAGGGTCTCCTGCTTGAGCCGGGGGTTGGACTGGAAGACCTCCAAGGCCCCTTCCCACGCTCTTCTGATTGAGGATTACCTGTAACTCCCAGCATCCTTTGAAAATTAAAATGGGGAAGGTGGGGAAGAAGAAGAGAAAGGAACAACAGGGCGGGTGGTTTGGTAGAAGATTAAGCAAAGATCAGCCGTGGTCAACCACGGCCGCTTTATGACTCGTGGACTTCAACTCCCAGAATTCCTGAGCCAATTGGCTCAGGAATTCTGGGAGTTGAAGTCCACGAGTCATAAAGGGGCCGTGGTTGACCACCCCTGGCTTTGATGATCTTCAGGGAATCAGGACAGCCCTCAACTTGCCAACTGTTCATTCTGTGACTGTTCAAATTGTTGAAAAATAGTGACAACTGTCTCACTTAGCAACGGAAATTCGGGGTCGTAAGTCAAGGAATGCCTTGGACCGACCATGTGGTGGCTGTTTCGGTGCTGCTGATGAGCCCAGTCGCGTCATGATTCGCTTAACAATTCCATCGCTTAGTGACAGGAGTTCCGGTCCCGATTGTCATAAACCAGGGGTAGGCAACCTTGGCTCTTTTATGACTCGTGGACGTCAACTCCCAGAATTCCTGAGCCAGCATGGCTCAGCTTGGAAACCTCTCCCTTTCTCCTCAGCATGGCTGGCTCAGGAATTCTGGGAGTTGAAGTCCACGAGTCCTCAAGGGAGCCATAGTTCCCCCATGCTGGCTCAGGAATTCTGGGAGTTGAAGTCCACGAGTCATAAAAGAACCAAGTTTAAAGACCCCTCAGTTAGAGGAACATATGAAAGCATAATTAATGTTAATTAATGTAGACTTTATTAGTTTAGAGCAGGGGTAGGCAACCTTGGCTCTTTTATGACTCGTGGACTTCAACTCCCAGAATTCCTGAGCCAGCATGGCTCAGCTTGGAAACCTCCCTTTCCCCTCAGCGTGGCTGGCTCAGGTATTCTGGGAGTTGAAGTCCACGAGTCCCGAGGGGGCCATAGTTCCCCCATGCTGGCTCAGGAATTCTAGGAGTTGAAGTCCACCAGTCATGAGGGGGCCATAGTTCCCCCATGCTGGCTCAGGAATTATGGGAGTTGAAGTCCACGAGTCACGAGGGGGCCATAGTTCCCTCATGCTGGCTCAGGAATTCTGGGAGTTGAAGTCCACCAGTCATAAAAGAGCCAAGGTTGCCTACCCCTGTCATAAACGGAGGAGTACTTTTACGGTTCTGGCCCAAATATTCAAATTCAAAGAAATTTCCAAAGAGTTTTGCTCAAAGACCCCCCCACCCCACCCCCTTAAGCGGGCCATCTGAACAAGGAAATGATAAGCAGCGATAGACTGCCCCTGTCTAGGGAGGCTCTACTAAGGCTCATGTAGAAATTCACTTCCAGGCTAAATCTTTTTTTTTTTTTCCCCCTTCCTTTGGAACAGTTTAACGATCTCCTCCAGGATTTCCAAAGTCACTTAAGGCAAGATTTTTTTAACCGAAATACGAAGCTCAGCCCTATTCCTTGGGCCAGGTTTGCCGTGACAAAAATAGGAGAGAGAGAGATAACCATGATCCCCTTTGATCTCCTGATTCAACAATGCCAAAGTACAGCAAACAAACTTCTTCCTAAGCAGGATATTTTTTTGTGCACGGTTTCAAACAAGCCCAGTCCAGAAAAACAGAACAGGGGCCGTTGGGCGGGCGGACGTCACAGAGATGGGCAAAGTCTACAAACACCAGAGGACATTTCTGGCCATGTTTATGGAGCTCTGTGCAAAGCAGACGGAGGCCCTGTGGCCCAGCGGTAAATCCCAGGGTGTTTACTTCCAAAATGTCCTTGGGTTGACCACCATAAATGGGTCATGGAGTGAAGGGGGTGAGCAAAACCGTGAGGCCGCCCAGAGTCCTTTGCGGAGATGGGAGGCTGTAGAAATCACAATCGAATCAAATCAAGCAGCAGAAGAGCCCCACGAAACCCAGAAAATCTACGAGGATTCAGCATGGTCCTGATCTCACATGGAATAGAACAGAACAGAACAGAAAAGAATAGAAATGGAATAGAGTAGAGTAGAATAAAATAGAATAGAAATGGAATAGAGTAGAGTAGAATAGAATAATAGAGTAAAATAATAATAATGGAATGGAATAGAATAATAAGAATAGAACAGGACTAGAGTAGACTAGAGTAGACTAGACTAGACTAGACTAGACTAGACTAGAATAGAATAGAATAGAATAGAATAGAATAGAAATGGAATAGAGTAGAATAAAATAGAATAGAAATGGAATAGAGTAGAGTAGAATAGAATAATAGAGTAAAATAATAATAATGGAATGGAATAGAATAATAATAATAGAATAGAATAGAATAATAATAATAGAACAGAGTAGAATAATAACAAAACAGAATAAAGTAGACTAGAATAGAACAGAACAGGACTAGACTAGACTAGACTAAAATAGAATAGAATAGAAATAAGGAATAGAATAGAATTAGAATTAGGAAATAGGGAGTAGAGTAGAGTAGAGTAGAGTAGAGTAGAGTAGAGTAGAATAGAATAGAATAGAATAGAATAGAATAGAATAGAATAACAGAGTTGGGAGGGACCTTGGAGGTCTTCTAGTCCAGCCCCCTGCTCAAGCAGGAGACCCTCTATCATTTCAGACAAAGTGGCTGTCCAGTCTCTTCTTAAAAACCTCCAGTGATGAAGGACCCACAATTTCTGGTGGCAAGCTGTTCCACTGGTTAATTGTCTTCATTGTTAGGAAGTTTCTCCTTAATTCCAGGTTGCTTCTCTCCTTGGGTAGTTTCCATTTGCCTTCTGGTGCTTTGGAGAATAATTTGACCCCCTCTTCTTTGTGGCAGCCCCTCAAACACCAGAAGACTGCTATCATGTCTCCCCTATTTCTTCTTTTCTTTAGACTAGCCAAACCCAAGTCCCACAGCCATTCTTCTTCCTATGTTTTAGTCTCCAGGCCTTGGGTCCTCTTAGTTGCTCTTCTCTGAACTTTTTCCAGGCGGAAAGGAAAACTTTTTCCATCTTTTCTCACAGGAGGTTAACAGCCTTCGCAAGGTTAAAATACGCGGACTTCAATTCCCAGAATTGCACTAGATAATTTTGACTGGTTTTAAGCCAGCTCGGATGCATCATTTCTTCAGCTAGGTGGGTGATCTGTCAGAACAAACACGCCTGCAGAAATATATCTATTTTTCGGCTTCTGAATTTGAGCCCTCAACCATTTTTTTGCAATTTTTGTTCCCAAGCAATTCAGTGACCTTTCGAAGAGGGGGGGGGGAATAAGTAAGTGTTTAAAGAAATGAAGAAATGTATCTCTTGCCTGCAGATTCACACAGACACAATGAGAAGGGAACGCTTCCCGTGATTTAGATACAGGAAGCAAGTCGCAAGACAGCCTCTGAACATGTGCAGAGTGCCCAGGTGTGATTGTGAAGGAAAAAGAAATCAGGCATTTAGCATCCAAGCTTCTCAGCCGGAAGAAACCAGTTCCAGAATATTTGAACCCCTATGCCACCGTTTCTCTTATCTCAGCAACTGTGTGGACTTCAACTCCCAGAATTCCTTGCCAGCACAGTTGAATTCTGGGAGTTGAAGTCCACTTATCTTAAAAATTGCCCAAATTGAGAAACTTTTCCTTACGTTTTCTACTCTAGAAATTAGGAATTTTGATTGTACGGTGTTTTGTTGTTTTTTTTTAATTAAAAAACCCGTTTAAACCATTCTGATTTGTTTGACATTTTCGCTTCTTCCCTGTCCCTTGTTCATTTTAAGCTTTTGAATTCTGGAGAAGGGGTAAATACGCACAGCCTTTTTTTTTTTTTTGTGGGTTTCGTACAATACAGGTAGTCCTCGACTTACGGCTGCAATTGAGCTCACAATTTCCGTTGCTAAGTGAGTTTTGCCCCATTTTACGACCTCTCTTCCCACGGTGGTTAAGGGAAAAACAGTTACAACTCCTTTTTTTCCAGTTCCTGTTGTAAAGTCACTAAACGAATGGTTATAAATCAAGGACTTACCTTTATTAAATTACGATTGGAATTTAGTACCATGGAAACACTATGGATTGTGTGCAGTGCAGCCTCTGGCCAGTAGGTGGCAATGTCAGCCTATACAGTAGAATGAAGCCAGTTTGGCACAGATTTTAATGTTTTTTTATACCTGTTTTCCTCATCCATTGCTGGCTGCCTGTGCCTTATGGAATCTGTAGTCCACCACATCCACAAAGCATACAACTCCAGAAGGCTCAATTCATGGCGAATGGAATATTTCCTTTGCTGGTCTTGACGGGGAAAGCTGCATGCATCCTTTTGCAAAACTCCCAGGCAGGCTGAGAAATTTGGGGAGCTGAAGTCCAGAAGCATTCAAAGTCCTCAGGTTTTGGGGATCCCTGATCTCCATGATGGCATGGAAGGGGGACTCATCAGATTTGCAGATGGCACCAAGCTGGGGTGAGCGGAATAGTCAACATCCCAGAAGAAAGGCTTAAGGCACAGAAGGATCTTGACAGACTGGGCCCTAGCTAAGAAAATGAAATTCAACGGTGAAAAAAGTCAGGTTCTACATTTAGGTGAGAAAAACCACAATTGCACAGGTATAGAATAGGGGGTACCTTGCTCAATAGTAGCAACTGTGAGAGGGATCTCGGAGTCCTAGTGGACAATCCCTTAAATAGGAGCCAGCCGTGTGCTGCAGTTGCCCAAAAGGCCAACACAGTTCTAGGCTGCATTAACAGAGGGATAGAATCAAGATCACGGGAAGTGTTGATACCACTTTACAATGCCTGGGTAAGGCCACACTTGGAATACGGCATCCAGTTTTGGTCACCACGATGTAAAAAAGATGTTGAGACTCTGGAAAGAGTGCAGAGAAGAGCCATGAAGATGATCAGGAGTCTGGAGGCTAAAACATATAAAGGAACGGTTGCTGGAAGTGGGGATATCTAGTTTAAGGAAGAGAAGAACGAGGGGGGACATGATAGCAGTATTTCAATATCTCAGGGGCTGCCCCAAAGAAGAGGGAGTCAAGCTATTCTCCAAAGCGCCTGAAGGCAGGACAAGAAGCAACGGATGGAAACTAATCAAGGAAAGAAGCAACCTGGAATTAAAGTGAAACTTCCTAACAGTGAGGACAATTAACCAGTGGAACAACTTGTCTCCAGAAGTTGTGGGTGCTCCAACACTGGAGGTATTTAAGAAGAGACTGGACAGCCATTTATCTGAAATGGGACTGTATGGGGTCTCCTGCTTGAGCAGGGGGCTGGACTAGGTGACCTCCGAGGCCCCTTCCCACCCAATTATTCAGTGTTCTATACTTGCTGAGGTCGGGGTATTCTGGGAGTTGAAGTCCACCCATCTGAAAGTTGCTGAGTTTGAAAACCAGGGGGGAAAGCATCCAGCAGCTTGCACAACATGTTGTAATGTTTCTCCCCCACTGCACACGGGGGTTTAACCCTCTTGTTTTCTCCCATTTACATTTGTACGGCTGATCTCTCAACGGAGAATTTGATTGCCTCCAGTGCTGGAGAGAGAGACGCTTTCCTAAGAAAGGCATCTGACTCACAAGCATATGCTGAAGAAATTTCATAGTTCAGAAGTTCTGCTTTCCCTGTTTCTTCCAATCCTAGCCTTGGGAAGGGCCCTTGAGGTCATCCAGCCCAGCCCGCAGACGTGACAAAAGATCGACACAGAGAAAACGGTTCCACGTCGCCTTTTGAACTCATCGGCGGGGTCAGAAAGTGTGCCTCGCACCAATGTCACCCGGCTGAATTGGAATTCTCAGCTGTAACCCCCAAATCCCATCTTTGCACAATTGTCTTTGTGCAATTATTATTATTATTTTAAAAAAAATCTCCTGAAGAACATGATTTTAACCAACCAAGTGCAAATCTGCTAGGCAGCAATTTTTTTATTGATTTGTTATTGTGTAGATGTCTTTATTTACCACCCTGAAGTCTGGGAGTGCTGAGAGAGAGGGAGAAAGAGATCTCGGCAATATCTTTTGTTCGAGGAGAAACCGAGAGGAGACAGAGATCCTTGAGGTCATCCAGTCCAACCCCTGCTCAGATGAACGTGTCTGAGACGAGAAGGTTGTCCAAGCTCTCTTTGAACACCACCAGCATGCGAAGGAAATGAACTTCCTCTTTTCAACGTTAGCTTCATTTCTCAAACTGTTTTTTTGCTTTTTCAATTTACTTTTCTAATATACCGTGGAATTCGTCTTCTTGTTATTTAATTCTAATTTTTTTTTCTCACGTAGTCTAAAGTCTGGAGTGATGGAGGTCTTACCTAGTGTTTCTCAAGCT
Organism: Crotalus adamanteus; assembly: GCA_039797435.1. Lineage (NCBI taxonomy): Eukaryota > Metazoa > Chordata > Lepidosauria > Squamata > Viperidae > Crotalus > Crotalus adamanteus. The sequence goes on along the minus strand of CM077936.1, from coordinate 141,651,966 downwards.
TGGCTGCTTTAAGACAGATGGACTTCAACTCCCAGAATTCCACAGCCAGCCATGCTGAGTAGGGAATTCTGGGAGTTGACGTTCACCCGTCTTAAAGGGGCCAACGTTGAGGAACACTCTCTTAGAATCTTCTCCTTGACATCCTTTGGGGATGAGTTATTTATAATAACAATAAAAGTTGGAGTCTAGATAAATAAATAATAAACATATCAAAAGTGCTTTGGTCTGAGATTTATTGCTACCTTCCTAAGCTACTGCCGCTGAGTGCTACCCTGACTGCTTCTTGTTTCACAGAACAACAGAGTTGGAAGGGACCTTAGAGGTCATCTAGTCCAACCCACCTGCTCAGGCAGGGAACGCTATACCATTTCAGACAAATAGCTGTCCAGTCTCTTCTTCAAAACCTCCAGTAATGGAGCAGCCATAATTTCTGGTGGCAAGTTGTTCCACTGGTTAATTGTTCTAATTGTCAGGAAGTTTCTCCTTAGTTCCAGGTTGCTTCTCTCCTTGGTTAGTTTCCATCCGTTGCTTCTGGTCCTGCCTTCAGGGGCTTTGGAGAACAGGCTGACCCCCCCCCTCTTCTTTGGGGCAGCCCCTCAAATATTGGAACGCTGCTATCATGTCCTTCTTTTCATGAGACATACCCTAGTTCCTTTTTTCCCCATCCAGGTAATTAAAGAAAACAACACAGGGGCAGAGAGCCTGACCTCGGCCTTAAGGCCACCGGTTCGAATCCTCCTAGGCCAGTGTTTCTCAACCTTGACAATTTTAAGGCATGTGGACTTCAACTCCCAGAATTCCACAGCCAGCAATGCTGGCTGTGGAATTCTGGGAGTTGAAGTCCACATGCCTTAAAATTGTCAAGGTTGAGAAACACTGGCCTAGGCCCTCAGCCCAAACGGGCTTCCCTTTGCTTTCTCCCTGCTCCCAGTTCCTCATTTCTGCTTGCTGAATTGTGCAAGCCTCCCGTTTCTTCTCTTATCCAGTGAGGTCAACCGAGTCTCTGGAGGAGACATCACGAGTGGGTCAGCTGAGCTGACTGGACACCCTCACTCCCCCCCATTCCCGAAGACCAACTGCCTCCTTCTGCAAAACAGATGGTGAACCACACACTTCCTGAAAGTGCTACAGCTGGCAAACACCCACCCTGTCCCTTTGCAAAAATAAAATAAAATAAAATAAAAAGAAATCCGTACTGCATCAGCAAAACGACAGTGATCCTGGATCAAGTGATGCTGTAGTAGCCTGCTTGCTTACGCTAAAAGGAGCATTGTGGAATCTTTGGTAGCGTGAACTGTACTGGGTACCGAACCTCTGAGCATGGGCTAAATGCTCCCCCTACAGGAGAATCACCTTGAGGGACAGGAGGAAGAGCTATAGGCTGGCCCAACGCTTCTCAACCTTAGTAATGTTAAGATGGGTGGACTTCATCTCCCAGAATTCCCCAGCCAACATGGCTATTAGTATCCTTAGTAACTTTAAGATGGGAGGACTTCAACTCCCAGAATTCCCCAGCTAACATGGCTGTTAGTATCCTTGGTAACTTTAAGATGGGTGGACTTCGACTCCCAGAATTCCTCAGCTAGCATGGCTGGTTGGGAAATTCTGGGAATTGAAGTCCACCTAACTCCAAGTTGCTGAGGGATTGTGGGAAATGCACAACACTGAATGTCCACTTCTTTCAAACAGAGCACACTAATATTGGAGATTTAGGGCCGCTGTTAGCTGTAATGTGGAACATATATAGGTAGTCCTCGGCTGATGACCACCATTTTTAAGTGAAGTTTTTACAATCCTTTTTACGATCTTTCTTGCCACAGGGGTTAAGCAGGGGTAGGCAACCCTGGCTCTTTTATGACTGGTGGACTTCAACTCCCAGAATTCCTGAGCCAGCCATGCTGAGGAAAAATGGAGAGGTTTCCATGCTGAGCCATGCTAGCTCAGGAATTCTGGGAGTTGAAGTCCGCCAGTCATCAAGGGAGCCATAATTCCCTCATGCTGGCTCAGGAATTCTGGGAGTTGAAGTCCACGAGTCATAAAAGAGCCAAGGTTGCCTACCCCTGGATTCCTGGATTGAGGGAACCACTGCAGTCGTTAAGCAAGTATCACGGTTGTTAAGTGAATCCGGCTTCCCCCATTGGCTATCTGAATTTTGATCACGTGACCCCGGGGCTGCCGCAACGGTCGTTAAGTGTGAAAAATAATAGAAAAAAATTGTCACCTTGAAAGGTCACTAAAGGAACTGTCGTAAGTTGGAGGACCATCTGCAATCTTAACAAGGGGCTAAATATTGAGATTATCGAAGTGTCAATTCCACATTGGTCAATTGCATTCCAGTCCTCATTCTGTTTCTCCTCCCCCCCCCTGAAAATTTACTTTAAAAAGCTCTGCCTATTCTCAGTGTGGCTAATTTCTCTTTCAGCTTCCGATGAATCTCTGGACTGGATCTTTTCGGGGTGACTAGTCTCCTGCTTAAGCAAGGGGTTGGACTAGATGACCTATAAGGTCCCTTCCAACTCTGCCTATTCTATTGTATTCTATTTATTGTATTCTATTGTATTGTATTCTGGTCTGGTCCGATCCGGTCCATTCCATTCCATTCTATTCCTTATTTCTATTCTATTCCTTATTCCTTATTTCTATTTCTATTCTATTCTATTCCTTATTTCTATTCCATTCTATTCCTTATTCCTTATTTCTACTCTACTCTACTCTACTCTACTCTATTCTTTTCTACTCTATTCTATTCTATTCTACTCTACTCTACTCTACTCTACTCTACTCTATTCTATTCTATTCTATTCGTTTCTACTCTATTCTATTATACTCTACTCTACTCTACTCTACTCTACTCTACTCTACTCTACTCTACTCTATTCCATATATTCTATATAAGGCAGATAAGGAGGGAGACCCAGGTGACACAGTATTGAATAACTGGAGGTTGTATAAATGTTTATAGAAGTATATACTGAGAAGGTTAGATAAATAGAAGTATTAATCTTATTCTATATAATACAGATAGGGAAATTTGGAGAGAGGAGTTGCTCGGACATTATCCCTGAATTGTATCTGAAGAGGGATAAGAGGGAAGAAAGGAGAGGAGAGAAAAAAGAGTAAAGGAGGGGAGAAGGAAATAGGAAGGTTGGAGGAGAAGAGGAGAAGTGGGGGGAAGGAAAGAGAAGAAGAGAGGAAGAAGAGGGAAGTAGGGAAGAGAAGAAAGGGAGAAAGAAGGTAGAGAAGAAGGAGTGTGGATACAGTGAGAGGGGAAATGGGCGAGCAACACCCAAAGTCATGTGTATGTATTTATTTCATTTTATTAAAAGTATCTTATATATGAATGTAAAAAGAATGTATGTTAACATCTGATAAATATCACGGTATATGTATGGGGGAGAGTTTGGAAAAATAAAAAATTATTAAAAAAAAAAAAAAAAGGAAAGCTCCAGACAGTTCCTCTGCACATCCTCTGGATGTGTCCAAGACCACTTTGTGCTGAGTCAGGGAAGAAAGTGTTAGATGGGGGTGCTGAGTCATTTTTCGGTCTGGATGCAACCTGGTTGGGGCACGCTGGTTCCTCTCTCTGAAAGCAGTTCCACCCTTCTGAGAGAGGAACCAGCGTGGCCCAACCAGGTTGCATCCATATATTGGGGGCCTGTGTCATGCCTCACTGCCCGGACACCAAAATAGAAACAACTGAGAACATTGGAAAAAGAAAAAAAAAAAATATTCAGAATTATTATCTCAGCCTTTTAACCAGCCGTTAGACTGAGCCCCCCGCTATTTTTATGACTTTGCAAAATCCATTCCAGGGACTGACGCTTCTGAACGGAACATCTTGAGCTTTGCTGACCCGTAAAATAAGCAGCCTCTGAGGCCCAGCATTGATTTTCTGCGTTGGTCTCTAAGGTCCCCGTTCAATTGTTTTATTTATTTGCAACTTACCCTTGTTATTTTTACATTAACACAAGGCGGGGAGCATATCCAGGGCACCTTCCCCTTCCTATTTTCCTCACAACAGAAACCCTGTGAGGTGGGTTGGGCTGATTTGGCCCTATGTCAGCAGCCGACTTTCATGGCTAAGGCAGGACTAGAACTCCCAGTCTCCTGGGGATTGGCTTAAAGCAGTGGTTCTCAACCTTTTTAATGCCGCGACCCCCAACCGGTCGTAAGCCGAGGACTACTCAACTGGTGCAGCACCGTTTGCAGAATGGGACTTTTGGCGGGCTCAGCAGGGCAGAGACAGCCTGGACAATTCCTATTGGCTTTGGAAAGCCAATAGAATTAGACTCTATTCAAGAGAGTCTATTCCAGGGGTAGGCAACCCAAAACACTTAAAGAGCCACTTGGACCCGTTTCCTACGAAAAACAAAACACTGGGAGCCACAAAACCATTTTGATATCTAAAATGAAGATAACACTGCATATATCCTTTTTTACCTTTATTATAGGTGTGTGTGTGTTTGTGTGTGTGTATATATATATATATGTATATGTGTATGTATGTATGTGTGTATATATATATATATATATATATGTATATATATATATATATATATATATATATATATATATATATATATGTAGGTCTTTGGTTGTTCGGGTTTTCTCCCACGTAAAATTGGAAGTGTCTTCCAATTTTACGTGGGAGAAAACCCGAACAACCAAAGACCTACATACAAATACCCGCGAAAACCTCAGAAAACATATATATATATATATATATATATATATATATATATATATATATATATATATATATATATATATATATATATATATATATATATATATATATATATATATATATATACACATACACACACACACACACACACACACAGGTAAAAAAAGGATATATGCAGTGTTATCTTCATTTTAGATGTCAAAAGGGTCTCTCTCTCTCTCTCTGTCTCTCTTCCTCCCTCTCTATCTGCCCTTGGTCTGCCACTCCTCTTCCCCCGCTCTCTTTCTTTCTCTCTCTCTCTCTCTTTCCTCTCTCTCTCTCTCTCTCCCTCCCTCTCTCTCTTTCTCTCTCTCTCTTTCTCCCCCCCCTCTCCTATCTGCTGCTCACCTGGCAAGCTTCAAGCTGTTGTCCAACAAGATCAGGGGTAAGCAACCTCGTCTCTTTTATGGACTTCAACTCCCAGAATTCTTGAGTCAGCCTAGCTGGGCTAGCTAGCTCTCTCCTGCCCTTCCTGCTTCCTGCAGAGACGCAGCAAAGGGAGGAGCTCTGACCAGTAAGCTTTTCAGCTCCGCGGAGAACACTGTGAGTGCACTGTCTTTTACACATACACACAGACACACAAAAAAAACACAAAGAGAGAGAGAGAGAGAGAGAGAGAGAGAGAGAGAGAGAAGCAGGGAAGCGCAATTGCCTCTCTCTGTCTCTGTCTCTCTCTGCAAAGGCAGAGGAGGCTGGGAGCCGCAGGGCAAGGCTCAAAGAGCCACATGCGGCTCCGGAGCCTCAGGTTGCCGACCTGTGGTCTATTCTATTGGCTTTCAAAAGCCAATAGAATAAAAGGGAGTAGCACAGCTAAGGAAAAGAGGGAAAAAATGGCGGACTGCATTGTTTGGCGACCCCCGTGAAATGGTCGTTCGACCCCAAATGGGATCCCGACCTACAGGTTAAGAACCACTGGCTTAAAGTCACCCAGCCGGCTTTCATAGCTAAGACTGTACTAGAACTCACTGTCTCCTAGTGATTGGCCCAAAGTCACCAAACCAACTTTCTTGCCTAAGGCGGGACTAGAACTCTCTGTCTCCTGGTGATTGGCCCAAAGTCACCCAACCAGCTTTCTTGCCTAAGGTGGGACTACAACACTCCCGTCTCCCAATGATTGGTCCAAAGTCACCCAGCCGGCTTTCATAGCTAAGACTGTACTAGAACTCACTGTCTCCTAGTGATTGGCCCAAAGTCCTCCAGCCAGCTTTCTTGCCTAAGGCAGGACAAGAACTCTCTGTCTCCTGGTGATTGGCCCAAAGTCACCCAGCCGCTTTCATGCCTAAGGCGGGACTAGAACTCTCTGTCTCCTGGTGATTGGCCCAAAGTCACCCAGTCGTCTTTCATAGCTAAGACTGTACTAGAACTCACTGTCTCCTAGTGATTGGCCCAAAGTCCTCCAGCCAGCTTTCTTGCCTAAGGCGGGACTAGAACTCTCTGTCTCCTGGTGATTGGCCCAAAGTCACCCAACCAGCTTTCTTGCCTAAGGTGGGACTAGAACTCTCTATCTCCTGATGATTGGCCCAAAGTCACCCAGCTGCTTTCATGCCTAAGGCGGGACTAGAACACTCTGTCTCCTGTGATTGGCCCAAAGTCACCCAGTCGTGTTTCATAGCTAAGACTGTACTAGAACTCACTGTCTCCTAGTGATTGGCCCAAAGTCACCTAGCCAGCTTTCTTGCCTAAGGCGGGACTACAACTCTCCCATCTCCCAATGATTGGCCCAAAGTCACCCAGTCATCTTTCATAGCTAAGACTGTACTAGAACTCACTGTCTCCTAGTGATTGGCCCAAAGTCACCCAACCAGCTTTCTTGCCTAAGGCGGGACTAGAGCGCTCTGTCTCCCGGTGATTGGCCCAAAGTCACCTAGCCGGCTTTCATAGCTAAGACTGTACTAGAACTCACAGTCTCCTGGTGATTGGCCCAACGTTACCCGGCCAGCTTTCATAGCTAAGGTAGGATTAGAATTCACACTCTCCCCTTTTCTAAGCCTGCTGCCTTTACCACTAGACCAAATCGCCTTTCAATTATCTTTGAATAATAGAAAAGTAGAGCAAATGTAATATAATTCCTGGGGTTCGAAACAGAATACAGGGTACATATTTTCATTTTTCTGGGTGTGTGTGTGGGGGGGGGGAGAGCTGGTTTCCACGAAGGGCAGGGGGAGAGAGCTCCAAGTGGCCTGCAGTTAACCCTCCTGTGGTCAGCCCTTTTGTGGTCTGTCAATCTTTAAATTGTTTTTTTCCAGAACTGATAAGATGGCAGGGGGGAAGCGTCCTTGGTGAGATCCAGGATCTGCAATCATGATTCATAGGAAGTGTGGGCAAAATTTGCTGAAACCTGGTTACTAAATCGACCCATCTGCAGAGTTTGCACAGTTCCTGACACCTGGGTAAGTTTGCTAACCTGCTGTAACGCTAAATCACTCCCAGGTGGAAAACACCCACCAAATTCAGGATGTTGTGTAAATGTCGGTCCTAGTTCTTTAACAGACCTGGTTAAGGAGGTTGTGTGAATGCATCCACTCTTAAGCTTGTTTGTGGTTTGATTCCCTTAACCAAGACCTAGGCATGGAAACCAGGCAACCTCCAGACTTTGGACATTGAAGTAGACAATTACGATAAATATAGGATATTTTCTCAAACACTGATTGGCTACCAGGGTCAAGTCCCACTTCTCACTGTTACTATGGCCAATGGGGATGGGTCCTTAGCCACCATGCTCTGTAGAGGCTTGAGACACCAGCGCAGTGTCTCCCAACCTTGCTCCCTTTAAGGCGGGTGGACTTCAACTCCCAGAATTCCTCAGCCAATACGGGAGTTTGGGGGATTCTGGGAGTTGAAGTCCACCCCTCTTAAAGGGGCCGAGGTTGAGAAACATTGCATCCATGTATCAGGCAGATCTGGGGACTCTTTGTTTCTCAAGTGACCTTTAACCCTGTCATTCCCTAGACGTCCAGTAGGGATAGTGACATAGCTGTGTCTCTTTGCCGCCCTCTAGTGGTCACCTGGGATATTGCAGCCCCCCCCCTGTTCGGGCGCACTCAATCCTTAGCTAACACCGCTGGCTGGATTTTTTTTTTTTTTTTAACTTACCTTTTGAAGCTCCCCACGCGAGACGGTGCTTCGTTTCTGCCTCCCTCACCCCCCCCCCAAAAAAAATTAAGGCCGCTCGACCCATCGAGGCAGACCCGGCTTGGAGAGTCTGCAACTCGGCAAACCTGCGTGGCTTCCTTCCCCCCGCCGCCCCCACCCCGCTTGTCAAGATGTGTCAAGATGGAGCAGAGGTTGAAACACCTGATAAGGGGGCCATAAAAATATCGGTGAGCCTGTTATAAGCCGATTAAAGCATAATTGTCACGCTCCGTCCTCACCTGGAGCAAAGGATCAGGGGGTAGACAAGGGGGCGAGGCGCCTTGAAAGGACACCCCCCTCCCCACCCTTGACCAGATGGCCAGGAGCAGAGTTCCTAGTTCTCTGTCTCTGCCTCCCCCCATCTCCAAGCCCCCCTACCCAAATGCAAGGCCCAGCCACTGGGCGCCTGAATCCCTCCTGTCTTCTGTCTAATCCTGTAGCGAGTGACACCTTTAATGAGCTTTGAATGCAAGCCGATTTGCACCTTCTTCTCTCTCTCCTGCCCCTCCCTCCCCATTTCTGATCCCTGGCACAAACAAACAGGTAGATTAAAGTGGGGGTGGGTGGGGGGAGAGACTTTTAATGGGATCCCTGTCTCTCAAAGGAGGATGGAGTCAATTTTCTCTTGACGGGCCAGCCAGGGTCCCTGGAGGTAAAGATTGAACCCTTGTCGTTTCCCACCCAGATCTGCAAAGAAAAAGAAAAGAGAAGAGGAGAAAAGAAAAGAAAAAAAAGAAAGTGCCTTGGGGTTTGAAGGTTTCAAGATCAAGTCTGCTCTGGGCCCAGGATGATGGGATGTAGTGGGGGGGGGCATGGGTCCTTGAGTTCATGCTGAAGCTCCAGTCTCCTTAAATAGTCCCCAAAAGTGAGGGGCTGTTTAAAGTGAAGGGATCATGAGAAAGGGAACCCCTTTCTGGGGATCGGTGACCTGGTTAGCACTGATGACGTTCCCTAGTTGGGTCACAAAACGTCTGCAAGGAAACAGTGTTAAAAAATGGTGTAACAAAATGGTGTATAATTATATAAAAGGGGGTCAGCATACACACAGCACACACACACACACACACACACACACACACACACACACACACACACCTATACCTATACCTATACTTATACATATAATATACTTTCTCTCTCTCTATATATATATGTGTGTGTGTGTGTGTGTGTGTGTGTGTTTGTGTGTGTATGCATATATATATGTAAACAGTGCTTTTTTTAAAAAAAAATAAGGTGCTGGAACTCACACATGTCATACAACCAGCCTTGCCTACCCTACAAGGTTCTATCCAAAAAAGGTGCCAGAACCATTCTGGGCATTCTATGAGAGAAAAAGCCCTGTATATAAATATGTATATATGCATATATGTGTTTCTGTATGTATGTGTGTGTGTATATATATATATATATATATATATATATATATATATATATATATATATATATATATATATATATATTTGTGTGTGTATATATGTGTGCAGATATAATAATAATAATAATAATAACAATAACAATTGTCGATAAGAAAAACAAAAAAGTCTGGATAGTGGACGTGGCAGTGCCTGGAGATAGCAGAATAGAAGAGAAAGAACTGGAGAAGATAACAAAATACAAAGACCTACAAATAGAAATAGAAAGACTGTGGCAAAAGCAAGCAAGGGTAGTACCAATAGTCATAGGCTCCTTGGGTGCAATCCAAAACAACTGGAGCACCACTTGAACACCATTGGCATTGACAAATTCGCTATTAGTCAATTGCAAAAGGCGGCCTTACTAGGAACTGCTTCCATCCTGCGACGATATCTGTAATACCATCAAACATCCACATCTGCCTATCCCAGGTCCTGGGTAAGGACTCGATAGGTAGACAAAATGCTAAATCCAGTCTGAACATCTGGCTGACTGTGCGATGATCCATAATAATAATAATAATAATAATGAAGTTGGAAGGGACCTTGGAGGTCATCTAGTCCAACCACTATACCAGTGGTTCTCAACCTTTTTATACGGCGGCCCCATGCACCGCCCCATGCGCGGCGCCACCCCATGCGTGGCGCCACCCCATGCGCCTCCCCATGCGGGGCGGCGCCCCATCGGCCCCCCATGCACGGCGCCCCCATGCTTGGCGCGCATGCGTGCCACCGCCCCCATGCACGGCGCGCATGTGCGGCGGCGCCCCCTGAGGGGGAAAAATGGTGGATCGCGTTGTTTGGCGACCCCTGTAAATGGTCGTTCGACCCCAAATGGGGTCGCGACCCATAGGTTGAGAACCGCTGCTCTATACCATTTCGGACAAATGGCTGTCCAGTCTCTTCTTAAAAACCTCCAGTGTTGGAGCATTCACTGCTTCTGGAGGCAAATTGTTCCACTGGTTAATTGTTCTCTTTCTCTCTCTATATATATATATATCAGAATAGAACTGGAAGGGAACTTGGAGGTCTTCTAGTCCAACCCCCTGCTCAAGCAGGAGATCCTATATATGCCATTTCAGACTGTCCAGGCTGTTCTAGTCTCTTCTTAAAAACCTCCAGTGATGAAGCACTCAGAATTTCTGGTGGCAAGCTGTTCCACTGGTTAATTAACTCCATTAAAAAACTGGAGGCCTTTAAGGAGAGATTGGAAGGCCACTTGTCTGGAATGGTCTAAAGGTCTCCTGCTCCCGCAGGGGGTTGGACTAGAAGACCTCCAAGGTCCCTTCCAGCTCTGTTCTGATTGTTGTTGGGGTTTTTTTGCATTTTTTTAAAAAAAATACTGCCACAACAGGGGGGGATTGACAACAAAGTGCATTTACACCAGGGGTAGGCCACCTTGGCTCTTTTATGACTGGTGGACTTCAACTCCCAGAATTCCTGAGCCAGCCATGCTGAGGGAAAGGGAGAGGTTTCCAAGCTGAGTCATGCTGGCTCTGGAATTCTGGGAGTTGAAGTCCAGAAGTCATAAAAAGGGGCCATCATTCCGACCTCTGGTCTAGGGCAGGGGTAGGCAACCTTGGCTCTTTTATGATTCGTAGACTTCAACTCCCAGAATTCCCGAGCCAGCCATGCTGAGGGGAAAGGGAGAGGTTTCCAAGCTGAGCCAGGCTGGCTCAGGAATTCTGGGAGTTGAAGTCCACGAGTCATAAAAGAGCCAAGGTTGCCTACCCCTGATTTACACAAACGCACCCCTGGCTTGATTCCTCCAGCACCAGCTCCCCTTTACAGACTTTACTGGGTGGAGATCAAGGCCTGATTGGTAATGATCTTGAAGGGGGAAAAAAACAACAAACTCTGACTGGAACAAACTTTGACCCAAAGCCCTGCTCCTTGGCTGAACTCTTTGGGACTTACTTCTGAGTAAACACGGAGACCTTATAAAAAAGAAAAAAAGATTAAAAAAAAAAAAGCAGATTGCTCTCCTCGCCCCAAGAGATCAGAAGTCCTTCTAAAGTTCCCTATAATTGCTTTCTTATCGCCTCTCCCCCCATCCTCCCTCTTCTCTCTCTCTCTCTCTCTCTCTCTCCCCCCTCCTTCTTTCTCTTTCTGTTTTCTTTTTTCCTGGCCAAATTTTCAGTCCATTCCCCGATAGAGATTGGAAATTCAACAGGGATGTTGGGACTCTGTGGAAAGAGTGCAGAGAAGAGCAGCAAAGATGCTTAGGGGGCTGGAGGCTAAAACATAGGAAGAAGGACTGCAGGAATTGGCTATGTCTAGCTCAGGGGTCTTCAAACTTGGCCCTTTTAAGACTTGTGGACTTCAGCTCCCAGAATTCCTCAGCCAGGAAGTTGAAGTCCACAAGTCATCAAAGGGCCAAGTTTGAAGACCCCTGGTCTGGATCTAAGCCCGTGGTTTCATCAAAATGGGCCGACTGAGGAATTCTGGGAGTTGAAGTCCACAAGTCCTAAAAGGGCCAAGTTTGAAGACCCCTAGTCTGGATCCAAGCCCACAGTTTCATCAAAATGGCCGATTGAGGAATTCTGGGAGTTGAAGTCCACTAGTCATCAAAGGGCCAAGTTTGAAGACCCCTAGTCTGGATCCAAGCCCACGGTTTCATCAAAATGGCCGATTGAGGAATTCTGGGAGTTGAAGTCCACTAGTCATCAAAGGGCCAAGTTTGAAGACCCCTAGTCTGGATCCAAGCCCACGGTTTCATCAAAATGGCCGACTGAGGAATTCTGGGAGTTGAAGTCCGCTAGTCATCAAAGGGCCAAGTTTGAAAACCCCTAGTCTGGATCCAAGCCCCCGGTTTCATCAAAATGGCCGACTGAGGAATTCTGGGAGTTGAAGTCCACTAGTCATCAAAGGGCCAAATTTGAAGACCCCTAGTCTGGATCCAAGCCCACGGTTTCATCAAAATGGCCGATTGAGGAATTCTGGGAGTTGAAGTCCACTAGTCATCAAAGGGCCAAGTTTGAAGACCCCTAGTCTGGATCCAAGCCCACGGTTTCATCAAAATGGCCGACTGAGGAATTCTGGGAGTTGAAGTCCACTAGTCATCAAAGGGCCAAGTTTGAAAACCCCTAGTCTGGATCCAAGCCCACGGTTTCATCAAAATGGCCGACTGAGGAATTCTGGGAGTTGAAGTCCACTAGTCATCAAAGGGCCAAGTTTGAAGACCCCTAGTCTGGATCCAAGCCCACGGTTTCATCAAAATGGCCGATTGAGGAATTCTGGAGTTGAAGTCCACTAGTCATCAAAGGGCCAAGTTTGAAAACCCCTAGTCTGGATCCAAGCCCACGGTTTCATCAAAATGGCCGACTGAGGAATTCTGGGAGTTGAAGTCCACTAGTCATCAAAGGGCCAAGTTTGAAAACCCCTAGTCTGGATCCAAGCCCATGGTTTCATCAAAATGGCCGACTGAGGAATTCTGGGAATTGAAGTCCACAAGTCCTAAAAGGGCTAAGTTTGAAAACCCCTAGTCTGGATCCAAGCCCACGGTTTCATCAAAATGGCCGACTGAAGAATTCTGGGAGTTGAAGTCCACAAGTCATCAAAGGGCCAAGTTTGAAGACCCCTGGTCTAGTTTAATGAAGAGAAGGACCAGGGGGACATGAGAGCAGCGTTCCAATATTTGCGGGGTTGCCACAAAGAAAGGGGGGGGGGGTCCACCTATCCTTCAAAGCACCAGAAGGCAGGACAAGAAGCAACGGAGGGAAACTAACCAGGAAGAGAAGCAACCTAGAACTAAGGAGGAATTTCCCAACAGTGAGAACAATTAACCAGTGGAACTGCTTGCCTCCAGAAGCAATGCGTGGGCTTTTAAGAAGAGACAGGACAGCCATTTGTCTGAAATGGTCTAGGCCTAGGTTTCCTGCTTGAGCAGGGGGTTGGACTAGATGACCTCCAAGGTCCCTTCCAAGTTGGTTATTCTGTTAAGGAGAGACTCAGCATGCCCAGGATTAGGTGGGAAATTTTACCTGTTGAACTTCTTAGGACGCCGGGGGACGGGGGGGGGGAGGTGCTGCTGTGCAATAGAGGAACCCTTTTGGAAAATAAGGTGGTTCTCCCCCCCCCCCAATTTCAGAGCAGGGGTCAAAATCTCTCTGACGGGAGCCTCATGCTGACTTTGCATGGGATGCCAAAAGTGAAGAACGGGGCACAGCTCAAACAGAAAACAGGTGTGATTTTTCAATATTTGGAATGTTTGATTTTTTTGTTCGATTTTTTTCCATTTTTTTCAAAGTTATTATTCAGTGCTTTGGGGAATTCTGGGGCAAGAGCTAGTCCTGTTTATCTTCCCTTCCCTTCCCCAGATACAGAGTAATCTTTATTTGGGGCCTGGCAAGCCACAAAAAATGACTGCAGACAATCAGAATAACTGAGTTGGAAGGGATCTTGGAGATCTGCTAGTCTAACCCGCTCCTCAAGCAGGAAACGTATACAGGTCGTCTCCGGCTTACAGCCGTTCATTTAGCGACCGTTGGAAGTGACTACAGCACTGAAAAAAAAAAGGGACTTAGGACCGTTTTTCACGCTTAACGACTGTTGCAGCATCTCCCACAGTCACGTGATCAAAATTCAGAGGCTTGTCACCTGACTCGTATTTACGACAGTTTCCGTGTCTCCCTGGGGTCACGTGATCCCTTTTTGCACCTTCTGACCCACAAAGTCAATGGGGGAAGCCGGATTCCACTTTATAACCGTGTTACTGACTTAACAACTGCAGGGCTTGACTTAAGAACTGCCACAAGGAAGGTCGTAAAATGGGGCAAAATTCACTTAACAAGGGCTTCATTTAGTTGGGCCCAACTGTGGTCGTAAGTAGAGGACTATCTGTATCATTCCGGACACATCTCTTCTTAAAAACCTCCAGTGATGGAGCACCCACGATTTCTGGAGGCAAGGAGTTCCACTGGTTAATTTTTCTTAACTGTGAGGAAATTTCTCCTTAATTCCAGGTTGCTTGTCTCCTTTGATTAGGCGTTGAAAAGCCAAAAATCCCCCTGCAAAAGAATCATTCTTTGAGGAGGGGGGGGGGAAGCTAAAATCTCTCCTCTTTTGGCACTGAAGTCAGCCACCATTCAAGGTTTAAAATCTGTCAAGAAGTAGAAGAAGGGAGTTAGCCAGCGTGTGCCAAGTTTACGCACGCTTGTGTCTATTAGCACCCGAAATGTGTTGCTCTCGTCACATCCGCAGAAGCGTAAAGCAAACTGTGAAAATAAAATAATTCCGAGGTCAAAACGACAGCTCTCTGGCTGATGAAATAAACTGCAATCTTGCCTTTAAAACAAAACAAAACAAAACAAACACAATACTTTAACCTTTTCCAAGCCGTCAAAGACCTTTGGCTTGGCTGCCCGGGGATGCTGGAATTTGTAGTCCGCTCCCTTTCAGGGCACCTGTGACCTCCATCCTCACCCAGGTCCCCCAGACTCTTTTGAAAAGAGTCCACACAGAAGTGGCCGCTTTCTGGATAATTCCCCTCTTTGCCTCTAGCTCTTTCAGTTCTCACGCGGTCCGGTCTGTTTCCAGCACTTCCATGGATGGTGACGGGTTGTGAGTGACAGCCGACCGTCAGGAACATCTGAGCATTCGCCGTCATTGCTTTCCGGATGGTTCTCCGAATCGTCCTGTTAAGCGACCGTTTTGGGGTGCCAGAAGGATGCTGAACCTCGGGGGCTCCCAAGCAGCCAGCACCCCCCCCAATTACCCCCAACTGGCTTTTTATGGGGAGAATCCAAGTTCACACTGTTGTAAAGTGAATCAGGCATCCCCTACTGACTTTGTCGGTCAGATGGTCGCAAAAAGGAATCACCTGACACCCCCCGGGGAGGCTGCAACCGTCATCAATATGAGTCAGGCTGAATTTTGATCATGTGACCATAGGGATGCTGCAACGACTGTAACTGAAAAAAAAACGGTCATAGGGGCCGTTGTAACTTTGAACGGTCGCTAAACGAACAGTTGTAAGTTGAGGACTATTGCAGAACTGGGGAATTGCGATCGAATTCCTATGATGCCTGGGAATTCGGGAAGCCAGAAAACCAGCTTCCGCCTTTCTCTCTGGGGAAACTGAGGCATCCCACTGCCAAAAAGTAGAATAGAATAGAATGGAATGGAATGGAATAGAATAGAATAGAATAGAATAGAATAGAATAGAATAGAATAGAATAGAATAGAATAGAATAGAATAAAGGAATTAGAATAGAATAGAATAAATAGAATAGAATGGAATGGAATGGAATAGAATAGAACAGAAATAAGGAATATAGAACAGAACAGAACAGAACAGAATAGAAATAAGGAATTAGAATAGAATAGAACAGAACAGAAATAAGGAATATAGAATAGAATAGAATAGAATAGAATAGAAATAAGGAATTAGAATAGAATAGAATAGAAATAAGGAATTAGAATAGAATAGAATAGAATAGAATAGAATAGAAATAAGGAATTAGAATAGAATAAGAATAGAATAGAACAGAAATAAGGAATATAGAATAGAACAGAATAGAATAGAATAGAAATAAGGAATATAGAATAGAATAGAATAGAATAGAAATAAGGAATATAGAATAGAACAGAACAGAATAGAATAGAATAGAAATAAGGAATTAGAATAGAACAGAACAGAACAGAACAGAATAGAATAGAATAGAATAGAATAGAATAGAATAGAATAGAATAGCAGAATTGGAAGGGACCTTGTAGGGCATCTAGTCCAACCCTCTGCCCATGCAGAAGTCCCTACACCTTTTCTGGCCACTGTTCTCCTTTGGTGCCAGCTTGCTGGTTTTGCAACCATAGCTGTTTAACCCCTTTGAATCAGAGATTCTCAAACTTGGAGTGGAGGAGCCATTGAGGAGGGAGGGGGCAGGAAAGATCCCCCCCCCACTTTTTCAAACCTGATCAAGCTGACGGAGGCCCAAATGGAAGACTTATCCGAATCTGGGTTGGTTTCCGGTTCTGCCTTCGCAGCCACAGTGAAGAACGTGGGATGGCAAAAGGGTGACAAACACGATAGTCCGTTCTTGCAATGGTCCTCCCTTCAATCATTGCTTGTAGGGGGGGGGTCACACAAGCCTGCTAACCATGGTTCAAGTTCCTAGCCCCTCCACGTTGGAGGAACCTTGTCTACCGGAGTCCTTGGTGCTCTCTGAGATGGGTGGCTTCTTTGCAGACGTTTCATGACCAAATTAGGGAACATCATCGGTGCGTTGATGATGTTATCTACAATAGTTGGCTAATGAAAGGTCTGCAAGAAAACCGTCAAGCACAGAGAACATCAAGGACCCTTCAGTTCTCCTCCTCCTCCTCCTCCTCCTCCTCTTCCTCCTCCTCCTCCTCCTCCTCCTCCTCCTCCTCCATAAACCCTGCTCCCTCCTAGCACTGATAGTGTTACCTAGTTGGGTCATGAAACGTCTGCAAGAAAACCGTCAAGCTCAGAGAGCATCTTCAGTCGTCGTCGTCGTCCTCCTCCTCCTTTCCATAAACCCCACTCCCTTCTAGCACTGATGATGTTCTCTAGTTGGGTCATGAAACGTCTGAAGGAAACAAGCAAGCTCAGAGAGCACCAAGGACCCCAAAGTCGTTGTTGTTGTTGTTGTTGTTGTTGTCCTCCTCCTCCTCCTCCTCTCTCCACAATCCCCCCTCCCTTCCAGCATTGATGACATTACCTAGTTGGGTCACGAAACATCTTCAAGAAAACTACCAAGCTCACAGGCCACCAAGGACCCCCCTCCCAGCCCTCCTTCTCCTCTTTCTCCTCCTCCCCACAAACCCCACTTCCTTATAGCGCTGATGACGTTCCCTAGCTGGGTCATAAAACGTCTGCAAGAAAACCACTCAGCTCAGAGAGCGCTACAGCTCAATGCCAAATATTCTCTCCTATCCAGTCTTATCTCTGACACCCACTTAACCAGAGTTAGACAGAACGGGTGGACAACCGGGATTAAACAGTTTAACCCACCTTGTGCCAGCCAGGGACCCAGAGGGACAAATCCTGGCCGTCTGCCCCCACTCCCCGATCCCATTAAAAGCCTTCCCACCTTCCTAATCTGTCTGTTTATTTGTCGGGATCAAGGTTTAGAAACGCTCCCCGGCTGGGCTGAGCCGGGAATCCATTAAATGCCGTCTTGGGCCCAGATCAGGATTAAATAGAGTGAAATATGGGTCATTGAAGTTGGAAGGCGTTGGGGGGGGCAAAGGCGGGGCCGGTCAGCGTGGAAGAAAGCTAGGCCAATTAATCTGAGAATATACCTTAAAGTGATTAACAGAGCTGGGCTTTATTTAAAGACAGCTGGTTGAAGGCTGTGCGTTAATCGGTCTTTTTTAAACTTTGCAGGCCAATTGGGAGCGTAATGTAGGGAAATCCCTGCTAAAATTCTCATTTCAAGACATTTCTATCCGTTTGGGAAACAGGAACAGTTGCTGGAATTGGGTATGTCTGGTTTAATGAAGAGAAGGACTTAGGGGAGACATGATAGCAGTCTTCCAATATTTGGGGGGGGGACTGCCACAAAGAAGAGGGGGGGTCCCCCTATTCTCCAAAGCGCCTGAAAGCAGGACAAGAAGCAACGGATGGAAACTGATCAAGGAGAGAAGCAACCTAGAACTAAGGAGAAACTTCCTGATAGTTAGAACAATTAACCAGTGGAACAACCTGCCTCCAGAAGCGGTGAATGCTTCAACACTGGAAGTTTTTAAGGAGAGACTGGACAGCCATTTGTCTGAAATGGTGTAGGGTTTCCTGCCTGAGCAGGGGGTTGGGCTAGATGACCTCCAAGGTCCCTTTCAGCTCTATTCTGAGATAGATAGATAGATAGATAGATAGATAGATAGATAGATAGATAGATAGATAGATAGATAGATAGACAGAGAGAGATAGAGAGAGAGATAGAATGACCTCCAAGGTCCCTTCCAACATTATTATTATTATTATTATTATTATTATTATTATTATTATTATTATTATTATTATTATTAAATCAGCCTCAGAAACAGACCTCCCTCCGCAGGGCTCAGCTTCTGGGCTGTTGGCTTGACCCGTTGAACGATCCACTCGCCCTGTTGTACTTCAGCCTGGCATCTTGTACCCATTGCAGCTTGGCTCATGAATTTATGAGGCACGTGGGAGCCAAAGCCTGGGAAATTAGGTTCAATCTGCCTCCATGAAAATCAAAATAATAATAAAAAAACCACACTGCAATTTTGGGCTTTATGAGCATCAGCAGCAGAGGCTGAAATTCAACAGGTCAAGCTTTGCACTCGGGACATTTCTCTCTTGCTCCCCAGGTCAGGAAAAGTGTCCTCGCCTTACGACCAACACTGAGCCCAATTTTTTTCTTGCTAGGTTCTTAAGTGGATCACTACCGTAGTAAGCAGATTGTTAAGCGAATCTGGTTGTCCCATTGACTTTGCTCGCCAGAAGGTCGCAAACGGGGATCACACACGACCCCGGGGCCGCTGCGACCGTCGTAAATGTGAGTCTGTTGCCCAGCCTTTGAATTTTGACCCGGCGACTACGGGAGACACTGAACCGGTCCTTAAGTGCGAAACGGGTCATAAATCACATTTTTTTCCCTCCCGGAAAGCCCTTTCGAAACACCAAATGAATTCTGTCTCCATCCCACAGCAACTCAACACCTGCCTGGTTTCGGCCTAGCCTCCCGGGAACTCGGCTCTCCCTGCCAAGCAGCTAGTCCTCAAGAGGGAACTGGCAGGCAAGCAGCTGAATTGCAGTTTGGAGGGGGGGAGGCAAAAGATAGAGCTGGAAACGGGGCAGGGCCGGGGACTGGGGGAGAGAAGGGGGTCCTTTTTTTTTTGCGGAGGGTGGATTGTTCCTGCTTTTCTTTCGTTCGGGGGGCTTAACAACAGGGCTGGGTCAGGTGGGGAGGTCACGGACGGTGGGGTGAGGGCGGATGACAGGCTGATGTCCAACTGAATAGGCTGAGAATCCCTTGTCAGGATAGGTTAGCAACGCTGAGCGGGCCCTTTGTCGCCATGTGGGGCTTGGTATTAGCAGAGGGGCGGGCCGGCCCGGGCGCCATGACAACCCTCCGCCGGCCTGGGGTCCAAACCAGGGACGTCGCTTCTGCCCCATTTCCATCGGGTTGCTGGTTTTTTAACGCCTCTGCACGGCTGCCGTTGGTGGGTGCGAGTCCAGCCAATTTCTCCCCGCGCACACCAGGATTTGAACACGCCTCTGCCCTTCGCGCATGCTGTGAACGAGACTCCGAGTCCCGTCGTCGCAACCCTGCCCCGAATTGCATCTCTCTCAGCGACGTGGGCTTTGTTTCTGTCCTCCTGGGCACGCACAGAGTGCCTTTCCTCCCCCCCGCCAAAGAATCTTTTCCGAGGGTTGCCGAAAGGGCGAACGATCTCTGAGCATGTCTAGAGTGCCTTCTTTCTTTCTTTCTTTCTTTCTTTCTTTCTTTCTTTCTTTCTTTCTTTCTTTCTTTCTTTCTTTCTTTCTTTCTTTCTTTCTTTCTTTCTTTCTTTCTTTCTTTCTTTCTTTCTTTCTTTCTTTCTTTCTTTCTTTCTTTCTTTCTTTCTTTCTTTCCTTCCTTCTTTCCTTCCTTCCTTCCTTCCTTCTTTTCTTTCTTTCCAGTCGCTGCTCATGTCAATGCTCAAGAGGTCTAGCTTCTTTGCCTGTCCAAAGCGGGTTTTTTTTGTTTGTTTGTTTGTTTTTCCTTCCACTCCTGCAGAAAAGTTAATTCTGGGCATGCACAGAGCGCCTTTTCCTTACAGACGAATCTTTTCCAGGGGTTGCTAGACAGACTGACAGCCTCTGAGCGTATTTAGAGTGCCTTTTCCCTCGCACTCAAAGAGATCTAGCTTCTGAGCCTTCGGCTTCTTTTTCCTTCCATTCCTGTTTGCTTCCCAAAAAACCTTTTTTTTTTTAAATATACAGGTCGTCCTCAACTCGTGACCAAAATGTTCATTGCTAAGTGAAACCACTTGTTAAGTGGGTTTTGTCCCATGTTGCGACCGTCTTAAATGTGAATCGGTTACCTGGATCGTGTGATCCTGGGGAATGCCACAATGGTCGCGTGAAAAACGGCCGTTAAATTCCTTTTTTTCAGCGCTGTGGAAACTTTGAAACAGTCGCTAAAGGGACTGTTATAAGTTGAGGACTACAGGCAGGCCGAGGCTGCGGGGTGTGTATGTGTGTGTGTGTGTGTTTGTGCTTTGCAGCCAGCTTTGTGCATGCTCAGGAACACCCCGGGCACCGACATGACCTCATCGCTTCCAGACCTTGCCCTTGGCATCGTGCCTGGGGTGCCACCCAACCCAGAACTGAGAGCTCCGGGTTGTGTATGTGTGTGTGTGTGTGTGTGTGTGTGTGTGTGTGTGTGTGTTTGTGCAAAGCGGCTCAGCCGGGAGCGCTGGGCTTTGTAGTCCCATGCCTGGGAAGGTGGAGGCTGAGAGAAAGTGCAAATCTGGGGTGAACATGTGACTCCCCCCAAAAGAGGAACTGGGAGTAAGGAGCAAACTTCCTCCAAGTTGGTGAAAAGGGAGGAGGGAGGAGGAGGAGGAGGGGGGGTAAATTTGGGCCGCGCCCCCGCCTAAATCCCACCCTCCCCATTGGCTGGCTGCTAATATATGCGGATGAGATCATTCTCCCGGGATTTAAAGGGAACCCCGGGGGCTGCGCTGTGTTCTTTGGGATCCTCACCCCTAAAGCAGCCGCAACAACGGGAGGCAGGAGAGGGCAAGGCGGTCCGGACCGGACGCTGGCAAGGAACAAGACCCATGGACGACCAAGCAAGCAGGTGGGCTCTTCCCCCCCTCCTTCTCCCCCCCCCAAAAAGATCTGGGGTTTTGCAAAGGATCGCCTTGAATTTCCCCCGGGTCTGGGTGTTTTGCAAAGGATCGCCTTGCGTTTTCCCCCCGGATCTTGGTTTTTTTTTTTTTGCAAAGGATCGCCTTGCGTTTCCCCCCCCCCCAGATTTGCGGTTTTGCAAAGGATCGCCTTGCGTTTCCCCCCCGGATCTGGTTTTTTTTTTTTTTTTTTGCAAAGGATCGCCTTGCATTTTCTCCGGATCTGGTTTTTGTGTGTGTGTGTGTGCAAAGGATCGCCTTACGTTTTCTCCGGGTCTGGGTTTTTTTTTTTTTTTGCAAAAGATCGCCTTGCGTTTCCCCCCCCCCCCCCGGATCAGTTTTTTTTTTGCAAAGGATCGCCTTGCGTTTTGTAGGCTTTCTCGTCTCTCTCCTCCCGGGAGGGTTTTTTTTTTTCTGCCCCGTCCGCTTTCATTTCTTCTTTTTCTCTGCACGATCCTTTCCGCACCCTCGGGATAGCCGCGAAGCGCCGCTTGCCTGGGGAGGATGCGCGCAGCCCGCTGCGCGGCATCCAGAGGGAGAAGCCAGCACCTGTGGATTGCGGGGGTCAAGGTGTGGATTTGGGCTGGCGGGGTAAAGAAAAGGCTATTCAGCCGAACAAACAAAATTCATCCTCTGATGGGATCTTCAGGCAAAGTTTTTTCAACTTTAACCAGTTGAAGAGGGGAGGACTTCAACTCCCAGAATACCCCCCCAGCCAGCAAAGCTGGCTGGGGGGGATTCTGGGAGTTGAAGTCTTCCCCTCTTCAACTAACTGGTCAAAGTTGAAAAACTTTTCCTTCAGAATATTAGATCCTGGAGGGGGGAGTCTTCCCTTTATTAGACCCTTCCCATTTAATCCAAGGATGCCAGTTAGGCACCAAGGGTCGGTCTATAAGTAGCAGTAGCCTAGCCAGGAAAAATTAGTAAAGAGGAAACAATCTCCGCTCCGTATTTTCCACCCAGCTCTGCTAGGGAGGACAAATTCTGCCTGTTTTTCCTCAGCCAAATCTCCGACCATTCCGGGTTTCCGTGCTAAAATCACCCTACAGTTTTCCAGAAAACATGCCCACCTGGGCTTGGGATAGAGAGTGCTGGGCTACAGAAGCTCGGCAGAGGACTTTAATCCAAGTCATTAGGTGTGAATAGCGTGCAAGAAGTTTGCCCTGGGGCAAGGGATCGGGTCCTCTTTTGCAGTCTATCCTGGTCAAGGACTGGCAAGGATAGGTAGGACTCAAACCGTGGTTTCAGTCCAGGTTGTCGGCACATCACCGTGTCCCTTTGGGTAGCGAGCTGGCGGCATAGAAATGTAATCCGCGATTTTTAAAATGAAATAAAATCTTCCCTGGATAATCCGTGGCTGCCCCCCCTTTTTTTTTCTTAATTATTTATTTCCTGGTGTCTCCGCCCCGGCATATCATAACCGACGAAATAATAAAGGGAGAGATGGTAGCACTAGAAATTTGCTGTGGAGCTGAGTGTAAAACCTACCCCATGGGATGTTCGGCATTCTGAGCAAACGGGAATTGGTGCCAAAGAATATTTAATTTTTTGCCTATTTATTTCTTGGCAACTTGATCATCATCTCCCAAATGAAAGGAAAGGTGCCAGCCATAGAGGTTTGCTGTGGGACTGGATGAGGTGCGAAAGCTACTTCACGGATGTTCAGTGTCCTGAGCAAACAGGGTGGCAGACAGTCCTCGACTTACAACGGCGAGGGAGCCCAAAAATGCTCTGGCTAAGCGAGACATTTGTTAAGTGCCCCGTTTTATGACCTTTCTCGGCGTGGTCGTTAAGTGAATCAGTGCAGTTGATAAGTTAGCAACTCCGGTTGTTAAGTGGCCTCCCCCGTTGACTCTGCTTGTCAGAAGGCCGCAAAAGAGGCACGGGGACCATCATAAATATGAATCAGTTGCCAAGCATCTGAATTTTTTTTTTTAAACAAATTTTACTAATTTTTCCAATTTTAACAACCAAGTAGTTAGGAAGCAGCGTGGTGATCGGGTAATCAATAATCCAATAACAGAATAATACATAGATATCTCAGTTTACATCAATAACGATTCCCTCTCTATTTCACTTAGGTGTTATATCACATTCATGTTGGTACTTTCTAGCTAAAGTTCAAATAATCTATACATTTATCAATAATATTTTAGTTATGCATACCCAAGTCCTGTTTTTAGGTTTTATTTAATTCCAATTTAGCCTTTTATAACCAATATTTATAATTCGGATAGACTTAGACTCATTGCATTCTAAACTAATTCTCGTGACTAAAATACAAATATTATTCCAAAATTTAAATTCTTTCTTTATTCACCAATATAGTCTATTGAATTTTGATCACATGATCAAAGGTCATAAGTGTAAAACACAGTTGTGAGTCCCTTTTTTTTCCAGCGCCGTTGTGACTTTGACATGGTCACTAAATGGAACTGTTGTAAGGAAAGGACCACCTGTAGTTGGTGCAGAAGTTTAATTTTTTTTTTTTTGCCTACTTATTTCCTTCGTAACCTACAAAATAAGAGAGAGGTGGTAGCGGTAGAAGTTTGCAAAAGCTACCCCACGGGATTTTCAGCGTCCTGAGCAAACAGGGTAGCTGGTGCAAAAGATATGTTATTTTTTCACCTATTAATTTCCTGGCAAGCATATCCTAACCTTCTACGAAATAATAAATAAGTGGTAGCGTTAGAAGTTCGCCGCAGCAGCGAGAATAGTATTTGCCCAATACTGGAAAAATGAAAACTTACCAATTGAAGAGATCTTAATTAAGAAAATCTCAGAATGTGCAGAAATGGATAGACTAATCTTAGAGATGAAAGAGAAAGAAGACTCGAGTTTATTTTAAAACATGGGATAAATTTTTACCAAGGGTTAGGAAAACGAACCGGTGAGAAATGAATGTGTTACATTATTTTGAATATATATTAGTAAGAAGAATGATATGTATCGACCAACTATTGTCCGGATACATATGTTCAGTTAACACTAATTAATATAATAGTAAATAGCTGTAGTGAATATGATAAACGATCATCATAAACATGATCATTTATCATATTCACTACAGCTATTTACTATTATATTAATTAGTATATTAACTGAACATATGTATCCAAACAATAGTCTGTTTGCTAAAGCTTGAAAATGTTATTGGGGGGGGGGCAACCCCAATATTGTTCCCAATCCTGTCCCAGTCCCAATCCTAACCCCACCCCAAACCTTAATCCCTATCCTGGTCCTATCCCTTCCCCAACCTTATAAAAACTCAATAAAAACCTTTATATAAAAATAAAGTTTGCCTCGGGGCTGAATGAGGAGCAAAAGCTATCCCACGGGATGTCCAGCGTCCTGAGCAAACAGGGTAGCTGGCGCAAAAGATATATATTTTTTCGCCTATTTATTTCCTGGCAAGCATATCCTAACCGTCTACGAAATAATAAATAGAGAGGTGGAAGCATTAGAGGTTTTCCGCGTGGCTGGATGAAGAGCAAAAACTACCCCATAGGATGTCCAGCGTCCTGAGCAAACAGGGTAGCTGGCGCAAAGAATATTGGGTTGGTTATTTTTCTATCCCCCCCCCTCCAGAGTTAATCCATTAATCCAGATCTCTTCCAGCCCGGTGAGACACACGTATACACAAACGCACCGACACACACACACACAAACACCAACCTTATCTTCCTTCCTTCTTGCAGAATGAACACCTTACCCGCCAGCCCGATTGCTCTGGATTATCTGGATGAGTTTGACCTGCTGAAGTTTGAAGTGAAACAGGAACTGCCCCGGCTGAACAGCAGCTCCTCCGTCAGTTCCACCCCGTGCAGCTCCGTGCCCCCCTCGCCCACCTTCGACAAGGGGGCAGACCCCAAATCCTCCCTGGAAGAGCTCTACTGGATGGCGACGTTGCACCAGTCTTTGGCGGCGGCAGCGGCGGCGGGCGCCGGTCCGGAGACGCAGATGGTGCCAGGGCTGGATGAAGCCGTCGAAGCCTTTTTGGGGGTACCCGTGGCAGAAGGGGGTCTTCGAAACAGCATGAGCCCCGAGCTGCAGGGGTTCCTGGGATCCGCCGAGAGCTTTGGGGCCGAGCAACAGCAGCAACAGGTAAGTCTGCAAAACGAAACCACAAAAGAAAAAGAAAGACATCAAATATTTATTTATTTATTTATGAGACTTATATATCGCTTTAAGTGCAAGCACTCTCTAAGCGGTGTACACCAGTAAGCAATGTATATATATATATATATTTTACATTGCCCCCAACCATCTGGGTCCTCATTTTACCTACCCCGGAAGGATGGAAGGCTGAGTCAACCCTGAGCCGGTGAGATTTGAACCGCTGACCTGCTGAACACAGTCAGCTAAAGTGGCCTGCAGTACTGCACTCTAACTGCTCCGCCACCTCGAGGCGGTCCTCGACTTACGACGACAGCGGAGCCCAGAATGTCTGCTGCTTTCTTGCCGCTGTGGGTTAAGGGAATCCCTGCCGTGATCCCGGCCCCCGGCGACCGTCATAAATGTGAGTCGGTTGCCAAGCGTTTGAATTCCGATCAGCTGTGCCTGGGGAACACTGCGACGGTCGTTAAGTGTGGGAAAAAAACCGGTCACTTTTTTCAGGGCTGTTGGAACTTTGCTCATTAAACGAACTGTTGGAAGTGGAGAAAAGGAGGGGCAGGGAAACAGAAGGATGAATGGAAGACTGGTTTAATTAGTCTTGGCAAATAGGATCGAATTCAGCATCTCTGAGCATGTGCAGAGAGGCGCCTTGCGAGAAGCCACGGTCCTTGCGCATCCAGGGTTAGAACAGCTTCGGACCTGAACAGCTGCCAAAATGAAGGGATCCCCGCCAGTGGAAGGCACTCCCTGGAAGGCCTAGCTTTTGAGCGTGTGCAGAGTGCTCTTACCTGACTACTCATAAACCTGTAGTATAAGAAATGAGCACTATCAGACCTGGATTGCGAATGCACCTCTCCCGAGAGGGGATGTTTCCAGGGGAATAAAAATATTCTTAATTTCTCCGGATTAAGAAGGTAACGGACCAAACAGCCAACATTTTTTTTTTAAAAAAAAGGAATGTCGCATGTTAGGTCCATGCTGGCTTATGGCCAGCCCAATGGGGGTTCTGCTAATCCAGTTTGTCTGGCTTTATATGACACAAACAAAATAGTCAGGATTGCACGTTTTAGAAGATGAATCATTGGGTTCGGTGCTCGAAGCAGCTTGCCTCAATTCAGGTATCCTCTGCACATGGAGGACTACAACTCCCATCGGTAGCCAGTGGCTGGGAGTGCAGGGAATTGTAGTCCAACCACACCCAGAGGGTCCAGATGTTGGGGGACACTGGCCTCAGTCTTCTCCAGCTTGGTTAGAAGCCTGAATTCAAAGAAAGATCATGTGACCGAAGCTAAAACGGCCCGGAAAAAAAGTGACCGATGATCATTTTTCACACAACTGTTGTAGCCTCCCTGAGGTCACGTGATCAAAATTCAGACACTTGGCAACTGGCATGTACTTATGATGTGCCTGGCTGAGGAATTCTGGGAGTTGAAGTCCACACGTCATCCAAGGGCCGTAGTTCCCTCATGCTGGCTGAGGAATTCTGGGAGTTGACGTCCACAAGTCCTAAAAGAGCCAAGTTTGAAGACCCCTGCTTGTGGACATCAACTCCCAGAATTCCTCAGCCAGGCATGCTGGCTGAGGAATTCTGGGAGTTGAAGTCCACAAGTCATCAAAGGGCCATAGTTCCCTCACGCTGGCTGAGGAATTCTGGGAGTTGAAGTCCACAAGTCATCAAAGGGTCATAGTTCCCTCACGCTGGCTGAGGAATTCTGGGAGTTGAAGTCCACAAGTCCTAAAAGAGCCAAGTTTGAAGGCCCCTGCTTGTGGACGTCAACTCCCAAAATTCCTCAGTCAGGCATGCCGGCTGAGGAATTCTGGGAGTTGAAGTCCACAAGTCATCAAAGGGCCATAGTTCCCTCACGCTGGCTGAGGAATTCTGGGAGTTGAAGTCCACAAGTCATCAAAGGGTCATAGTTCCCTCACGCTGGCTGAGGAATTCTGGGAGTTGAAGTCCACAAGTCCTAAAAGGGCCAAGTTTGAAGACCCCCTGCCCTCGTGTGAGAATGCTGCAACTTTAGCATCCTTTTGCTCACCCGATGTGGCTTTTGTTTTCCTCTGCCTGCCTGATACAGCTTCCTCACTTCCAGCTACCCCGGCTTTCCGACCGCTTCTCCGACGCCCAGCTAGTCTCCATGTCCGTGCGGGACCTCAACCGGCAGCTCCGCGGCTTCGGCAAGGACGAGGTGCAGCGGCTGAAGCAGAAACGGCGCACCCTCAAGAACCGTGGCTATGCCCAGTCCTGTCGCTTCAAACGGGTTCAGCAGCGCCACATCCTGGAAGCCGAGAAGTCCCAGTTGGCCCAGCAGCTGGAGTCCCTGCGGGTGGAGGTGGCCCGCTTGGTCCATGAACGAGACATCTACAAAGCCCGGTGTCAGAAGCTGCTGAGTGAGGCGGCCGGGGGGCATTGTGGGGAGGGGGCCACCAAGGCCCCCATAGCTCAGGCGCCTTCCATGGTGCAGTTTTTTTTATGAGCCCGCCCTGGACTTCCTTCCGCCTCCATCGAACTTTTGGGGAGCTGCGTGGGAAATGAACTTGCCGAAAAGCTGCTTTCCCCTCTTTAATCCACCAGAGGGGGACGCTGAGCCCAGCTCCCTCCCAGGTAGTCCCTTCTATCCACCACCAGATGGCGCCAAAGAGTCTTGGCCATCTTAGGCAGGTCTACATGCACAAATAGCTTTGGGGATGATGGCAAGCGGGCAGACGCTTCCCCTCAAAGGCTCCTGGGAATTGTAGTTTGGCATGGGTGCTGCTCGGCGGGGCGGGTGGGTGGGTGTCCATCTTCCACCCGAGGAACTACAGCCCCCATGGTTCCCTGCAGTCTTATGCCTCAGTCTAGTGATGTTTACGGTGCAAATAAGGCTGGTTCTCTTGGGCGTGTTGAGAAATGTACTTGATTGATCATTCTTGCTTCCAACGGAAGGAGACAAACAAATGGAAGCCCAAAACATGGCTTCCGGTCTCTTCCCCAGAGCCAAAATTTGGGCCAGAGGGCGAAAGAGGCAGATTTGGAAAATTTGGGAATCCTGTTGCCCAATTTTTAGGTCCCAAATTTGCAAATGGAGAGAGTTTGGCAAGGCAAAAGGACCTGCAGCAGGCACTCTCAATTTCCTGAGAAACCTGGAGGCCATATTGGATCCTGGAAATTGCCAGGAAGGGAGGGCGGGAGAGACTTGCCCTTTCTCAAAATGGCTGCCTCGGTGAGGCCAGGCACAAAATGAGGTGTGGGCCCAGGAGCTCCCAGCACGCCACTGTCAACAACACGCATTACATTTTCCTGTTTGGGTGTGAGAGTTGTGTGGGGCAAAAATAATAATAATAATAAATCTTTTAAGCCTCTTCTAGGCAAAGACCACAACTCCCGGAATCCCTAGCCAGGATCCCAGAATTCCTAGCGAGTAGCTAGGAATTCTGGGAGTTGTGTGCCTGGAGGACGGCTGAGTTGACAGCAATGCTGGGATTGGACGATGTTGTTCTGGGCCTCTGGGAGGATTTGGCCAGTGTTGCAGGAAGACAAAAAGTGTGTGAAAAGTGCAGCTTTGTGATGTTTTTGTTGCAAAAGGAGACCCACAGTCACCCTTTAGATCCTGTCAATAAAAAAACAGAGTACTTTTACAAATGGCCCTTCATGTGGTTTCCTCCACTTCAGCAACATCTCAGGATCAAACTGTCCTTGGGGAACAAAATACCACATATTCCCAAATAACCACATCAGAAATATAGAAATTCTCTCATTTATTCCAAGAGTCCGGGAGTGAAAAAGTGGAAAAATTCCAAGAAAAACAGGGCCATATGACCCTGGGACACTGCAACCGTCATAAATATGTTTTTATCCTTTTAATTTTTTAAATATTTTTTAAAAAGCTCTTTGTAGGTACATGTTCACACACACACCCTTGCATTGCTCCCTCACAGTTGTACAACTGTAGTGCACAAGAACCCACAAATTGTGAAAAGAACATCACAGCCACGCTTCACAGGCCTGCGGTCACCAAAGCTCTTCTCCCAGCTGTGGGAATGGGCAGGCTGTCTTGTTGCCCACCGATTCTAGTCCACAACGGGAATATTCAACGTGGTCCTTGCTTAACGACCACCCCATTTAGCAACCATTTGCAATTGCGACCAGAATGAAAAATATAACTTTACAGCCATTTGTGTGACCTAAAGCAAAGGGAAGCTAAATTAAGATCGTAAGCCCAGTTGTGGTTTCGCTTAGTGACCTCTTTGCTTGACAACCAAGTTCTGGGTACCTATTGTAGCTGCTAAACTAAATAATTCTGTGGTGGGGTTACAGGCAGTCCTCGACTTAACGGCAAAAATTGAGCCCAACATTTCTGTTGCTAAGTGAGGCGTTTGTTAAGTGAGTTTTGCCCCATGTTACGACTTTGCTTGCCTGAAGATTGCAAAAGGGGATCACGTGACCCTGGGACACTGACCGCCATAAATAGGAGTCAGTTGCCAATCGTCTGAATTTTCATCCCGTGACCCTGGGGATGCTGCGACGGTCGTAAGTGCGAAACACGGTCGCAAGTCACCTTTTCCAGTGCCGTTGTATCTTTGAACGGCCGCTGAACGATCACGTTCAATGACCGACGTTACAATGGCGTTATATACAACGGACTTATCACCATTTTTCACACTTACAACCATCGCAGCATCCCCAAGGCACGTACTTACGACCGTTGCACTGTCTCTGGGGTCACGTGATCTCCTTTTGTGACCTTCTGACAAGCAAAAGTCAATGGGGAAGCCGGATTCACTTACTGACCGTATGACCCGTTTAACAATGGCAGTGACTCATTTAACAGCAGCAAGAAAGGTCTCACTTAACAACCAACATTTCCGGGCTTGATTGTGGTCGTAAGTTGAGGACTCCCTGTATTTTTAAATTTTCTTTTTTCCTTCTTTCAGTCTCTCCCAAGTGAAACTCTGGGATGTTTCCAGCTTACTGGGAAGAAGCAGGGAGCGACGTTCTGCTATGTATGGATTTTTTAAATAATAAAACATCCTTTTCTAACCAACAACCTTCCCCCAAAGCATCACTGTAAGCCCTCGTGCTGGTTTTGAGGAGTGAAATGGGCACATTTTAAAAGCTGCTTATAGTCAAAACGTTTGCTGGCAGATCATGTCTGGGCTGGAAATGAAGTTTTTGATTGTGGTTTATTTCTTGAAAGTAATATATTTGGCCAGCCACCACACAACAGGAAGATTTAAATCACAAGATTTAAATCACAAGGCCAGACAAATGTTTTGTGAAAAATCCACAAGTGGAAAGCGGCAACGTAACAATTGATCAAGGTCTGAAAAATAAATCTCCATATTCTTTAGAACAGGGACCACATCGCCCAACAAATGCACAGATGAAAAAGCTGGGCCCGCCCCCCTACTTGGATGGGAGACCACTCGGAAATCCTACGAGTGCCAGGTAGCTTGGCTACTTAGGAAGAAAATCATTGCAAAGATAAGATAACCTTTATTGTCATTTTTTTTTTACTGTGGGCACCACGGCACACATCAAAAATGAAATTTAGTTGCCCGCTGTCAGAATGAAACACATACATGACACACACCTAAAACATACTATGTACAACATATGTATAGATCTACACCCCTACATATACATAACAAATAAATATTAAAGACTGTTTCCATGCAGTGGCTAAGAACACCCCGTGGATAAACCCATGGAAAGTTCCAGAGGATGCTGCCTCACTTAACGGCTGTTCGTTTAGTGACCATTCAAAATTAATGGCGCTGAAAAAAAGCGACACGACCATTTTCCACATATCCGTCACAACATTCCCACGGTCACGTGATCAAAATTCGTGCGCTTGGCAACTGGCACGCATTTGTGACCGTTGCACTATCCTGGGGTCACGTGATCCCCTTTTGCGACCTTGCCAAGCAACGTCAACGGGGAAGCCCGATTCGTTTAACGATGGCACGTTTCATTTAACAACTGCAGCGATTCGCTTAACAACGGTGGCAAAACGGCCAAAAAATGGGGCAAGGCTTGCTTAACAGCTGCCTTGTTTAGCAACACTGGATCCTTATCGTGGTCGTTAACGAAAGGACCACCTGTATTGAGAGTCAAACTCGTCTCTCGAGCATCTTAAAAATGTTGTTTATTTCCTTCCCGGAGCTCGGAAAATCTCAGAGACTTTTGCCTTTTGCGCTAGCAATCTGATCTGGCTAAAATCCAGGGAAGGAAAAATAGGACTTAAATGGGATTTAAGAGCAGCTACGCTCAAAGTTCACCTGCCATGAACATACGCCTGACCTTGGACAGCCGAGGGAGATAGATCTGGGCTTGGTTTTTTTTTTTATCAGTGTAATTGAATATTATTATACTCTGAGATGTCCAAGTGAGGGAGCAGATAAGGATTGTGAAATTGCAAGGTTCCTACCGGACGAATAATCTGTTCGATTAACTCCACGGGACACAAAGTCCAAAGTTGGCCAAACCTCTGGCAGAAATTGTTCCGTCTTTTTGGAATAAATTGCTTGAACAATTTATCGTTTAGCTTCTTGCTGAAGGCAAGACGGTGTTCAGAGACAAGGCGGATCCGCCTGGAATATTTTTTCTCGGCTGCTGTTTCGTGTCCGAGGGATTTTGACGGGCCAACCGGGAGACAGAAATCGGAAGCGCGAGAAATGGATTTAAAAAACAAAAATACAAGGCAGTCCTTGACTTGCGATTCCAGTTGAGCCCAACATATTCCGTGGCTAAGCGAGATCGTTTTTAAGTGAGTTTTGCCCCATTTTTACGACCTTGCTTGCTACAGTGATGAAGTTGGTAACACCAGTTGTTAAGTGAATCTGGGAATTAACCAGTGGAAGAGAAGTCACCTTCAGAAGTTGTAGATGCTCCAACACTGGAGGTTTTTTAATAAAAGACTGAAAGGGTATAGGGTGTCCTGCCTGAGTAGGGGGTTGGACTAGAAGACCCCCCAAGGTCCCTTCCAGCTCCATTCTGACTGATGGATTGAGAAACATTAGTGTAGAATAAAAAGTTGATCAATCAAGTTGAGGGTGCTTCATCGCTGGAAGTTTTTAAGAAAAGACTGGACAGTCACCTGTCTGAAATGATATAGTTTTCTCCTGCTTCAAAGGGGGTGGACTAGAAGACCTCCAAGGTCCCTTCCAATTCTATTCTGATCTATTGATTGGCTTCCCCATGGATTTTGTTTTTCAGAAGGTTGCAAAAGGTGGTCAGGTGACCCCAGAATTCTGCAACCGTCATAAATACACGCCGGTTGCCAGGCGCCTGCAAGTTTGAACACATGACAATGGGGCTGCTACTACAATTGCGTGAAAAAGAGTCATAAGTCACTTTTTTCATTGTAACATGAATATCCAAACTATCTATCTCTGACAGATGATTGTTCAAGAAGAGATTGGACAATCATATGTCAAAGATGGTATAGGTTCTCCTGCTTGAGCAGGGGGCTGGACTAGAAGATCTCCAAGGACCCTTCCAGCACTATCCTGTCCTATCTTATCCTATCCTGTAATTCTATTCTATTCTATTCTATTCTATTCTATTCTATTCTATTCTATTCTATTCTATTCTATTCTATTCTATTTCTTATGCCATTCTATTTTATTCTAGTCTATACTAGTCTAGTCTATCCCTTATTCTATTCTATTCTATTCTATTCTATTCTATTCTATTCTATTCTATTCTATTCTATTCTATTCTATTCTATTCTATTCTATTCTATATTCTATTCTATTCTATTCTATTCTATTTCTTATGCCATTCTATTCTATTCTATTCTATTCTATTCTATTCTATTCTATTCTATTCTATTCTATTCCATTCCATTCTATTCTATTCTATTCTATTTCTTATGCCATTCTATTTTATTCTATTCTATTCTAGTCTAGTCTATTCTATCCATTATTCTATTCTATTCTATTCTATTCTATTCTATTCTATTCTATTCTATTCTATTCTATTCTATTCTATTCTATTCTATTCTATATTCCATTCTATTTCTTATTCCATTCTATTTTATTCTAGTCTACTAGTCTAGTCTAGTCTATCCCTTATTCTATTCTATTCTATTCTATTCTATTCTATTCTATTCTATTCTATTCTATATTCTATTCTATTCTATTCTACATTCTATTCTATATTCTATTCTATTCTATATTCTATATTCTATTCTATTCTATTCTATTCTATTCTATTCTATTCTATTCTATTCTATTCTATTCTATTCTATTCTACTCTACTCTACTCTACTCTACTCTACTCTACTCTTTCCCTTATTCTATTCTATTCTCAGAGAACACCAAGACCCCTGAGTTACAAATATTCTCCTTTGTTGGAAAACTGTTGTTCAAACGGTTAATTTGTTAGCAAACTAACCTATACAGGTGTGATTGCAAGTAATCCTTGACTGACGAACATTCGTTTAGCGACCGTTCAAAATTGCAACGACAATAGAAGGTTGTAAAACGGGGCAAAACTCACTTAACAAATGTCAACAACAACAGAAGTGTTTGGGATCCCTTGGGAGGGGTAAGTGAAGGAACTAGCTGTATTTTATCCTCAAAGAAACCCAGTTTAGTCTAAATTTGAATACTGGGCTTTGTCTCGAAAGTCAACACAAGGTGGCACCAACGTACAAGCAAATTTCTTGACAAGTGTTGCAAGACTTATTTTCCTTCCGGGCAAGGAGGGATCAGCAAGACCGATTTATTTCGATATCTTCCCTTTTTTATTTATTTATTTATTTTTTTTGGGTGTGAAAACCTTCAAAGATTTCTGTGAAATCAAGAAAATGTACAGGTCAACATTTGCTAAAACATAGGAAGGACGGTTGCAGGATCTGGGAATGGCCAGTCTAGAGAAAAGGACTTTATTTATTTATTTATTTATGAGACTTATATACCGCTTTAAGTGCAAGCACTCTCTAAGCGGTGTACACCAGTAAGCAATGTATATATATATATTTTACATTGCCCCCAACAATCTGGGTCCTCATTTTACCTACCTCGGAAGGATGGAAGGCTGAGTCAACCTTGAGCCGGTGAGATTTGAACCGCTGACCTGCTGAACACAGTGAGCTAAGGTGGCCTGCAGTACTGCACTCTAACTTCTGCGCCACCTCGGCTTAGTGGGGGACCTGATACCAGTCTTCCAGTATTTCAGGGGCGGCCCCAAAGAAGAGGGAGTCAAGCTATTCTCCAAAGCATCTGAAGGCAGGACAAGAAACGATGGATGGAAACTAATCAAGGAGAGAAGCAACCTGGAACTAAGGAGAAACTTCTTGACAGTGAGGACAATTAACCAGTGGAACAGCTGGCCACCAGAAGTTGGGGGTGCTCCATCAATGGACCTTTTTAAGAAGAGATTGGACAGCCACTTGTCTGGAATGGTCTAGGGTCTCCTGCTTGAGCAGGGGGTTGGACTAGAAGGCCTCCAAGGTCCCTTCCAGCTCTATTCTGATTCAAATGCTTTTCGGTTTGCTGCGATACCCAGAACAATGATGGAGAGAGCAACTCGGGTGAGAATAGTCTGACAATGGAGGGGCTGAGTGTTTATTTATCAATTTATTCGACAATTACGCCACCTTTATTACTTTATGAGGAACTCATGGTAGTGAACCTAGACAATGCTCCTTCCTCCTATTTTGCCCACAACAAGAACCCTGTGAGGTGGGCTGGACTGAGAAAGAGGGACTGGCCCAAAGTCACCCAGCTGGCTTTGGTGTCTTAAGGTGGGACTAGAAGTCACCGTCTCCTGGTGATTGGCCCAAAGTCACCCAGCAGCTTTCATGTCTAAGGCGGGACTAGAATTCCCAGTCACCTGGTGATTGGCCCAAAGTCATCCAGCAGCTTTCATGTCTAAGGTGGGCCTAGAACTCACCGTCTCCTGGTGATTGGACCAAAGTCATCCAGCGGTTTTCATGTCTAAGGCGGGACTAGAATTCCCAGTCACCTGGTGATTGGACCAAAGTCACCCAGCAGCTTTCATGTCTAAGGTGGGACTAGAATTCCCAGTCACCTGGTGATTGGACCAAAGTCACCCAGCGGATTTCATGTCTAAGGTGGAACTAGAACTCACCGTCTCCTGGTGATTGGCCCAAAGTCACCCAACTGGCTTTTGTGCCTATGGTAAGACTAGAACTTCCTGTCTCCTGGTGATTGGCCCAAGGTCACCCAGCAGCTTTCATGCCTAAGGCAGGACTAGAACTCATAGTCTCCTGGTGATTGGCCAAAGTCACCCAGCTGGCTTTCATGCCTAAGGCGGGACTAGAACTCACTGTCTCCTCGTGATTGGCCTCACCCAGCAGCTTTCATGCCTAAGGCCTAACTAGAACTCCCCATGTCCTGGTGTTTGGCCCAAAGTCACCCAGCCAACTTTTGTGCCTAAGGCGGGACTAGAAATTTCTGTCTCTTGGTGATTGGTCCAAAGTCACCCAATTGGCTTTCATGTCTAAGGCAGGACTAGAACTCACCTTAACAAGTATCTTGTTTAACGACAGAAATGTTTGGCTCAATTGTGGTCATAAGTTGAGGAATAAATGTAGTTTTGGCCCAGACTCAGACGCCTTTGATCAAACTTTGTTGTGGCTGTTCCTCAGGGTTTTCCCTTCTGCCCCTTACAGTTTGGTTCAAGATTCCCTCATGGACTGTCTCTTAAAACTCCTGCCCAGCATCCATACCTCCTCGACTTACAACCGTTCATTTAGTGACCATTCAAAAATCCAACGGCATTTTTAAAAAAGTGACATACGACCATGTTTCACACTTACGACCGTTGCAGCCACCTCATGCTCACATGACTTACATTTGGATGCTGACAACCGACTCGCATTTACGACGGTCGCCGTGCCCCCCGAGGTCACGTGATCCCTTTCTGACAAGCAAAGTCAACGGGGGAACCAGATTCACAACCACCATGTGACTCACTTAACAACAGCACCGATTCCCTTAATCCCTGTGGCAAGAACTGAGGCCAAAGTCGCCTCAGAAATGTCTCACTTAGCAACATAAATGTTGGCCTCCATTGCGGTCCTAAGCCGAGGACTACCTGTATTCACATAGGGAAGGGATGCTTAGGGTCCCAGCCTTATTAGAAATCCCTGGGACATGGGTTCAAGACAGGTTCCAGAGACACGTCTGGAAGGCAGCCCCCTCTCACTCGGCCGTCCATAAGATGGACACGGCCATCTTGTCTGGACCAAGACACGATGGGAGGGGGGAATTATTAGCCGCCATTATGGTGCCGCATTGAATTTTGATACCGTACCACATAAAAGCGTTTTATCGATTTAATTGATTTTTAAACCTAGCCCCACTGCCAGGGAAACGGCACAGCCTTAAAGTACGTGGGGGGGGGGGAAACAAATAATCAAGATTTGTTTCTCTCAGTATTCCAAAGCTCTGAGGTAAAAAAAAAAAAAAAAACCTGAAAAAAGGAAATTTGGTCCAATATTTCTCTATTTCTCTTCCTAGAAAAAGCTAATTTTTGGACTGAAATCTACAAAAAGGGCCACATTTTATCTACTAATTTTTTGAGGTTTTCTTTTGTGTGTGTGTGTGTGTGTTGTTGTTTTCAGAGAATGAATAAAATATGGGCCTGTTTTTATGATATGCAGGTAGACCACAGTTGAGGCCAACATTTCCGTTGCTAAGTGAGACAGTTGTTAAGTGAGTCTTGCCTCGTTTTACTATCTGGCCACAATCGTAAAGTGGATCACTGCAGTTGTTATGTCAGTAACACAGTTGTTAAGTGAATCTGGCTTTCCCCATTGTTTTTGCTGATCAGAAGTTTGCAAAAGGGGATCGCATGACCCCGGGACATGGCAACCGTCATAAGTATGGGTCAGTTTCCAAGCGTCTGAACGTTGATCACGTGACCAATGGTTGTAAGTGTGAAAAAGTCACTTTTTTCAGTGCCGCTGTCACTTTGAATGGCCACTAAACAAATCGTTGTAAGTTGAGGACTGCCTGCACATATAAGAACGTTATTTTGTGTTGTTTCAGTCAGTTTATTCTGCCAGAGAGAACGGTTGGCCAGCCTCCCAAAAGAGAAGATGGATGAAGAAAAGCCGGGGTGAATAAAAAAAAAATTCCCCCCAAAAATGATTGGCGGTTTCAATGGAGACCCCCAAGGAGGGGGGTAGAGAAAGCACCCCTCCCACCCCCCCAAACTCAAGTGCCTTAGAGAAGAAATGATGGCTTAATCTATGGTAGCTTTGCAAGCAGAACCTAGACCTGCAAAAACTGTCATGCGCTGTAAAAACTTCAATTTTTGCTGCATTTTCTCACAATGGAAATTGTACAATCTTCCTCCTCCTCACTAATCTTTCTTTTTTTTCTTTCGTCCTTTCTCCTTCCTTCCTTCTTCCTTCCTTCCTTTCTTCTTCCTTCGTTCCTCTTTCTTTCTTCTTCCCTCCCTTACTCCCTTTCCTTTCTTCCTTTCTTCTTCCTTCCTCCCTACCTCTTTCTTTCTTCCTTCTTCTCTCCCTCCCTCCCTCTTCCTTCCTCCCTCCCTCCTCCTTCCCTCTTTTTTTCTTCCTTCTTCCCTCCCTCCCCCTCCCTTCCTTTCCTCCCTCCCTCTTTCTTTTTTTCTTTTTCCTTTCTTCCTTCCTTCCTCCCTCCTTCCCTCTTCTTTCCTTCCTTCTTCCCTCCCTCCCTTCTTCCTCCCTCCCTCCCATCTTCCTTCCTTCTTTCTTTCTTTCTTTCTTTCTTTCTTTCTTTCTTTCTTTCTTTCTTTCTTTCTTTCTTTCTTCCTTCCTTCCTTTTTCCTTTCTTCTTCCTTCCTCACTCCCTCCCTTCTTTCCCCCCTCCCTCCCTCCCCCTCCTCTCTCTTTCTTTTTTTCTTGCTTTCTTTAGCATCTGCTTCCAGCCTGGGTGTTATTATGCGGGTGCATCAAGCACGACAATAGATATTAGAACAGCATCTTTCTAAGTCCCCTGCTGGGTAAATATGCCCCCAGATTCTCCGAGGGTGGGTGGGGGGCTGGCACTAGAAAGATGCCCCCCGCTGTCAGCCTTGGTGGCAGCAGAGCCTTGCAATTAAGTCCCCAAAGCAACGGCTCCTGAATGGGGTCAGGATGGCTTCTGCCTCTCCCCCAAATTCACCCAGACCAAGCGTTTTCAAATTTCTCCTATTTTTTTCCCAGCTGGCTTCCAGATATGTGTTGGCACGGCTGATGCAGAATGCATCGATTTTGCTATTTTTCTCATTGCATAAACGTAGCTTCCTTTAGCCAATAGCCTCGTGCAAACCAAGCTAGGGGTTAACCACATTCATAAGACATCTAATTCGCTGTTTTTTGGGGGTTGGGTGGGTTGCACCATACGTCAATTAATCAAATAAGATGAGAGTGCTGGCTGTGTTAAGCCACCATCTGTCACCCTCACCCTACAATCAGGGTTAGGGCTAGCCAAGCTTAGTGATCGCAGCCAGCCGCCTTTGCTTGACCTGGGTTAACTCTGCTGTGTGAATGAGTCAGAGAGGGTCAAACTCGTCCCATTACCCGAGTGGCTCATTGGGTCAGGAGGGAAGCTGGATATAAATCCATTAACTTCCAAATATGTATTAGATACACAGCTTTGCACCTGGAGCTCAGTCTATAGCAGAGGGAAGATCGTTAGAACTTAATAACAATGAGTGCAAGAATACATTTAACAGCATCAAGTTTCCACATCTGCCTATCTCAGGTCCTTGGAAGGAAGGGCTGGAAAGGTGGATAAAAATGCCAAATCCAGTCTGAGCATTTGGCTGACTATATGATGAAGGAGGAGGAGGAAGGAGGAGGAGGAGGAGAAGAAGAAGGAGGAGGAGGAGGGAGGAGGAAGGAGGAAGGAGAAGAAGAAGAAGAGGAAGGAGAAGAAGAAGGAGGAGGAGGAGAAGAGGAGGAGGAAGAGGAGGAGGAGGAGAAGAAGAAGAAGAAGAAGAAGAAGAGGAGGAGGAGGAGGAGGAGAGGAGGAGGAGGAAGAAAGAGAAGAAGGAGGAAGAAGAAGAAGAGGAGGAGGAGAAGGAGAAGAGGAGGAGAAGAAGAAGAAGAGGAGAAGGAGAAGAGGAGGAGGAGGAGAAGAAGGAGAAGAAGAAGAAGAGGAGGAGGAGGATGAGGAGGAAGGAGAAGGAGAAGAAGGAGGAGGAAGGAGAAGAGGAGAAGAAGAAGGAGAAGGAGAAAAAGAAGGAGGAGGAGAAGGAGGAGAAGGAGAAGGAGGAGGAGGGAGGAGGAAGGAGAAGAAGAGGAGGAGGAGGAGGAGGAGGAAGGAGGAGGAGGAGGAGGAGGAGAAGAAGAAGAAGAAGAAGAAGAAGAAGAAGAAGAAGAAGAAGAAGAAGAAGAAGAAGAAGAAGAAGAGGAGGAGGAGGAGGAGAAGGAGGAAGAAGAAGAAGAAGAAGAAGAAAAAGAGGGAGAAGGAGAGGAAGAGGAGGAGGGGGAGGGAAGGGGCAGGAAAAAGGAGAAGAATGATTAATGCTGATAAGGGCATCCAGAGCACAGGAGAGTCTATCTGAATAGTTAAAAGCGCCTTCATTCTAATTGTTGAAAATCAAAAAGCTTGGCTGGAGACTGCAGAGCTTCCAAGTTGAGAAACAAATCTGAATTTTCCAGTACATCTAAGTAGTTTGAAGTAACACGCCAAACCTTTGCAAGCGAGTTCCAGAATGATCCGTGAGCAATGACTCCACAGCAATGGATCTTTAGCTAATGGCTTCTCACCCAAGACTCGATGTTACAAATCTGTAAAGTGGGTACAGGATGTGCTGTTTTGACTACCTCTGTTCAATTCTGCTGGTTGCTTTGACATCTAGAAGAGCGAGTTCTCATGTAGGGACCACAATTGGGACCTGTCACTAAGCCAAACAGTCACTAAACGAAACCTCGGCTATGCTTCTGAGCTTCCCTCAGAGTTCCTTCACTTTTCAGACTTGCGAAGGTCGTAAATGTGAGGATTGGTCACAAAGTTGCTTCTTCATCACTGTCATATCTGTGAACGGTCAATAAGCGAGGCGGTCTGTAAGGGAGGATGGCCCGTAAGATTACTGAATGGTCTTAATTACTAGTTCCTCTAAATTAGAGGTCTTCAAACTTGGCCCTTTTAGGACTTGTGGACTTCAACTCCCAGAATTCCTCAGTCAGCCATTTTGATGAAACCGGGGGCTTAGATCCAGACCAGGGGTCTTCAAACTTGGCCCTTTTAGGACTTGTAGACTTCAACTCCCAGAATTCCTCAGTCAGCCATTTTGATGAAACTGCGGGCTTAGATCCAGACCAGAGCTATTCAAACTTGGCTCTTTTAGGACTTGTAGACTTCAACTCCCAGAATTCCTCAGCCAGGCACACTGGCTGAGGAATTCTGGGAGTTGAAGTCCACAAGTCATAAAAGGGCTAAGGTTGAAGACCTCTGATCTAAATAATACAAGCGGTCCTCGACTTACGACAACAACTGAGCCCAGAATTTTATGTTGCTAAGCGAGATAGTTGTTCAGTGAGGTTGGTCCATTTTTACGACCTTTCTTGCTGCGGTTGTTAAGTGAATCCCTGCAGTTCTTAAGTTAGTAAGACGGTTTGTGAAGTGAATCTGACTTCCCCCTCGACTCACAATGCTTCGTTTAGCGACCAAAGTTACAGCGCCGCTGTACCAAGGGACCGATGACCATTTTTTCACACTTACGACCGTCCCGTGATCAAAACCGAGACGCTCGGCAACCGACTCATATTGATGGCGGGTGCAGCGTGCCATGGGAGGGGCAGGTGTGTCACGCGATCTCCTTTTGCGACCTCCTGATCAGCAAAGGCGACGGGGGAAGGCAGATTCACTTAACGACCGTGTGACTAACTTACGAACTGCTGGGGTCCTCTTCTCAAACTGCGGTGAGGGAGGTCGTCAAATGGGGCAAATCTCACTTAACGACCGTCTCTGGCTTAGCAACAGAGAATTGCGGTCGTAAAGGTGAGGACTATCTGTATTTCCACCCTGTCTTGAGATAGGGAGATTTTGCTTGCAAAACTGGCCTGCAGCCCAGGTCGGGTCCTGTTGCCTCTTGCCAATGATTCCATTTTGGTCCTCTTAATGGCCTCCGTGTAATTAATCCTGCCCTCTTTCCCAGAGACACCCCCCACTTTGATTTTCCAGGCAAGGGACCCACCTCCAAAAGGCCTTGAAGCCCCCCCCCAGCCCCATCTCGGTTGCGCCTTCCTTTGGAGAAAGCCAGAGGCGGGGTGGGTTTACTCTTTTAATTGCACCGTTCGTTTCTGGAGGGTGTTTGAACAGAATCACGGAAGAACTGGAAGGGACCTTGGACCTGTAACATTTCAGACATATGTTGAACTGCGCCCTTGATCTGAAATCTTCCCAAACACAGAATATCAGAATTGTGGAAGAGTTGGGAGGGGCCTCGGAGGTCTTCTAGTCCAACCCTTTACTCCGGCAGGAAACCCTGTAACCTTTCCGACAAATGTCGAACTGCGCCCTTGATCTGAAATCTTCCCAGACAAACCCCAGAATAACAGAATATCAGAATCAGGGAAGAGTTGGGAGGGGCCCCAGAGGTCTTCTAGTCCAACCCTTTACTCCGGCAGGAAACTTCTATCTATTCTATACCATTTATTCTCCGTTTCCTCAGCTCAAGGCTGGCTGCGATGAGGGATGGGGAGGGGTCTGGGGATGGGAGAGGGTGTTAGGCTCCAGCACATTGATTGCTTTGGCGGGCCAGGAAAAAGATCTTCCCACTTGGGACAAAAGGCTGGGGAGGGGGGAGAAGAAGGGGAGGGTCACGAAATGTCTTGAGTGTTTCTTCAAGAAGTTGTGGAGAGCAAAAACACACCTTTCCTTTTTTCCTTCTTTCTTTCTCTTTCTTTCCCTCTCTCCCTTCCCCCTCTTTCTTTTCCTTCCTTCTCGTTTTCTCTCCATGATCTCCCCCTCCTTCTTCTTTCTTCCTCTCTTTCTTTTCCTTCTTTCCTTCTTTCTTTCCCTCTCTCCCTTCCTTTTCTTTCTTTTCCTTCCTTCTCGCTTTCTCTCCATGATCTCCCTCCCTCCTTCTTTCTTCCTCTCTCTCTCTTTCTTTTCCTTCTTTCCTTTTTTCTTTTCCTCCCTCCCTCCCTTCCTTCCTCACGTGTGATCCCCTTTTGTCACCTTGAGACAAGCAAAGACAATGGGGGAGCTGTGTTCACTTCAGAAACCCTGTTCCTAATTTAGCAACAATTTCAGAATCAGAATCAGAATAAAGCTGGAAGGGACCTTGGAGGTCATCTAGTCCAGGGGTAAGCAAACTTGGCTCTTTTATGACTGGTGGACTTCAACTCCCAGAATTCCTGAGCCAGCCATGCTGAGGGGAAAGGGAGAAGTTTCCAAGCTGAGCCAGGCTGGCTCAGGAATTCTGGGAGTTGAAATCCACCAGTCATAAAAGAGCCAAAGTTTCCCTCATGCTGGCTCAGGAATTCTGGGAGTTGAAGTCCACGAGTCATAAAAGAGCCAAAGTTTCCCTCATGCTGGCTCAGGAATTCTGGGAGTTGAAGTCCACGAGTCATAAAAGAGCCAAAGTTTCCCTCATGCTGGCTCAGGAATTCTGGGAGTTGAAGTCCACGAGTCATAAAAGAGCCAAAGTTTCCCTCATGCTGGCTCAGGAATTCTGGGAGTTGAAGTCCACGAGTCATAAAAGAGCCAAAGTTTCCCTCATGCTGGCTCAGGAATTCTGGGAGTTGAAGTCCACGAGTCATAAAAGAGCCAAAGTTTCCCTCATGCTGGCTCAGGAATTCTGGGAGTTGAAGTCCACCAGTCATAAAAGAGCCAAAGTTTCTCTCATGCTGGCTCAGGAATTCTGGGAGTTGAAGTCCACCAGTCATAAAAGAGCCAAAGTTTCTCTCATGCTGGCTCAGGAATTCTGGGAGTTGAAGTCCACCAGTCATAAAAGAGCCAAAGTTTCCCTCATGCTGGCTCAGGAATTCTGGGAGTTGAAGTCCACCAGTCATAAAAGAGCCAAAGTTTCCCTCATGCTGGCTCAGGAATTCTGGGAGTTGAAGTCCACGAGTCATAAAAGAGCCAAAGTTTCCCTCATGCTGGCTCAGGAATTCTGGGAGTTGAAGTCCACGAGTCATAAAAGAGCCAAGGTTGCCTACTCCTGACCTAGACCCTTTCAACAAATGGCTGTCCGTTCTCTTCTTAAAAAGGAGAAGGAGGAAGAGGAGGAGGAGGAGGAGGAGGAGGAGGAGAGACCCAAATCTTTTTGCCTTGCTCGGAAGATTTCCTCGCTGTGGAAATCTTACCAACAATAGCTTGTGGACACGCACTCTCCCTCATCCCCCAGAGGCCAGCATTATGGAACTGATCTCTATTATTGATGAGCTGCCGAAACAATGCTGCCCTGGCTGAATGGATGGGCAGGCCCATCAGCGCTAAATATCTTAATGCACCAAGGATGGGGGACTCGCCTGATTGCACGGGCCGAAAAAAGCCAACGCAATCTTAGGCTGCATTAACAGAGGGATGGAATTTAAGATCAGGTGAAGTTCTTGTACCGCTTTGCAAAGCCTTAGTAAGGCCCGGCTTGGAATACGGCATCCACCTTTGGTCAGCCCAATATAAAAAAGATGCTGAAACTCTGGAAAGAGTGCAGAGAAGGGCAACAACGATGATTAGGGAGGCTGGAGGCTAAAAAACATGAAGAACGGTTGCAGGAATTGGGTAGGCCTAGCTCAGGGGTAGGCCACCTTGTCTCTTTTATGATTCGTGGACTTCAACTCCCAGAATTCCTGAGCCAGCCATGCTGAGGGGAAAGGGAAAGGTTTCCAAGCTGAGCCATGCTGGCTCTGGAATTCTGGGAGTTGAAGTCCACGAGTCATGAAGGGGCCAAAGTTTCCCTCATGCTGGCTCAGGAATTCTGGGAGTTGAAGTCCACCAGTCATCAAGGGAGCCATAGTTCCCCCATGCTGGCTCAGGAATTCTGGGACTTGAAGTCCACGAGTTATAAAAGAGCCAAGGCGGCCTACCCCTGGCCTAGCTTAATAAAGAGAAGGACGAGGGGGGACAGGAT
Organism: Crotalus adamanteus; assembly: GCA_039797435.1. Classification (NCBI taxonomy): domain Eukaryota; kingdom Metazoa; phylum Chordata; class Lepidosauria; order Squamata; family Viperidae; genus Crotalus; species Crotalus adamanteus. The sequence goes on along the minus strand of CM077936.1, from coordinate 141,607,739 downwards.
AGCAGTGTGTCAATATTTGAGGGGCTCCTACAAAGAAGAGGGGGGTCAAGCTATTCTCAAAGGATCTGAGGGCAGGATAAGAAACAACGGATGGGAACTGACCAAGGAGAGAAGGAACCTGGAATAAAGGAGAAATTTCCTTACAGTGAGAACATTTAAGCAACGGAACTACTTGCCTCCAGAAGTTATGGGTGCTCCAACATTGGAAGCTTTTAAGAAAAGATTGGACAACGATTTGTCTGAAATAGGGTTTCCTGCCTGAGCAAGGGGTTAGACTAGATGACCTCCAAGGTCCCTTCCAACTTTGATTCTATTCTATTCTATTCTATTCTATTCCATATTCTATTCTGTTCTATTCTATTCTGTTCTGTTCTATTCTATTCTATTCTATTCCATATTATATTCTATTTTATTCCATATTCTATTCTATTCTATTCTATTTGTTCTCTTCTCTTCTCCTCTGCTCTCCTCTCCTATTCTATTCTTCCCTCCCTCCTTTCCCCTCCCTCCTTCCCTCCCTTCACTCCCTTCTTTCCTTTTTTTCTTCCTTCCTTTTCTTCCTTCCCTCCCTCCCTTTCCCTCTCCCTTCCTTCCTTTCTCCCTCCCTCCCTTTTTATTCCTTCCCTCCCTCCCTCCCTCTCCTTCCTTCCTCCCTTCTTTCCTTCCTTCCTTTTTCCTTCCTATCTTCATCCCTCCCTCTGTTCTTCCTTCCCTCTCTCCCTCCCTCCCAAAATGAAATGACGAATGATGAAGGTCCAGGAAACTTATTTCCCAGAAAGCTGCAATCTGCTTCTGGGATACTTCTGGCACGGCCACAATTTGACACACACACACACACACACACACACACACACACACACACACACACACACACACACAGGCTGGCTGTGCTTGGGAAGACATCTGCTGGATAAGCAGCTTCTCCATCAAAGAAGTCAGCAAACTCCTCCGTAATCAGTCTGGGCTTTTCTGCTGAGCTGGCTGGTGAGCTGATGCGCTGGCCCGTTTTGGCCCAGACTCCAGGTGAGGCTGGGAAGGAAGGAACAGGCTTGGCCAAGGAGGAAAAAGGCCTAAGCCTAACTGGTTGGGGAAAAGGTGGATGAGGTAGCTGGGTTGTGCTTTTGCAATCCATTATCCAGACCTGTGCTGCTCAACCTTGGTGACTTCAAAATGGGTGGACTTCAACTCCCAGCATTCCCCAGCCAGCATGGCGGTTAGGAACCTTTATCCATTTTAAGGTGGGTGGACTTGAACTCCCAGAATTCCTTCCTTCCTTCCTTCCTTCCTTCCTTCCTTCCTTCCTTCCTTCCTTCCTTCCTTCCTTCCTTCCTTCCTTCCATCAGTTTCCTCCCTCCCTCCATCCCTCTTTTACCTTTCCTTCTTTTTCTCCTTCCTTCCTTCCTTCCTTCCTTCCTTCCTTCCTTCCTTCCTTCCTTCCTTCCTTCCTTCCTTCCTTCCTTCTATCAGTTTCCCTCCCTCCATCTCTCCTTTACCTTTCCTTCTTTCTCCTTCCTTCCTTCCTTCCTTCCTTCCTTCCTTCCTTCCTTCCTTCCTTCCTTCCTTCCATCAGTTTCCTTCCTCCCTCCATCCCTCTTTTACCTTTCCTTCTTTTTTCTCCTTCCTTCCTTCCTTCTATCAGTTTCCCTCCCTCCATCTCTCCTTTACCTTTCCTTCTTTTTTCTCCTTCCTTCCTTCCTTCCTTCCTTCCTTCCTTCCTTCCTTCCCTTTCCTCCCTCCCTCCCTCAAATTCCTTCTTTTTTTCTACTTCCTTCCTTCCTTCTTTCCTTCCTTCCGTCACTTTCCTTCCTTCCTCCCTCCCTCCCTCCTTTATCTTTCCTTCCTTTTTTCTACTTCCTTCCTTCCTTCCTTCCTTCCTCTTTCCTCCCTCCCTCCCTTCTTTATCTTTCCTTTTTTCTACTCCCTCCCTCCCTCCCTCCCTTCCGTCACTTTGCTCCCTCCCTCCCTCCCTCCTTTATCTTTCCTTACTTTTTTTCTACTCTTCTTTCCTTCCTTCTTTCCTTCCTTCTGTCACTTTCCTTCCTTCCTACCTCCTTTACCTTTCCTTCCTTTTTTCTACTCCCTTCCTTCCTTCCGTCACTTTCTTTCCTCCCTCCATCTCTACCTTTCCTTCTTTTTTCTACTTCCTTTCTTCCTTCTTTCCTCTGTCACTTTCCTTCCTTCCTCCCTCCCTCTCATCTTTCCTTCTTTTTTCTACTTCCTTCCTTCCTTCCTTCTGTCACTTTCCTTCCTCCCTTCCTTCCCTCCCTCCCTCCCCCCCTCTTTCCCTGAGGTGAACTCCACCCATCTTAAAGTTGCCATGGTTGAGAAACAGTGATCAGAACTGCTTCAGATCATGGACAGTGTTAAGGATGAACTAACCAGGTTATTAACCAGCTTAGCCTGTTTCTGAATTTAGAATAGAATAGAATAGAATAACGGAAGGGACCTTGGAGGTCTTCTAGTCCAGCCCCCTGCTCAAGCAGGAGAACTATACTGTCTCAGACAGGTGAATATCCAGTCTCTTCTTAAAAATCTCCAATGATGGAGCGCCTATGATTTCTGGAGGCAAACTCTTCCACTGGTTGATTGTCCTCACTGCCAGGAAGTTTCTCCTCAATGCAGATTGCTTCTCTCTTTGATCGGTATCCACCCATTGTTTCTCGTCCTTCCCTCCCGTGCTTTGGAGAATAATTTGGCCCCCTCTTCTTTGTGTCAGCCCCTCAAATACTGGAACGCTGCTATCATGTCTCCCCTATTTCTTCTTTTCTTTAGACTAGCCAAACCCAAGTCCCGCAGTCATTCTTCATATGTTTTGGTCTCCAGGCCTTGGATCATTATTAATTGCTCTTCTCTGAACTTTTTCCAAACTCTCAACATCTTTTTTGAGATAAGGTGACCAAAATTGGCTGCAGTATCCCAGGTGTGGCCTTACTAGGATTTTATAAAGCGGTACTAATACTTTGCGTGATCTTGATTCTATGCCTCTGTTTATACAACCCAGGATTGTATATTTCACACCCTTATTAACATTTCAGCACTGTCGGTCTTACCCACCTCCTTCAAAATCGACATCCCAATTTGAGAATAAAAGTCCCGGTTTTGGCACGGAAAATTTCCACCCCTGGTCAGTGAAAATGTATATATATATATGTAGGTCTTTGATTATTCGGGTTTTCTCCCGCGTAAAATTGGAAGTGTCTTGGCGACGTTTCGACGAAGTCCCATTCGTCATCTTCAGGCTGGTGCTTTCGGCTTCGTGCTTCGAGGAGCAATGTGTGGTCTTCGTGCTTCTTGAAGCACAAAGCTGAAAGCACCAGCCTGAAGATGACGAATGGGACTTCGTCGAAACGTCGCCAAGACACTTCCAATTTTACGCGGGAGAAAACCCGAATAATCAAAGACCTATATACAAATACCCGTGAAAACCTCAGAAAACATATATATGTATATGTGTGTGTATGTATATATATATATTTAATTGTTTTACCTCCTGGTGCTCATTTTTATCTTTTGAATATATATATATTCCTGAGGATGCTGGCAGGTGACGGCGAAAGCTTGGCGCTTTTTAATTAAACTTTTATGGTTTTATCTTTACCCTGGTGTTCATTTTATTTTTTGCCATATATATATATACATATATATACATATATATACATATACATATATATACATATATATACATATATATACATATATACATATATACATATATACATATATACATACATACATACATACATACATACATACATACATATATATATATATATATATATATATATATATATATATATAGTTCCCCCAGCAATAATCAGCATTTTTTTTTCACCTACAGCTAATCCTCACAATCAGGAGCGCAATTTCCACCGCTAAGCCAAGCAGCAGTTAAATGACCTGCAACTAGATTTTATAACCTGTGTCGCTACCATTCTTCAGCAAATCGCCACAGGTCCTTAAGTGAATCCCGTGGTCATTAACGCGAATCCGGCTCGCCCCCCCCCCTTTGCTAGTTGGGAAAGGTCCCAAACGGTGGTTACACAACCTCGGCATCCTATAACCCTCGTAAATGCATGCCGGTTGCCAAGTGCCTGGATTATGATCGTGTGCCTGTGGGTGGGAATGCGAGGACCAGCTGTAAGTGTGAGGACTGGTCATAAGTGTGAGGACATGTCATAAGTGCGAGGACCACCCCAAATCGCTTTTTCCCCAAGTGCCATTGCAATTTCGAACAGTTGTGAAACGAACGATTGTAAGTTGAGGACTACCCGTATCTCTGTTTGAAAAGATAACCAGCGTATCATCTGTCTCGGAGATACGGCAAGGACAGGAAAGGACGCGAGAATCTCAGGAGGATTTCACGGTGTTTATTAAAGGATGTGGGGGTTCACCCTGGCAAGCTATTGGGGTGGTGGTGGTCAGGCTAAGAGCAGGGAAGGCAGAGAAGGGAGAACTCTTGGGGAGAGGGGGTGCCCGATGCCCGTGGTGCCAGCTGGCGTCCCAAGTCGTGTTTGAAGCCCTGAAGCCACAGATGGGGAAGGCAGCTCCCCATTCGCTTTCTCTCTTGTTCCCACCCGAAGGGGTCGGGGTAGTTTTCCGAAGGGACCAGAGGCTGGAAGACAGAGGTGTGGGGAAAGAGAAACAGGCACCTGGGCGAGAGAGAGAGAGAGAGAAAGAGAAAGAGAGAGAGAGAGAGAGAGAGAAAGAGAGAGAGATGAAATCAGATTCAGGAATAGATGAAAAATAGACATTTTAAAATTGACAAATTTGCAGAAGATTTTTTTTTCCCTCAGGGAGATGGGGAATTTTGCTACTACCCTAGCTGCAAAAGAAAGAAAGAGAGAGAGAGAGGGAGGGAGAGAGAGAGAGAGAATATTGATGCACAACAAACCCCATTACAAAATCTGCTGGCTCACACAACCCATTAAGCCTACACCCGGGTTCTTGCGGTTGTGGGAAAGCTGCAGAGATGACCTCTGGAACGCCCAAGAGTCTTCTGGTTAGGATTTGCCTCATGCCTGTTGCCCTCTTGCTGGTTCACACAACTCAGCTTTCCCCACAGCTGCCAGAACCCGGATGTACGTTTAGTGGGCTGTGTGAACTGGTAGACCCACAGATTTGACCCCCATATCATTAAAACAGAAGACATTTTGGGGGACTCTTGGGGATTCCCGAGATCATCTGTACAGCTTTCCCAGCTGCAAGAACCTAGGCGTAGGGTTAGTGGGTTGTGTGAACTGGCAGATTGGACCCACAAATCTCCCAGTTCACACAATCCACTAAACTTATACTCAGGTTCGTACAGTTGTGGGAAAGCTGATCTCTGGAGTCCCCGAGAGTCTTCTGTTTTGGATTTGCCTCATGCCTGTTGCCCTCCTGCTGGTTCACACAACTCACAAATCTGCCGGTTCACACAACCCCCTAATTAACCCTACACTCAGGTTCTGGCGCAGAAGGAGCCGCGCAGATGAACTCTGGAGTCTGTCAGAGTTTTCTGTTTTGCATTCGCCCCGTGGCTGTTACCCTCCTGCTGGTTAATGCGACCCACAAATCCGCTGAGTCACACAACACACCAACCCTACACCTAGGTTCTTGCAGCTGGGAAAGCTGTACAGATGATCTCTGGAGTCCCCAAGAGGCCTCCCCCCTCAAAGTGTCTTCTGTTTTAGATTTGCCTCAGGCTTCATTGCCCTCCTGCTGGTTCACACAACCCACCAATCGCCTGCTTCACACCACCCACTGACCCTACACCCAAGTGCTCGCACAAAAGAGCTGCACAGATGACCTCTGGAGTGCCCAGCAGTCCCCTGTTTGGGATTCTCCCCCCCCCCCCCCGGCTGTTGCCCTCCTGCCTTCTGTGAGGCGATTTGCCCATTGCCCCATGTTTTTCTGAGCAAAACCAACAGACCAAGGTTCAAAATGGTGGTGCTTTTCCTTCCAGGGGAGGGAAGGGAGAACTGCAATTCCCAGCATTCCGAGCTGTGCCGCTCGGAATGCTGGGAGTTGAAGTCCACAATCGTCCTAAGAGGCTTAAACCAGTGGTTCCTAACCTGAGCGATATCGCCCCCCAGGGGGCGATTTCATTTTTCAGGGGGGCGATGGAACAAAAAGGGGCAACGTGGGAGCAAAGGAACAAAAAGGGGGCGATATGGGGGTGATGGAGCGAGAAGTTTTGGGGACACTTTTGAGACTATACACTATACAGTGAATCGCTGTATATCTGTCGTACAAAAACATCAGATCGCTCGCTATTGGTGGATTGAATTGTGTTTTCAAATGTTCCTCCAGCTAGCTTCAGGACAGAACGCCGTACATATGTGAATACGCATCGCTTATCTTCATGCGCGTTGCACAGCAGCCTCTACCCTTTTGATATTTCTTTTTGCATCTTAAATTTCACTTGTAATACAATCATTAAATGTTCCTGTTTTTCTTTTCGGGCATTTCACTTTCTTGCCACTGAATTTTGTTTTCAGTGGTCATTACATTTCAGTGTCTTGAATAAATAAGATAATCATGAAATACATGGGTCACGAAGTTTGGGAATAAAGTGACGGGTAGCACCAATATTTTTCACACGGTTGAGATATGGGGGAAAGAGACTGGAAATAAATTATTTGCATCGATATGTCCTGATGACAATTTTAAAGAAAACAAAAAAAAAGGGTTTGCATAAATTGAAGAATTATTTCCTAGGTTGTGATTGAGAGGTTATGTTGGGGGAGGGGGGGCGATGACAACTTCCTCATTGGCTCAAGGGGGCGATTCGTTCAAAAAGGTTAAGAACCACTGGCTTAAGCCAGCCGGCCTTCTAGAGTTGGTGCAGCCTCTAAGTCTCCTTTTTTGCTGATTCTCGCCTACTTTTTTTCATCGCTGCCCACTCCACGATTACGTCTCTTACCTCGTCCCTCAGCCCAGGCACCCCAAAACCAGCTCCCTGGCCAGTTGCCAAGTCTGAGCGACACCGCTTTTGACACTCACATTCAGGTGCTGGGCAGCCCGTGCCCAGAGGGGGTGGTGGTGCTTGGGGGGGGGTGTCACTGGGGCAGTGGAGAGGAGGGCTTCTGTGTCCCAGGGGGGATTCCTTTGCTCCCGTAATATTCCACCACCTGTCTGGGGACTTCAGCCAGGACGGTCTTGGCGAGAGCATTGGGGGGGGCCTGGGAGGAAAAGAAAGAAGAGTGGGGAGGGAGGGGGGGACGAAGGAAGGAAGGAAGGAAGAGAGTAGAAAAAAGGAAGGAAAGATAAAGAAGGAAGGAAGGAAGGAAGGAAGGGAGGGAGTAGAAAAAAGGAAGGAAAGGTAAAGGAGGGAGGGAGGAAGGAAGGAAAGTGACAGAAGGAAGGGAGGGAGGGAGGAACGAAGGAGGGAATGGAGTAGAAAAAAGGAAGGAAAGGTAAAGGAGGGAGGGAGGAATGAAGGAAGGAAAGTGACAGAAGAAAAGGAAAGAAGGAAGGAAGGAAGGAAGGAAGGAAGGAAGGAAGGAAGGAAGGAAGGAAGGAAGGAGACAAGGTGAAGGAAGGGAGCAAGGGACAGAGGAAGGAAATAGAAAAAAGGAAGGAAAGATATAGGCGGGTGGGAGGAAGGAAGGAAGGAAAAAAAGAAGGAGGAGGGTGGTAGAAGGAAGGAAGGGAGGGAGGAGGGCAGGAAGAAGACAAAAGGAAGGAATGGAGGAAAGTGACAGAAAGAAGGAAGGAAGCAAGCAAGCAAGGAAACAAGGAGACAAGGGGAAGGAAAGGAGCGAGGGAACAAGGAAGGAAGTAGAAAAAAGGAAGGAAAGATGAGGGAGGGAGGAAAGAAGAAGGGCGGTAGAAGGAAGGAATGGGAGGAAGGTGACAGAGAGAAGGAAGGAGAACGGCAAAAGAGGGATGGAGGAAAAAAGGAAGTAGAAAAAAGGAGGATGGGAGGATGGAAGGAAGAAGGAAAGAAGAAGGAGGGTGGTAGAAGGGAGGGAGGGAGGTGGGAAGGAAGAAGAAGAAGAAGAAGAAGAAGAAGAAGAAGAAGAAGAAGAAGAAGAAGAAGAAGAAGAAGAAGAGGAGGAAAGGAAGGACGGAGGGAGGGGACAGAGAGAAGGAAGGAAGGACAAACAGAGAAAGAAGGCCTGTGTAGGCAGACATTCAAGGCCCAAAGCAGCCCTTGAGCCCCTCCTGAGGGCCGGGGCCTTACACCACCCTTCCAAAGCAGAGCTTGGCATCCCCCTCCCTCACCTTCTTGAACTCCCGGACGGGCACAAACTGCACGATGTCCCGGACGGCCCTGCCCTCCTCCGTCTCCAGCATCCCTCGGTCCCCGTTCAGCTCCCGCATGTCGGAGAAGTCAGCATTCCCGATGCCCACGATGATGATGGAGAGCGGCAGGCGGGAGGCCCGCACCACGGCGTCGCAGGCCTCGGGCATGTCGCTCACCACCCCGTCGGTCAGGATAAGCAGCACTCGGTACTTCTGCAAAAGAGGCCGGGGTCTCTCAAAGGCCACGAGGGGGACACGAGGCAGGACCCCCCCCTTGGCCCTTGGGCTGGGGTGTGGGGGGTCTTAGGTGTCCCCCCCCCCCCGTACCGTGGGCCTGCCACTTTTCTCCTCCTCGGCTGCCGGCCCGGCCACCTTGCTGATGATGGGCGCCACGTTGGTGGGGCCGTACAGCTCGATCTGGGGCAGGCAGCGCTTGTAAGCCTCGATCACGCCCAGAATCTCTGCCAGGGAAGGAAAGAAACCGAGATTGCAAACCGGGTTTGTTTCCCTGGGCCGCGTAGGTGTGTGCGCGTGTGGCTAACGTGTATATTTTATTTTTGTCACGTTGTCAGGGCATATTGGAGGGGGTTACCCTTTGAGAGCTGTGTGAAAGAAAATCTCATTTTAATGTAGGCTGATTAGCGTACGTTTAAAGTGATAATAAAGTTATTCTCTTTCTTTCGTTCTTTCTTTCTTTCTTTCTTTCTTTCTTTCTTTCTTTCACCCTTCCTCCCTCCGTATTTCCTCTTTTTAAAATTCTCCTTTTCTTTTCCCCCAAATTCCTTCCTTCCTTCCTTTCATCCTTCCTCTCTCCATCCCTCCCTTCTTAATATTTCCTCTTTTTAAAATTCTCCTTTTCCTTCCTTCCTTCCTTCCTTCCTTCCTTCCTTCCTTCCTTCCTTCCTTCCTTCCTTCCTTCCTTCTTTCCTCCCTTAATATTTCCTCTTTTTAAAATTCTCCTTTTCCTGCCTTCCTTCTGTCCTCCCTCCCTCCCTCCCTTAATATTTCCTCTTTTTAAAATTCTTTTCCTTTCTTCCTTCCTTCCTTCCTTCCTTCCTTCCTTCCTTCCTTCCTTCCTTCCTTCCTTCCTTCCTTCTTTCCTCCCTCCCTCCCTCCCTCCCTCCCTTTCTTCCTTCTTTATTTCCTTCCACCTAACTCCATCAAGTGACTCTATTATTGCCTAGGTTTTCAATCCCCCCAATTTTTCTTTTTTTCAAAAAAAAAGCAGGAGCAATTCCACTGAAAATCACAATTCTTCCTTACTTTCACATTCGGGGTTCTTCGGATCAAAGTTGATGGCGAAATCGTGAGACACCTGTCCGAAGAAACAAAACAAAACCAAAAAAACAAACCAACAAACAGGAACGAGGATTCGCACCCCGAGCACAAAAGGGGGACGATTCGGTTTAACCGGATCTCAGGATTCGTACCTCGAAATCCGGAGGGATTCTCGCTCCGAAGCCAAAGGCCGGGAACCGTTTATCGCTGGAAGACAGAAACGCTGTTTTAGTTCTCCATCTGGACAGGTGGCAGGTGGGGGATTCTGGGAGTCGTAGTTTCGACATTCCAGGCGCACCCCCTATCCTGTACCTGTCGTAATCCTGGCAGATTTCGCCCACGGACGACAGCGTTTTCAGGTATTCGTTCGGCTCTCGGGGGCTGATGAAATGGAGCGAATGTTCACTTCTGGGGTCCCCGTTGGAGGCTGTGAAGTCAATGGCTACCTGGGCAAGGGAGAGAGAGAGAGAGGGAGCCAAGTGGTGTAGCCTAGTGGTTAGAGCATCGGATTCGTACCTGGAATTTTCCAATTTTCATTTCCGGGCGCAAAGCTCTCCGAGCAAATTTCGAACGTTTGCTGGGAATCTGAAAGGAAAAGCTGGAGGAATCTTGGCTTATTGTTATGAATGGTTATGAATGTTAAGCCGGAGCCAACCGTGTGCGACAACAGGCAAAATAGCTAACACAATCCTGGGTTGTGTAAACCGAGGCACAGAATCAAGATCACGCGAAGTATTAGTACCCGCTTTATAAAGCCTTTAAAAATCCCGTGTCCAGTTTTGGTCATCCCATTCCAAAAAAAAGATGTTGAGACTTTGGAAAAAAAAGTGCAGAGAAGAGCAACTAAGATGATTTAAAGACCTGGAGAACAAAACATAGGAAGAATGGTTGCAGGATTTGGGTATGGATAGATGTAGAGAAAAGACGGACTTAGGGAGGATATGATAGCTGGATTCCAGTATTTGGGGGGGGGGCTGCCACAACAAGGAGGGGGGATCAACCTATTCTCCAAAGCACCAGAGGGCAGAACAAGAAACAATGGTTGGAAATTAATCAAGGAGAGAAGCAACCTGGAATCAAGGAGAAACTTCCTAACAGTGAGGACAATTAACCAGTGGAACAGCTGGCCACCAGAAAGTGTGGGTGCTTCATTACTGGAGGTTTTTAAGAAAAGAGTGGACAACTACCTATCTGAAATGGGCAGGGGGTTGGACTAGAAGACCTCCAAGGTCCCTTCCAGTTCTATTCTGATTTATTTATTGATTGATTGACTGATTGATTGATTGATAGGTTGGGGCCAAACAGATCCAGATCTAAGGGAACTACTTGAAGTTTTCTCCGGATCTGGACAAATGTATCAAAGAAAACCTAATACTAAATCAGGGATCTTCAAACTTGGCTCTTTTATGACTTGTGGACTTCAACTCCCAGAATTCCTCAGCCAGCGTGCCTGGCTGAGGAATTCTGGGAGTTGAAGTCCACAAGCAGGGGTCTTCCAGCTTGGCCCTTTTATGACTTGTGGACCTGAACGTCCAGAATTCCTCAGTCGGCCATTTTGATGAAACTGAGGGTTTAGATCCAGACCAGGGGTCTTCCAACTTGGCCCGTTTATGACTTGAGGGCCTGAACTCCCAGAATCCCTCAGCCAGCATGCCTGGCTGAGGAATTCTGGGAGTTGAAGTCCACCAGCCATAAAAGGGCCAAGTTGGAAGACCCCTGTACTAAAGGCCTACGCTGAATAGGAAAGAGTTCTGAAGCCACACCTATATTTGGAGGAATTAATACAGGCAGTCCTCAGTTAGTGACTGCCTTGGACAGCGACCGTTAGCAGTCACAATGCTGAGGAAAAAGTAATTTTGCAACCGATCCTTGCAGTTTAGGACCTTTGCCGGCCTGCAAAGCCAAAGAAAGCTGAAGGAAAAAACACAGCCATGGTTTCACTTCCAGACCACTTCACTTAACGAGTTACCAAGTTGTGGTCACTAAAGGAGGACCATCTCTATTGCGAACGTTCTTTAAAAATCACTCCTTGTCATCTTAAACATCCTTTTTTTTTCTTTCAGTAAAGGCAGTCCTCAACGTACGACAGTTCATTCAGTGACTGTCCAAAGTGACAAACTCACTGAAAAAAGTGACTTACAAACGTTTTTCACACTTAACGACAGTCGCAGCCTCCCCCTCCCCACAGTCACGTGATCAAAATTTGGACTTTGTCAACTGATTCGTAATTATGTCAGTTCCAATGTCCTGGGGGGGTCACGTGATCCTCCCTTTGCGACTGGGGGAAGCCGGATCCACTTAACGACCATGTGACTCACTTAACAACCACTTAGCAGTGATTCACTTAACAACCGTAGCAGGAAAGGTCGTAAAAGGGGGTCAAATGGCTGCATTACGATTTAAAGTGAGAGAGTAAAACAATACAGGCAGGTAATCAATCGGTATATAAAATAATAAGATAATCAACAGCCTGCTCTTAATTCTTAATTCTAAAACTTACCGTGAAGGAGATTTGCAAACCACCCATGATGTAATCCAGGAAGGTGTGGACTTTCTCCATCTGTAGAGAGACAATGATGATTAGTCTAAGGGCTGCGACGGTCAACCATCATCAGAATCTTTGCTTTCTTCTTCTTCGTCTTCGGATCAATATATTAATACCGACACCCCAGGTTACGAGGCTCACCTTGCACTGAGTGAGGACAATATATCCAGAATTTTTGTAGTTTTTCTTCTTTTCTTGATACTTGTGGTTAATACATTCCCATTTCACCTGCCAAGGGGGGAAAAAAAGGAAATTAGGTTATAATCCATATTTTTGCCTTCTGTTGTTCTGGATTATTATTTTTTTTTAACTAACTCCAGCATTAAAACACTTTTTAAAATTTAGGGTTTTGTTTTTTTTTGTAAAATATATAAATTCCTAAAGGTCGATTCCCCCCCCCCCCAATATAAATTACTGACGGTATGCAGATAGTCCTCAACATATTAAACAAGCTTAGTATGGGAAAAAATGCTTTATGACTTGTCCTCCCACTTACGACCATCCAGATCCCTTGATCGTGATGTGGGCACTTAGCAACTGATTCATGTTTATTTGTTTATGTTTTTATAAAGTTTTATTGATTTTTTTTTTAAACAGAATTCAGCAGTAACCATTCAACAAAAATGTGTTGTCTGAGCATCTTATTCACTAATGCAAATTAAATTCTTAATCCCAAAATCTTTTCTCTAACCATGGATAAAATAGGTCCCAAGTTTGAAAATATTCTATTTTTTTTCCTTTTTCTTTCAACCTTAAAGTAAGCCTGTCCGTTTCCGCACAGTCTAGTATTTTTTTTTAATTATTTCTTGTTCTGGTGGTGTTTCTTCGTTCTTCCCATATGGTGCAAATATAATTTTTGCCGCTTGTTATCACATGTAAAATCAAGTATTTTGCTTATCGAGTTTTTCTGGCATTATGCCTAGTAAAAAAAAATAATCGGGTTTATAGTCTAGGTGTTTCTCTAACATTTTTTCTAACCAAAGTGTGAATTTTTGTCCAATATCTCCTCGCTTTGACACATGTCCACCACAAATGATAATAAGTACCTGGCTTATGCTTACATTTCCAACATTTCTCTGACATATTTTTAAACATTTTTGCTAATCTTGTTGGTGGCAAGTACCATCTATAGAACATTTTGCATAAGTTTTATATAATTGACTCAATTAACAATTAACCAGTGGAACAACCTGCCTCCAGAAGCGGTGAAGGCTCCAACACTGGAAGTTTTTAAAAAGAGACTGGACAGCCATTTGTCCGAAATGGTATAGGGTTTCTTGCCTGAGCAGGGAGTTGGACTAGATGACCTCCAAGGTCCCTTCCAACTCTATTATTCTTATTATCGTGTTTATGACCAATTGCATCGTCCTGCAGTCACATGCTTGCAAATTGTGACTTTTTTTTTTTGCTGTTTTCTGGCCAAAACCAGCAAAAAAATGTCCACTGGGGGAAAGCTGGATTCGTTTAACGAACATGTGATTCGTTTAACGACCACGTGTTTTGCTTAATGACCATCGTGATTCGCTTTACGGTAAAAAATGGTAGTAAAATCGAGTCCCGTCACATCCAGATTTACAATCTCACCAAATTATGGGAGAGAGTCCAGTCCCAAGTATGTGGTCCTAACTCACAGGCTCCCTGAATCTATTTTATCCTAATCCCAAGGGTGGTGAAAACTCAGCCACCAAATTCATGGTCCTTCCATCATTTTAATTCTTTCAGATTTCTGGTGTTTTGTTTTTTCCTTCTGAGGTTGGCCAAGTGGAAATACTCTGAAGTTTGAAACTTCCTGACAGTGAGAACCATTAACAGTGGAACAACCTGCCTCCAGAAGCGGTGAATGCTCCAACACTGGAAGTTTTTAAGAAGAGACTGGACAGCCATTTGTCCGGAATGGTGTAGGGCTTCCTGCCTGAGCAGGGGGTTGGACTAGATGACCTCTAAGGTCCCTTCCAACTTTATTATTATTATTATTATGGATCATCGCACAGTCAGCCAGATGTTCAGACTGAATTTGGCATTTTGTCTACCTATCGAGTCCTTACCCAGGACCTGGGATAGGCAGATGTAGATGTTTGATAGTATTATAGATATCGTTGCAGGATGGAAGCAGTTCCTAGTAAGGCCGCCTTTTGCAATTGACTAATAGCGAATTTGTCAATGCCAATGGTGTTCAAGTGGTGCTCCAGTTGTTTTGGGATTGCACCCAAGGAGCCTATGACTATTGGTACTACCCTTGATTGCTTTTGCCACAGTCTTTCTATTTCTATTTGTAGGTCTTTGTATTTTGTGATCTTCTCCAGTTCTTTCTCGTCTATTCTGCTATCTCCAGGCACTGCCACGTCCACTATCCAGACTTTTTTGTCTTTCTTATCGACAGTTGTTAAGTCTGGGGTGTTATGTTGCAGGTGCTTGTCTGTTTGAATTCTGAAGTCCCAGAGCAGTTTAATTTTATCATTTTCTATGACTTTCTCTATTTTATGATCCCACCAGTTTTTGCTTACAGGCAAATGATATTTTTTGCAGATCTTCCAATGCACCATTGTTGTTACTTTGTCATGCCGCTGCTTGTAATCAGTTTGTGCAATCTTCTTGCAACAGCTTACCAAGTGGTCCACTGTTTCTTCAGCTTCTTTGCATAGGCGGCACTTACTGTCTGTTGCTGTCTTCTCAATTTTGACTTTGTATGCATTTGTCCTTAAGGCTTGGTCTTGTGCAGCCAGAATTAGTCCCTCGGTCTCTTTCTTCAACTTTCCTGCTCTTAGCCATTGCCAGGTCTTGTTATTATCTGCTTTCCCAGCTATTTTTTTTAATGTATTGGCCATGTAGTGCTTTGTCTTATTATTATTACTAGTCAAAACTAGCACAGCGTTGAACCAGCTGGCGTTGCTAAAGTGTCTCCTTTCACAAGTGCCAAACCCCTAGAGTGAGTTTTCCATCTTGAAAAAAAAAATGGCATTTTTTTAATGAACGAAGTAGATAAGCAGATAAAGGCTGGATCTTTTTTAAAAAAAAAAAAATGAAGGAAAACGCCTGGCTGCAACACTAAAAGACAGCATTAAAACTTACAGCAGAGTTTGATTTGCTAAATTCCACTTTCTAGTTATTTCAGTTAAGGTCTATTAAGGTTAAGGTGAAGGGGGGGCTTCAGTCCAGGCCCAGAATTCTCCCACCCCTCATATTGGGCATTGTTGGGAATGCTGGGAACTGAAATCCAGGCAAGGACACAAGTGGACCTGCCCACCTCTCTCTCCTTTTTCTTTCTTTCTTTCTTTCTTTCTTTCTTTCTTTCTTTCTTTCTTTCTTTCTTTCTTTCTTTCTTTCTTTCTTTCTTTTTCTTTCTTTCTTTCCTTCCTCCCTCCCTCCTTCTCTTCCTCTCTCCTTCCTTCCTTATTTCCTTCCTTCCTTATTTCCTTCCTTCCTCCTTCCCTCCCTTTTACCTTTGATCCATTGCCCCTTCCGCACTCTCTCCCTCCCTTCCCTCCTTCCTTCTCTCTTTCTCTTTCCCTTCCTTCCTTCCTTCCTTCCTTCCTTCCTTCCTTCCTTCCTTCCTTCCTTCCTTCCTTCCTTCCTTCCTTCCTTCCTTCCTTCCTTCCTCCCTTTCTCTCTTCATCCACCCTCCTTCCCCTCCCTCCCTCCCGTCTTTTCCTCCCTCCCTCCCTCCTGCTTTTACCTTTGATCCATTGCCCCTTCCCCTCTCTCTCCCTCCTTCCCTCCCTCCCTGCCGCCCTCCCTCCCTCTCTTCTTTCCTTCCCTCCATCCTTCCTTCTCTCTCTTTCTCCTTCTCTTTTTCTCCCCTCCCCCGCTCCCTCCATCTCCTTCTCCATCACCTCGTCTCCAGAAGACGCCTTCAGCATCTCTTGAAAGCTTGTGTTGAATTCCCCAATGTAATCGTGCTTCCCGCTGGAGTCGTGATCGTAAACCAGACACTGGAAGAGAAAGCAGGCAAAGTGACAGAGCCAGAAATACGGAGGAGAATTGCTTTTTTTTTTTTTTAATAATAATTTTTTATTTTTCCAAACTCTCCCCCATACATATCCCGTAATACTTATCAGATATTAACATACATCCCTCCACGTTCACCTCCAGATACTTTTAACAAAAGGAAATAAATACATACACATAACTTTGGTGTTGCTCGCCCATTTCCCCTTTCACTGTATCCACACTCCTTCTTCTTTACCTTCTTTCTCCCTTTCTTCTCTTCCCTGCTCCCCTCTTCTTCCTCTCCTCTCCTTCACCACTCTCCTCCCCTTTCCTCCTCCTCCAACCTTCCTACTTCCTTCTCCCCTCCTTTACTCTTTTCTCTCTCCTCTCCTTTCTTCATCCCTCTTCAGATACAATTCAAGGGTAATGTCCAAGCAACTAATACGGAGGAGAATTGCTGTGCCCTGCTTCCTTCCGGAAAAAATAAACTGCCTTCAAATCCTATTAAAAGGCAGGCAGACCCTGATTCGCCTGGGGTTTCCCCCCCCCCCCCCCCCGCCAGGACCAGAGAAATAAAACAGTTGGAAAATTGGTTCTGCTACTCCATCGCTTGGTAGGTTTCCTAATTGTTCGCTGTAATTTGAGATTATTTCCAGATCTAAAGCAGTGTTTCTTCAACTGGGCACGTTTAAGCCGGCTGGACTTCAACTCCCAGAATTCCCCAGCCAGCTGGGAGTTGAAGTCCACCCGTCTTAAACGTGCCCAGTTTAAGAAACACGGATTTAAATCCTTTCATATTGATGTCTAGAACTAAATAGACTTTTTCCCCCCACAACGGTCTTTGAGGCAGCCAAGACATTTGAAATGGATATTCCGCGCTCAATTCATCCTCCCCTCCCTCATCTTTCTTTCTTTCTTTCTTTCTTTCTTTCTTTCTTTCTTTCTTTCTTTCTTTCTTTCTTTCTTTCTTTCTTTCTTTCTTTCTTTTTTAATACGGCTCGGAAGAAGCTTACCCGTATAGGCCTGTCGGGGTCACAACTGCACAGCGATTGCAAGGAAATTCGGAATGGCTGCCACCGAGGGCTCAGGTTGTTCTTCACCACCTGGGGCACAAAACGATGGGAGAGAGATTTTCAAAAAAAGGTTCACCCCAAGAAATTGTCATATTTTTTTACCCCTAAACTGTGTGTGTATGTGTGTGTTTGTGTGTGCATGCGTGTCTGCTTGTCTGTCTATCTGTCTGTCTGTCTGTCTGTCTGTCTGTATCTCTATCTATCTATCTATCTATCTATCTATCTATCTATCTATCTATCTATCTATCTATCTATCTATCTATCTATAATAATAATAATAGTAAAGTTGGAAGGGACCTTGGAGGTCATTTAGTCCAACCCCCTGTTCGGGCAGGAAACCCTACACCATTTCGGACAAGTGGCTGTCCGGTCTCTTCTTAAAAACTTCCAGTGTTGGAGCATTTACTGCTTCTGGAGGCAGGCTGTTCCACTGATTAATTGTTCTCACTGTCAGGAAGTTTCTCCTTAGTTCCAGGTTGCTTCTCTCTTTGAGTTCTATCTCTATGTCTGTCTATTTATCTGTCTATCTATCTATCTATCTATCTATCTATCTATCTATCTATCTATCTATCTATCTATCTATCTATCTATCTATCTAATGTCTATCTATATCTATTATCTATCTATCTGTCTGTCTGTCTATCTATATCTATCTATCTATGTAATGTCTATCTATATCTATCTATCTATGTCTATTTATTATCTATCTATCTGTCTGTCTATCTATATCTATCTATGTCTATCTGTCTATCTATCTATCTATCTATCTATCTATCTATCTATCTATCTATCTATCTATCTCTTCTATCTCTCTCTCTCTCTCTCTATGTCTGTCTATCTATCTATCTATCTGTCTATCTCTCTCTCTCTGTCTGTCTGTCTATCTATCTGTCTATCTATCTATCTATCTTCTATCTATATGTATATATATAATTTATCTATCATCTCTCTCTCCATCTATTTATTGATATTACCTCAAGATCACTCTGGGTGGCTTACAATCATAAAAGGTGAAAAATAATATAAAACTAAGTTTATTTTATTTAATTTAATTTCTTAATTACATTTCTTCGCTGGCCATCTCGTTTCGAAACGATGCCGGGTGTCTTGCAGCCCTAAAAGTCTTGAAATCATAAAATTCTAAAACCTTAACAGGATTGACCATATCCCTTCGGATAGCCGGTTAACTGATCAGCCGGCTCAGAGGCTTGCAAAGCGTCTCCTGGCTGCTACTTCAGCTTCCTTCCAGCCCATTTTAATTGGTTATATCTCCATTGCCCCCCCCCCTTTTTAAACCCACCCCTCCCATCAAATTCTCCAGAAGGGACCCATAATATCCTCACCTCTGTTCTCCAGACCAAATTGTCCGACTCGCCAGAGCCCATCTTATATATTTCCAGGAAAGGATCGGATTTGCTGAAGAAATCCTGCAGAGAACAGGTTAAAAAAAAAGAGAGAGAGTAATTTTTTTTCACGAAACGCCCAGGAGCCGATCACAACAATCCAGATTTGGTATCACACCAGCTGTTCTCCCACGGAGGTCCTTTAAGGTCCTCCAACACACCCTTGCCGCCCCCCCCTTTTCCAGGTAGTCCTCGACTTACGACAATTGAGCCCAATACTTCTGCCGCAAAACGAGATCCTTGCTAAGTCAGCTTTGCCCCGTTTCGTGACCTTGCTTGCCACCGTTGTGAAACACAGCCGTTGTTCCCCTAATCACGCAGTTGTTAAGAGAGCCTGGCTTCCCCATGGACTTGGCCTGCGCCCAGGACCGTCATAAATACGTGCCAGTTGCCAAGTGTGGCAGCTTCAAACGGTCACTAAACGAATCGTTTTAAGTCGAGTTCTACCTGTACTTCTGCTGGGTTCCTCAGCCTAGAGATAAACCTTAGTCTTCCGCAACTAGCCTGCTCTTCAAGAATACAGGCAGTCCTCGAATTACAGCGATTCATTTAGTGACTGTTCAAATTTACAGCGGCACTGAAAAATGGGACTTGGGGCCATTTTCCAGACTTATGAGCTTTACAGCATTCCCCCACGGTCAGAAGATCAAAATTCAAAAGCTTGGCAAGCAGACTTGTATTTAATAATAATGATAATGATAACAACAACAACAACAATAAATAATGCTGATAATAATAATGGTAACAATAATAATAATGGTAATAATAATAACAATAATTATAATAATAACAATAATAATAATGGTAATTATAATGATAGTAATAATGGTAATAATGATGATGATAATGATAATAATAATAATGATGATAATGATAATAACAATGGTAATAAATAATAATAACAACAATGATAATAATAATAATGGTAATGGTAATAAATAATGATAATAATCATAATGGTAATGGTAAATAATGATAATGATAATGGTAATCATAATGTAATGGTAATAATAATAATGATAATAATAATGATAATAATAATATGATAATAATGATAATGATAATAATAATAATGGTAATCATGATATTAATGGTAATAATGATGATGATAATGATAATGATAATAACAATGGTAATAAATAATAATAATAATAACAATGGTAATAATAATGGTAATGGTAATGGTAATAAATAATGATAATAATCATAACAGTAATGGTAAATAATGGTAATGATAATGGTAATAATAATGGTAATGGTAATAATGATAATAATGGTAATGGTAATAATGATAATGATGATAATAATAATAATGATGATAATGATAATAATAATGTAATCATAATTATAATAATGGTAATAATAACGATGATGATAATGATAACGATAATAATGATAATGATAATAACAAGTAATAAATAATAATAATAATCGTAATGGTAATGGTAATAAATAATGATAATGATAATAATGGTAACGGTAATAATAATGATAATAATAATAATATGATAATTATGATGATGATGATAATAATAATAATAATAACAATAATAATAATAATAATAATAATAATGTTGGAAGGGAACTTGGGAGGTCCTCTAGTCCAACCCCCCCCCCTCCACTCAGGCAGGAAACCATATACCACTTCAGACAAATTTATGACCGTTCCAGTGTCCCAAGGTCACGTGATCCCCACCTTTTGCCACCTTCGGACATGTCAAGTCCAATGGGGAAGCCAGATTCACTTAACGTCCGGCTGGCTAACTTATCGATTCGCTGAACGACATGGGGCAAGGAAGGTCGTCAAACGAGGCCAAACTCCCTGAACCAACAAAACTGGGGTCAATTGCTGTGGTTTATTTATTCCTTATTCTGTCCTTCTCCATGGTCAGCTTTACGGGAGGGGAAAAAAAATCGGTCAGCCTTTCCTCCCACCCCCACCACCCGATTTTGGGGGGGACCCCCAAGGACTCTCGGGGACGGGGAAAGCCAAGCACACGCCAGCATCACGCCATGCTCGTTTCAGGAGGGCTGGAAAGCCATGTTTCACCCGGCGGTGCGGGGGGGAAAAAAAATTGCATTTTTAAAAATCCTGCAGAGAGCAGGTTTTCTCCAAATGAGCTCACCCCCGCTGGGCAATTCTCAGGGGGAAAAAAAGGCCAGGCAGATTAAATGGGGCATCAACAAACTGACGTAGCTCCATCGCACCAGCGGCTCACAACCTTGCGAACAGAACAAAAAAGATGGCGGAGAACAAGCCGTTTGCTAACCGATCAGCCTGTTTAAGGCGATCGAAAATATCCGCAAATGTTTCTGGACGTGGGCGGTGTTTAGCATGACGGGTTAACCATTTTAAAACGGGTGGTCTTCAACCCCTAGAATTCCCCAGCCGGCATCTGTTAGCTCCCCACTTTAGAATAGAACAGAACAGTATAACAGAGTTGGAAGGGACCTTGGAGGTCATCTAGTCCAACCCCTTGCTCAGGCAGGAGACCCTAGACCAGGGGTAGGCAACCTTGGCTCTTTTATGACTGGTGGACTTCAACTCCCAGAATTCCTGAGCCAGCCACGCTGAGGGGAAAGGGAGAGGTTTCCAAGCTGAGCCAGGCTGGCTCAGGAATTCTGGGAGTTGAAGTCCACGAGTCCTAAAAGAGCCAAGGTTGCCTACCCCTGCCCTAGACCATTTCAGACAAATGGCTCTCCAGTCTCTTCTTAAAAACTTCCAGTGTTGGAGCATTCACCGCTTCTGGTGGCAAGTCGTTCCGCTGGTTAATTGTTCTCACTGTCAGGAAATTCCTCTTTAGTTCTACGCTGCTTTTCTCCTTGATTAATTTCCATCCGTTGCGTCTTGTCCTGCCTTCAGACGCTTTGGAGAATAGCTTGACACCCCCCCTTCATATCATATCACCATCATATCACCCTGGCCCTTCCCTTCATTAAACGTTACTCTTCCTTCTTTAAAAATCAACCATTCATGAGGTAAATGTCTGGTTTAAAATGCCGCCAGTTTCCAGGCTACACAGCTCTCTTCCTAGCCAAAGAGTCCTGTGACACCCCAACCTTGGATATTGATTCCTCTAGGATCCGCTTCCCAGTTTTCCCTTACCTTGTCATCCAGTTCTTGACCGCAAAATTCCAGCTGGACAAACTCATTGGTGCGGGACACCTCTTCGGCTTCAATCTGCCAACAAAAAGGGCCCAGAAATTCACCTCAAGACAGGAAAAAGCCGCCAAGATAACCTGCCTGCCCTTTTCTTGAAATACATGCAGCTAGTCCTCAAGGGATGACTGCCCTTGGGGGGGCCCAGAATTTCTGTTGCTAAGCAAGGCTTGGTGCGAAGTGAGTCGGGCCTGCCTTTGTGAGTCATTTTGCCACGGGCTGTTAAGCGAATCATTGCAGTTGTTAAGGGGATCGCACGGTCGCTAAGCGAATCCGGCTTATCCCTCATTGGTTTGGCTTGTCGGAAGGTCGCAAATGGGGATCACGTGACCAGAGAATAGTGCAGCCGACATAAGTACATGCCAGTTGCCAAGTGTCCGAGTTTTGATCATGTGATCACGGGGATGCTGCAATGGTCGTATGTACGAGGACCGATTGTAAGCTTCTTTTTTCAGGTCTGTGGTAACTTTTAATGGTCGAAACGAATTGTTGTAATTGGAGACTATTTGTATTCTGTTTACTACTAAACTCTTCTCGTTGATATTCACTAAAGAACTTAATATATTCTAATTCGAACTAAGCATCACCCATCAATTCATCGCTCCCACCCTATATTTGAAATCTCTGGGGCTTAAATTCCTGCATACCAAGAGCTGACGGTCATTAAATGAGACAAGTGAATACTTAGTTCAAATCCCTTTTTTTCCTGTGAAGCACACAGCCCATGCCACCTTATAAGGTTGTGGTGCAGGTAAGCTAGAACAAGAAAGGCAGATTGAAAATATGTAAGAATCTGCTCTCCTGTTTTCAAAAGCCAGAAGAGATAACTCTTGTAAGTAAGCCAAGCTGCACACTGAGGGGGGGGGGGGGGAAAGCTAAATGTTGATTACCAGAGGACGACACTAGTGGGATCAAGGTCAGCTTCTCCTAGCTGTTACGAGACTGATGGTCCCAACGCATCTTAGCTTTCAATTAAAATAAATTTTCGCCCGTGGTTCTAGACCACATGAAACCCAGATTGTGTTTCTGATCAGATCAGGCTGTTTCCATCGCTCCTACAATTCCTCGCATTAGGCCATGTTCCCTGCCTTTCCCCCCCACCCTCTGAATTATCCTTGGTTTCCCCTTGTTCTTCTGTAAAATTAAGATTATTTCTCATTTCTTTTTTCTCCTGCCCCCTCCCCTGGATTTATGTACCGTGATGGTTGAATTCTCCAAAATCTCTCCATTTAGCAATGCCAATTCCTTAGTAACCTTGGTCTGGGAGACAATCTGGAGATGAAAAGATAGAATTAATGTTTGGATGGATGGATGGATAGCTAGCAAGACAGGAAAATGGTGATAGATAGATAGGTAGATAGATAGATAGATAGATAGATAGATAGATAGATAGATAGATAGATAGATTAAAAGAAAGAATATGGATAGATAGAAAGAAAATGGATAGATAGAAAGAAGATGGATAGATAGATAGATAGACAGAGATAAATAGAGATAGATGATAGATAGATAGATAGATAGATAGATAGATATAGATAAAAGGCAGATAGATTATAGATAGATAGTTAGACAGACAGAGACACAGATAGATAGAAGATGGATAGATGGATAGATAGATAGATAAATAGATAGGTAGACAGACAGACAGACACAGACAAGATAGACAGACAGACAGATAGATAGATAGATAGATAGATAGATAGAGATAGATAGATAGATAGATAGATAGATAGATAAAAGGCAGATAGATAGATGATAGATAGATAGATAGATAGATAGATAGATAGATAGATAGATAGATAGATAGATAGATAGATGGATGGATGGATAGATAGATAGATAGACAGACAGACAGACAGAAGAGGGATAGACAGACAGACAGATAGATAGATAGACAGACAGAAGATGGATAGATAGATAGATAGATAGATAAGATAGAAGATGGATAGATAGATTGATAGAGACAGACACATAGATAAAAGGCAGATAGATAGATAGTAGACAGACAGACCAATAAATAAATGATAGATCGATAAATAGATAGATAGATAGATAGAAACAGATAGAAAGAAAGAATGATAGATGATAGATTGAGTGATATACAGGTGATAGATAATTAATAAATGGATGTACATAGGGAGATGATAGACAGACAGACAGACAGGTAAGTAGACAGACACAGAGAGAGAGAGAGACAAAAAGAAAGAGAGGGGTGTGTGTGTGTGAGATGGATGGACGGACAGATGGACAGACAGAGGCCCCTCCTACCTGCCCCAGGGAGCATTCGGTGAGGCCAATCAACATCCCAACCTCAAGGCTCTCTTCGGAATCACTTTGTTCCTCAACATCAAACACCTGGAATCTCAGATTCTGCATCTCCTCAAAGAAGTAATCCAGGGCGAAGATGTGGGCAAAAACTGGGTTCTGGGACCCGCGCAGGACTTCCGACTGCCCCACCTGGGGAAGGAAAGGAGAGGGGGGGTGCGAGGAAGCCCAGAGAGAGTATCCCACTTGGGAGAAAAGTCAGAAGATGTTTTTAGCAAGTATTGGAGGTTTGATTTGGCTGTACGTTTGTAAAGAGGAATGTCACATTTCCTGGGTTCTTTTTTTTTTTTGATGCTTATAATCTTGCAAAACAGTGTTTTTTCCTCAACCTCAGCAACTTTAAGACAAGTGGACTTCAACTCCCAGAATTCCCCAGCCAGCATGAAGGAGGGAAGGAGGGGGGGTGGAGGAAGAAGGAAAAGAGGGAGGGAGGAAAGAGGGGAGGGGAGGGAGGAAGGGAGGAAGAGAGGAAGGAAGGAAGGAAGGAAGGAAGGAAGGAAGGGAGGGAGGGAGGGAGGAAGGAAGGAAAGGAGGGAAGGAAGGAAGGAAAGGAGGGAGGGAGAAAGGAGGAAAGAAGGAAGGAAAGGAGGGAGGGAGAAAAGAAAGGAGGGAGGAAGGGAGGAAAGAAAGGAGGGAGGGAGGGAGGAAAGGAGGAAGGAAGGAAGGAAAGGAGGGAGGGAGGAAGGAAGGAAAGGAGGGAGGGAGAAAAGAAAGGAGGGAGGAAGGGAGGAAAGAAAGGAGGGAGGGAGGGAGGAAAGGAGGAAGGAAGGAAGGAAGGAAGGAAGGAAAGGAGGGAAGGAAGGAAGGAAAGGAGGGAGGGAGAAAGGAGGAAAGGAGGAAGAAAAGGAGGGAGGGAAGAAAGAAAGGTGGGAGGAAGGTAGGAAAGGAGGGAGGAAGGAAGGGGGGAGAAAGGAAGGAAGAAAGGAAGGAAGGAAAGGAGGGAAGGAAGGAAGGAAAGGAGGGAGGGAGGAAGGAAGGAAAGGAGGGAGGGAGGAAGGAAGGAAAGAAGGAAAGAAAGGAGGGAGGGAGGAAAGAAAGGGAGGAAGGGAGGAAAGGAGGGAGAAAGGAAGGAAGGGGGAAGAAGGAAGGAAGGAAGGAAGGAAGAAAAGGAGGGAGGGAGGAAGGAAGGAAAGGAGGGAAGGAAGGAAAGGAGGGAGGGAGGAAAGAAAGGAGGGAGGAAGGAAGGAAGGGGGGAGGGAGGGAGGAAATATTCCCACTCACTTCCAACCAGCAATTAAGCCCTTCATTTTCCCTCTAATTCAATGGAAACCATGCTTGAGCAGGGGGCTGGACTAGAAGACCTCCAAGGTCCCTTCCAGCTCTATTCTATTCATTTTAAGATGGGTGGACTTCAACTCCCAGAATTCACCAGACAGCATGAGGGAGGGAACCATTTAAAGACGGGTGGACTTCAACTCCCAGAATCCCTCAGCCAGCATGGGGGAGGCCCAGATTTTTTTTTTTTAATTTTTTGTTTTAAAGCCTTACCTCATTCCATTGTCCATCACTGAGCAACTGAATCATCAGACGCGGGTCAGGTTTAATCTTGGCTTCTCTGTCCGGCAGGCCCCAGCAGGAGACTCGAAGTTCGACCCGGGAAGCCCCCAAAGCCACAGGCTGGGAATCGGCCCCTTCAGACATGACGGAAGCTAAAACGAGGGAAGGAGAGAAGGAGTGAAAGAGAGAGAGGGAGGGAGGGAGGGAGGGAGGGAGGGAGGGATAGGCCGGAGGACTGGAGTCCTCTGGCAGGTGGAAGATCCCTGTGGGGAGATGCTGGCTGGCTGTGGATGATGGGAACAGCGATCCAGCGGATTTTAGAAGATTCCTGCTTTGGGAACCATTGTCCTAAAGCAGTGGTTCTCAACCTGTGGGTTGGGACCCCATTTGGGGTCGAACGACCGATTCACGGGGGTCGCCAAACAACGCAGTCCGCCATTTTCCCCCCCTTTTCCTTAGCTGTGCTCCTCCCTTTTATTCTATTGGCTTTTGAAAGCCAATAGAATAGACTCTCTTGAATAGAGTCTAATTCTATTGGCTTTCAAAAGCCAATAGGAATTGTCCAGGCTGTCTCTGCCCTGCTGAGCCCGCCAAAAGTCCCATTCTGCAAACGGTGCTGCACCAGTTCAGTAGTCCTCAACTTACGACCGGTTGAGTAGTCCTCGACTTACGACCGGTTGGGGGTCGCGGCATTAAAAAGGTTGAGAACCACTGTCCTAAAGGGATTGGTGTTAGGATAGAGTTTAAGCATTTGAAGATGGGAAGGGAGGGAGGAAAATAAATAAATAAGTAAGTAATTAAGGAAGGGAGGGAGGGAGGGAGGGAGGGAGGAAGGAAGGAAGGAAGGAAGGAAGGAACAAAAGAAGGCAGGCAGAAAGGAAGAAGAGAAGGAAGGAGGGAAAGGAGGAAAAATGGGAGGGAAGAAAGAAAGAGGAAGGGAGGGAGGGAGGAAGGAAGGAAAGGGAACAGGAAGGAAAAAAGAAAACAGGCAGGAAGAAGGAAGGAGGGAAAGGAAAAATGGAAGAAGGAGGAAAGCAAGAGAGCGAGGGAGGGAGGAAAGGGAAAAGAGGACGGAAGAAAAGAAAGCAGGCGGGAAGGAAGAAGAGAAGGAAGGAGGGAAAGGAAAAATGGAAGAAGGAGGAAAGCAAGGGAGGGAGGGAGGAAAGGGAAAAGAAGAAGGAAGAAAAGAAAGCAGGCGGGAAGGAAGAAGAAGAAGAAGGAAGGAGGGAAAGGAGGAAAAATGGGAGAGAGGGAGGAAGGAAGGAAAGGGAACAGAGGAAGGAAGAAGAGAAGAAAGAAGGAGGGAAAGGGGGAAAAATGGGAGAGGGAGGGAGGAAGGAAGGAAGGAAGGAAAAGAGGAAGGAACAAAAGAAGGCAGGCAGAAAGGAAGAAGAGAAGGAAGGAGGAAAAGGAGGAAAAATGGGAGGGAAGAAAGAAAGGGGAAGGGAGGGAGGGAGGAAGGAAGGAAAGGGAAAAGAGGAAGGAAGCAAACAAAACAGGAAGAAGGAAGGAGGGAAAGGAAAAATGGAAGAAAGGGAGGAAAGCAAGAGAGGGAGGGAGGGAAGGGAAAAGAGGAAGGAAGAAAAGAAAGCAGGAAGGAAGGAAGAAGAGAAGAAGGAAGGAGGGAAAGGAGGAAAAATGGGAGAGGGAGGGAGGGAGGAAGGAAAGGGAACAGAGGAAGGAAGAAGAGAAGAAAGAAGGAGGGAAAGGAGGAAAAATGGAAGGAAGGGAGGAAAGCAAGAGGGGAAGGGAGGGAGGAAGGGAGGACGGAAAGGGAAAAGAGGAAGAAAGAAAAGACAGGAAGGAAGGAAGGAAGAAGAAAAGAAGGCAGGAAGGAAGGAGGGAGAAAAGAAGGGAGGAAGGAAAGAGGGAAAGGAAGGGAGGGAGGGAGGAAGAAAGAAAGAATGAAAAAAGAAAGAAAGGAAGGAAGGAAGGAAGGAAGGAAGGAAGGGGTGACCCAACTGTTTGAAAGGATAAACCCAGCCTGGCGTCCCATTGATGCCAATCCCTGCCAGAGGCCGGGCACAGCCCCCCTCGGCCGGGGATGGAAAGAGGGGCTTGGATGGACTTGGGAACTGGCTTCCTGGAAGATGGGGGGGGGCCTCCTGGGACTCCTGCCCCGTCCAACCTTCTTCCCAGCTCCAGCAATGGGACCGGAAGGTGTGGGAGGCCAGCTGGCATTCCCACATTGGCACCTGCACTTGTGAGCCTGCAGGGTGCTGAGTTAGCTCCCTGGCCTTTGATTTATGACAGGGGGGTTTGGAGCGGGGGGGGGAGTCGGCTGCCAGGGGATGTGAGTCAGGTCAAATCCAGGATGCTCCAGCAGCAGAATTAAAAAAAGAAAAAAAAAATCTTTAAAGATGCTTTTTCCAATCTGGAGAACAGCCGGTTAAGATTTCAAGGGATGTAAAATGCTCAATCTGAACCCGGTTAAGATTTCCTAGGATGTAACATGGTCAATAGGAACCCGGTTAAGATTTCCAGGGACATAAAATGCTGAAGTTGAACACGGTTAAAATTTCCAGGGACATAAAATGCTCAATCTGAACTTGGTTAAGATTTCCAGAGACGTAAAATGCTCAATCTGAACGCGGTTAAGATTTCCAGGGCCCTGGATGACAAAAGAGACTTTGTAAATCCAAGACCACTCCAGAAGGAATGGTCTATTAATGGTTCTTCAAACTGGGTAGCAAAATGGAGCCTCCATGTTTCATGGCAGTGTACCTTTGGATACCAGCGTGCCGGGGGAGGTGGGGGAAACAGGTGGGAGAATGTAAAACAGCAAAGGAAGCATCCTAGCCTTTCTCATCTCTGATTTATGAGCCTCGTGGCTGCAATTGAGCTAGAAATAGGATGCTGGAGTAATTTTACTCTGGGTCTGATCCAGCACAGCTCTCTCAAAGGGCCGACACAGCACAAGCGGATGGAGATCAAAATGCATTTGTAGACGCTCCAATTATTTACTGGGAATGCTGGCAAATAAACAGCAACCAAGCTCCAGGCACCACAGTTATGCCCCAGTTGGATTTCCGAGAGGGAGGGGCCCCACCCGGGAGCATTCTGCTGCCATTTTGACTTTTTTGACCCACTCTGACGATGCCGCTTGAGAGGAAGACATGAAGAGTTTGAAAAATAAGCTTTGAGTTCAGCATGTGCCATGGAGAAGGGTTTTCTGGGGAAAGGAAGGCAGCCACAAATTTTGTGTATTTGTGTGTGTGCGTGTGTTTGTGAGTCGAAAGTTTGCTTCCCACACAGAACTTTTGTCATATTTATGTTTTTTTGTCATGTTTATGGAGTGTGTATCGGTGACCCTTTGAGAGTGGTACGCAACGAAATTTCATTTTAATGCATGCCGGTTGGTGTACACTCAAAGGGACAATAAAGCTATTTTTCTATTCTATTCTATTTTAAAATAAAATAAATAAATTCTGGAATGGGCAATTAATAACTGTGGCCCTCACTCTGCATGGTTTCCCCTTCAATGCCGTTCGCGGAGGAGTGCCACGATGACACCCTGCATGAGTTTCTGTTCTCTGGGGGGGGGGGAAAGGCCTTGTTCTCCACGGTGTGTGTAACAACACACACCCGGAACAGCTTCCAGTGTGCCACGCAGTGCTGATTGAACGGAGACTAACAGATCAAGTACTCAAATAGAGATTCAATAGGGAGAATCCCTGATGATGCGTCCTGTTTGCAGAACGGGATTTGGGGGGGAGGGGGACAAGCGTCCCAAGCCCCACCCAGAATAAATACAGGTAATCCTCGACTTAACGACCATCCCTGACCCCAAATTTTCTGACGTTGGTTCAGTGAATTTTGCCCCGTTTTACGGCCTTCCTTGCCACCATTGTTACGTGAATCACAGCCATTGTTAAGTGAATCTGTCTTCCCTTTTGAATAGAACAGGGGTCTTCAAACTTGGCCCTTCTATGACTTGTGGACTTCAACTCCCAGAATTCCTCAGCCAGCCTGAGGGAACTATGACCTTTTGATGACTTGTGGACTTCAACTCGCAGAATTCCTCAGCCAGCCTGAGGGAACTATGACCTTTTGATGACATGGACTTCAACTCCCAGAATTCCTCAGCCAGGTGTGCCTGGCTGAGGAATTCTGGGAGTTGAAGTCCACAAGTCATCAAAGGGCCAAGTATGAAGACCCCTGGAATAGAATGTCTTTACTGTCATTGTGTAATTCACAACGAAATGAATTTGCTTGTCAGAAGGTTGAAAAAGGGGATCGCAGGACACACACACACACACACACACACACCCCGCCGGGACGCTGCAACCGTCATAAATATGAGTCAGTTGCGAAGCCTCCGAATTTTGATCATGTGACCACGGGGATGTTGCAACGGCTGTTAAGTGTGGAAAAACGGTCATAAGTCACTTTTTTCAGTGCCGTTGACACTATGAATGGTCACTAAACGAAGCATTGTAAGTCGAGGACCACTTGTACAGAAAAGGGGTCTCCAGACTGAATTACCTTCCCAGTGAATTATGTAGGAGGATGTTAAGATAATTAAGTCCCCGCTTTATCTTAATTAATGGCCAAGTGTTACTTTAATGCCCAAATATTACATTCTTTACAGCAGAAATAGGTTTCATGCCAGCCTTAGGAAATTCATCCAGGAGGTCAGTAGGGCCTGGTCAAAAAAGTCAAAATGGCTGCCAAAACAGTGCAGTGGAAATTTCCTTGCATTGATCAGCATCCTTGTGGCTGCAATTTGAATATTTTTTTTTTTTTACTATATTCAGTGGACACCCCAAGATATCCCCACAAATGAATACATGGTGCTCTGAGGCGATCAGTGAATCAAAAAAAAATTGACTTATTTTGAAAAACCGAAAAACTAAAGCAAGGAATGAACTGCATTTTTTGCCTCTTAAGCAGGGCTTTTTTTCTCATAGAACACCCAGAACGGAGTTCCGGCACCATATTTGGATGGAACCTTGTAGGGTAGGCAAGGCAGGTTGTATGACGTGTGTGAGTTCTGGCACCTTTTTTTTTTTTTTTTTAGAAAAAAAGCACTGCTCTTAAGTGTGTAAAAAAAGGTGTGTTCCATTGTTCTTCCACACCAGCTCTGATTTTCACCATGCTGGGAACGCCGTTCTTGGATGCTGTGTAAGCTGGAGGGCAAAATCCAATTTAATTTGAGGAAAGAAAATAGATTTCCCCCCCCCAGGAAGAATTGCCCTAAAAGGACTGCATTTAAAAAGCATGATTAAAAGAAAAAAGGGGTTGATTAATTGGTAGTTTTCCACTGGAAGTCATTCAGTTAAGGGCCGGCTGTGCAATCTATTCAGAGAATTACAAAACCCATCAGGCAGCTGGGAGTGCCTCATTGGAACTCTTAGAGCAACACCCAGTTCAGATGTTGCTAAGAAGTCCCAAAGAACCACACGATGGAGGAGAACAAGTCCCGATTCTCAATGGGAATAATATTATTAATAAAATCAAATTCATAGCACGGAACCAAGAGTCTTTAAAAGAGATACTCAATGGAAACTAGCCCAGTTTAAAAAAAGAAAAAATTGCAGATGCGTAGAAAACACAGGTTGAAAAGTACCTTAGAGATCATCTAGACCAGACATGTCAAACTCAGAGCTTTTTTGCCATTGCCAGCAATGGGGTGGGCGCAGCTCCGGTACGATGAAACAAGCCCGTGGGCTGGCAGTTTGACACCCCTGATCTATACTAATCCCCCCTGCCTAGTGCCAAAGATCATCTAGACTAACCCCTTCTCTAATGCAAAAGATCATCTAGACGAACCACTTGCCAAGTGCAAAAGATCATTCTAGACTAACGCCCTATCTAGTTCAAAAGAGCATATTTTTAATTAATTTATTGCAAAATCTAATTATTTTCCAAAAGAGGAAAGTGAGCCAGGAGCTGAGCGGGTTTGTGAATTATCCTAGTTAGGTCTTTTAGTCTTAATTTGGTAGCTTAGCCGCAAATTCTGCAAAGGTGTGGGAGCTTAAATAAAATTTTATTAATTGTTGAGATAGGTTGCTTTTTCCCCCAGCTGCTTTTTTTTGTGTTATTTATGGTTTGGGGTTGGTGTTTTGCTCCTGTTTTAATGTCCAGATGGTCCTTGACTTACGGCCACAATTTCCGTTGCAAAGCAAGACACACGTGAAGTGAGTTTTGCCCACGTTTTACCACGTTTCTTGCCGCGGACGTTAAGCGAATCGCCGCAGCTGTGAAGTTCGTCACCCAGTTGTTAAGTGGCTTCCCTGTTGACTTGGCATGTCAGAAGGTCGCCAAAGGAGATCCCATGATCCCGTGACTGTCATAAACATAACCGGGTGCCAAACAGCTGAACTTTGATCACATGACCGGGGGGAGCATGCTGCAACGGTCGTTAAGTGTGAAAAATGGGCATCAATCCCTTTTTTGGGTGCCGTTGTGATTTGGAATGGCCACTAAACGAAGCACTGTAAGTCAAAGACTATCTGTATAGTTAGACACGCCTCCGGAGTCATGCGTTTTGAGAAGGACGTCCATAGGAAATTAATACATAAATAAGAATAATTGGTGGCCTTATTAATACCTTGCAGCAATTGAATACGTACGCTCTCTGTTGCGTGAAAAAACGACAACTTTCTCCCATAAATTCACCACGGCCAAGAGTTCTACAGTGTGGGGAAAAATGCACGCACTTTCCCCCCCACAAACCTCATAATCTTTTGATACCCTTTGTCCCAATGAAGCAGCCAGAAGGTCATCCCCTTTTGACGGAATGCCTCACCTACCTAAACAGATACTATGCTTAAGTTCCTTCCTATCTCTTCCTGTCTTTGTCAGTTCTTTCTCCTTTGTCAGTTCTTTCTCCTTCTACCTGCATTTGTTTTTACCTGGTCTTTGACCATGTAATGTGTTACTAGAAAATAATTGCTTACATGAAGGAATTTTCCAATGAAGAAGCTTTATGTCAGCATCTAATGGTTAAACTTATGAATGTAAAATGTCAGCATTTAATGGTAAAGCCTATGTATGTAACAAGTATATAAGAAGCAATAAACTTGGAGTTTGTCAAGCTGTGTCCTGCAGCTTCAAACCTCTCTCAAGACATGCTTGTGTCTTTTTCTTAGCGTCTTACACTACAGAGCCACAAAACTCGCACGCGCGCGCTCACAAGGGCACGCAAATACACTTTATTTTAATAAATCTCTTTTTTCTTGTGTCGTTGGTGAAGAGAAGCCACATATCCTTAATTGCTGCACTGTATACTAAATTAAGGGAATTGAGGACAATTTGGAACATTGCAGGAGTGTAATGAATCAACAACCAGCATCTCAAGATCACACCACACACAATGTGCCGGTCACGCCGGCACAACCCGTGGAGAGAGAAGGTGGAAAATTGTTAGCAAATTGTGTGTGTTGTCACTAAAGCCATTCGGGGCGTCAGTCGTCACAGCGGCACCGCGAAAACAAGCAAGAACAGGCCACGGGCGAAAAATGTGCGTGTAACACAAGAAGCGCAAAGGCACAACTGTCAAACCCCGAACCTTTTAAATATCTTTTACGTATTTGCCTTGTAATCATGTTCCTCCAAAGGAAGCATCTGTTTGAATAGCCAAAAAAACTCCCTCTGCAGCTCACAAGCATGTGCAGAGTGCAATTGCACCCTTGCTTCTTGTGTTCTTTGCTGTAGTAAATCAGGCTGTCTCTGGACTGGCCACACCTGGGTGCGGATCCCATTTCCCCTCCCCCCCCCCACACAAACAAATGCACCCAATCTAGCAGGTCTAAAGGAGAGAAAGGTGGAGCATCCACGTGCAAAGGCAATCTATCTGATAACCAAAGGGAGGGGAGTATTTCTTTACTCCTAGAAGAAGAAAAAAACCAGAGTGTAAACAAAGAAGCCGAAGAATGAAGAAAAATTGCAGAAGTTCCTACGAAAAGGATGTCAACCGCCCCAAGGTGGGGAACACGACTTTAGAGTGCGTTGCAGCTGGTTAAAAAAAAATAAAAAATCACACAAGGTTGTTCCATTACATAACACAGTTATGCAACATCCCTCCATGTACGCCCCCCCCACCCACCCAGCTGGTTCGGCCAAAGGGATGAGATGGTTCCTTCAGCTTTGCCACAGCCTCCAAGCCCCTCTGAGGTACACTGCTCCTGAATCTGGAGGCTCTATTTGGCCTCCAATTAATCTGGCTGGGTGGGGCCACCACCACCACTCAGCTAGGCTGATCCTGAAGGAAAGACAGCCGCTTGGCTGCTAGGGTTTTTTCCCACAATCCCCCAAGAGTGCAGCTCCGGGGGGGGGGGAAAGAAGGAACATGGGTAAGGGGATCCCCCGCTAGAAGCAAAAGGACCCAGGATGACGGGAGAGAGATAAAGCCGGGCTTACAAAGCTCCGAATAAGCTTCCCGGGATGCCCCAAGTCCTGAAGGTGCTGAAGGGACACGCCCGGGAGGAGGCAGGGAGGCAATGAGGGCCCCAGCTGGGAAGCATGGGGCTTGTGGTCCACCCAGCAGCAGGGAACCTGGGTAAAGCAGGCTGGGACGAGGCGCAGGGCCGGTCCGGGAGGAGGGGAGCCGAGCCCCCCCTGAGGGGCAACGCTTGCTCCACGCACACCGGACCCCAAAGCGAGCAGCGGCTCGGTCGTGGGAAAGTGGCCAAACTCGGAAGCGGGGACCCTCCAAAGTTGGGCTGGGCAGGGGTGGGGTGGGCGCCCTCAACCTACCCACTGGGTCCACCCTGTGAGGAGGAGGGGGAGAAGGGACGGAGCCCCCTCAGGGAAACCTCCCCAACTTCGGGACTACAAAGCCCATCTTCCCCGGCCCGAAGTCTCCCCCGTGCATCCCCTCCCCGCCTAAGAACCCCCTCCCCGCAGAGAAGCGACGGAGCCCTCTCAGGGAAACCTCCCTAATTTAGGGACTATAAAGCCCATCTCCCCCGGCCCGAAGTCTGCCCCGTGCACCCCCCCACCGCCTCCCTCCCCGCGGAGAAGGGACGGAGCCCCCTCAGGGAAACCTCCCCAATTTAGGGACTACAAAGCCCATCTTCCCCGGCCCGAAATCTCCCCCGTGCATCCCCCCACCGCCTAAGGATCCCCTCCCCGCAGAGAAGCGACGGAGCCCCCTCAGGGAAACCTCCCCAATTCATGGACTACAAAGCCCATCTCCCCGGCCCGAAGTCTCCCCCGTGAACCCCCCCCATCGCCTAAGGACCCCCTCCCCGCAGAGAAGGGACGGAGCCCCCTCAGGGAAAGCTCCCCAACTTAGGGACCACAAAGCCCATCTCCCCCGGCCCGAAGTCTTCCCCGTGCACCCCCACACCGCCTCCCCGCGGAGAAGGGACGGAGCCCCCTCAGGGAAACCTCCCCAACTTAGGGACCACAAAGCCCATCTCCCCTGGCCCGAAGTCTTTCCCCCGTGCATCCCCTCCCCGCCTAAGGACCCCCTCCCCGCGGAGAAGGGACGGAGCCCCCTCAGGGAAAGCTCCCCAACTTAGGGACCACAAAGCCCATCTCCCCCGGCCCGAAGTCTCCCCCGTGCACCCCCCCCCGCCACCTAAGGACCCCCTCAGGGAAACCTCCCCAAGTTCGGGACCACAAAGCCCATCTCCCCCGGCCCTAAGTCTCCCCCGTGCACCCCCACACCGCCTCCCCGCGGAGAAGGGACGGAGCCCCCTCAGGGAAACCTCCCCAACTTCGGGACTACAAAACCCATCTTCCTCGGCCCGAAGTCTCCCCCGTGCATCCCCCCACCGCCTCCCTCCCCGCGGAGAAGGCACGGACCCCCTCAGGGAAACCTCCCCAACTTCGGGACTACAAAGCCCATCTCCCCGGCCCGAAGTCTCCCCCGTGCACCCCCCCCACCGCCTAAGGACCCCCTCCCCGCAGAGAAGGGACGGAGCCCCCTCAGGGGAAGCTCCCCAACTTAGGGACCACAAAGCCCATCTCCCCCGGCCCGAAGTCTCCCCCGTGCACCCCCACACCGCCTCCCCGCGGAGAAGGGACGGAGCCCCCTCAGGGAAACCTCCCCAAGTTAGGGACTACAAAGCCCATCTCCCCCGGCCCGAAGTCTCCCCGTGCATCTCCCCCATCGCCTAAGGACCCCCCTCCCCGCGGAGAAGGGACGGAGCCCCCTCAGGGAAACCTCCCCAACTTAGGGACCACAAAGCCCATCTCCCCTGGCCCGAAGTCTCCCCCGTGCACCCCCCCCCGCCACCTAAGGACCCCCTCAGGGAAACCTCCCCAAGTTCGGGACCACAAAGCCCATCTCCCCCGGCCCTAAGTCCGAAGTCTCCCTCCGCCCTCCCGTGCATCCATCCCCCCCCCTCCAGCCCAGGGATGCAGCGGGCGGAGAGCATCCCCGGACCGGGACACACCCAACGGGGCGCAGCGGCCCGGGAGGGGTTGCGGACCGCAGCCGCGGAGGGCCCGGAGGGCGCCCGGGGCTTACCTGGCCCGGGGAGGCAGGCAGGCAGGCAGGCAGGTGGAGGGTCGGGGCTGGTGGGCGCTGGAGACCCTCCCGCTCCGCTTCGTCCTCCGGCTCCTCCGCCCGGCGGGAGACCCCCCGCACGCCGCTCCGGCCCCGCGACCTCGCCGGCTGTCAGCTGAGAGCTTTCCGCGCGCCTCTCCGTCCGCTTCGCCGCCGCCGAGGCTCTGAGCCGCGGTCGGGTCCTCCCCCGCCAGCCCCGCCCGCCCCGCTCCGCGGCTCCTCCCCTCGGCAGACTCCGCAGTGCACGGGGCGGGAGGGAGGAGGGAGAGGGAGGGAGGGAGGAGAGCCCCCCCGCTCCTCCCCGCCCCGGGGGGACGTGGCGCGGAGGGGCGCCGCCTCCCCCCACGGTGGGTCCCACTCCCGGGAAGGAGGCCTTTAGCGCGGGAGAGGGCGCGGGGGACGCGTTCCCACGACCTGGCCGGAGGCAGCGCAATGGCTGGGCTGGCGTCCCACTTGGGGGCGACTCGGGAGGCTTTGCTCTTCCCGACGCCCCGACTCTCCCGGGGTGGAGACGGCTTGATAAGAGAGATGATTTGCCCGTCGACCGACCGACTTCCTTCCTCCCTCCCTCCCTTCCTCCTTCCTTCCTTCCTTCCCTTTCTCCCTCTCTTTCCTCCCTCCTTCACCCTCTCAATTCCTTCTTCCTTCCTTCCTTCCTTCCTCCCTTCCTCCTTCCTTCCTTCCCTTTCTCCCTCCTTCACTCTCTCCTTCATTCCTTCTTCCTTCCTCATCCTTTCCTCCCTCCCTTCCTCCCTCCTTCCTTCTCTTCCTTCCTTCCTTCCTTACCTTTCTCCCTCTTTCCTCCCTCCTTCACCCTCTCAATTCCTTCTTCCTTCCTTCCTCCCTTCCTCCTTCCTTCCTTCCCT
Source organism: Crotalus adamanteus (assembly GCA_039797435.1). Lineage (NCBI taxonomy): Eukaryota > Metazoa > Chordata > Lepidosauria > Squamata > Viperidae > Crotalus > Crotalus adamanteus. Next base: position 141,570,977 of record CM077936.1, on the reverse strand, counting down.
TTCTCCCTCCTTCACTCTCTCCTTCATTCCTTCTTCCTTCCTCATCCTTTCCTCCCTCCCTTCCTCCCTCCTTCCTTCTCTTCCTTCCTTCCTTACCTTTCTCCCTCTTTCCTCCCTCCTTCACCCTCTCAATTCCTTCTTCCTTCCTTCCTTCCTCCCTTCCTCCTTCCTTCCTTCCCTTTCTCCCTCCTTCACTCTCTCCTTCATTCCTTCTTCCTTCCTCATCCTTTCCTCCCTCCCTTCCTCCCTCCTTCCTTCTCTTCCTTCCTTCCTTACCTTTCTCCCTCTTTCCTCCCTCCTTCACTCTCTCCATTCCTTCTTCTTTCCTCATCCTTTCCTCCCTCCCTTCCTCCCTCCTCCCTTCCTTCCCTTTCTCCCTGTCTTTCCTCCCTCCTTCACCCTCTCCTTCCTTCCTTCTTCCTTCCTCATCCTTTCCTCCTTCCCTCTCTCCCTTCCTTCCTTCCTTCCCTTTCTCCCTCTTTCTTTCCTCCTTCACTCTCTCCTTCCTTCCTTCTTCCTTCTTCATCCTTTCCTCCCTCCCTCCCTTCCTCCTTCCTTCCTTCCTTCCTTCCTTCCCTTTCTCCCTCTCTTTCCTCCCTCCTTCACCCTCTCAATTCCTTCTTCCTTCCTTCCTTCCTTCCTCCTTCCTTCCCTTCTTTCCTTCCCTTTCTCCCTCTCTTTCCTCCCTCCTTCACTCTCTCCTTCATTCCTTCTTCCTTCCTCATCCTTTCCTCCCTCCCTTCCTCCCTCCTCTTCCTTCCCTTTCTCCCTCTTTCCTCCCTCCTTCACTCTCTCCTTCCTTCCTTCTTCCTTCCCTTTCTCCCTCTCCTTCCTCCTTCATCCTCTCCTTCCTTCTTCCTTCCTCATCCTTTCCTCCCTCCTTCCTTCCTTCTCTTCCTTCCTTCCTTCCCTTTCTCCCTCTTTCCTCCCTCCTTCACCCTCTCCTTCCTTTTTCCTTCCTCATCCTTTCCTCCCTCCCTCCTCCCTCCCTCCACTCTCATTATCTTCCTTCCTTCCTTCCTTTTTTCCTTCTTCCTTCCCATCTTTCCTTCCTTCCTTTTTTCCTCCCTTCCTCCCTTTCCTTTTTCCTTCCCTCCCTCTCTCCTCCTCTCTTTTCTTCCTTTCTTCCCTCCCTCCTTTCCTCTTCCTTCCTTTCCTTCCTCCCTCTCTCCGTTTCCTTTCTTTTTTCCTTCTTCCTTCCCTTCCTTTCCTCCCTCTCGCCCCCTTTTTCTTCCCTCCTTTCCCTTCTCTCCTCCCTCCCTCTTCCTTTCTTTCCTCCCTCTCTCCTTTTCCTTCCTTTTTTTCCTTCTTCCTTCCTTCCCTCCCTCCCTCCCGCTCCCTCCCTTTATCTTCCCTCCTTCCCCCCTCTCTCCTCCCTCCCTCCCTCCCTCCCCTTCCCAGACCCCCAAAGCCCCACTTCTCCCAGAAGGGAAGACCAGCTGCTGGCCCTCTCTGTGGGCTTTCAGATTTGCCTGCTGATTGGAGCCGGCATCGGATTCACATTAGAGCAGTGGTTCTCAATCTTTTTAATGCCGCGACCCCCAACCGGTCGTAAGTCGAGGACTACTCAACCGGTCGTAAGTCGAGGACTACTCAACTGGTACAGCCCCGTTTGCAGAATGGGACTTTTGGCGGGCTCAGCAGGGCAGAGACAGCCTGGACAATTCCTATTGGCTTTTGAAAGCCAATAGAATTAGACTCTATTCAAGAGAGTCTCTTCTATTGGCTTTCAAAAGCCAATAGAAGACAAGGGAGTAGCACAGCTAAGGAAAAGGGGAAAAAAATGGCGGACTGCGTTGTTTGGCGACCCCCGTGAAATGGTCGTTCGACCCCAAATGGGGTCCCGACCCACAGGTTGAGAACCGCTGCATTAGAGGAAGTATTGAAAAAGCCACAAGATGGGGGTTCAGCCCAGGGCCCGCACCCTGCAGGGCCACATTGGAACCCCAAAGCTTTGCCCCTGCCAAAAAATGTTTCAAAGGGGGCTTTAAACTCAGCTTGATGGATGCATTCCTCCTGTAAAAAAAAAAAAAAACAAAAAACCAGGGGCTACCACGCTCCTGATTTGGGGCCTCTGGAGCAGTGTTTCTTACCCTACAATTCCCAGAATTCCCCAGTCCCGGTTTAAAAGCCACCCAGATGAAAAATATCTGCATGAGATGATTGAATGGTCTTCAGCCGCAATAGGATTGTGCAGAGCAATGCGGGGCCTATATTGTAATAGGTTGATTGAGGGATTGGCTTTCTTAATTCAGATTAAGCCTTCGTCTTAAATAAACGGATTGCAACTTCACAGCTGGGGGTCAGAGAGCACCCAGAGAGCACCCAGGACACTTCCTGTCAGCCCTGAGCTACGAATCTTCTCTTCTGGGAGTTTGGTCCTTTGCAAAACTAAAGCAGGATAGGGAAATTGGCCCGGAGAAATTGCAACACTTCAGATATTCTGTCTGAAATGGTGTAGGGTCCCTTGCTCAAGTAGGAGGTTGGACTAGATGACCTACAGGGTCCCTTCCAGCTTCTGTTCTGTTCCATTTCTTATTCTATTCTATTCTATTCTATTCTATTCTATTCTATTCTAGTCTAGTCTAGTCTAGTCTAGTCTAGTCTAGTCTAGTCTATTCCTATTCTATTTCTATTAATTCTAATTCTATTCTATTTCTATCCTATTCTATTCTATTTCTATTCTATTTCTTTTCTAATTCTATTCTATTCTATTCTATTTCTATTTCTAATTATTTTCTAATTCTATTCTATTTCTATTCTATTCCATTCCATATTTTATTATTCTATTCTATTCTATTCTATTCCATTTCATTCCATTCCGTATTTTATTATTCTATTCTATTCTATTCCATTCCATTCCGTATTTTATTATTCTATTCTATTCTACTCCATTCCATATTTTATTATTCTATTCTATTATATTCCATTCCATTCCGTATTTTATTATTCTATTCTATTCTATTCTATTCTATTCTATTCTATTCTATTCCATTCCATTCCATTCCATTCCGTATTTTATTATTCTATTCTATTCCATTCCATTCCGTATTTTATTATTCTATTCTATTCTATTCTATTCTATTCTATTCTATTCTATTCTATTCCATTCCATTCCATTCCGTATTTTATTATTCTATTCTATTCTATTCTATTCTATTCTATTCTATTCTATTCTATTCTATTCTATTCTATTCTATTCTATATTCCATTCTATTTCCTATTCTATTCTATTCTATTCTATTCTATTCTATTCTATTCTCATTTGCAGTTGGGCTCATGTTTTAAAGCTTCCCCTGGGACCAGCCAGATAATTTTAATATTGCGCCCTATTTCACAGATCATCCCAGCCCTATTAATCTCTCTTAAGCCCATTTATTCAAATGTCCCATTCATTCAAAGGGCGGCGAGCATCCCTTTTGCAGCCTCCTAAATCCCCAGAGCCACGATCTCCAGATCCCACAAAATTAGGGACCGACTCTCGTGGGAATTCTCTGCTGAAAAAAAAAAAAAAATGCAGCCCACAGCATGTGATTATGGCTGGAAGCGGCGAGTTTTTTTCCTGGTTATTTCTATTTTGGGAGAAGCCCAGATTCGCTCATTCTTAACATACTGCACATTCTGGGACTCATATTCGTAATTTGCTGAGGGATCCCGGGAATCATACAGGTAGTCCTCAACTTACGACCATAATGGAGCCCGATGTTTCTACTCCTAAGTGAGACTTTTGTTAAGTGAGTTTTGCCCCAATTTGTGCTTAGTGAATCACTGCAGTTGTTAAGTTAGCAACACGGTCGTTAAGTGAACCCGGCTTCCCTCATTGACTTTGTTGGTCAGAAGGCCGCCAAAGGGGATCACGAGACCCCCGGACGATGCCACCATCATAAATATGAGTCAGATGCCAAGCGTCCGAATTTGGATAGCGTGACCGTGGGGGTGCTGCCACAGTCCTAAGTGTGGGAAAAACGGTCATTACTTACTTTTTTCAGGGCCGTTGTAATTTTGAATGGTCACTAAACAAACTGCTGTAAGTCAAGGACTACCTGTAATCCGAGTTTACTTAAGCATCATGGGAATCGTATTCCTAACCTACTGAGGGATTTCAGAATCATATTCTAATTTACTGTGAGGGATCTGGGCATCCTATTCCTAACCTACTGTGAGGGATCTGGGAATCTTATTCCTAATCTACTGTGAGGGATCTGGGCATCCTATTCCTAACCTACTCTGAGGGATCTGGGAATCGGATTCCTAACTTACTGTGAGGGATCTGGGCATCCTATTCCTAGCCTACTCTGAGGGATTTGGGAATCCTATTCTTAATCTATTCTGAGGGATCTGGGAATCCTATTCTTAATCTGTTCTGAGAGATCTGGGAATCCTATTCCTAACCTACTGTGAGGGATCTGGGCATCATATTTCTAACCTACTGTGAGGGATCTGGGCATCCTATTCCTAATCTACTGTGAGGGATCTGGGCATCTTATTCCTAACTTACTCTGAGGGATCTGGGAATCCTATTCCTAACCTACTCTGAGGGATCTGGGAATTGTATTCCTAACCTACTCTGAGGGATCTGGGAATTGTATTCCTAACCTACTATGAGGGATCTGGGTATCATATTCCTAATCTACTGTGAGCAGTGGTGGGATTCAACTAGGTGAACAACCGGTTCTCTGTGTGGATGCCTCTTCCGGAAGTCCGTTCTGGGCCTGGGCAACAAAAAATTAGCTACCGGTTCTGCCGAACTGGTACGCACCGGCTGAATCCCACCACTGACTGCGAGGGATCTGGGTATCGTCTTCCTAAAGTACTGAAGGATTTGGGCATCGTATTCCTAACCTACCAGGGAATCCATTGGATTCCACCCCATCCGTGAGGCCTAAGCCAGAGATGCAGAGGAAAAATGCTGATTTTTCGGGGAGGACGTGCTTGGTGTTTTGCCCCCCCCCCATTGCTGCTTAAGGCATCCCTGGGGACCTGGTGTGGGCGTGGGACAGCTGCCTATGCACAGGCGGGCATCCCACTGGTGCGCGCCACACCGGGGCCTGCCCTGCCATTTTACGCTGAGCAGCTGCCAGAGGCTTCTTGGAAAGGGATGATTATCTCCCGCAGCTCAAATTATGGCCTTCCTAGCCGATCTTTGCCTGGCAAGTTGCCCTTGGGCTGGAAAGGCGAGGAAACGAACGCAGGGCCAGGAGAGAGGAGGAGGGACTTTTGGCAGTGGCACATGGGCTTGGGGGTAGATGTCTTCAGCTTGTACATCCAGTCCCAATTCTGGATGGGGAGGAGCAAAGGCAGAACCTTCCAGAAAGCATTGATCTCTGCAGCTCTTTTCAACGACGGAGGTCCGTGTGGATTTCGGGCGGGGGGGGGGCTGTTTCTGAGCATGTGCAGAGGGCCCTTCCTTCCGCCGGTGAGGAACCATGTCAAGAGTCTGGCGCTATTCCTAGAGGACCTGTAATAGGACCGAGAAACTGCAAAATGGCGAGCTTTTGTCAGAATAATAAATAATTACTTATTGCAGGGTCTGGATTGATGGCAAAGAGACCGTCTCTTTGTCCTCCAGCCTCAGAGCAGACTGAAAGAAGAAATTTCCTGACGGTGAGAACAATTAATCAGTGGAACAACTTGCTTCCAGAAGTTGTGAATGCTCCAACACTGGAAGTTTTTAAGAAGAGGTCGGACAACCATTTGTCTGAAATGGTATAGGGTTTTCTGCCTGAGCAGGGGGTTGGACTAGATGACCCCCAAGGTCCCTTCCAACTGTGCTCTATTCTATTCTATTCTGTTCTGTTCTATTCTATTCTAATTTCCTTAATTCTATTCTATTCTATTCTATTCTATTCTAATTTCCTTATTTCTTTTCTATTCTATTCTGTTCTATTTATTCTATTCTAATTCTATATTCTATTTTATTCTAATTTCCTTATTTCTTTTCTATTCTATTCTGTTCTGTTCTATTTATTCTAATTCTATATTCTATTCTATTCTAATTTCCTTATTTCTTTTCTATTCTATTCTGTTCTATTTATTCTATTCTATTCTGTTCTAATTTCCTTATTTCTATTCTATTCTATTCTGTTCTATTCTATTTATTCTAATTTCCTTATTTCTTTTCTATTCTATTCTGTTCTATTTATTCTATTCTATTCTAATTCTATATTCTATTCTATTCTAATTTCCTTATTTCTTTTCTATTCTATTCTGTTCTATTTATTCTATTCTATTCTATTCTGTTCTGTTCTAATTTCCTTATTTCTTTTCTATTATATTCTATTCTGTTCTGTTCTATTTATTCTATTCTATTCTAATTCTATTCTATTCTATTCCTTATTTCTATTCTATTCTATTCCTTATTTCTATTCTATTCTATTCTATTCTATTCTATTCTATTCTATTCTATTCTATTCTATTCTATTCTGTTCTATTCTTAGCACTTTTTTAGATTTGAGTTTTAGCCCTTGATGGTGCTTCATTTCAGGAAGGCTAAAAATCCTACATTGCGGGGGGGGGGGGGTGTTCAGCATGGTGCAATTTAAATTCTATAGTAATTCTGGCTTTTCTTTAATATCCAACCTGAAGCTCTTATATTTCTAATTGGATCTATCTGGCCTATTCTTCTCCTGGCAGCCTTGGCTATCAATCCTATTGCTGCTGGGTTCAAGCATTATATTAAAATATAATTTGCTGAGTTTGGCCTGGGTGCACTGTTTGAATCTGTTAGGAGGGGTAAACCCTGGTTTAGATAAAGCCAACTAACTAGGTTTGGTCTAACAAAGCATAGGTAACCAAACCAGGGCATAACCAGAAGTCATGTATAATTTGCAAGCATTTAAACCTGCAATAATTCTTTATTTTACAGTGATGTTCCTTCTCCTAGTTCCAATTTAGCTTCTTATAGATGGAATTGTAACAGCAGAAAGGCGATTGATACTTAAGATATCCATAAGTGGTTTTTTTTTTCTTCCAAATGTGGCAACTTTAAGACATTTGGACTTCAACCCCCAGAATTCCCCAGCCCGCAGGGGAATTCTGGAAATTGGAGTCCACAGGTCTTAAAAATCACCCAATTTGAAAAAAACAACACTGATCTACGTACATTTCCATCTTTATTTTTGTTCTTCCCTTTTCTCGTTCTATAATTGATCGGCTATTAGTCAAGCTTATGTCAATTAATGCATTTCCTTCCGTTTCGGAATCTCACCACAAACAGCGGCAACATCCAAAATAGAACACAAGGGACAGAAAACTCTTATGGACCATGAATAATTTGCAGGAGTGCTGACTCTGAGTGCACAGCAGGAATCGGCCCCATATCCCAACTGTAGCAACTTCCAGATGTTGTGGATTTCAACTCCCAGAACTGAGGGGAGGAAGGAAGGTGGGAGATGGGAGAAGGAAGAAAGGAAGGAGATGGGAAAGGAGGGAGGGAGGGGGCAGGGAGGGAAGGAAGAAACGAAGGAAAGGAAAAAAAGGGAAGGAAAAAGGAAAGAAAGGAAGGAAGGAGATGGAAAAAAGAAGGGAGGGAGGGAAGGAAGATGGAAAAAAGAAGGGAGAAAGGAGATGGGAAAAGAAAGGAAGGAAGGGGAAGGAAAGGAAAAAAGAAAGGAAGGAGATGGGGGAAGGAAGGAAGGAAGGAAGGAAGGAAGGAAGGAAGGAAGGAAGGAAGAGATTTCAGAGAGAAAAAATGAAAGGGAAGAGCCAGAATAAATTATTGACTTGATGTTCTCAGCCAGATCTTTCCGCAGCACCACTGCTGCCATCTGGTGGCCGGTTAGGAATATCACAGATCGGTGAATCCATTTCTGCCTTCCTTCCGGGACATGGAGACTGGAAACCCACCCACCCACTCACACTCACAAGCACAGACACACAAAATACACAGACGCACATACAGGCACAAACTTTTTTCACCTTTTTTCCTTGACGCAGCATCCATCATCTTTCTTTTGAATCCAGATGGAACGGGTTTTTCAAAGTCATTCATCCGGGTCAGGGGTCTTCCAACTTGGCCCTTTGATGACTTGTGGACTTCAACTCCCAGAATTCCTCAGCCAGGCACGCTGGCTGCGGTATTCTGGGAGTTGAAGTCCACAAGTCATCAAAGGGCCAAGTCCGAAGACCCTTGCTTGTGGACTTTAACTCCCAGAATTCCTCAGCCAGGCACGCTGGCTGAGGAATTCTGGGAGTTGAAGTCCACAAGTCATCAAAGGGCCAAGTTTGAAGACCCCTGATCCGGGTGCATCAAAGTGGAAAGCTGCAAAGATTCCCGAGGACTTTAGGCCTCTTCTGGTTCTGCAAAACTAGATTCCCTTAGAACTGTTGGATCTAGAACCTTTGGCCCACAGATGGTCCTCGGCCTACGACCAAAAGGGAGCCCAAAATCTCCCTCGCTAAGCAAGGCCATTGTTAAGTGAGTTTTGCCCCGTTTTACGAGCACCCTTGCCACCGTTGTTAAGCGAATCACAGTCGTTAGGAGGGTGGCATGGTTGTTAAGGGAAACCGCTGGGCTTTGCGTGTCGGAAGGTCTCAAAGTGGGATCCTTGCAACTGTCGCCAGGACGTGCCAATTGCCAAGCCTTCTGAATTTTGATCACATGACCGTGGGGATTTTTTACAGGGCCACAAACGGTCACAACTTAGTCCCCCCTTTTTTTTCAGGGCCGTTGCAACTTCGAACGGTCCCTAAACCAATGGCTGTTAAGCCGAGGACTATCTGTACCGTTCTACCACCTCTGAGTCGGTCACCCCAGAAATTTGAGGGGTGCCCTGCGGGAGAAGGTTTAATTTCCCCTACGAGAAAACAACCCAAGACTCAGAAAGAGACGTGGTTTTTTTTCTTGTTCTGTTTTGTTTAAACGTCCATATATAATTTATTACGGTTCTCTTTTCTTTTATACAAGCTGAAAATAAACGGCGGGGGGAACAGGGGGAAGATGGCGGAGGGGGCATGGGGGGGGGGACAGGTTTGAAATCTGGGACCACCGGGAGGGGGACACAGGAGGGGCAGGAGAACGAATTGGGGGGTCCAGAGGAAAGAGATTTGGGGGCAAGGGGACGGGAATCTAAGAGAAAGGGGTGCCCTTGGCCACATTTTTGTGGCACCCTGGTTAAAAACAAAGCGGGGGGTGGGTGGGACGAGAATCCCCCCTCCCCAGGAGGAGAGGGGGGTGGGCTTTTGACCAGAAGTCAGAGAAGAAAGAGGCACAAATGGAAGGAAGGAAGGAATGAAAGAACCCCAGTAGGAACCCTCTGGAGCCAGGACACCTCTTGTGGAGGGGGGGGGGAGAGACGGGACAGCTTGGAGGAGATCCTCCCCATGCTTTGCCTCTCCCCCTTGTAGCAAGTCCGGTTCCCCCTCGGTCTTCCGGCCAGACGGGGGGAGGGGAGGAGGAAGTTTTCGGAGACCCAGGAAGGCTTTTTCCATTACTCTGTCCCAGATCTGGGGACTCCTGCAGGAAGAAAAGACAATCAAAAAAAGAGAAGAAAAAATGAGCGACCCTCCCCGGGGTCTCCCGGAAGGTCATCCATACCTACCTCCATGCCGGTCTGCTGGAAGGAACAGAGGAGGAGGAGGAAGAGCGGGGCGAGGTTTCCAGCCGGGCGGCTCGAGTTGAGGGGGGGGAGGAGGTGGGTCAGGCAGGGGTAGGTCACTGGCACCTGGGAGGGAAATTGAGGCAGAGGAGAGAGAGAGAGAGAGAGAGAGAGAGAGAGAGAGAGAGAGAGAGAGTTAGCCGGGGGGAGGGGGAACCGGGTTCGAGGGGAGGGTCACGACATCGACACCTCGCCGCTTCAATCGCTGCGGGATCCCACGCGTGAGCCGGTGGCTTCCCTGGTGAGCCTCGTCTTTCCGACTTCCCCGGGAATAAGTTACATGGAGTTTGACAAAAGTTTCACCAAGTGTGACAAAAGATGCACAGAGTTTCACAAAGTTGCAACACGCCAAAGTAAAACAGGTAGTCCTCGACTTACGACCAAAATGTCTACGGCTAGACCAGACGGCTGCTAAGTGAATTTTGCCCCGTTTTACGACTTTTCTTCCCGTAGGCGTTAAGTGAATCGCTGCAGTTGTTGAGTTAGCCGCACGGTTGTTAAGCCGATCCAGCTTCCCCCATTGTCAGAAGGTCACAAAAGGGGATCATATGACCCCGGGACACGGCGGCCGTCATAAATATGTGCCAAGCTTCCAAATTTTGATCGCGTGACCGTGGGGATTCTGCCAGTGGTCGTAAGTGTGGAAAAGGGGTCACACATCCCTTTTTTCCCCACTGCCGTTGTAACTTTGAATGGTCACTAAACGAATGACTGTAAGTGGAGGACCACCTGGACAAGGAGAGTGTGGACCAAGGACTTTTTCCATCACCAGCAAGCCTGTACCACCCATCCCAGTTCAACCTGGTTTGTTTCCTCCAAATGGCTTTTGTCAGGTGCCAAAGATCATATCCACATGCCAAGCTACAATTTAACTGCTTTATTGCTGAAAGCCCATGCGCAGGAATCTTCCCGACTAACAGCTTGGAATTAGTTAAGAGTCCATGAGAATTCAAGGGAGTTTGACTTAGTTCATTTGGGGCTATGTTGAGCAGAGGTCCCCAAAGTTTCTTGGTTGGAGGACCAGAGGGAAAGGGAAGGGGAAGCATTTTATGTGCCTGTGCACCACGCAAACGGGGCAGCGCTAGCGTCCACATGACACTAGCTAGCCCTGCCCTGTTTCTGCCATGTGGGCACTAGCGCTGCCCTGTTTTTGCTGCACAGCACTGTTTAGGCCACCTGGTGACCCGTTTTTGCTGTGCAGAGACCCGTTTAGGCCATGTGGAACCAGGTTTAGGCTATGCAGAGCCCCATTTAGGCCACACGGAGCCCCATTTTAGGCTGCACGGAGTCCCATTTAGGCCACGTGGAGCCCCATTTAGGCTGCGCGGAGCCCCATTTAGGCTGCGCGGAGCCCCATTTAGGCTGCGCGGAGCCCCACAGGCCAAGTGGAGCACCATTTAGGCCACACAGAGCCCATTTTAGGCCACACAGAGCCCCATTTAGGCTTCACAGAGCCCCATTTTAGGCTGTGCATTTAGGCCACACGGAGCCCCATTTAGGCTGTGCGGCCGTGGCACTAGCACAAGTGGGGATGAGCGGGCGCACTGGCCAGCCTATCCCACAGCCTGGTGGCCAGCAGACCACGGCCGGTAGTGCACCACAGGTTGGGGACTCCTGATGTAGAGATTCTAGGCTGATTCCACTTTTGACTCCGCCCCCCAGTTTCTGTCTCTCCTTCTCTACCGCTTCGCTGCTCCTCTCTCCAAAGGTCCCTCCCACCTTCTGGATCCCACGAGCATGGGAATGCCAGCTCTGCCATACCTCCAGATCCCGGGTTCCGTCCCCGATCGGACTCTAGCTTGTCGCAGGACTGTGCCCGCCGTGTTCTCTTTGGTTTGAGAGGCGCCATTTTCCGCCCGACCTCGGGTTCCCCTGGAATGGAAAGAGGAGCATCAGAGAGTCCTGAGCCCCAGAAAGAATTTCTTGGTTAAGGTGACCCTCTCTGGGTTGTTAAAAAGAAAAAATTCCAGGGGCCACTAGAGGGCAACAGAGCATTCATATTTTTTTTCTCTGTAGCTCTTTGCTGCCTCCTGCTGGAAAGGCTTAAATAAGTGCTTAATAAATAACACAAGATACTCTTTGATTTGCAAATAGTAAGCTAAAGATAACCTTTGTCATTTTTTACTGTGGGCACACTGTAATTTCATTAAAAATGAAATTCTGTTGCCTGCTCTCAAAAGTGTACATATACACAACACAAATATAAACATGCTATATACAACATATGCATATACCTACACCCTTACATATCACATACAACAGTTCATTTAGTGACTGTTCAAACGTACAAAGGCACTGAAAAATGTGACATATGACAGTTTTTCACAGGGACAACCTCTGCAGCGTCCCCGTGATCCTGTGATCAAAACTGGGATGTTAATGACCTTTGCTGTGCCCCAAGGTCATGTGATCCCCTTTTGCGACCGTCTGACGAGCAAAGTCAATGGGGGAAGCCAGATTCAATTAACAATCGGGCTACTAACTTATCAACTCCAGGGATTCTCTTAATGAGTGTGGCGAGAAAGGTCGTAAAAATGGGACAAAACTCACTTAACAAGTATTTCATGCAACAACAGAAATTTCGGGATCAATCGCAGTCGTACGTTTGAGGACTACCTATGCCCAGAGAAAATGCTATTATCCCAAAGCAAAAACTCCTTCCTTTTGGAATTCTTGTACCGATTAATCCAAGATCTGCGTGAGATAAACCGAGACCTTTGTCTTAGGGCCTCGGTGTCTCTTCACCTTCGTTTTCCTGCTCCTTCGGTCTACGTCGGGGTTGAGCGACGGGAGGAAAGGTGCAGGAATCTTCTAGAATGGCTCCACCAGATACACTGCCTTCCTCATTGCTGCGACTTCTTTCCGGCTGGCTGGGGGTCTTCCGGCCCCTGGGGAGGGCAACCGGCTTGGGAGGGCGAGGAGTGGAAGAGTGATCCCTGAATTGCTATAAAACCAAGAGGGCGGATATGGAGATACGAAAGGAGAGGGGGGAAAAGTAGAAATTTCTCAGAAGAAGCTTCCGGCTGCTGCTGCTGGACTACAATTCCCAGCAAACCTAGCCAGCAGGACTCATGGTATGGAATGCTGGGAATGGTAGTTTTCAACCTCCAGAGCAATGTTCCTTAACCTGGGCAACCTGTGAAGACTTCAACTCCCAGAATTCCCCAGCCAGCCATAAACCATTCATTCAGCGGTTGTTCGAAGGGATGACGGCGCTGAAAAAATGACTTACGACCTGTCCTCACAGTCACAACCATCCTCCCTGTTGTGGTCACGTGATCAAAATTCGGGTGCTTGGTAACCAGGATGTATGTACCACAGTTAAAGCATCCTGGGGGGGGGGTTCATGTGATCACCATTCCTGACCTTCACAGGTGGCAAAGTCAATAAGGGAAGCTAGATTCGCTTTAACGACCGTATGAGTCAGTTACTGGGACAATCCCCTTAACGACCGTGTCAAAAAAGATTGTAAAATTGGACATGACTCCCTTAACCAATGCCTTGCCTCACACTCGGAGTTCCTGTCTCAATTGTGATCACTCCCCAGTCCTTCACCCAGAAGCCCCTAGCCCCAAAACAAGCTTTCTCCTGCCCCTTGAATTCAAAAAAGACCTGTAGTTTTGCACTGGGTGGTGCCGTCAGTTGGTCCTTCTCGGAATTTGGTGTGCCCCCCATCACGCCCCTCTCGTCAGTCCCCATCGGCTTTTCTTCCAGGGGGTGGTCTCGCAGGTTGCCTTTGCCCCCACTCTCCCGGGACGTGCTCTCTTCAGCTGCAGGTTTGGGAGAAGACGAACAAAGGATCCATCAACCGCCAGGAATTAATTCAATTCATTCAAACTGCAGATCGTCCCCGACTTAACGACCATTCGGTTTGTGAGCATTCGAAGATACAACGGCACTGCAGAAGAGTGATTTTATGACCGTTTTCACACTTAATACATTTGCAGCGTTCCCCCCGTGGTCACGTGATTGAAATTCAGATGCTTGGCAACTGATTCGTATTTAAATGTCTACGGAGATTCTCCGTCATCCAGGCCCTGGTTGTCCCAAAGATGCTTTTTTCAAGAGGCAACTGGACTTTCTTGTTTTTTTCTTTGAAGATGATTCCCTTCTCATCCCAGAAGCTTCTTCAGCTCTGACTGGATGGTGGGCAATGGAAGGATTTATACTCCTTTGCAGAAAGCTGGTCACTTGTCTTCTTTTAGAGAGTCGTTGAGACCACTTGGAGATTCATCTGTGATGTTGGGATCGTCTGAATGGTGCAAATGAGTGTGGAGCCTTCTTTGAACTCCTTTCAGCAGTTCCAAGAAGGCTCCACGCCCATTTGTACCACTCAAGTGACCCTGAGGACACAGGTAGACCTCCAAGTGGCCTCAACGACTCTCTAAAAGAATTCAAATGACCAGCTGTCTGCAAGGAGTATAAATCCTTCCATTCCCCACCATTCAGTCAGAACTGGAGAAGCTTCTGGGATGAGAAGCAAAATGTGGTTCGTATTTATGACAGTTGCAGTGTCCTGGAGTCATGGGATCCCCTTTTGCAAGCCCCAGATTCCTGTTGTTAAGCAAGACGGATGTTCGGTGACTTTTGTCTCATTTTACAACCTTTCTTTGCCAGGGTTGTTAAGTGAATCCCTGCGGTTGTTAAGTTAGTAACACAGTTGTGAAGTGAATCTGGCTTCCCCCATTGACTTTGCTTGTCAGGGACACTGCAGCCATCATAAAGACATGACAGTGGCCAAACGTCCAAATTTAATGACGTGACCATGGGGATGCTGCAACGGTCGTAAGTGTGAGAAACCATCACAGGTCACTTTTCTCAGGGCCGTTGCAACTCCAAACGGTCACTAAACAAGTGGCTGTAAGTTGAGAACTATTTGTAATGTGCCTTGAATAGTGTAGGTACTCATGCAAACCGAAATCTCCCAGCAATGCCTTGTATTATAGAATAGAACAGAACAGAATAGAATAGAATAGAATAATAAAAAATAGAATAGAATAATAAAAAATAGAATAGAATAGAATAGAATAATAAAAAATAGAATAGAATAGAATAATAAAAAATAGAATAGAATAGAATAATAAAAAATAGAATAGAATAGAATAGAATAATAAAAAATAGAATAGAATAGAATAATAAAAATAGAATAGAATAGAATAATAAAAAATAGAATAGAATAGAATAGAATAATAAAAAATAGAATAGAATAGAATAGAATAATAAAAAATAGAATAGAATAGAATAATAAAAAATAGAATAGAATAGAACAGAATAGAATAGAATAAAAAATAGAATAGAATAGAATAATAAAAAATAGAATAGAATAGAATAAAATAATAAAAAATAGAATAGAATAGAATAGAACAGAATAGAATAGAAATAAGGAATAGAATAGAATAGAATAGGAATAGAATAGAATAGAATAGAATAGAATAGAATAGAATAGAATAGAATAGAATAGAATAGAATAGAATAGAATTAAAAAATAGAATAGAATAGAATAATAAAAAATAGAATAGAATAGAATAATAAAAAATAGAATAAAATAATAAAAAATAGAATAGAATAGAATAGAATAATAAAAAATAGAATAGAATAGAATAATAAAAAATAGAATAGAATAATAAAAATAGAATAGAATAGAATAATAAAAAATAGAATAGAATAGAATAATAAAAAATAGAATAGAACAGAATAGAATAGAATAGAATAGAATAGAATAGAATAGAATAGAATGGACCCTGCTCAAGCAGGAGAACCTATACTGTCTCAGACAACGTCTTTGAAAGAAAGAATTTGCAGTGCAAGCTACCACTTCCCAGTACTAGTAGTCCATCCCTTAAACACGAGCCAGCTATGTGTAGCGGCGGCCAAAAAAACAGCTAACACAATTCTCAGTTGTATAAACAGAGGCGTAGAATCAAGATCACGCAAAGTATTAGTACCGCTTCATAAAGCCTTTAGTGAGGCCACACCTGGAATCCTGCACCCAGTTTTGGTCACCACATTAGAAAAAAAGATGTTGAGACTTTGGAAAAAGGGCAGAGAAGAGCAACTAAGATGATTTAAAGCTGGGCTTTTTAACCTTTTCACCCATTGTATCACTTTTAGGATATGGCAATATCCGAGTACCACCAGTCGCCTAGCAAGGTGTGGAAAACTTAATGACAAAAAAAGGGGAAAAAAGTGATAAAGTACAGGTAGTCCTTGACTTACAACACTTCGCTTAATGACTGTCCGAAGTTACAATGGCCCTGAAAAAAGTGCCCAAGCCACAGCCGAGCCAGATACCTGCCTGCCCTCCTGGATGCGCTCTTCCTCCTGTCCGAGGTTTCCATTGTTGTGAGCATTTCTGTTGAGGATTGACAGTGGGGGTGGGGGGATGTTTGGTTTTTATTCCCCCCCCCATCTGCTGGGTGGTTGCAGCAGGTTTTGGTCACTTCCCATGACCCTGGGACACTGTGACCGTCATAAATATGAATCAGTTGCCAAGCATCTGAATGTAAATCACAAGACCCTGGAGATGCTGCAACATTCCAGCTGATCGGCGCTTCTTCTGGGCTCAGCAGAAATGCCAGGATCAGCGCCAAGCTCCAGCTGGAGAGTGGCACTGATCCTGGCGCTTCCACTGAGCCCTGACGGCCCTGCAGCTCCAGCCGTCTCTCGCTCAGGCTTGTGCGGGGCTGCCACCGGTTCAGCTCATTCCCCTCCCCTGCTACCCCTTTTCTAGGATGGTCGCGTACCACCTGCCAGGTGCCGATGTACCACAGGTGGTACCCGTACCACTGGTTGAAAAGCCCTGATTTAAAGGCCC
Source organism: Crotalus adamanteus (assembly GCA_039797435.1). Classification (NCBI taxonomy): domain Eukaryota; kingdom Metazoa; phylum Chordata; class Lepidosauria; order Squamata; family Viperidae; genus Crotalus; species Crotalus adamanteus. The sequence goes on along the minus strand of CM077936.1, from coordinate 141,554,567 downwards.
GGAGACTAAAGCATAGGAAGAACAACGGTTGTGAGAATTGGGATCGGCCATCCTAGAGAAAGGGGGGGTTGAACAGGATAACAGTATTCCAATATTTGAGAGGCTGCCCCAAAGAAGAAGGGGTCAACTTATTTTCCAAAGGACCAGAAGGCAAGACAAGAAAAAAAATGGATGGAAACTACTCAAGGAGAGAAGCAACCTGGGATTAAGGACAATCGTCCTAACAGTGAGGGCAATTAACCAGTGGAACAGCTTGCCACCAGAAATTGTAGGTGCTTCATCACTGGAAGGTTTTGTTGTTTTTTTTTTAGAAAAGAATGGACAGTCACTTGTCTGAGATGGTAGAGCAGTGGTTCTCAACCTTTTTAATGCCGCGACCCCCAACCGGTCGTAAGTCGAGGACTACTCAACCGGTTGTAAGTCCAGGACTACTCAACTGGTGCAGCACCGTTTGCAGAATGGGACTTTTGGCGGGCTCAGCAGGGCAGAGACAGCCTGGACAATTCCTATTGGCTTTTGAAAGCCAATAGAGTTAGACTCTATTCAAGGGAGTCTATTCTATTGGCTTTCAAAAGCCAATAGAAGAAAAGGGAGTAGCACAGCTAAGGAAAAGGGGAAAAAAAATGGCGGACTGCGTTGTTTGGCGACCCCCGTGAAATGGTCGTTCAACCCCAAATGGGGTCCCGACCCACAGGTTGAGAACCACTGTGGTCGAGGGTCTCCTGCTTGAGCAGGGGGCTGGACTAGGAGACCTCCAAGGTCCCTTCCAGCTTTATTCTGATTCACTTCTGGATTATTAAAGCAGCCACCTCATTTACCAGGCTCATATGAGTTTCTGTCATATAAACCCGTCCCCATGCATAGCTCAATGCATAGTACTCGTCCCATTGGCGACATTAAGGCAAGTGGACTTCAACTCCCAGCGTTGCTGGCTGGGGAATTCTGGGAGTTGAAGTCCACTTGCCTTAACTTTGGCCAATTCTAGGAATGTCTACCCACCTATATCCCAGCTGGCTTCGGCCCGCCGAATGGTGGCAAAACTTGGCTTGGTGCTCTGCAGGGGAGGGTGAGGCCTCCATCCTCTTTGCCCTAGGTGGGTTTAAAAAACAACAACAATCCGTCAGTACCACACACTGTCTTAGAAATCAGGAGATGGGGAGTTCTAGTCCTGCCTTAGGCTGGGTGACTTTGGGCCATCCACCAGGAGACGGTGAGTTCTAGTCTCACCTTAGGCACCAAAGGCAGCTAGGTGACTTTGGGCCAATCACCAGGAGACAGGGAGTTCTAGTCCCGCCTTAGGCATGAAAGCCAGCTGCGTGGGCCAATCACCAGGAGACTGGAAGTTCTAGTCCTGCCTTAGGCATGAAAGCCAGCTTAGTGACTTTGGGCCAATTACCAGGAGATGGTGAGTTCTAGTCCTGCCTTAGGCACGAAAGCCAGCTGGGTGACTTTGGGCCAATCACCAGGAGACAGGGAGTTCTAGTCCCACCTTAGGCATGAAAGCCGGCTGGGTGGGCCAATCACCAGGAGACTGGAAGTTCTAGTCCCCCCTTAGGCATGAAAGCCTGCTGGGTGACTTTGGGCCAATCACCAGGAGACTGGGAATTCTAGTCCTGCCTTAGGCGTGAAAGCCCGCTGGGTGACTTTGGGCCAATCACCAGGAGACCGGGAGTTCTAGTCTCGCCTTAGGCATGAAAGCCAGCTGGGTGACTTTGGGCCAATCACCAGGAGACAGGGAGTTCTAGTCTCGCCTTAGGCATGAAAGCCGGCTGGGTGACTTTGGCCCAATCACCAGGAGACTGGGAGTTCTAGTCCTGCCTTAGGCATGAAAGCCGGCTGGGAGGGCCAATCACCAGGAGACTGGAAGTTCTAGTCCTGCCTTAGGCATGAAAGCCTTCTGGGTGACTTTGGCCCAATCACCAGGAGACAGGGAGTTCTAGTCCCGCCTTAGGCATGAAAGCCAGCTGCGTGGGCCAATCACCAGGAGACTGGAAGTTCTAGTCCTGCCTTAGGCATGAAAGCCAGCTTAGTGACTTTGGGCCAATTACCAGGAGATGGTGAGTTCTAGTCCTGCCTTAGGCACGAAAGCCAGCTGGGTGACTTTGGGCCAATCACCAGGAGACAGGGAGTTCTAGTCCCACCTTAGGCATGAAAGCCGGCTGGGTGGGCCAATCACCAGGAGACTGGAAGTTCTAGTCCTGCCTTAGGCATGAAAGTCAGCTTAGTGACTTTGGGCCAATCACCAGGAGACTGGGAGTTCTAGTCCTGCCTTAGGCATGAAAGCCGGCTGGGAGGGCCAATCACCAGGAGACTGAAAGTTCTAGTCCTGCCTTAGGCATGAAAGCCTTCTGGGTGACTTTGGCCCAATCACCAGGAGACAGGGAGTTCTAGTCCTGCCTTAGGCATGAAAGCCAGCTTAGTGACTTTGGGCCAATTACCAGGAGATGGTGAGTTCTAGTCCTGCCTTAGGCACGGAAGCCAGCTGGGTGACTTTGGGCCAATCACCAGGAGACAGGGAGTTCTAGTCCCACCTTAGGCATGAAAGCCGGCTGGGTGGGCCAATCACCAGGAGACTGGAAGTTCTAGTCCTGCCTTAGGCATGAAAGTCAGCTTAGTGACTTTGGGCCAATTACCAGGAAACTGGGAATTCTAGTCCTGCCTTAGGGATGAAAGCCAGCTGGATGACTGTGGCTCAATCACCAGGAGACCGGGAGTTCTAGTCCTGCTTTAGGCATGAAAGCCGGCTGGGTGACTTTGGGCCAGTCCCTCTCTCTAAGCCCAACCCACCTCACAGGGTTATCGTTATGGGGAAAACGGGAGCAGGAAGGTGTACGAAGTAGTTTCACCACCTTGATTTACTTATAAAGTCATAAAGGCAAGATTAAAAGAAAAATCTAATAAATAAATAAATCCAATAGTACTTTTAGGAAGGAGGTCCTTTTGGGTAGCCCTTCCTCTTTTGACTGGCGTGATTTTAAGCCGCAGACCCCTGGAAGTCACCCATGCTTCAGGAGAGCTTCCTTGGACCACATGGTGCTCCCAGAGTCATGTATGCGAGGGGAGGGGAAAACGAGCTGAGAAGGCGGGATAAGTCTGCCCACCTGTGTCATCGGAGGATCGCCTTCTCTGCTGCTCCCGTAAACTTCCTGTCCTTTGTTCCATTTCAACGCTCTAACCAAGGAAGAAAGATGATGAACTGCACACCACGGACAAGAATAACAGAATCACAGAGCTGGGAGGGACCCTGGAGGTCATCTAGTCCAACCCCCTGTTCAAGCAGGAGACCTTATGCCATTTCAGACCAATGGCTGTCCAGTCTCTTCTTAAAAAGGAGGAGGAGGAGGAGGAGGACAAAGATAACACAGTTGGTGTCAACATCCAGCTCGTGAATCCAAACCAAACTCTGGCTTCTTTCCGTTTCCGAAAATCTTACTGTTCATTGAATACACTGCACGGCAATGTCGAAACGAAACTAACTCCGAGGTTCCCAGACACCAGTTCATAGAATTAAACAATAATTTCTCCTCTCAGGTAGCCCATGTAAACAATTTCACTTTGTTATGGGAACCGTCTGCTTCTTCTCCACACCTGCTGTGGTGTCCTTGGGGAGGTTTCAGACTCTCTCACGGGTCTTCAACAGAATCATAGAGGTTTCATTTCTCCACCTAACCCGGGGGTGTCAAACTCGCCGCATCATGTGATGTGTCGCGATGTATCGCGACTTTTCTCCCCCTTGCTGGAGCTGGGGTGGGCGTGGCTTCCGCGTGACGCATCCGGCCTGCGGACCGGCAGTTTGATATCCCTGATCTAATCTATTCTAAAGCAACACACACACACACCCTGTGATGACCCAGGGCACAGCACAGAGGCAACGCATTCAGCTGGCAATTCAAACCGCCCTTTAATGCTCCAAATTTTCCCCAAATGCTCCCACGTTTCTGGCAAGCCTCCAAACAAAGGAAGACACATACACCTTCAGCTGCCTCTGACTGCAAGCAGTTTCACATACAGTCTGATTAGGAGAGGAATTTACTCAAGGCCACGGAGATAACAAGGAATGACGCATACATCGTAAACCTAACGAGTCTGGGTGAATACACGCTTGCCTGAGCAGTTTCAAAAGGGAAGCCAAAATACAGTCCGAGATCTTTGAACATCCAAGCAACGTTGTCAGCCAGTCCAATGGTCAGAGTCTCTGGGTTTCCAAGCAGAAGTCACAGAACAAGAGATCAGCAACAACAACAACACACACACACACACACACACTTCCAAAGAATCAGCGTTTGTTCCCGACAAATGCCTCTCCCCACAGTGTCTCCTTAAATCTCAGTCTCCAGGTGTGCCTTATGGAGAGGGGCAGGACGCTCTCCTCCCGAGTAGTTGAGCCTGCCTGCGTTGTTCCCTCCTTTTCTCCATGCTCTAGGACAGCAGTTCTCAACCTGTGGGTCGGGACCCCATTTGGGGTCGAACGACCATTTCATGGGGGTCGCCAAACAACGCAGTCTGCCATTTTTTCCCCTTTTCCTTAGCTGTGCTCCTCCCTTTTATTCTATTGGCTTTTGAAAGCCAATAGAATAGACTCTCTTGAAGAGAGTCTAATTCTATTGGCTTTCAAAAGCCAATAGGAATTGTCCAGGCTGTCTCTGCCCCGCTGAGCCTGCCAAAAGTCCCATTCTGCAAAGGGTGCTGCAAGTTGTCTGCAGCGAAGGCAAGCTGTCTGGAAGCTTCCACCTCTCCCTGCTGAGCAACTACTAAAAATGTAAGTAAAAGAGGGCCAGGGGTGGGAGGTGGGAGGCCGGCGGACGCAGGGAGGGTTGCTGGCGCACGTGGGGCCCGGCGGGTGCCTTACCTCCCTTGGGCTGGGCCAGCTGGTGGCCCAGCCGGTGGTCGACCTGCTCCGTCTCTGCCGTTTGCCAGCTATGCCTTGGCCGGCGCAGGGGGTGGCACCACGCATGCACGGCGCTCCCGGGCAGGGAAAGTCCTTGACTTACCACCGGTTTAGTCCTCGACTTACCACCGGTTGAGTAGTCCTCAACTTACGACCGGTTGGGGGTCGCGGCATTAAAAAGGTTGAGAACCCCTGCTCTAGGAATAGGTGGGAATGGCCCTTGCTCATCACCTGAACTCTGCCTCTCCTGTTCCTCCTGTCCCAATCCTGACAGGCCCTGGCTTGCCTTGGCCTGCCGTTCCCCACATTCCTCTGAAACCACAGACCCCTCTCCCTCGACCTCCGTAGGGTCCCGTTCCAGCTCATTTTCCTCCGTAGATTCAGGCTCCAACGGAGGCATGACACCCCCCTCTTACTCTAATGGCAAGTTTTATTCTTCACATGGTTTTTTTTCCCCCCCGTGATGGAGAATTACCTCTAGCTTAGCATCCAGACTCCACCCTTTTGCACGTTCCATTCCCGGCAGCGGCACTCCTTGGACGCGCGACGGCTGTAAGAACTCGGTCCTCCGTCCGTCCGTCAGTGCCCTCTCTGAATCAGGAGTGGAAATCTTGTTTCGGAAGGAAAGGGGATTTAAAAGGGGGGGGTCTTTCGCGTCCCGGCCCTTACCCCGGAAATACATTTCCGTACCTGTTTGGAACGGCCTGGGAGGCCTTTGACTCTGCTTCCAGGCGCTGTTGCGGTCGCCATTCCCGGAAGCAGCATGGTTGCCCCCGCCATGTCCTGGTCCAGTTTCCACTCTTTCTCGTGGGTGACGGAGTACATCAAGGGCTTCGGGTCCTCCCCTCCCAGGGGAGGCGGGGGAGGATTGGGGGGCAGATCGTCGGAGTCGCGCTCTCCCTTGATGCTGCGGTACCGGCGGAAGTGGAAGAGTCCCTTTTTCCTCTTCCTTTGTAGAGGTGGGAGGGAATCGGACAGGCCTGGCCGTACCGCACAGCTCTCAGATATCCGAGGATAGCTGGGCGGGAGAGAAACGGCGGAACTAAGAGAGCAGAAAGTGATTTTGGAGAGAAAGGTAAGATACATGCGTAGTCCTCAAATTATGACCACAACTCAGCCTGAAATTTCTATGGCTAAGCGAGACACTTCTCTCCCTTCTTCTTTCCTTCCTTCTTTCCTTCCTTCCTTTCCTCATTCCTTCCTTCCTTCCTTCCTCCCTCCTTCCACCCCTCCTTCGCTCCCTTCCTTTTTTTCTCCCTTCCTCCCTCCCTTCTTTCCTCCCTCCCTCCCTTCTTTCCTCCCTCCCTCGCTCCCTCCCTTCTTTCCTCCCTCCCTCCCTCCTTTTTTCCTTTCTTCCTTCTCTCCCTCCCTCCCTCCCTTCTCACTACCTCCCTCTCTCCCTTCCTTCCTCCCTTCACTCCTTCCCTATCTTCTCTCCCTCCCTCCCCCTCTCCCTTCCTTCTTTCCTCCCTCCCTCCCTTCTTTCCTCCCTCCCTCGCTCCCTCCCTTCTTTCCTCCCTCCCTCCCTTTTTTCCTTTCTTCCTTCTCTCCCTCCCTCCCTCCCTTCTCTCACTACCTCCCTCTCTCCCTTCCTTCCTCCCTTCACTCCTTCCCTATCTTCTCTCCCTCCCTCCCCCTCTCCCTTCCTCCCTTCTTTCCTTCCTTCCTTCTTTCCTTCCTTTCCTCCCTCCCTCCCTCTTTCTTTTCTTCCTTCTCTCCCTCCCTCCCTCCCTCCCTCTCTCCTTTTATCCATCCAATTTATTGGCCAACCATCTTACAATGTTAAAATGAAACAACAGAAATAAAATACAGGTAACTCCTCGGCGAACGACAACGGAGGCCCCAAATTCTCTTGTTACGTGAGGCATTTGTGAAGTGAATTTTGTCCTGTTTCACAACCCTTTTCCCCCCCATGTCGTTAAGTGAATCACTGCAGGACACGATTGTTCAGCGAATCTGGCTTCCCGGTTGATTTTGCTTGGCAGAAGGTCGCCCAAAAAAGGGATCACGTGACCCCGGGACGCTGAGACCATCATAAATGTGAGGCAATCACCAAGTTATCTGCATTTTGATCACGTGACCAGGGGGGTGCTTCAACGGCCGTAAGTCACTTTTTTCAGCGCCGTTGTAGCTTCCAACGGCCACTGAACAAGCTGTTGTTAGTGGAGGACTAGCTGTAACTAGCTGCATTAGGGAGATATTCAAAGATGACAGTAGGAAAGACGCTGAAGCTAAATTGAGAACTGCTTTTTCCCCAGGCTGATCTTAGCAAAGACAGAATCAGAAGAGTTGGAAAGGACCTCAGAGGTCTTCTAGTCCAACCCCTCTGCTCAAGCAGAAGATCTTATACCATTCCAGACAAAGGGCTGTCCAATCTCTTCTTAAAAACTTCCAATGATGAAGCACCCAAAACCTCTGGTGGCAAGTCGTTCCACTGGTTAATTGTTCTCACTGTCAGGAAATGACTCCTTAGTTCTAGGTTGCTTCTTTCCTTAGTTAGTTTCCATCCATTGCTTCTTGTCCTGCTTTCAGCCGCTTTGGAAAATAGCTTGACTCCCTCTTCTTTGGGGCAGCCCCTGAGAGATTGGAAGGCTGCTATCATGTCCCCCCTCATCCTTCTCTTCATTAAACTGGACATACCCAATTCCTGCAACCGTTCTTTGTATGTTTTAGCCTCCAGTCCCCTAATCATCTTTGTTGCTCTTCTCTGTTCTCTTTCTAGAGTCTCAACATCTTTTTTACATCGTGGCGACCAAAACTGGACGCTGTATTCCAAGTGTGGCCTTACCAAGACCTTGTAAAATGGTATTAACACTTCAGGTGATCTTAATTCTATCCCTCTGTTAATGCAGCCCAGCACTGTGTTGGCTTTTTTGGCTGCTGCAGCACATGGCTGGCTCCTATTTAAGGGATTGTCCACTAGGACTCTGAGGTCCCTCTTCCAGTTGCTGCTATTGAGCAAGGTACCACCTATACCAGGGGTTGGCTCTTTTATGACTGGTGGACTTCAACTCCCAGAATTCCTGAACCAGCATGGCTCAACTTGGAAACTTCTCCCTTTCCTCTCAGCATGGCTGGCTCAGGAATTCTGGGAGTTGAAGTCCACCAGTCATAAAAGAGCCAAGGTTGCCTACCTCTGCACTAGACCAGGGATAGGCAACCTTGGCTCTCTTATGACTCGTGGATTTCAACTCCCAGAATTCCTGAGCCAGCCATGCTGAGGGGAAAGGGAGAAGTTTCCAAGCTGAGCTGTGCTGGCTCAGGAATTCTGGGAGTTGAAGTCCACGAGTCATAAAAGAGCCAAGGGTGCCTACCCCTGCCCTATACTATACGTGTACATTTGTTTTTTCTTGCCTGATTGAATGACATTAACCCTGCCCCAGAGAGAACTGTACTCGGCTCACCTTATTGTGTTGCTCAGGACTCTCCGGTTGAAAAACTCATCCAGACCCTCATCCAGTCTGGGCACCAACCCGTTCTCCTGTTCTCTGGATTCCAGGGAACGAAAAAGTCGGTTCTGGAAAAGTAGAAAAAAACACCCGGGCCTGTTAATTCTTCCCATAGATTAACTGGGGCCTGGGAGAGGGAATTAAAAGAGAACCCATACATAAAAGAGGAGGAAGATTGGAAAGTAGTTGGATTGAGATCCAAAAGGTGCTTTTTTCATGAGGCCAGTGTCCTTGTTTTTCATTGAAGACGTTTCGCTTCTCATCCCAGAAGCTTCTTCAGCTTTGACTGGATGGTGGGGAATGAGAGAATTTATACTCCTTGCAGACAGCTGGTCATTTGCATCATTTTAGCAAGTCGTTGAGACCACTTGGAGGTTTACCCGTATGCGCAGGGTCACCTGAACGGTGCAAATGGGTGTGCAGCCTTCTTGGGATTGCTGAAAGGACTGTGTGGTAGACTGGAGATAGATGGTGTCGTGTCCCCCCCCCTCTGTTGTGAGAGGGCTGTGCAATTTTGACCTAGATGGCCTCTTGGACCCCTCTTTCAAGCCAGCGGTCCTCTCTGTCCAGAATGTGGACTCTGCTGTCTTCGAAAGAGCGGCCTTGGTCTTCTAAAGGCAAATGGATGGCTGAATCTTGTCCTGATGGGTTTGTTCTCCTGTGGTGTGCCCTGTGTTTGTGAAGTGGTTGTTATAAGATAAGATAAGATAAGATAAGATAAGATAAGATAAGATAAGATAAGATGAGATGAGGTGAGGTGAGGTGAGGTGAGGTGAGGTGAGGCGAGGCAAGAAAAGAAGATAAGATAAGATAAGATAAGGTAAGGTAGGATAAGATAAGGTAAACTAAGGTAAGGTAAGGTGAGGTGAGGTAAGAGAAGATAAGAGAAAGCAAGGCAAGGCAAAGATAAGATGAGATTAGATGAGATGAGATGAGGCGAGGCGAGGCAAGAAGATAAGATAAGATAAGATAAGATAAGATAAGATAAGGTAAGGTAAGGTAAGATAAGGTAAGGTAAGGTAGGATAAGATAAGGTAAACTAAGGTAAGGTAAGGTGAGGTGGGGTAAGAGAAGATAAGAGAAAGCAAGGCAAGGCAAAGATAAGATGAGATTAGATGAGATGAGATGAGGCGAGGCGAGGCAAGAAGATAAGATAAGATAAGGTAAGGTAAGATAAGGTAAGGTAAGGTAAGGTAGGATAAGATAAGGTAAAATAAGGTAAGGTAAGGTGAGGTGAGGTGAGGTAAGGTAAGAGAAGGCAAGGCAACGCAAGGCGAAGATAAGATAAGATGAGATGAGATGAGATGAGATGAGATGAGGCGAGGCGAGGCAAGAAAAGAGGATAAGATAAGATAAGGTAAGGTAAGGTAAGATAAGGTAAGGTAGGATAAGATAAGGTAAAGTAAGGTAAGGTAAGGTGAGGTGAGGTAAGGTAAGAGAAGGCAAGGCAACGCAAGGCGAAGATAAGATAAGATAAGATAAGATGAGATGAGATGAGATGAGAAAATAAAATAAGATGAGATGAGATGAGATGAGGCGAGGCGAGGCAAGAAGATATGGTAAGGTAAGGTAAGGTAGGATAAGATAAGGTAAACTAAGGTAAGGTAAGGTGAGGTGAGGTAAGAGAAGGCAAGGCAAGGCGAAGATAAGATAAGATGAGATGAGGCGAGGCGAGGCAAGAAGATAAGATAAGATAAGATAAGATAAGATAAGATAAAGTAAGGTAAGGTAAGGTAAGGTAAGGTAAGGTAAGGTAGGATAAGATAAGGTAAAGTAAGGTAAGAGAAGGCAAGGCAAGGTGAAGATAAGATAAGGTAAGGTAAGGTGAGGTGAGGTGAGGTAAGGTAGGATAAGATAAGGTAAACTAAGGTAAGGTGAGGTGAGGTAAGAGAAGGTAAGAGAAAGCAAGGCAAGGTGAAGATAAGATGAGATGAGATGAGATGAGGCGAGGCGAGGCAAGAAGATAAGATAAGATAAGATAAGATAAGGTAAGGTAAGGTAAGGTAAGGTAGGAAAAGATAAGGTAAAGTAAGGTAAGGTAAGGTGAGGTGAGGTAAGGTAATGTAAGGTAAGAGAAGGCAAGGCAAGGCAAGGTGAAGATAAGATAAGATAAGATAAGGTGAGGTGAGGTAAAGTAAGGTGAGGTGTGGTGAAGTGATGCGAGGCAAGAAGATAAGATAAGATAAGGTAAGGTAAGGTAAGGTAAGGTAGGATAAGATAAGATAAGGTAAAATAAGGTAAGGTAAGGTGAGGTGAGGTAAGAGAAGGCAAGGCAAGGCAAGGCGAAGATGATAAGATAAGATAAGATGAGATGAGATGAGATGATAAGATAAGATAGGATAGGATAAGATAAGATAAGATAACCTTTATTGTCATTTTTTACTATGGGCACAACGACACACATCAAAAATGAAATTTAGTTGCCCGCTTTCAAAGTGATCTGCACATGGGTCACTGCATTGTACTACATATACCATATTTCTCAGTTTGTGTCTAGGTGTTTTATCCTCGGGGTGGACAGGCTTCTGCCTTAGTGTATTGGTGGGCTTGAAGTGTGCACATGTGTTGTGTTGGCTGAAGATCCTCCTATCCTGAGCTTTTCCAGATATTCCTGCAACCTATGGAATGACTATGTTGAGGGCTACATTCTTTGGCTACAGGAAGCTTTCACACATTCCACACTCATTTGCTCCACTCAGGGGACCCTGAGGACACAGACAAACCTCCAAGTGGCCTCAACGACTCCCTAAAAGGAGGCAAATGACTAGCTGTCTGCAAGGAGTATAAATCCTGCCATTCCCCACCATCCAGTCAGAGCTGAAGAAGCTTCTTGGATGAGAAGTGAAACGTCTTCAAAGAAAAACAAGGAAGTCCAGTTGCCTTAAAAAAGCAACTTTGGGACAACTGAGGACTCAGATAAACCTCCAAGTGGCATCAACGGTCCTCTAAAACAGTGCTTCTCAACCTGTGGGTCGGGACCCCATTTGGGGTCGAACGACCATTTCACGGGGGTCGCCAAACAATGCAGTCCACCATTTTCCCCCCCTTTTCCTTAGCTATGCTACTCCCTTTTATTCTATTGGCTTTTGAAAGCCAATAGAATAGAGTCTCTTGAATAGAGTCTAATTCTATTGGCTTTCAAAAGCCAATAGGAATTGTCCAGGATGTCTCTGCCTTGCTGAGCCCACCAAAAGTCCCATTCTGCAAACGGTGCTGCACCAGTTGAGTAGTCCTCGACTTACGACTGGTTGAGTAGTCCTCGACTTACGACCGGTTGAGTAGTCCTCGACTTACGACCGGTTGGGGGTCGCGGCATTAAAAAGGTTGAGAACCACTGCTCTAAAAGGATGCAAATGACCAACTGTCTGCAAGGAGTATAAATCCTTCCATTCCCCACCCTCCAGTCAGCGCGGAAGAAGCTTCTTTTATGAGAAGGGAAATGTCTTCAAAGAAAAATAACCAAGTCCAGGTGCCTCCTCGAAAAAAGCACCTTTGGGACTATTAACCCTTCACGTGGTCAGGCAGGAGGAGGAAACAGATACTTTGGACGAGGTACTCACGCTGGAGCGGAAGCGGGTCGAACGAGGCGGCCGGGGTCTGCCGCACGTCCGGTGCTCAAGCCGAGTCCCATCTGTGGGCAGCTCACAAAACCCATCGAAGGTGGCGCTGTGCGAATAGGGGTAGGGAGTGTTGCCCACGAGAGCAATCCACCCCAGAGGTGAGCTCATATTAGCAGTCGCGAGGTCGCTGTCCTGTTCTGATCCACCTGCAAGCGGAGAGAGGCCGTTAAGTCATTGCAGTCCTAAGTTGAGGTGTCACGTGACTGGACTCCATTTTACGATGGTCGTTTCGGTGAATCCCGTTGAGCGAATCCAGCATATCCAATGGGTAGTTTGGGCCGTTTTCGGCCAAAGAGAAAAAAAAAATGAGGGATTTGTGCTGAAAAGGGCTGTTTTAAGCTCAAAACCCTTTTTTCGTTGCCCGGATACAGCCAGTCCTTGACTTATGACCACCCCTGAGCAGAACCTTTCTGTCGCTAAGTAAAACATTTGTGAAGTGAGCTTGGCCCCCGTTTTGCGACCTTCCTTGCCACCGTTGTGAAGGGAATCATGCTAGTTGTTAAATTAGTCAAACGATCGTGAAGTGAATTCCGGCTTCCCAATTGACTTGGCTTGTCAGAAAGTAGCAAAAGGGGATCACGTGGTGCCCCTGGGACATTGCAACGGTCATAAATATGATGCCAAGTGTTGGATTTTTGATCACATGACCGTGGGGATACTACAATGGTCGTTAAGTGTGAAAAACAGTCACAAGTCACGCTTTTCAGTGCCGTTATAACTTTGAACGGCCACTAAGCGAATTGTTTTAAGTCGAGGACTGCTTGTAATACAAGGATGGGACACCACTAGGAAATCCTAGTGAGGTAAACGAGATGGGGACTCACAGTCTGGAGGAATCTTACCCTAAAAAGAACAGGGGTGTGTTTGTTGAAATCTCCAGGAACTGAGATCTCTTTTAGGTGGGTAGTTTTAGCTAATTTTAGTTCCTTGGAAAAAGGAAAAAGAGACCACCAGAAAATTTTCCCTCAGAAATTACCGGAAGTTAACATGAATTGCCAGAGATGAAAGAGCATTTAACCCCCTTCCCTTTAGATCAGTGTTCTTCACTAAATGAACGGTTGTAAGCCCAAGGACTAACTGTACTGAGTGGGGAAGCTCACTGAACCCATTTGGAAGCTAAAGCAGAATTTACAGGAACAATAACGCCCTATCAGACCAGCAAACAAATGAGTCGTCTCCGGAAATCGATTAGGATAACTCTGACCAAGATTAATTGCAATATTTTACAGCTTCTTTAAGGTAACCATCAATTTGCGACCACAAAGGCGCCAAGAATTTCAGCCGTCAAGTAGATCTCTGCCGTCGTTAAGTTAGTCAACAGGGTGGTTAAGTGAATCCGGCGTCCCGCCATTGACTTGGCTTGTCAGAAGGACATAAAACGGGATCACAGGAGCCTAAAACCCTGCAACCGTCCTAAGTACGTGCCAGTTGCCAAGCGTTTGAATTTTGATCAGGTGAGCACGGGGAGGCTGCAGCAGTCGTAAGTGCGGAAAGCGGTCCTAAGTCACTTTTTTCCAGTGACGTTGAACCTTCGGTCGCTAAGCGAATGGTTCTAAGTGGAGGCCGACCTCTCTGGATTAAAGAACGGTGGCTACGAAAGTCGTTGTTGCACTCACTAATGAAGGCAGAAGCCGGCCTGATCCTGCGGCAGTTCTTCTGTCTTTTGATCGCCATGGTGTCCTGCAGGAGAGAACACAGAACAACAGTGTTGGAAGAGACCTCAGAGGTCATCTAGTCCAACCCCCTGCTCAGGCAGAAGACCCTCGACCATTTCAGACAAATGGCTGTCCAGTCTCTTCTTCAAAACTTCCAGTGTTGGAGCATTCACAGCTTCTGGTGGCAAGCTGTTCCACTGGTTAATTGTCCGCACTGTCAGGAAGTTTCTCCTTAGTTCTAGGTTGCTTCTCTCCTTGATTAGTTTCCACCCCTTGGTTCTTGTCCTGCCTTCAGGTGCTTTGGAGAATAGCTTGACTCCCTCTTCTTTGGGGCAGCCCCTGAGAGATTGGAAGGCTGCGATCCTGTCCCCCCTCGTCCTTCTCTTCGTTAAACTAGACATCCCCAATTCCAGCAACTGTTCTTTGTATGTTTTAGCCTCTAGTCCCGCGATCATCTTTGTTGCTCTTCTCTGCACTCTTTCCAGAGTCTCAACATCTTTTTTACATCGTGGTGACCAAAACTGGATGCCGTATTCCACGTTTGGCCTTACCACAAGGCTTTATAAAGCAGTATTAACACTTCATGTGATCCCGATTCTATCCTTCTATTAATGCTGCCTAGGATTATGTTGGCTGTTTTTGCTGCCACACAGCTAACTTGTATTGAAGCGGTTGTCCACTTAAATAGGAGCCCACCCAGAGCCACGAGAGAAACATGTCGGTCAGGCTTCAACTTAACGCTTAACCAGGGGAACTGCGAGCAACCTGGAATTAAGGAGAAACTTCCTGACTGCGAGGACAATTAACCAGTAGAACAGCTCGCCACCAGAAATCGTGGGTGCTCGATCACTGGAGGTTTTTAAGAAGAGACTGGACAGTCGCTTGTCTGAACTGGTATAGGTTCTCCTGCTCGAACAGGGGGCTGGACTAGAAGACCTCCGAGGTCCCTTCCAGTTCTATTCTATTTTAAAGTCTGCACAAGGGCAGGACTTGCAAAAACCGGGGATCCCGACTGAGTTAAGTCGGAACCACTTACGATGTTGGAATCCAGCTCGTGGTCGGTGAACTCTTTCGGTCCCTGGAGTTGGGGTTTCCCCGGATGTTCGGGAAGGATCACGCTATCCTGACCGTCCGAAAGTCGGTGGAGGTGGGTGATGTGCTGAGCCTGAGGTTGGAAAGAGGAGAGAAGGAAGATGGAGGCTATCAGCTTGGGATCACCCTGATAACAGGTCTGCAGTACCAGTGCTGAACACAAGGGGGTGGTTTAAATATGTATAGTAGTGGCCAAAGTTGTGGAAACCTTTTGGGAAAAATGTACAGTAGAAATGCCACCTTTGGTTAAGTTTCCACCCGTTTTTCTTCTCATTTCTTTATAACTGTAGCCTTGTTCACCTAATAATACTATTTTACATCGCTTTCTGGGCACCAGTACTTTAATTTTATTACGTTTTACAAGCTCACTAAATCAGTGGTTCTCAACCTGTGGGTCGGGACCCCATTTGGGGTCGAGCGACCATTTCACGGGGGTCGCCAAACAATGCAGTCCGCCATTTTTTTCCCCCTTTTCCTTAGCTGGGCTCCTCCCTTTTATTCTATTGGCTTTTGAAAGCCAATAGAATAGAGTCTCTTGAATAGAGTCTAATTCTATTGGCTTTCAAAAGCCAATAGGAATTGTCCAGGCTTTCTCTGCCCTGCTGAGCCCGCCACAAGTCCCATTCTGCAAACGGTGCTGCGCCAGTTGAGTAGTCTTCGACTTGCGACCGGTTGAGTAGTCCTCGACTTACGACCGGTTGGGGGGGCTGCGGCATTAAAAAGGTTGAGAACCACTGCACTAAATGAAAGAACAGAAAAAAACCCAATCCACTCGACAGCGATCCCATAACACACTGACAAATGTCCTCCTCTCAGCTTCAATACACGACATCAATCACTGAATCTGACTGTGATCTGATTGGCTCATGGCCAAAACAAGATGACACCCGATTGGCTCTCTAAACACTCGCGCTCATTGGCTACCATCAGACGAAGGGAAGCTACCTGTGATCAACCTAAGCAAGTTGTGCTTCCTTTTTCGGGGTTATTTGGCTATAACTTTTCATAGAATGCAGTACAGACAATTGAACAGACTTTGTTGCATGACGTTCTTGATTAAATGATCTTTCCACTGATATGTAATTTTATGGTACTACTCCCCCCCCCAAAAAAGGGGGTGTTATTAGCCATCAAACCTCAAAAATACACTTTTCCCAAAAGGTTTCCACAATTTTGGCCACTACTGTGTATATGTAAAGTGCATGGATGCCACTTCCGGAAGTCCATTCGAGGCCTCGGCGGCCCAGGCTTGCATCCACGCAGAGAACCAGTTGTTTAGATATTTGAATCCCACCACTCTGTGTGTGTGTGTGTGTGTGTGTGTATGTACACTACATATATATGTATGTATGTAGTCCTCGGCTTACAACAGTTTGTTTAGTGACCGTTTGAAATTACAACGGCGCTGAAAAAAGTGACATGACCGTTTCCCCCATCCCTTACGACTGTAGCCATGTCCTCATGGTCACATGATCAAAATTCGGACGCTTGGCATCTGGCTCATATTTACGACGGTCGCAGCGTCCCCGGGGTCACGTGATCCCCTTTTGTGACCTTCTGACACGCCAAGTCTATGAGGAACCATGCTGCTTAAAAACTGCAGGGATTCGCTGTGGCAAGAACGGTCGTAAATTGGGGCCAAGCTCGCTTGACAAATGTCTCGCTTAGCGGGAGAAACGTTCCGCTCCACTGCAGTCGTTAAGCCGAGGACTACCTGTATCCAGGGGTTCTGCTGCCAATGCCGGAACTTCCTCATGTCTCCCATCCAACTACCAACCAGGTCCGACCCTGCTTAGCTTCCCGACTCCAAACAAAGAACAACGGGGGGGGGGGGGGGATTCTGAAACGCTGAGGCGGCAGGCCCCAAATCGGAATTGAGGTCATGACACGGAAGTGAGGGATATGGCTCAGATCATCCTCACCAGGTTCTTGTGAGCGTAGTACAACTCCTCCAGAAGTTCCTCCACAATGGTGTTGGTGAGATACGTCACCACGGAGAGCTTCACTTCACTAAGGAAGAATTCAGGTGGAAGAACATCAGAGGGTGAATAACAAAGCAACAGAATCCACAGGGCTGGAAGGGACCTTGGAGGTCTTCTAGTCCAATCCCCTGCTCATATAGGAGACCCTATACCAGGGGTAGGCCACCTTGGCTCTTTGATGACTGGTGGACTTCAACTCCCAGAATTCCTGAGCCAGCATGGGGGAACTATGGCCCCCTCGTGACTGGTGGACTTCAACTCCCAGAATTCCTGAGCCAGCATGAGGGAACTATGGCCTCTTCATGACTTGTGGACTTGAACTCCCAGAATTCCTGAGCCAGCATGAGGGAACTACGGCCCCCTCATGACTGGTGGACTTCAACTCCCAGAATTCCTGAGCCAGCATGAGGGAACTATGGCCCCCTCGTGACTCGTGGACTTCAACTCCCAGAATTCCTGAGCCAGCATGGGGGAACTATGGCCCCCTCGTGACTCGTGGACTTCAACTCCCAGAATTCCTGAGCCAGCATGGGGGAACTATGGCCCCCTCGTGACTGGTGGACTTCAACTCCCAGAATTCCTGAGCCAGCACGGCTCAGCTTGGAAACCTCTCCCTTTCCCCTCAGCGTGGCTGGCTCAGGAATTCTGGGAGTTGAAGTCCACCAGTCATAAAAGAGCCAAGGTGGCCTACCGCTGCCCTATACCTTTTCTGACAAATGGTTGCCCAATCTCTTCTTAAAAACCTCCCGTCTTGGAGCACCCACAGCTTCTGGAGGCAGGTCGTTCCACTGGTTAATTGTTCTCACCGTCAGGAAATTTCTCCTTAGTTCTAGATTGCTTCTCTCCTTGATCAATTTCCATCCATCTTATTTCTTGTCTTGCCTTCTGGTGCTTCAGAGAATAGGTAGACCCTTCCTCTTCTTGTGACAGCCCCCTAAAATGTTGGAAGACTGCGATCATGCCTCCCTTAGACCTCCTTGAAGTACCCTGCTTGTTTTCTGATGCTCAAGGTAACACGTCACATGGTTATTACCTTGATCTGGAACCCGCCTCCACCACTGATATAGTAGCCGTAGCAACAGCACTTAGACTTATATACCGTTTCAGAGTGTGTTATAGCCCTCTCTGAGCAGGTTAGAGTCAGGCTATTGACCCCTCAACAATCTGGGTCCTCGTTTTACCGACCTCGGAAGGATGGAAAGCTGAGTGAACCTTAAGTCGGTCAGGATCAAACTCCTGGCAGTCGGCAGAGTTAGCCTGCAATTCTGCATACTAACCACTGGGAGGGAGGGAGGGAGGGAGGAAGGAAGGAAGGAAGGAAGGAAGGAAGGAAGGAAGGAAGGACGGACACACTTGGAATATGTCATCCACTTTTGGTCACCACGATGTAAAAAAGATGTTGAGACTCGTCTAGAAAGAGTGCAGAGAAGAGCAACAAAGAGGATTAGGGGACTGGAGGATGAAACATACAAGGAACGGTTGCTAGAAGTGGGTATGTCTAGCTTAATGAAGAGAAGGACGAGGGGGGACATGATAGCAGTATTCCAATATCTCAGGGGCTGCCCCAAAGAAGAGGGAGTCAAGCTATTCTCCAAAATGCCTGGACAAGAATTAACGGATGGAAACTAACCAAGGAGAGAAGCAATCTAGAACTAAGGAGAAACTTCCTGACAGTGAGAACAATTAACCAGTGGAACAACCTGCCTCCAGAAGCGGTGAATGCTCCACAGCTGTTGCCCACCCCCCACCCCCAACAATCTGGGTCTTCATTTTACTGACCTTGGAAGGATGGAAGGCTGAGTCAACCTTGAGCCGATGAGAATTGAGCTCCAGGCAGTCGGCAGAATTAGCCTGCAATTCTGCATTCTAACCACAGTGACACCACGGCTCTTATAAGCCTTCCCTACAGCCCCCCCCTTTGTTTTTAAATCTACACCCCAATTCTTACTTGAGCTTGTTCTGGATGTCCTGTCCAGCTTGTTCCAGCAAAGCCCCTCGGATAAAGTTTCGGGGCAGGCTGATATGCTCGGAAACAGCTGCCAACATCTTGTGATGTTCTTCAGCGGCCTGGACGGCATGTGGACACAACTCCTGGGTTAGATCAACCATGGATTCCAAGATCATCTGGCAGAAAGAGAAACCACGAATCAGGGTTGTTGGAAGAGGGCGAGCAAGGAAATCGAGAGGGTCATCTTGAGTTCTTCACACCCACCAAAGATGCTCTTGATTTGGACACTCAAATTCCCAAGACCTAACAGCCTAGGATTTCCCATCAGGAGGACCTGTCACCATAAATAGCATGAACCTGTGAAAGGTGATTGTGGTGTCTTCTTCACCTGCAGTTCCTTGTCGACGGCTTTGGCCACTTCGTTGGCCATGGACTCCAGGCGGTGCCGCACGGGCCCATCACTGGCCAAGAGGTGCCCAAGTTCGTATAGGCTGGGAAAGAGCTGTAGGAAAGGGATGAGAAACAATGATTAAGAGTAGAGGTCCTCAAACCTAGCATCTTCAAGAAGGGTAGACCTCAACTTCAAGAAGTCCCCAGCCAAAAAAAGACGTTTACTGCAGAGGAAGGGACGTACATTTTCTCAAAGATTACTACAAGCATCAAGAATGGATTTACTGGTTGAAAGGGAAGCGCTTTTATGGAAGCCTATGTGGCATAGAAAGAAACCCAGAATTAGACTGAAAAAGAAATGTAAAAATGTTTAATGGAGTAAAAGGCAATGTTGATTTCATGGATTGTTTTAAGGATAATGATCTAGAGCTAGAACTAAGAAAAATGCAATTATATACATGCGTGTTTAAATTAGTAAGTGTTTAAATTGATTAGGTGATTTTTGTGTATAATAATATGATCTGATAAGGTATGATAATTAATTGGATGGAATTTGAAGTTTGTGTAATGAATTGAAAGGAATTAAGGTTTAACATTATTATTACTTTTTTCTTTTTTTTCTCTTCTCTTAATCAAGTCAGTTATAACTATATACATATGTGTTTAAATTAATTAGATTTTTTTGTTGTATATATATGTGTTCTGGAGTTGGAAAAAAATGTTCAGTCATGAGAATGTAATTTTGAAGTGCTTAAATTGATTAGGTGATTTTTGTCTATAATAATATGATCTGATTAGGTATGATAACTAATTGGATATCTGAAGTTTGAGTAATGAATTGAAAGGAATTAAGGTTTAACATTGTTTTTTTTAAATTTAGTTATCACTGGAAGAAGAAATGAATGAGATTGGTGATAAGAAGAGGGTTGAGAGAGATTAAAAACTTCAATATACATGGTAGAGATACTTGAAGTGATAATTTGTTGATGTAAAACAATATTTGATTATGGTAATTTTAAATTAATAAAGCTTTAAAACAGGTGGAGTAGTAACAGAAATTTAAGCTAGAAATGGAATATATTAAATCTATTATGTTATTTGTGAGAAATAGAGAGATGATAATGAATGTATTAAGTTGAGCTGTTTAGGTATGTTTTTTTACCTTGAATTGTTTGTTTACCCAAACACCACGGTGTGTCTAAAGTACTCTTTGTTAAAATTAAAAAACCAATAAAATATATTTTTTTAAAAAAAGAAGTCCCCAGCCATCTCTGTTGGCTGTGGAATTCTGGGAGTTGAAGTCCACCCATCTTAAGTTGAAGTCTATCCTTCTGAAACTTGGTCCATCCTTCTTAAACTTAAACTTGAAGTTTAAACTTCTGAAATTTGGCCTATTTTTGTTAACAATGAAGTCCACCCTTAAACTTCGTCCACCCTTCTTAAACGTGAAGTCCACTCTTCTTAAACCTGAACTCCACCTTTCTTAAACTTGAAATCTATCCTTCTTAAAATTGAAGTCCCACTCTTCTTAAACTTGACGTCTACCCTTCTAAAACCTGGTCCACCTTTCTTAAAATTGAACATCTTTCTTAAACATGAGGTCTATCTTTCTTAAACTTGGTCCACTCTTCTTGAAACTGAACTCCACCCTTCTTAAATTTGGTCCACTTTTCTTAAACCTGAACTCCATCTTTCCTAAAATTGAAATCTATCCTTCTTAAAATTGAACCCTACCCTTCTTAAACTTGGCCCACCCTTCTTAAAATTGAACTCCACCTTTCTTAAACTTGAAGTCTACCCTTCTTAAAGTGTTGAGGTTGAGAAACCCTGCTTAAGAGGAACAAGGTTTCAGAGATGATTCGGCCATTTTTCCTTGACGACAATAGTATCGTTGGAAGACCTAAAAAGGCCAGGTAGGTTGAGGAAGATCTACCTCTACAGTTGGTGAGAGTCAACACCAACTGGATGGTACTTAATCGGCCAATCAATCCACCAACCAAACAATTTCCCCCTCCCCTATTCGTGGGATCCGAGAATGGGTGACCCTATGAATTCTGGGAGTTGAAGTCCACCACGTCTGAAGTCACCAGATTATAGAATAAGAGTTGGAAGGGACTTTGGAGACCTTCTAGTCCAACCCCCTGCTCCACACTGGAGACCCTATGCTATTTCAGACCAACGCTATCTAATCTCTTCTTAAAATCGGTCGTTCAGTATGAGGAATGGTTTGAAGTTACTTTTTTTCAGTGCTGTTGTAAATTCGGTGTAAACGAATGGTTGTAAGTCAAGAACTATCCGCCTAAGGAAAACGGTTTATCTTACCGCTCTGGAATTCTTGGCTTCTTTCATCAACTTCCGGGCATAAAGGACTTCCTCCTGGACAGAATCCTGCACGGAGCACGTTCGCAGGACCCGTAATTCCTCCTGAACCCGCACACAAAGCCGGCTCATCATCTAGCGACGGACAGGATAGGAGAATGTTAAATCTCACCACCCTGGACTTGGAAAATTCTCTGATGAAGTCTGTCCCCATGAATACCATCGGAGATCTCGGAGACTTTTGGGCCACCCCGAGCCCCACCCGCTCCTGCGCCCCTCTTGGTCACGTCTGCAAAGGCCCCGTGAGGTTAAGGATGGGTGGGAGAAGGAGGTCCAGGGAGATGGGAACGTTTACTTGCTCGGCGCTATGGGTGACGATTCCTTGGTGGAGACGGAAAGCCTGGTCCTGAGAGATCTTTGAAGAATGGTTGTTCCGCAGCAGACACCACTGGATCTGAGAAGGGAGGAGAAGATAGAACAGAATAGAACAGAATAGAATAGAATAGAATAGAATAGAATAGAATAGAATAGAATAGAATAGAATAGAATAGAATAGAATAGAAATAAGGAATAGAATAGAATAGAATAGAATGGAAATAAGGAATAGAATAGAATAGAATAGAAATAAGGAATAGAATAGAATAGAATAGAATAGAATAGAATAGAATAGAATAGAATAGAATAGAAATAAGGAATAGAATAGAATAGAATAGAATAGAATAGAATAGAATAGAAATAAGTAATAGAATAGAATAGAAATAAGGAATAGAATAGAATAGAATAGAATAGAATAGAATGGAAATAAGGAATAGAATAGAATAGAAATAAGGAATAGAATAGAATAGAATAGAATAGAATAGAATAGAATAGAATAGAATAGAAATAAGGAATAGAATAGAATAGAATAGAATAGAATGGAAATAAGGAATAGAATAGAATAGAATAGAAATAAGGAATAGAATAGAATAGAATAGAATAGAATAGAATAGAATAGAATAGAATAGAAATAAGGAATAGAATAGAATAGAATAGAATGGAAATAAGGAATAGAATAGAATAGAAATAAGGAATAGAATAGAATAGAATAGAATAGAATAGAATAGAATAGAATAGAATAGAATAGAATAGAAATAAGGAATAGAATAGAATAGAAATAAGGAATAGAATAGAATAGAATAGAATAGAATAGAATAGAATAGAATAGAATAGAATAGAATAGAATAGAATAGAATGGAAATAAGGAATAGAATAGAATAGAATAGAATAGAATAGAAATAAGGAATAGAATAGAATAGAATAGAATAGAATAGAAATAAGGAATAGAATAGAATAGAATAGAATAGAATAGAAATTAGAACAGAACACAACAGAACAGAGTAATAATGGACAGAATAAAACAGAATACAGAGTAGAGTAGAGTACAGTAGAGTAGAGTAGAATAATAATGGATAGGATAGGGTAGAACAGAGTAGAGTAGAATAGAGTAATAATGGATAGAATAATACAGAATAGAGTAGAGTAGAATATAGAATAGAATTACAGAATAGAATAGAATAGAATAGAAATTAGAACAGAACACAACAGAACAGAGTAATAATGGACAGAATAAAAGAATACAGAGTAGAGTAGAGTACAGTAGAGTAGAATAATAATGGATAGGATAGGGTAGAACAGAGTAGAGTAGAGTAGAGTAATAATGGATAGAATAAAATAGAATACAGAATAGAGTAGAGTAGAATAATAATGAATAGAATAGAATAGAATTACAGAATACCATAGAATTACAGAATAGAATTACAGAATAGAATAAATAGAATTACAGAATAGAATAGAATTATAGAATAGAACAGAACAGAGCAGAATAGAATAGAATTATAGAACAGGAGTTGGAAGGGACCATGGAGGTCATCTAGTCCAACCCCCTGCTCAGGCAGGAAACCCTATATACCATTCCAGACAAATGGCTCTCCAGTCTTCTTAAAAACCTCCAATGTTGGAGCACTCACAACTTCTGGAGTCAGGTTGTTCCACTGGTTAATAATTTAATAATGCCAGATCGCTGGGCGTGGGCTCACCTTTTGCCAGATCTCGTCCGTCCTGTCGGGGGCGTTGCGGTAGGCCGTGGTGATGTCACTCATGGGCAAAGCCATAAACTTGAGCGTGTAGTTGCTGAAAAAGAACCCAGTCTGTAAAATCTGTCCCAAAGATGGAGGTTTTTAAGAAAAGACTGGACAGCCATCTATCTGACATGGTATATAGGCTCTCCTGCTTGAACAGGGGGTTGGGCTAGAAGACCTCCAAGGTCCCTTCCAGCTCTATTCTGATCGATTGATTCTCTCTCTCCAGGTGGACCTTCCTGCTCACTCACTTCTCCAAGGCCCGGGCGATGTCCTGGAAGCCTTGGGCGGTGGTCCCGTTCCTGTCCCAAGAAATGCTCCTACAAAGGAGAAAGACAGTCTGGTTTCGTGGTGACCCTTTGAGAGCGGAATGCAATGAGATTTCATTTTAATGTAGGCCGATTCAAAGTGACAATAAAGTTGGTCTATTCTGTTCTATTCCATTCCATATATTGTTCTGTTCTGTTCTGTTCTACTCTGTTCCGTTCTGTTCCATTCCGTTCTATTCTATTCCCATTCCATTCTTATTTCTAATTCCATTCCATTCCATTCCATATTTTCTCTATTCCATTCCATTCCATTCTATTCTATTCTACTCTACTCTACTCCCATTCCATTATTTCTAATTCTATTCTATTCTATTCCCATTCCATTCTTATTTCTTATTCTATTCTATTCCTATTCTATTCTATTCCATTCCATTCCATTCCATATTTTCTCTATTCTATTCTATTCTATTCTATTCTATTCTATTCTATTCTATTCTAATTCTATTCTAATTCTATTCTATTCTATTCTACTTTATCCTATTCTATTCTATTCTATTCTATTCTATTCTATTCTATTCTATTCTATTCTATTCTATTCTATTCTATTCTATTCTATTCTATTCCATATTTTTTCTATTCTATTCTATTCCATTCTATTCCATTCCATTCTATTCCATTCCATGCCTCAGTTTTGTCCTCTCGTCACCAGCCTCCATCTTTGGGGCTTCCATCCACGGGCATTGACCTAACTCTCCGAAGTTCTCCGGGTCTTCTGACCTACCTCAGCGTGGTGTTGATCTGCAGAGCTTTGGACAACATCTTGGCCCCGAGATCTTCCATGCTGTTCCCGCTCAGGTCCACTTTGGTTAAGCAAGTGTTGCTCCCCAGAGCATTCTGCAGCGGCTTTTCAGCCGGGAATCGGCCACCGAGAAAGACTGTAAGGACTTTTTGGGGGGAGGGGAGAGAGAGAGAGGAGGAGGAGGAGGAGAGAAGGGGGGAGGCTAAGCAGCCAATTTGAATCCCCTAAAAAAAGCACCAGATTCTAATCTACCCCTTCCCTTCACCCCGCAGACAATCATCACCAGAACCGCCTTCAATTGTTTGCTAGGAACAATTCAGAAGCCTTGTAAATGCCATATTTCCCCGAAAATAAGATCCAACTGGAAAATAAGCCCTAGCATGATATAATAATAACAATAATAACAATAACAACAACAACAACAACAATAATAATAATAATAATAATAATAATAATAATAATAATAATAATAATAATAATAATAAGCGGCCTTACTAGGAACTGCTTCCATCCTGTGACGATATCTGTAATAACATTAAACATCCACGTCTGCCTATCCCAGATCCTGGGTAAGGACTCGATAGGTAGACAAAATGCCAAATCCAGTCTGAACATCTGGCTGACTGTGCGATGATCCATAATAATAATAAAAGTTGGAAGGGACCTTGGAGGTCATCTAGTCCAACCCCCTGCTCAGGCAGGAAAGCCTATACCATTTCAGACAAATGGCTGTCCAGTCTCTTCATAAAAACTTCCAGCGTTGGAGCATTCACAACTTCCGGAGGCAAGTTGTTCCACTGGTTAATTTTTCCAGGATGCTCGTAATGTCAGCCCCATCCCAAAAATAAGCCCCAGTTAAGATCGTCAGCCAGACAGACACATTGCAACGCACGACGGACGTATTGAATAATAACATGCTAATATTCATATCTAATCAAATATAAATAAATGATATTATTGACGTTATTTCTTTGAATAAATGTAGATTGTTGCATTTGGGGAAAAAAAATAAGGCATCACTTGACTCGATAGGTAGACAAAATGCCAAATCCAGGCTGAACATCTGGCTGACTGTGCGATGGTCCATAATAATAATAATGGCTAAGAGCAGGAAAATTGAAGAAAGAGACCGAGGGACTAATTCTGGCTGCACAAGACCAAGCCTTAAGGACAAATGCATACAAAGTCAAAATTGAGAAGACAGCAACAGACAGTAAGTACCGCCTATGCAAAGAAGCTGAAGAAACAGTGGACCACTTGGTAAGCTGTTGCAAGAAGACTGCACAGACTGACTACAAGCAGCGGCATGACAAAGTAACAACAATGGTGCATTGGAAGATCTGCAAAAAATATCATTTTCCTGTAAGCAAAAACTGGTGGGAACATAAAATAGAGAAAGTCATAGAAAATGATAAAATTAAACTGCTCTGGGACTTCAGAATTCAAACAGACAAGCACCTGCAACATAACACCCGGACTTAACAATTGTCGATAAGAAAGACAAAAAAGCCTGGATAGTGGATGTGGCAGTGCCTGGAGACAGCAGAATAGACGAGAAAGAACTGGAGAAGATAACAAAATACAAAGACCTACAAATAGAAATAGAAAAACTACGGCAAAAGCAAGCAAAGGTAGTACCAATAGTAATAGGCTCCTTGGGTGCAATCCCAAAACAACTGGAGCACGACTTGAACACCATTGGCATTGACAAATTCGCTATTAGTCAATTGCAAAAGGCAGCCTTACTAGGAACTGCTTCCATCCTGCGACGATACCTGTAATACCATCAAACATCCACCTCTGCCTATCCCAGGTCCTGGGTAAGGACTCGATAGGTAGACAAAATGCCAAATCCAGTCTGAAAACATCTGGCTGACTGTGCGATGATCCATAATAATAATAATAATAATAATAATAATAATAATAATAATAATAATAATAATAATAATAATAAAGCATCAAACATCCACATCTGCCTATCCCAGGTCCTGGGTAAGGACTCGATAGGTAGACAAAATGCCAAATCCAGTCTGAACATCTGGCTGACTGTGCGATGATTGATAATAATAATAATAAAGTTGGAAGGGACCTTGGAGGTCATCTAGTCCAACCCCCTGCTCAGGCAGGAAAGCCTATACCATTTCAGACAAATGGCTGTCCAGTCTCTTCATAAAAACTTCCAGCGTTGGAGCATTCACAACTTCCGGAGGCAGGTTGTTCCACTGGTTAATTTTTCCAGGATGCTCGTAATGTCAGCCCCATCCCAAAAATAAGCCCCAGTTAAGATCGTCAGCCAGACGGACACATTACAACGCACGATGGACGTATTGAATGATAAAATGCTAATATTCATATCTAATTAAATATAAATAAATGATATTATTGACGTTATTTCTTTGAATAAATGTAGATTATTGCATGTGGGGAAAAAAAATAACTGAAGCATCACTTGAAAATAAGCCCTAATGGGTCTTTTGGCACAAAAAGTAATACATAAGACTCGGTTTTATTTTGGGGGAAATAACGGTAATAGTAATAATCGATAATTCTACAGAAATATGCTTCGCACAGCCAAGAACTTACGCAGTCTTCTTCTTGGATAAACTGCACTATCTTCTGAAGAATTTCTTCCAGAGTCCTGGCATAAAAAGATTTTAAAAATGCACTTATCAACATTACATCATCTTCAATATCCCCGTCTTCTTCCTCCTCATGTTTGGAGCTGGGAACGAATTGCGCTCATTACAAGGCAGTACTCCAGTTACGTCCTGTAACCATGGGAGATGCTGCAATGGTTGTTAAGTGTGAAAATGGTCACAAGTCACGTTTTTCAGTGCTGTTGTAACAGTCACTAAACAAATTGTTTTAAGTCGAGGACTGCTTGTAATACAAGGATGGGACACCACTAGGAAATCCTAGTGAGGTAAACAAGATGGGGACTCACAGTCTGGAGGAATCTTACCCTAAAAAGAACAGGGGTGTGTTTGTTGAAATCTCCAGGAACTGAGGTCTCTTTTAGGTGGTTAGTTTTAGCTAATTTTAGTTCCTTGGAAAAAGGAAAAAGAGACCACCAGAAACTCCTAAATTTTCCCTCAGAAATTACTGGAAGAGAACATGAATTGCAAGAGATGAAAGAGCATTTAACCCCCTTCTCTTTAGATCAGTGTTCTTCAATCTCAACAACTTTAAGATGTGTGGACTTCAACTCCCAGAATTCCTAGGGGAATTTTGGCTGGGGAATTCTGGGAGTTGAAGTCCAGACGTCTTACAAAGTTGCTGAGGTTGTGAAACACTGCTTGAATAGCTGGTTTGTTACAAATTAGATCAGGGGTCTTCAAACTTGGCCCTTTTAGGACTTGTGGACTTCAACTCCCAGAATTCAACTCCCAGTCCTAAAAGGGCCACGTTTGAAGACTCTTGCTTGTGGACTTCAACTCCCAGAATTCCTCAGCCAAGCACGCTGACCCCTGCATTAGATCTTAGCATCGCTGGGTGCAGAAAAATGGCGCCTATTCCACGCAAACGCTCACCGGGATTTGACGTTGAAATTCTTTCCGAGCCAGAGATGTTTCAAAGATTTGTTCTTACTCAGCGCTGGGAGCAAGGTGATTAAATCCGTGTCGAAGCCTGAGGGAACGAGAAAATAGCAAACCGATCATGTCGGGAAGAACATCGTTTATTTCCTTGCAGTTTCTTTCTGTTATGTGATTTTTGCCAATGCAAGGAAAGGTAATAAATAATAATAATAATAATAATAACAAGAAGAAGAAGAAGAAGAAGAAGATTCTATTCTATTTTATTCTATTCTATTCTATTCTATATTTTCTATTCCATTCCATTCCATATTTTCTATTCTATTCTATTCTATTCCATTCCATTCCATATTTTCTATTCTATTCTATTCTATTCTATTCTATTCTATTCTATTCTATTCTATTCTATATTTTCTATTCTATTCTATTCTATTCTATTCTATAATAATAATAATAACAACAACAACAACAACAATAACAATAATAATAAAGTTGGAAGGGACCTTGGAGGTCATCTAGTCCAACCCCCTGCTCAGGCAGGAAACCCTATACCATTTCGGACAAATGGATGTCCAGTCTCTTCTTAAAAACTTCCAGTGTTGGAACATTCAAAGCTTCTGGAGGCAGGTGGTTCCACTGGTTAATTGTTCTCACTGTCAGGAAGTTTCTCCTTAGATCTAGGTTGATTCCATTCCATTCCATTCTTATTTCTTATTCTATTCTGTTCTGTTCTATTTGATGCATGCCTCACTTAAGGACTGTGCCACTTAATACAGGCAAGTCCTCGACTTACAACAGTTTCATTTAGTGACTATTTGAAGTCACAACAGCATTGGAAAAAAAATGACTTGGGCCCATTTTTCAAAATTCGGACGCTTGGCAACTAGCGTGAATTGTGTCCCGGGGGGGAGTCAGGCGATCTCCTTTGGTGACATTCCGACAAGCAAAGTCAACGGGGAAGCCGGACTAACTGAACAACTGTGGCGACTCACTTAACAACCGTTTTTCATACTTACAACCAATTGCAGCATCCCCACGCTTACGACGGTGGTAGTATCTGGGGAGGGTCACGCGATCCCCACCTTCCGACAAGCAAAGCCAACGGGGAAGCCAGATTCACTTAACAACCGCGTGACTTGCTTAACGATGACGACACGAAAGGGCGTAAAACGGGGCAAAAACTCACTTAACAACTGCCTCACTTAGCGGCAGAAAATTCGGGCTCCGTTGTGGTCGTAAGTTGAGGACTTACCGGTAAATGAACTTTCCAATTACGAATTTGGTCATAAGTCGAGGATTCCCTTTAATTTCCCTGCATATTGTAACTAGACCAGTGGTTCTCAACCTTTCTAATGCCGCGACCTCATAATACAGTTCCCCATGTTGTGGTGACCCCCAACCACTTATACATCACCGGGTGCCAGGGGCGTGGCCAAAGAAAAGGGGGGGAAAAATGGCGGACAGCCTTGTTTGGCGATCCCCGTGAAATGGTCGTTCGACCCCAAATGGGGTCCCGACCCACAGGTTGAGAACCACTGAACTAGACAGTTGGACACTGGACAACGCCGTAATTCTCTGATTCTACCTTTCTTTCCTCAGAACTTACGTCCAAAGCAAATTTCCAACTCACCGTTATCCGAAATATTGAGACTGCTCAAGGCGCTGATCCCGGGCATTTGTTCTTGAAGCACTTGAGCTCCCGGAGAACGTAGCTAGGATAGAAGGACGAAAATAAAAGAGGATTTATTTATTTACCGTACGGCACATTCATATCCTATTTCAGTAAAAAAAAAAAAAAAAAAAAAGGAACTCGGGGTTAAAGGACCAGACGCAGATAGAATGTAAAACCGGAAACCTTAACAGGAAAATTACAAACCGATATTGGTTTTTGCTGTGGTGGTTAAACAAATCAAGCTGGCCAGAGTCACTTTGGGTCAGGAAATGAGTGGCATATAAACTTCCTTCCTTCCTTCCTCCCTCCCTCCCTTCTTTCCTCCTCCCTCCCTTCCTTCTTTCCTCCCTCCATCCCTCCTTCCTTCCTCCCTTCTCGCCTCCCTCCCTCCCTTCTTTCCTTCCTTCCTCCTTCCTTCCTTTCTTCCTTCTCTCCCTCCCTCCCTCACTTTCTTCTTTCCTTCTCTCACGACCTCCCTCTCCCTTCCTCCCTCCCCCTCTCCCTTCCTTCTTCCTTTGTTCCTTCTTTCCTTCCTTCTCTCCCTCCCTTCTCCCTCCCTCCCTTCTTTCCTCCCTCCCTCCTTCCTCCTTCCTTCCTTCCTCCCTGCTGTCCCTCCCTCCCTTCCTTCCACCCTTCTCTCCCTCCCTCCCTTTCCTCCCTCCCTCCCTCCTTTCTTCCTTCTCTCCCTCCCTCCCTCACTTCTTTCTTTCCTTCTCTAACTACCTCCCTCTCCCTTCCTCCCTCCCTCCCTCCCCTCCTTCTTCCTTTGTTCCTTCTTTTCTTCCTTCTCTCCCTCCCTCCATTCTTCTTTCTTTTCTTCCTTCTCTCCCTCCCTCCCTGCCTCCCTCCCTTTCTCCCTTTATCTGTCCAATTGATTGGCCACCCATCTTACAATATTAAAAAAAAAAATCAAATGATAGAAATGAAATAAGGTAAGTCCTCGACTTACGACCACAACTGAGACCCAAATTTCTGTTGCCAAGCGAGACATTTGTCACTAAGTAGAATTTTGCCCCATTTTACAATCTTTCTTGCCTCCAAACTGAGTCCCTGCAGCTGTTAAATTAGTAACACCGTTGTTAAGTGAAACAATGACACTTTTTTAAGTGTGGAAAAACTGGTCACAAGTCACTTTTTTCAGTGCCGTTGTAACTTTGAAGGTCACTGAACAAATCGTTGTAAGTCGAGGACTTTACCTGTACTACAATTCATAAATAAATCACGGCGGTCATTAAGTGAGACATCACATGACCGCAACTTGGGATCTTCCCTGACTGCTTCCCCGCGGTCATTACTTGTGGGAAGCCGGTGGGGAAACTCACAAATGGGAATGACACAATGTCAGGACGCTGCAACTGTCACACGTGTGATGCGGTCGCCACCTGCATACACGCGATGGCGCTGAAGTGCAAGGATCAGCGGTCAGTTGCTTTCCTCAGCGCCAAACGGCTGCTAAACGAACGGCCGCATCTTGAGGACTAGCAGCATATGCAGACCAATTATATTTGCCCAAAGGAGAGCGGCGAAAGGGCGAAGTCGTTTATTTGAGCGTGGAAGCGCTCAGAGGCTGATCGCAGGACAGATGTGCAAAAAAAAAAAAAAAAAGGTTTACACGCTGGATAATTCCTCACACATCTTAAATTTTACCTCGCATCCGCTCAGATCCAGGTGCAGCTCGCTGAGGTGGGTGTTGGCGGACAAACCTTGCATGAGAGACCTGTGGGAAGGGAGCAAACTTGGATTATTGTGGTTTTCAAGGTTTTTGCCATGTACCTTCTCTCTTGAGGCTTCGAAAAGGAAAGGACTGAGGCAACAGAGAGGGCCTACCAAACCTCCAGATATTTATAAATGGGATGAGCTTAAAAAGCGACAACACAAACTAACATGTACGGGGTGAAGTTGTTACTCCATGAGTGCCTGCCCTTAATATATATATTAAAAAAGCCTCTGTTTTCCTCAACAAACACAGGCAACACATGCACACAGAAGAACATGTATCAGAGAACCAGTTGGCCTAGCGGTTAAGGTAGCAGTCTAGACAGCAGGAAATGGTGAGTTCTAGTCCTGCCTTAGGCATGAAAGCCAGCTGGGTGACTTTGGGCCAATCACCAGGTGACGGCGAGTTCTAGTCCTGCCTTAGGCATGAAAGCCAGCTGGGTGACTTTGGGCCAATCACCAGGAGACGGCGAGTTCTAGTCCTGCCTTAGGCATGAAAGCCAGCTGGGTGACTTTGGGCCAATCACCAGGAGACGGCGAGTTCTAGTCCTGCCTTAGGCATGAAAGCCAGCTGGGTGACTTTGGGCCAATCACTAGGAGACGGCGAGTTCTAGTCCTGCCTTAGGCATGAAAGCCGGCAGAGTGACTTTGGGCCAATCACCAGGTGACGGCGAGTTCTAGTCCTGCCTTAGGCATGAAAGCCAGATGGGTGACTTTGGGCCAATCACCAGGTGATGGCGAGTTCTAGTCCTGCCTTAGGCATGAAATCCGGCTGAGTGACTCTGGGCCAATCACCAGGAGACGGCGAGTTCTAGTCCTGCTTTAGGCATGAAAGCCAGCTGGGTGACTTTGGGCCAATCACCAGGAGATGGTGAGTTCTAGTCCTGCTTTAGCCATGAAATCCGTCTGAGTGACTCTGGACCAATCACCAGAAGACGGTGAGTTCTAGTCCCACTTTAGGCCTGAAACTTTGGTTGACTTTGGACCAGTCCCTCTCTCTCAGCCCAACCCACCTCGCAGGGTTGTTAGCTCCTTTTTGTGACTCGACACCCCAATGATATTGCACATTAGATAATCACACCCCCGGTTTTGTTCTAAGCACCGCCCAACGTGGCTCCGCGGCCGTGCTTGACACTCACCGCAAGGCTTCTACGGGGACCCTGATGCCGGACAGATTCACACAATTGAGTGAATAGGCACTGCAGAAAAACTGCTTCAGAGAGGGCGGGAATTCTTTTCCCTTCCTGCGGGAGAGAGAGGATTCCTTTTATTTTGGGGGGGGGGCAAAAACAGACACCCCCCCCCCATTCTCCCCTTGCAAAATATTGAAGAAAAAACCAATATTATCCTTACCGGTGGGAAAAGGTGTTGCGTGAAAGATTGAGGTAGCAGAGACGAGGGCAGCAGCCGTGCAGCAACGCACTAAAAAGCTACACAAAGAGAGAAACCCACACCGAGAGGTGAACTGTGGTCCTGCTGAATGAATCGCAGGCTGCCATCCACCCCGTTAAGTACTCCGTAGCCAATCTGTCCCCGTAGGTGTTGTCTGACGTTCCTAACTGCGTCTATCCCAAACGTGCCTTTTTTTTCAGGAGGCAAGTGGACTGTCTAGTTTTTCTTTGAAGACGTTTCGCTTCTCACCCCAGAAGCTTCTTCAGCTCTGAGTGGATGGTGGGGAATGGAAGAATTTATACTCCTTTGCAGGCAGCTGGTCATTTGCCTTCTTTTAGGGAACCATTGAGGCCACTTGGAGTTTTATCTGTGTCCTGATGGTCACCTGAGCGTGGCAAATAGGTTTGGAGCTTTCTTGGCTGCAGCATGTTTTCAGCCCTGTGTCCCTTCCCTGTTGAAAACAGGCTCAGGTAAAGATCCTGAGGACACAGAAAAACCTCCAAGTGGCCTCAACGACTCCCTAAAAGAAGGCAAATGACCAGTTTTTCTGCAAGCAGTATGAATCCTTCCGTTCCCGATCATTCAGGCAGAACCTGAGGAAGCTTCTGGGATGACAAGCGAAATGTCTTCAGAGAAAAAGAAGAAAGTCCAGTTGTCTCTTGAAAAAAAAAACCTTTGGGACAAGTGAGGACACAGAACAAACCTCCAAGCGGCCTCAACAGCTCTCCCAAAGAAGGCAAATCACCAGCTGTCTGCAAGGAGTATAAATCCTTCCATTTCCCCACCCTCTGCTCAGAGCTGAAGAAGCTTCTTGGGTGAGAAGCGAAACATCTTCAGAGAAAAAGAAGAAAGTCCAGCTGCCTCTTAAAAAAGCAACTTTGGGACAACTGAGGACTGAGATAAACCTCCAAGTGGCCTCAATGACCCTCTAAAACAGTGGTTTTCAACCTTTCTAATGCCATGACCCCATAATACAGTTCCCCATGTTGTGGTGACCCCCAAGTGGGTGTGGCCACCAATAAGAGGGAGTAGGACAGCTAGGGAAAAGGGAGAAAAATGGCGGACAGCGTGGTTTGGCGACCCCCGTGAAATGGTCGTTCGACCCCAAATGGGGTCCCGACCCACAGGTTGAGAACCACTGCTCTAAAAGAAGGCAAATGACCAGTTTTTCTGCAAGCAGTATAAATCCTTCCGTTCCCGATCATTCAGTCAGAACCTGAGGAAGCTTCTGGAATGAGAAGCGAAACGTCTTCAGAGAAAAATAAGAAAGTCCAGTTGCTTCCTGAAAAAAGCACCTTTGGGACAACTGAGGACTCAGATAAACCTCCCAGTGGCCTCAACGACTCTCTAAAACAGTGGTTCTCAACCTTTTTAATGCCGCGACCCCCAACCAGTTGTAAGTCGAGGACTACTCAACCGGTCGTAAGTCGAGGACTATTCAACTGGTGCAGCACCGTTTGCAGAATGGGACTTTTGGCGGGCTTAGCAGGGCAGAGACAGCCTGGACAATTCCTATTGGCTTTTGAAAGCCAATAGAATTAGACTCTATTTAACAGAGTCTATTCTATTGGCTTTCAAAAGCCAATAGAATAAAAGGGAGTAGCACACCTAAGAAAAGGGGGAAAAAATGGTGGACTGCATTGTTTGGCGACCCCCGTGAAATGGTCATTTGACCCCAAATGGGGTCCCGACCCACAGGTTGAGAACCACTGCTTTAAAAGAAGGCAAATGACCAGTTTTTCTGCAAGCAGTATAAATCCTTCCGTTCCCAATCATTCAGTCAGAACCTGAGGAAGCTTGTGGGATGAGAAGCGAAACGTCTTCAGAGAAAAATAAGAAAGTCCAGTTGCTTCCTGAAAAAAGCACCTTTGGGACAACTGAGGACTCCGATAAACCTCCCAGTGGCCTCAACGACTCTCTAAAAGGAGGCAAATGACCAATTTTTCTGCAAGCAGTATAAACCCTTCCGTTCCCGATCATTCAATCAGAACCTGAGGAAGCTTCTGGGATGAGAAGCGAAACGTCTTCAGAGAAAAATAAGAAAGTCCAGTTGCTTCCTGAAAAAAGCACCTTTGGGACAACTGAGGACTCCGATAAACCTCCCAGTGGCCTCAACGACTCTCTAAAAGGAGGCAAATGACCAGTTTTTCTGCAAGCAGTATAAACCCTTCCGTTCCCGATCATTCAATCAGAACCTGAGGAAGCTTCTGGGATGAGAAGCGAAACGTCTTCGAAGAAAAACAAGGAAGTCCAGTTGCCTCGTGAAAAAAGTTGTTTTGGGACAACCCTGACCTGGAGGACGGAGAAACTCCGTGGACACTTACTGCGTCTACCGCACAGTCCGTGGAGGAGAGGTCCAGGTGTATCAGTGCGTTGGGCTGTGCCAGGAACGAGTAGAAACTCTAGAAGGGAACCAAGAAAGGAAAGGCATCCATAAACCAGGATACAGGTAGTCCTCAACCTATGACCACAATTGAGCCCAAAATTGACGTGGCTGAAGGAGGAATTTGTTCAGCGAGTTTTGCCCCGTTTTACGATGAAGCGAAACCGGCTTCCCGCGTGACTTTGCTTGACAGACGGTCGCAAAAGGGTGATCACGTGACCCCGGGACGCTGTGACCGTCATAAATAGGAGTCGGTAAGCATCTGAATTTTGATCACCTGACTCTGGGGAGGCCGTAAGGCGCATTAAGTGTGGAAAATGGTCGTAAGTCATTTTTTTCAGTGCAGTTGTAACTTTGAACGGTCACTAAATGGATCGTAAGGATCAACTGTACTTCTACCATGCGGGTTTTTTTTATTTACTTGTCTAATGCTGGATTTCCCAACGTTGGAACGCTCCAGATTCTGGAAATACGGGGAGATTATAATATTATAATATTGGGTTTCCCCCCCTCCTTCCAAACATGGAATCCTCATCCGGAATGGGGTTTTCTGGACAATGCTGTGATCTGGCTCCCCAACGTCTTGATAATAGAATAACCACGTTGGAAGGGATAATAGAATAACCACGTTGGAAGGGACCTTGGAGGTCTTCTAGTCCAACCCCCTTCTCAGGAAGGAGGCCCTATCCCACTTCAGACAAACAGCTGTCCAATATCTTCTTAAAGAGGAGGAGGAGGAGGAGGAGGAGAATAACAGCTGGAAGGGACCTTAAAGGTCTTCTAGTCTAATCCCCTGCTCAGGCAGGAAATCCTAGACCAGGGGTAGGCAACCGTGGCTCTTTTATGACTGGTGGACTTCAACTCCCAGAATTCCTGAGCCAGCCATGCTGAGGGGAAAGGGAGGGGGTTTCCATGCTGAGTTGTGCCGGCTCAGGAATTCTGGGAGTTGAAGCCCACGAGTCATGAAGGGGCCAAAGTTTCCATCATGCTGGCTGAGGAATTCTGGGAGTTGAAATCCACCAGTCATAAAAGAGCCAAGGTGGCCTACTCCTGCCCTAGACCATTTCAGACGATGGGATGCCAGTCACTCACGTTTGCCTCGTCAGTGCCCAGAAGGCCGGGGTTTTTGCTTAAGTCAAGATGGCGGAGAGAACTGGTGAACGCTGGGTTGGCACTGAAGGTCTGGCACAAAACGGCAAGTCCTGAGGAAGGAAGCGGAGGATACTCTGGGTCTTGACTGTTTAAAGCCAACTTCCTTAACTGGGGTGGGAAGACTTCCGTTCCCAGAATTCCCTGCGGTGGCTCTGCTGACTGAGGGATCCTGGGAGTTGAAGTCTAGTGGACACCTCTGAGCCCTTGTGGAGAATTAGCCTGGAGTAGTGTTTTTCCACCTTGGCAGCGTGAAGATGGGTGGACTTCAACTCCCAGAATTCCCCAGCCCGAACAGGAATTCTGGGAGTTGAGGCCTACCCAGCATCAAGTTGCCGAAGTTGAGAAATACTGCTCTGGAATAGAAAATGGATTGAAATCCCCAAACTGCCATGAATCCATGTTTTATCAATTTATATATGATGCTTCTGTTAGCCACTCAGTCATCCATATATAAACGTATAAATAAAAGTAGTGAATTCCTTCTTCCCCCTTCTCCCTCCCTTTTTCCTTCCTTCCTTCCTTTTCTTCTGCCTTCCTTTCTCCCTTTTCCCATCTCCTTCCTTTCTTTTTCCATCTTCTCCCTCCCTCCTTCCCTCCCTCCCTTTCTTTTCCTCCCTTCCTTCCCCCCACCCTCCTTCCCTTCCTTTCTTCCTTCCTTCCTCCCTCTCTCCTTCTCTCCCTTCCTTTCTCCCTCACTCCCTTTTCCCTTCCTCCCTTCCTTCCTCTCTCCCTCCTTCTCTTCCTTTTCTTTTCTCCCTTCCTCCCTACCTCCCTCTTTCCGTTCCCTTCCTTTTCCTTCCTTCCTCTCTCCCTCCCTCCCTCCATTTTCCCTTCCTTCCTTTCTTCCTCCTTCCCTCCCTTCTTCCTTTTCTTTCCTTCCTTCCTTCTTCCCTCCCTCCTTCCCTTCCTTTCTTCCTTCCTTCCTCCCTCTCTCCTCTCCCTTCCTTTCTCCCTCCCTACCTTTGCCTCCCTCCCTCCCTTCCTCCCTCTCTCCCTCCTTCCCTTCCTTTTCTTTCCTCCCTTCCTCCCTCCCTCCTTCCCTTCCCTTCCTTTTCCTTCCTCCCTCCCTCCCTTTTCCCTTCCTTCCTTTCTTCCTCTTTCCCTCCCTCCTCCCCTCCCTTCTTCCTTGTCTTTCCTTCCTTCCTTCCTTCCTCCCTCCCTTTGCCCTTCCTTTCTTCCTTCCTTCCTCCCTCTCTCCTTCTCTCCCTTCCTTTCTCCCTCCCTCCCTTCTTTCCTCTCCCTCCTTCCCTTCCTTTTCTTTCCCTCCCTTCCTCCTCCCTCCCTCCTTCCCTTCCCTTCCTTTTCCTTCCTCCCTCCCTCCCTTTTCCCTTCCTTCCTTTCTTTCTTCTCTTTCCCTCCCTCTCCTCCCCTCCCTTCTTCCTTGTCCTTTCCTTCCTTCCTTCCTTCCCTTCCTTCCTTCCTCCCTCCCTCCCTTTGCCCTTCCTTTCTTCCTTCCTTCCTCCCTCTCTCCTTCTCTCCCTTCCTTTCTCCCCTCCCTCCCTTCTTTCCTCCTCCCTCCTTCCCTTCCTTTCTTTCCTCCCTTCCTCCCTCCCTCCCTCCTTCCCTTCCCTTCCTTTTCCTTCCTTCCTCTCCCTCCCTTTTCCCTTCCTTCCTTTCTTCCTCCTTCCCTCCCCTCCCTCCCTCCTTCCTCCCTCCC